>CM032333.1:58706058-59433471 GCA_019022515.1 Quercus aquifolioides
ACTGTGTCCAAAGAAGAGCTCATCTCTGCCTTCTGTCAGCGTCCTGCTGATTGGGGTGAGCATCAGTTCACATCATGTAGGCCTTTTGCTAAAGGTCCTAGATTCATGAACATGGTGATGACTTTTGTTCTCCATCCTCTGTCTCACTATAACTCTATCACAGAGCCTCGTGCTCGATTTTTGCTTTCTCTTCTTGAGCACTTGACCATAGATTTCCCTTCTCACTTCATCCGGTCTATCATAGATGTTTATCTTGATTCGGCGTCTCGTGATAAGCTCATCTTTCCTTCTGCTATCACGCGGATTCTATGCCATTTTTTCGTTCCCTTTCCTGTGTCCGACCACTTCACACACATATCTGCCATAGATGCCGCTACCGTAAAACGTAGTGAGGCACAGTTTAGGTCGAGACAGCCTGGTGCCACTCCTCCCTCCCGTTCTGCACCATCCAGATCAGCTCCATCTACATCTGCTCCTTCTTCCTCTTCGAGCGATGTATCCCTTGGTGATATCATGGCGCAGCTGCAGCGCATGGGCACTCGTCTTGATACACTCTCTGCTGAGTTGTATCAAGTGAATGTTCGTGTGGGACGTATTGCACGACGTCAGGCGACCATGGGCGGTTTTGCTCCAGAGGCTACTCCTTCACCACCTACCCCGGTAGCTTCAGATTCTGAGGATGAGGATGATGATGAGGATGATGATGATGATGGAGATGCTAGCTCTACCGATGAGATGTCTGCATGACACTCTACCCTTTGTCACTCGTGACAAAAAGGGGGAGTAGTTTTGGGTTATGAGAGTAGTCATCTTAGGGGGAGAGTTAGTATAGGACATTTTTGATAGGGGGAGTGTTGATATTTTTTAGGGATGTAGTGAGGCTACTATGTATCTTTTCTTTTCTTATCTTTTTAGGATACATTGTTCTTGTATATGAGGTCTTGTGACCAGTTTTACATACATGATACTTATTCTCTTATATATGTGGATGTATGTTCTTTCACCTCTCTCTTCATGTGTTGTTTCTTTTCTATCTTTATACACATGTTCTTTTATTGTATGCAATCTAATTATTTCTGTTTCACACAAGATGCCTTGATGAGTTTTGTTAAAGTGTTTCAGAAATACAGGTTGTCAAAGTCTACTTATCATAAGCTCTCTTCTTGCAAAGTTTTTCAAGAGTTTGTGTTAGGATAGATTTTATTGTATTCAACAAGTGAATATGAGTTGAGTGATTTATGACTTCTCTCATATGCTCATTTGTTTGTTGTGGTTTTGTCACGGATTGCCAAAGGGGGAGATTGTTAGGACATATGTGTTTCACATGCTAAGAACATATGTCTTACTTATTTATGTAAATTGGCTAATCCTTTGACAAAACGCACTCTACTTGTAATTGGGTAGATCTAGGTGTTTTTAATACTTTAAGAAACTATGTTTCAAGGTCAAGTATTGAAGCCATCAAGTCTGTCCAAGAAAAAGCAAGTTGAAGTGCATAATTTTTAAAGCTCGACACCTCTCGACAGCTACCTCGACACCTGCTATCTGTCGAGATTTAAAAAGTCAGAATTCCAATCTGATTTTCTTGGGATCCGTGAATATGTTTTTGGGGCTTCTTTTCTTCTAACCCTAAACATATAAAAGGATTATTTTAAGAGCCGTTTTGGAGGACACAAGTTGTATTATCATTGAGCAATCTCTGTTTATACAAATTGTGCTCAACAGACGAAGTTCTTGACCTAGTTCATCCTTCATCAAGAAGTTGCTGTGTCTTTGCACCATAGGGTTTTGTAACCAAGCATCTTCCTGCTATTCATCACGTGGATGAACTGAAGAACTTTGCAGCCAACCATTCTTCCTCAAGTTGGTGTTCTGAAGTCGCGTATTGGGATTCGCGCATTGGTTAGTCACGTACTTGGGAGCCGTGCATCAAAGGTGGAAATTGTCACTACAGATCAAGTCCAATTGGGTATTGGGGTAAGGGTTCAACTGTAGGTTGGTAAGGTACTTGGGATTCCTTTCTTGTAACCGCTTGATTTGATAATAGTGGAGTTTCGGGAGTGGTGACCTGAAAATCACCCGGTGGGGTTTTTGCCGTTAGGGTTTTCCCCATTCGTAAACAAATCACCGTGTTATTTATTTTCCGCTGCATATTTAGTATTTGGTGATTTGTTTGTGCTTCCACGCAATTGCATGCTTAATTGGTTAATTAACAACTTGGCTAATTAATTAATTAATTAGGGTTTATCACAAGGGGTCATTCGAAGTGTGACCTAACAATGTTGTAATGCTTATGCATGAGTACCCCTCTTCACCCACACGGCACGTGCGTTTGGGGTGATATCCCTATTAGATTGGGTACGAAAGTTAGGACTTTCAAACCTTCTAGTGAAGCTTTCCAAGCAAGTGGTAAATGCACCGATCATCTTCGTCACATCCATCATACCGGGATCACCATTTCGACCTCTTGATGACTTAACAACCCAAGTCCTCTTGTCATTTCTTGGTCCTCTTGACCTTTGATCAGTTGCATTCTTCAATGCTCTAAGCTTATGACAGTTTGGTCTGGTGTGTCCTTGAAGTCCACAGCGATGACAGAAATGTTGAATTCTTGGATCTCTTTGTGATCTTGGTAGTGATTTCCCTTTGGTTTCGGACCTAACCACTGATTGGTTACGAGGCTTATTTAACACCCATTGATCAGCCACATTCTTCTTCTTTTCATCATCTACTTTCTTAGGTGTAGAGGTAGCCACTATAGGTTCTTTGGCTTGCACAAACTTCACTTCCTTGGTGATTTTGACAGCTGAACTACTTTCTCTGGTATATCCCAATCCAGTTTTGTCGGAGATAGGTTTTTGATGAGATAGGACTTCATCAAGCTTTTTGGAGGAGACTCGCTAGCATTGGCCTGAACCACCTCAAGCTCAAGGACTTTTATCTTTGAGTAGGCTTCTGTCAGCTCTCCATTCAGCGTCTCTATTTCACATTTAGCCTCCTTATATCGTACTAGGAGACTTCTATAGTCCCCCTCTGCCTTCTTCATCTTTTTAATAGCTGCCTTGGCCACCCTTGTATATTCTCCTGACTTCTCAAGTAGGGAATTGTAGTTTTCTTGAAGTTCCACTGCACTTTCATCTTCATCAGCATCAGATTCTTCTACTACTCCCATTGATTCTTCATCACTATGCTCTCCAAGCTCTTCAACAAGCTTACTCAAATCATCCGTTGATTCAACATAAGCAATAGTAATAAAAGCAGAGTAATTCCCTTCTCCATCACAACTTTCCTCAGAATTAGAATTAGATGAATCTGAGTCACTAAGAGTTGTGGCATATGCCCTGCCCTTACCTCCTAGAAAATTGAGACACTCCTTCTTTAGATGTCAATGGCCATTGCATTCATAACAGACAATGCCTTGAGGAGATTGAGAATCCTACCCCTTTTTCTTCTTAAACTCTTTCCTATCACCTTTGGAGGATGAAAACTTCCCTCTGCTGAACTGTTTCCCACTGTTCTTCATCTTCAATAATTTTCGGAAGTTCTTCGCAAGAAATGCTACCTCCTTCTCCACTCCATCTTCTTCGGAGGAATCATCAATTCTTTCGGTGATGGTTTTAAGAGCAAGAGTTTTACTCGACTTATGAGAAGGCAGTCTCAGCTCATATGTTAGAGAGACCCAATGAGCTCTTGGATTTTGATCTCATCCAAGTCTTTACTCTCTTCTATAGTAGTGACTTTTGCTCGAAAGCTTTCCGGCAAGGACCTCAAAATTTTTCTCACCACCTTAGTATCTTCAATCTTCTTACCAAGATTGAGCTTAGCAATTACAATTTCGTTGAATTTCCCATAGAATGAATCAAAGGGCTCATCATCTCCCATCTTAAGCTCTTCAAATTTGGTGGTAAGCATCTGAAACTTTGTGTCCTTAACTTTCTTTATTCCTTCATAGGTGGTCTCCAATATCTCCCAAGCTTCCTTGGCTACTGTTATGTGAGAAATCCTGAGAAACTCATCTGGAGAAACACCACAAAAAATTGCATTCAAAGCTTTATTGTTAGCGTTAGCTGCCGCAAGAGCTGCTTTATCCCAAGTGGATTTAGCGGCCTCTGGCCTAGTCCATCCTACTTCTACCGCATCCCAAAGAGTATCATCAGTTGAACACAAGAATGCCCTCATTCGGACTTTCCAAAAGGCATAATTACTACCATCAAAATATGATGGACCATTTAAAGATTGAGACCGGTCTGTCTCAAATGGGGTCAAGGATCACACTTAGGTATTTAAACCACGGTGAGTGTACCCGCTCTGATACCAATTGAAAGCTAAAAAATGTGTTGAAAACACAAGAGCTGTTTAGACCCCCAAATTAAAGTTACGGCTCAATTGATTTTACACTAATTTAATACTAAGTGCGGAATAGTGTAAAAGCGAGCGAATAATCAAACAAGCTACTCTAATCCATAATCAAAGCAACATAGCAGTAAAATGGAATGTAAAAGAGTAGGGAAGAAAGATGCAAACACAAGATAACATGCCGATGTGTTATCGAAGAGGAAATCGAAGAACTGGCGAAAAACCTCTTCGCCGCCCTCCAAGCGAAATCGATCCACTAGACAATCAGTTGGGATACATGGCTTAGCAAGAGACCCTCCAAGCCTAATCTACCCGATGTACCTAAGCCCTTCAAGCTCCTACTCCGACAAGACTTCTCAAAACCGTGTCTTATCTAGTTCTCCGAATCCCGCAACAAGCTCCATGTTACATCTGCCATCTTTGGCTTCTTCCAGCAGCACCAAAACTTCACTTGACACTCTGAAAGGGTGTGGTAAGTGTTTGGGCTATCAACCTTTCAATGGTATGGAAATGGAGAGGTAGGAGTTGAGGAAATTCCATAAGCAAATGTACAGAGGATTATGGGTATAACAATCTCTAACTCTCAAGGTGTTTGGATAGGGTTTTATCTTAGAAGCATTCCTTAACATTTGTGGGTAATGTGGGTATATATAGTGTGGGCACAAAAAGTGTGTATTAGAATGGACAGTCTGGCAGAACAGAATGTCTCGCGGGTGTCTGCGGGAAGGTCTTACTCGTGAGATACTCGCGAAACACAGAAGTCTACATCCTGGCCTGACTCTTCGCATTCTAGCATGTGCAAGTCACATGAGTCACTTCGCGAATGCTTAGTCGCGAGCTACCTGCGAAAACTCTTCAGTCTTCAATTGATTTCGCAAGTATCTCGCGAGTAAGGCCTTCCCGCGAGACACTCGTGAGACATTCTATTTAAGGAGTGCTTCTGAGAGAAAAACCTAGCCAAACAACTTAAGAGTTAGAGATTGTTATACCCACAATCCTCTACACATTTGCTTGTTGAATTTTCTCAACTCCTACCTCTCTGTTTCCATACCATTGAGAGGTTGATAGCCCAAACACTTACCACACCCTTTCAGACTGTCAAGTGAAGTTTTGGTGCTACTGGGAAGCATTGGAAGAAGCCAAGGATGGCAAATGCAACATGGAGCTTGTTACAGGATCCGGAGAACTAAACAAGACACGGTTTCGAGAAGCCTTGTTGGAGTAGGAGCTTGGAGGGTTTAGGTACATCGGGTAGATTAGGCTTGGAGGGGCTCTTGCTTACCCATGTATCCCAGATGATTGTCTAGTGGATCGATTTTCTCTTGGAGGGCGGCGAAGAGGTTTTTCGCGAGTTCTTCGGTTTCCTCTTCGATAACACATCGGCGTGTTATCTTGTGTTTGCATCTTTCTTCCCTACTTTTTTACATTCTATTTTACTGTTGTGTTGCTTTGATTATGGATTAGAGTAGCTTGTTTGATTATTCGCTCGCTTTTACACTATTCCGTACTTAGTATTAAGTTAGTGTAAAATCAATCGAGCCGTAACTTTAATTTGGGGGTCTAACAGCTCTGTGTTTTTAATACATTTTCGAGCTTTCAATTGCTATCAGAGTTCTATGCCAATGCCATTGTTGACGGAGAAGAGTTAAAATGTTGGGTTAGAGGAAAGATATTAAAAAGATGAAGAAGGCAGAGGAGGACTATAGAAGTCTCCTAGTGTGATATAAGGAGACCAAATGTGAAATAGAGATGCTAAATGGAGAGCTGATAGAAGCCTACTCAAAGATAAAATTCCTTGAGCTTGAGGTGGTTCAGGCCAATGCTAAAGTAGATTGAGTCTCCTCCAAAAAGCTTTGATGAAGTCCTATCTCATCAAAAACCTTTCTCCGACAAAACTGGATTGGGATATACCGGAGAAGAAAGTAGTTTAGCTGTCAAAATCACCAAGGAAGTGATGTTTGTGCAAGCAAAGAACCTGTATTGGCTACCTCTACACCTAAGAAAGTAGAGGATGAAAAGAAGAAGAATGTGGCTGATCAACGAGTGTTAAATAAGCCTCGTAACCCAATCAGTGGTTAGGTCTGAAGCCAAAGAGAATCACTACCAAAATCACAAAAAAGGTCCAAGAATTCAACATTTCTGTCATCACTGTGGACTTCAAGGACACACCAGACCAACTATCATAAGCTTAGAGCATTGAAGAATGCAATGATTCCAAAGGACAAGAGGACCAACAAATGATAAGAGGACTTGAGCTGTTGAGTCATCAAGAGGTCGAAATGGTGATCCCGGTGTGATGGACGTGATGAAGATGATCGGTGCATTTACCACTTGCTTGGAAAGCTTCACTAGAAGGTTTGAAAGTCCTAATTCTCGTACCCAATCCTATAGGGACTATCACCCCAAACGCACGTGTCGTGTGGGTGAAGAGGGGGTACTCATGCATAAGCATTACAACATGTGCATGCATTAATACTTCCGATGTTTAGGGACATATGTTCAAGCATCACAACATGCATAATTTAGTTTGTATCATTTGCTTCTGGTTTATAGCATGTTTCTTTTACAAGCTTTTGCTTTGTTCTATTTTTTAGTGTGTTCAAAAATTCAAAAACCCATAAAAATTGCAAAATCTTCAAAAGTTTGATCGCTTGTGTTGTGTATATCGCATGAGAGTTTGGCCTAGTACCTTCGTACTAATGGCGTAGTGCATTTACAAGCTTAGCTTGTTTGTATGCACATTTATCTGTGTGGGAGAAATCTTGAAAACTATGTGCGATTGTTGTAAATAGATCTTCAAGCTTGTCATGAATGATTGGTCAATAGTCTTGATGGTCTTGATACTTGCATAGACTTGTACCTATATCTCTTCCCACTTTATTTTATTTTATTTTTTTGCGAAAGAGCTCATCAAATGTAAATCTCAAAGTGAAAAAGAGATATTGAGCTGCAAAAGCCTGTCGCACATACTAGTATTTGACTAGGAAAAAGGGAAAGCGATCTTTGTTTTGAAATGTATGTTGCTCCAAAAGCCAAAGGCTAATTCTAAATGTTGATATATCAAAAATATCAAGCACCGATATCAAAAAGAGATGTATTATCCAAAATGGATCAAATGTTATGATTTATGCAGAAGCCAAATAAAAAGCTTCTAAGATTGGTAATCAATTTGTGGGAGGTCATATATGTTCATTTCTATAATTGAGATAGACCACTTAACTTAGTACCAGTTGTGTATGACTTGATTGAATTGATCATTGAAGCTTCACTCTCGTCTAAAGACTATTTCACACTTGATACTCACCCACAACACACAAGACTTTGATTCAATTAATGCTTATCTCATTTGTGTGATTGTACATGTTCAAATGTGAAGTGTATGCTCAAGTACTTGCTAATCAAACCCAAAAAGATTTTTGAGTGTTTTATATGTCTTTGAAAGTGATTTTATACGTTCGTGTCTTTAGTTTTTGTTTAAAATGTATTTTGTATTTTTCTTCAAAAACTGGTTCAGAGGTTGTTTTGCGAGAAGCTCGCGACTTAGAGCTTCCCGCGAAAAGAGCTTAGGGGAAATATATATTTTTTGTCATTTCACACAGAGACTCTCGCTACTGTCTCGCGAGTATTTCACGACTAAACACTTCTCGGAAAATGAGTTTTAGGCAAAAACTGGAATTTCTTCAAATTCAGACAGAAGCTATCGCGACTGTCTCGCGACTTAAAGCTTCTCGTGAAAGCTTCTAAGTTTCAGTGGCCATTATCGCGATTGTCTTGCTACTGCCTAACCCGCGAAAAACGTGTGTTTTTAGTTTTATAATGCGGATGTGACAGTTTTTCAAACCATTCACATTTTCCTCGCTAAGTCTCTCTCGAACCCCTCTCAACCCAAAATCACATTTTACTCAAACCCCATCATTCGCAAGCTTATTTTCTGCATTTCCAACTTCAAGGTATGTTTTCTAAAACATTTTCTTCATGTTTTTCTAAGATTATGCAGAAATTTAAGTTAGGGTTCCAAAATTTGGGGATTTTTCAAAAATGGGTTGGGGTTCTCTATTTTGTGAAATTTTTTTCCAAAATCTTTGTTTGGGCTGAGTCCCATTTGCTGTGATTGTTCTTGTGTTGGCCCCTTGTGGCAGTTTGAGCATGTACTGAGGAAAATTTCAGTATGTTCATGCATTATTCATAACTGTTGTGCATTGTTGCATGTCAAGTGCTTGACAGAATGTCCTAGTAACATTGTTGTGCTAAATTGGACTCAAGTGAATTCCAATTTCTAGTGTTACACTTGTTTGACCTTGTTTAACTTGTTTTGGTCACTGCTTATGTGTTTCACACACTTTGCCCATGTTGCACACACTAGGGCCCTCTAGGCACACCTCATGCATCCCATGATGCACCAACACATGCACTGCCTAGGCACACACAGACACAATTACTTAATTAATGCATTGCGTTTATGCTTACTTGTTTTAAACAACTTTAGCATGCTATATGAGTTTATTTACTCTGTTTTGAGTTAATTTTACTATGTTTTAAGTTTTTTTTTACTTATACTCCGAACTAACATGTTCCTAATCATGTTTTGTGTTCTATTTTGTGTTTCCACACTTGGTTCTTTTTCGTTTTTGTGTTCCTTTGCACAGATGGCTCCTACTAAGCATGCAACTACCAAGAAACCAACTTCCAAACGTGCACGCACTGATTCTGATCATTTCAAGTCTGCTGAAGCTGATATAAAGTATAATGACTGCTACAAGGACAAAACGATCATCATGGAAAGGGTAGTGCAACTGGAATCACTTGAGGGCGCTTTCATACCTGAGGTGTTCAAAGAAAGAACTTGGACCAAGTTGTTAAACCCGGTTGGGGTTGTTTATTCAGAGATAATCAAGGAGTTTTTCTCCAATGCTATTGTCGAAGGGGATCGTATCGAGTGCTAGGTAAGGCACAAAGAATTTGTGATTACAAGGGAGATCATCCAAGACTTTTTGGAGGTTCGTCCTCCCTCACAGCCAATTACAGTGCAGTATGAGGATAGATTGGGTTCTACTGATGAGATGATAAGGATACTTGGTGGCACACCGAAGAAATCATCCATGAACACAATACCTTTTCACCAGAGATGAGGGCTTTGGCATATGTGATGATCCATAACTTATATCCAGTCACCAACCTTACCACTTTATCTGCTCCAAGGACAAGATTTCTGTATGATCTCTTTACCCACAAAGAGATAGATATTTGTGGACATATCTTCCATGTGTTGAAAAAGAGCATTGAGAAGTAGAATTCAAGGACTGTAATGCCTTTTCCCTCACTGATTATGGGATTAATTGCTAAGGCAAAGCTGAAACTTTCAAGTGGTCTTACTGTGGTTCAAAGGGACTATCCCATTAGTGCACACACAGTCACTAGAAGCACGGCTCACATCAAGGGCTCCAAAACAAGTGTGCAAACGATACCACAGGATCGTGTTGAGGACAAGGGTGGAGATACAGAGGAGGAGATTGATAGATTTACTTCTACTCCAGAGACTTCAGCACAACCATCCTCTTCTACACCAGTACGAGGACCAGAAAAACTCGATTGCCTCCTGGATAGAATGGATTAGATGTTTACCGTGCTTACCTCCTATATGCAGCACACTACGGACCAATTTGCCTATGTTCAGGGCCAGATCACTGCTTTATCCTCACAGATCGATGATTTATCCATACCGCAAGGATCAGATTCAGAGTCCTATCAGTTCTAGCCCTTTGGCCATTCCGGTCAAAAAGGGGAAATTTTTTTTGAGGGGGAGCTGACGAAGAGCTTGCACAGTGTTAGGGGGAGCATAGGTTTAGGCTTAGAAACATTGGTTATTGGTTCACAGGCGGTTTACTTGTGTTTATTTTTAGCTTTTATAACTGCTGGTTTATGCTTTATTGTTTTACTGCTTCTGTTTAAAGCTTAAATACTTTGTTTTTATTGTTAATTTCAGTTTATATTCAGTATTTTTGTTTTTTTTTTTTTTTTTTATGGGTATTCAGTATTTTTGTTTACCTTATTGCTTTGTAGCATTTTTTTTACTTTCAAGATATTGCTAATATGTCTTAAGTACCTCGCTCTTGTACCCTAGTAGGATCTTGTATCCTAGATGCAAATACTTCGTGTATTTTGCATTAGCTGAGTGTAGGACATGCAATTGATCCATGGGATTGTTCTTAACTGCATTGCGTGTCCGGATGAGCATTTACTAGATAAATGTTCATTGTAGTCATTCTTTAATGATTGTTTTTGTTGATCAAGATATGCTTACATGTTTTATAGTGTTTACAAACTTGATCACACTTTACTTGCTCATGTACGTAACTTGTGCTCAACTTGTCATAAGCTTAATGAAAGTTTTGTTTGTGTGCAAGTGTTTCAGGTTACAGGTATATACGTGCAAGTGCTTCACAGCTTCTAGATTAGATGTGAGTGAGTTTTGCCACTGTTCCTAAACTCACGTTTAAGTCTAGAGTCCGTTTTAGGGGTTTTGTCACGGAATAGCCAAAGGGGGAGATTGTAAAATTGTTATTTACAACTATGTGTTTTTTTAGCTTTTATTCCGCGCCAAATTTGATTGTAATTTTATTCAATCTTTTGTACCCTGTATTTATTGTGGGTTTTGATTATAAGGGTTGTGTGATAGAGAGAGAGTGTGAAAACTCAAGCAATTGAAGACTGAAGAGTTTTCGCGGGTAGCTCGTGACTAAGCATCCCGCGAAGTGACTCATGTGACTTGCACATGCTAGAATGCAAAGAGTCAGGCCAGGATGGAGACAGCTGTGTTTTGCAAGTATCTCGCAAGTAAGGCCTTCCCACGAGACACCCGTGAGACATTATGTTCTGCCAGACTGTCCATTCTGATACACACTTTCTGTGCCCACACTATATATACTCACATTACCCACAAATGTTAAGGAGTGCTTTTGAGAGAAAACCCTAGCCAAACACCTTGAGAGTTAGAGATTGTTATACCCACAATCCTCTACACATTTGCTTGTGGAATTTCCTTAACTACTACCTCTCCATTTCCATACCATTGAGAGGTTGATAGCCCAAACACTTACCACACCCTTTCAGAGTGTCAAGTGAAGTTTTGGTGCTGCTGGAAGAAGCTAAGGATGGTAGATGCAACATGGAGCTTGTCTCGGGATCCAAAGAACTAGACAAGACATGGTTCTAAGAAGCCTTGTTGGAGTAGGAGCTTGGAGGGCTTAGGTACATCGGGTAGATTAGGCTTGGAGGGTCTCTTGCTAACCCATGTATCCTAACTGATTGTCTAGTGGATCAATTTCTGCTTGGAGGGCGACGGAGAGGTTTTTCGCCGAGTTCTTCGGTTTCCTCTTCGATAACACATCAACGTGTTATCTTGTGTTTGCATCTTTCTTCCCTACTCTTTTACATTCCATTTTACTGCTGTGTTGCTTTGATTACAGATTAGAGTAGCTTGTTTGATTATTCGCTCGCTTTTACACTATTTCGCACTTAGTATTAAGTTAGTATAAAATCAGTCAAGCCGTAACTTTAATTTAGGGGTCTAAACAACTCTTTTGTTTTCAACACATTTTCGAGCTTTCAGGTATGGCAAGACACCTATTGGGGGCATTTGGTTTACCGTGTTTTTCTTTTGATGTGATGCACATTACCTTAATGTGACATTAAGGTGTTTGATTCATTTGATTTTGTCTAACATTACCATGATCTAAGACCACAAATATATCACATTCCCTTCTTAATTAAATGGAGGTGATCTTATATTACTTATTGGTGGGGATGTAGTAATTTATTGAATTGACAAAATTGCCTATACTAAAAAAATTTTGATTTTAATCATGAGAATCACTAAAATATTAAAAAAAAAACCTCTAAAATACCCAAAAACCTCTAAAATGACCAAAATGCCCTTTTGCCAAAATGACTAATATGCACCACGAATGTTCACAATATCCCAAAAACCATCAAAATGCCCTCAAAACCTCCAAAATGACCATAATACCTCCAAAACTTTTAAAATGACAAATATACACTTAAAACCTCTAAAATTACCAAAATACTCTCGAAACCTTAAAAAACAACCAGAATACTCCTAAACCTTAAAACGACCAAAATATCCTTGAAATTTCTAAAATGACCAAAATACCCCTGAAACCTCTAAAATGACGAAAATACTAGAAAACCTAAAAATTACTAAAATAGTCTCGAAACCTCTTAAAATGACTAAAATACTCTCGAAACTACTAGAATGACCAAAACATCCCAAAACCTCTAAAATGGTGAAAATACCCTTGAACCACTAGAATGACCAAAATACCTTCGAAACTTTTGAAATGACCAAAATAACTCTGAAACCTCTAAAATTATGAAACTATCCTAAAACCACTATAATCTCCAAAATACCCACAAAATCACTAGAATTGCTGAAATACCATTGAAACCATTAAAATGACGAAAATACCCCCAAAACTTCAAAACAACCAAAAATACATTGAAACCTTTTGAATGACCAACATAACCCCGAAACCTGTAAAATGACCAAAAATACCTCAAAACTTGTAAAATGACAAAAAATATTCCAAAACCTCTAAAATGACCAAAATACCCCCAAAACCTCGAAAATGATTTGAAAAATATCCCCAAAATTACAAAAATGACGAAAATGCTCTTAAATCCTCTAGAATAAGGAAAAAATCTAGAAACCTCTAAAATGACCAAAATACCCCAAAACCATCTTAATGACTTAAACTACCTTGAAACTTTTAAACAGACCTAAAATACTTGAAACCTTTGAAATAACAAAAAGTTCGTTCTTTTATATCATTTAATGGTTTTATGGGGTATTTTGGTAATTTTTTAGGTTTTATGAATTCTTTTGGCCATTTTAAATATTTTTTCATTTTAGATATTTGAAGGAAATTCTGGTCATTTTAAAGGTTTGGGTATATTTTGGTCATTTTAGAGGTTTTTGGAAATTTTGGTCATTTTTGTGATTTTGGGCCATTTTATAGGTTTTTTTTTTTTTTTTTTCCATTTTAGAGGTTTTGAGGGCATTTTGGTCATTTTAGTGATTTAGAGGTGTATTTTAACGTTTTAGATGTTTTGAAGTATTTTTTTCATTTTCAAGGCTTCAGAGTTTTTTTTTTTTTTTTTTTTTTTTTTGCTCATTTTAGTGGTTTCAAGGGTATATTGGTCATTTTAGAAGTCTTGGGATTATTTTGGTCATTTTAGAGAATTCAGGGGTAGTTTGGCCATTTTAGTGATTTCGAGGACATTTCGGTCATTTTAGATTTCGGGACTATTTTGGTCATTTTCATTAGATTTAGGGTATTTTTGGTCATTTTAGAGGTTACATGGGTATTTTAGTCTTTTCTTAGATTTTGTGTGTGTGTGTGTGTGTTTTTTTTTTTTTTTAGGTTTTAGGGGTAATTTGGGCATTTTGGGTCTTTCAAGGGTATTTTTTGGTTCGAGTAATTTTGGCATTTTTTGGTGTTGAGGCTATTTTCAATCATTATACTAATTTTAATCATTTTTAAGAATGTTTATTGAATCAATTATATGAATTTTATATTCATGAATTATGATTAGAATGTAATTTAATTAACCAAACACCTTAATGTCACATTAAAGTAAGAGCGGAGCAAGAAGGGGGTGGGGTGTGAGTGAGGGGGCAAGTGCATGCCCTCCTCGGCTCCTCATAAAATGTAATTTAAACGAACAACTTTAACTCTTTAAGGTCTTACCCCTCCTGACATGAGAAAAGATAAAACAAAGGTGCATTCCCACAATAACCAAACTGAACCATTGACATAAGAAAAAAGACAAAAGCCTATCATACTTTAATCAATAAGCCCAGCACCTAAGAAAAAGGCACCAGCTTCACTTCTTGAAAACCACTGCCACACATGATTTCACCACCCCCACTATTCCTAGTACCCTTAATATTTTTCCCCCTAATCCCAATTTTATTTTCCTTTCAAACCAGTCCCAACAACTCAATCAATGGACCCCATATTAATATTATACTCAATATAATATAATAAAAATAAGTAATGTTAGGGATACAATAGAATGTTATAATAGTTATAGTTGTTTACAATTGTTTATTTATTTATTTATTATTAATATCAATTGATTTTCTTTAGGCTATTATTTTATATTGTCTTTTAGTTTTGCCCCCTGAACTAAAATCCTAACTCCTTCACTGCATTAAGGTAATGTGATTACATGAATCTAAGATTACAAATATGTAATATTATACATTGATGTAGCATCAAGGGAACCAGATTTGGTGAAGTACGTACGTTTTTGTATAGGTGTGCTTGACGATTGCACAACCTATGTGAGAGCATGAACACAGTTAAGGTAATAGAAGAGAAGTATGGCTGAGTCAAGCCCACCACGTGCAAGTGGGCAATCTTGGAAATTAGGATAAATTGGGTTACTCACTCGTGGCAAGATGAGGTAATTAATAATATTAATGAACAGCTTAACGAGGGTGACGTGACGGCCTAAAATAACTAGCTCCCATCCCCTCCGAGAGAGTTAGATGATAATCATGATCTGCGAATTCTCACTCTATAAATATTGTTTTCTATGTATATTGTAGAGCATCTAGGTAGTAAAAGTAGTGTGGCGTGCTCTATTAGTAGCAAGCGTCACCATCGGGTAATGACGACTCAATTTGAGGCTTTCTTAGATGACGGAGGCAACAGGTAAAACAATAGTTTATCATTGGCCAAAATGGCATTTTACCATTAATTTTCGAAATAATTGGCAAAAAAACACTGTTTCGAAAATATACAGGAATCTACCACTTTTTTAAGTACTCGAGTTTGGTGAACTCGAGTACTACATTTTATGCTTCCACCGTGGCACGATGACATGGCATTTGGAATTAAAAAATCTGCTTAGTACTCGAGCTTCCTGAGCTCGAGTACTGTGCAAATACCATCCTATAGTCAGTCTTATTTGCTACTCTCACTTCTCACTTTCACTTCTCACTCTCACTCACCAGAACACACTCTCACTCACACACTCTCACTCTCCTTCACACCTAAAGCCCAAACCCTCACACCATCGGCGGCAGAAAACCCGTCGGCGGCAGAAGACTTCGCCGGCAACCTCTCGCTCTCAGTCTCGCTATCTCCCTCTCAATCTCGCTATCATCTCCCACACGCTGTCAATCTCCCTCTCAGTCTCGTTCTCGCTCTCTTCTTCAGCACCACAAGCTCTTATTCTTTCTCCATTTCTCACGGCAACACAAGTTCGTCACTCTAACTTTTCTCTTCTTCGTTGACCTCTCTAATCCTCTATTTCTACTAAATCTGAATCCATATAGGCTCTGGGATGGGATGTGGGTTTCATTTGATTTTTTTTTTTTTTTTGTGGGTTTGCTTGGGTTTCATTTTATTTATTGTGGGTTTTGTTGGGGTTTTGTTCATTTGTTTGTGCGTTTTGTTTCATAGTATTTTCAATGATTTGTTTTGGGTTTGTCTTTATTTTCTATTTCTGTAAACTTTGTTGCGGGTTTGTAATGCAAATTTAGTTTCTAGGACTTGATTTTGTTTCTACAACCCAACATAGAGGGACTAAAACAGTTTGGAAGAAAGAAGGAACATCATCAGAAAGGCCTAAATGCTAAATGTATTGGTTCTATGACTTGCATATATGATGTATTATCATGTATCATGAGTATAATAGAAATGTGGATTAAAAACTGTGAAGTTTACAAGCTTTGTTTTGATTGAATTATTGTATAGACAAAGTTGAATGAAAATTTCCATTATCTAGGTCATAACTAAGGCTGATACTGAATTGATAAATGTGAGAGCTGTGGTAAGTATTGGTGGGTGAGGGAAGATAGGTAGTTGTAATTGCAGTTTAGAGATTTTAGGTGTAAGGGCTCAATCCACATTCTTAACCATAAGTTTTTGAAGTATTTATATTTAATTAATAATCATGATTGATTGATTGTAGTATTTGATTCTTTTTCTATCACTTTCATGCGAAGCACATGTGGTTACTTAATTTGGTGAAAACTATTGCTCCTTTTGTTTTGTCCAGCTGATAATTTTCATTGCACCTGAGAAAGCCTGAAGGAGTATGTAAAGAATAAAATAAGTTTTGTAGGGGTAATTAAATTATGCATGCACGAGTAATAAATATCTTATTTCGTACTTGTAGAACTGTGGATAAATTAATAAGCATTTGTTACAAGATTGATTTCTTTGGAGATTATGGATTGTTTTACTAAGGAAAAAGTTTGGCTCCAACTCCAAACTGGCTTGGAGCTATCTTGCTTCAGCTCATGATGTAGTGAATGAAGAGACAATCCATATGTAATTTTAGTCACATGACCATATAATGGGTTGGAAAAAATTGCTCCAAGCTTAATTTTAAAGAAATAGTTAGCTATAATGGGTTGAAAAAAATAGCTTAATTTTCAAGAAATAGTTGTCGAGTATTCTATAGGATTGTTAGGTGTGCCTTTGATGTTGTTAGGTGTCACACTGAAACTAAAGAATTCATCCATGTTATGGACCTCTTGAAGAGGTCTATGAAATTGTTAACGTAACGCTCATTAGCCATCAAATTAGAGCAAGGATAAGGCTTTAATACCAACTAATGTGGGTGGAAAGTCGCAAGAAATAGAAAACATTTATCTTAAGAAAATAACATTTGAATCCACAAAGAAATTTATTAAAACCACCAAAAAGGAAAAGGAAAAGGAAAAGGAAAAACCTTTGTGAAAGTTTATAGATCAAATTCATAATAGTCTGAATGCTGAGAAGGCTTAGTTTATGACAAAGAAATCCTAGGTCAAGTATGAGATCCTTTGGAAGCCCTAGAAAACCATAATTCACGGTGAACATGAAATTAGGCTTAACAAAGGAAAAATCACTAAAAAATTCTTAAATATATCCTAATTAACATCCTAACATAAAAAAACTCAATTTTGACTAAAATACTTCTAAAAGCTCTTTAAAACAAAGAAATAAAACCTTTTTCTAAAAAAAAGTTTACCTGCATATTTTGATCTTCATCACCTAGTGTGCCTTCCATTATGGAGTTGATCACTGCATGTGATTTAAAGCTTTGCCTGAAACTGTTTGTCTCTTATAAGTTCATAGTTTGTTGTGATTATACCATATATCCCAATTTTAGTGTTACCTGAAACCCTTCTTTATCTTTCTACCTATGAGAGAGAGAGAGAGAGAGAGTATGCTAGCAAGCTTAGAAAGAAATTGGGTAAAGTGTTGGGATATTGGGATTTCTCAGGTTGAGTACCCCTCTACATGGTAAGTTGCACAACAGAAACAGCTGATGTGGATATTATATATAGTTGTTCCATTATAGATGACTCATGCACCAATTCCTGATGTAAAGTGGCTGTAGATTCTGCCTTAACCAAGAAAGAGTTTATACGATGTTTGGCTGAAATAAAACCAGAACATGCTGCCAATTAAATTTTATATAAAGTTTCTTCATTAGAGTAGAATTTCCTTGGACATTTGAAACATAAATAAAAAGAAGAAAATCCTCAATGAGATTGAAAAAGAAATATTTTTACTCTTCCCACGGCTAGCACTTGGAATAAGTTTGCATTTGATGGTAAATAAGATGAGAATTTCCATTGTGGAGAGGATGTTGTTCTTTCAATTGCTTTCTGAACGTTTTGGATGCATCCACTAGGATATAACCAAAATATTTGTAGGAGCTTATGATTTAAGTTGTAATTTTCCATTATACTTTCAACTGGTCTTTGTTCTGCTGATAAGATAGTGATTCTGGTAAGAGTTTCTGAAATTTCTTTTGTTTGGTTGTTGTCCCTGACAGATGTCAGTAGAGTTATGATTGCTGAATGTATGATGTAAATATGCCATTGGTGTGTAAAGCATAGTGTGAAAATATTTGTAACACCTTGCTTGATGACCGTTAAGCTCGCAATAGTCATGGAACTTGCTTACAACTCACTATTTCTAGATTTGGGATTCCAATTCATAACATTATGCCTGAACATGACTTTTCCACAACTTTTGCATCTTAGTGCACAAACTCAAGTGTAAGATAGAATGGCTCTTGCTTATTATGATATAAGTTCGATGCATAGTGCCACAATACAAATCAATTTATTTATTTTTACCTGTAGAAGTAGTTATATTTGATTATACATTAATTGAATTACTGAAAGTATTGCAATTTTAAGATGGATAAAATTGAAATTTATGTATTTCATAGATGGCTATTAAAATCTGAAGAATATTAATATGTAAGATTGTTTTGAGAGCAAAATTCATCCCTTAAATATAGGGTTGCAGGTGTGTATAATAAGTCATGATGCAGCACCCTTCATAATCTTGTAATAGAAAATTTCTAATGTGAGTTTCTTGCTAAAGATTTAACAAGATCTCCTGGCTGCAGCACCTTGCTTGATTTTATAATATTGATCATCAGTCACAACTTTGGTCAGTTGGAATATTATTTTCAAACAAAGACAAGAAAGTTTTGCTTACTTCCGACAACATAAAATATGCAACTTCAAAATTAGTGGAGCTAGTCTTTGTATTTTCAAACAAAATATACTTTGTATTTGACCTAATGGGCCATTAATCATCTTTAATTTATGCCAGATATGGACCCACATAGAGCGGGACCCGGGCCCTCTATACAGGATGTCTTGACGAGGCAAGATGTGCATCGTTCAAGTTTGCTTTGGGATGCTCCTTTGGCAGGCGAGGTATGCACTTGTCCAACATCGTTGTCAATATATGTAGTAGACAGATTTTTGGCATTTAAGTTTGAAGCGTAATTATTACGTGCTTAGTGAATGCTATTATTAATACTAAGTTACTCTGTTTGCAGGAAGTGCCAGGTGTACAGACTTGTCGGCACCGAGACAAAGGTTTGCTTGAAGGTCTGTTTGAAGGTGGGTTAGACCCACGTATCGCCGCTCATATCACGGATGCAGGATTAGATGGACTACTTCGGGTCCCAAATATAGACATTGACCATAGCTTGATCACGGCTTTGGTGGAGAGATGGCGGCCGGAGACGCACTCATTCCACTTGCCCCTCGGTGAGATGACCATCACGCTGCAAGACATAGAGGTTATAATGGGGGTACCTGTAGATGGGTTGCCGGTGGTGGGATATACCCATATGGATGATTGGAGTGACCTATGTTCAAACTTGCTAGGGCATAGGCCGCCGAGAGGTCTTCGTGGAGTTAAGAACACTGGAGTGATGGAAGGGCTGAGGATAAAAGCCAAATGGCTTGAGGATCGGTTTAGGAACCCTCTCCCGGCTGATGCCAGTGAGGAGCTTGTGCAGCAGTATGCTCGGTTTTACATACTGGAGATGTTGGCTGGTATATTGTTTATGGACAAGTCTGGCGAACGGCACTCAGTTATGTATTTGCAATTTTTCAATCCAATTAGCAATGGAAAGAGATATAGTTGGGGTAGTGCAGCACTAAGTTGGCTATATAGACACCTCTGTAAGGCATCAGAGAAGGAAGCCAAGCAGATTGGCGGTGCCGTGCTATTGGTGCAGTTGTGGGCATGGGAGAGGTTTCCACACATATGTCCTGTGATGAGGCATCCACACCAGGCACTGCCCCTAGGTCCACTTGCTATCAGGTATGTAGGATCTTAGATAGTTACCCTTTTACATTTTTGTATTATCTTTTTCGCATGGGAATTATGTAAGTAACTAATATGAAGGTTATGTTTGTGTTGTTTGGTAGATGGAAAGGGGCTAAGATAACAACTGAACATCCAATGCACGTCCTACGCGCCTATCGTTTGTCGCTCACTTCGCTACGGCCAAATCAGGTATCGTGCCTTACAAGTGGGAATCTCTTTGGCATGTAGTTGTCGTACTTACAAGTGGGAATGAATAAACATTTTTTATTTCAGAGTTAAAAATTGTTGCCATGTATTGTTCACATCCGTTACACATTTTTTCTAATTATATTGTTAATATGGTTGTTTACATCTGTTGGATCATTGCAGATTGTCTGGGAGCCATACATAAATTATTTGGGTTCCCTGCCTGCATATTGTACGGCAGGCCAACGCATATGGAGGTCTATCGTGCCGCTCATACATTTTTTGGTGGTTAAAGGCCATCACCCAGAACGTGTTCTCCGACAGTTTGGGATGAAGCAAGACGTACCGATCAATGTCGATACTTCAACTGAACTTCACAAGATAACACTTCAGGGCAAGCACGAAAAAAACTGGGCTGTTGAACATAGAACACATATTGCTAAATGGGCGGCGCATGCCACAATTGTCGATGCACCGGCCTTTCATGGGGAGATGAGCTACAATGACGATTATATGGTGTGGTTTCGTCCTCGCACTGTTCGCCATATTACGAGAGAGACTTCGTACTGGGACACTTTGGTAAGTTTACAAACACTGTTCTGTTATAAATGTACCTTGCTTCGCATAGTTTAGTTCAACCTACTAACACTATTCTTGTATACTTGTGACAGGTTGAATCACAGTTGAGAATTATGGAGAAGTGCGAACCAGGGTCTGAGATCTACAACGAGTGTATTAATGCCTTAGGAGCTGTTGAAGAGCTCGGTCGGTTGACATTGGACGATGCACGCACTGCGGGCAACACAAGTGAACCGGCTGTAGGGCGTGGTCGGCAAGCAGGTAGACGTCAACGGCAAGGAGGCCGTCAATGTAGTCAGCGTCCCACATCTAGTCGGCGTCAGACACCCGTACCCACATCTGGTCGACGTCAGACACCTGCTCGGCGTCAGACACCCGTGCCCACATCTGGTTGGCGTCAGACACCTGTGCCCACATCTGGTCAGCGACACACACTTGTGCATGACCACACCATGGAGGAAGCAAGTGAGACAGCAGATGAGATGTGTTTGGACATTGGTTATGACATGGGCTCCATGGCGCACGATGATGCGGGTCCATCACATACGTTTGCCCATGGGGACACATCTCGGTCCCCATCCATGAGGAGCGGTGATACCTGCCCACCCACATCCCTTACTACATCTCCATTGCCCGCCGGCACTGCCCCCGCAGATGTACATGGTAGAGATGAGATGAGATTCATGCCCACCCCTGGTGCTGTCCCCCCTGAGTTCATCCAGACACAGATACCCGCCCCCCCACCAGAGGCTTCACACATTCAAGATCGGCCGCGAAGGCCGCAACGGACACGGACACATCCTCCTGATTGTGGGACTGGACATGGTACGATACTTCGATTCAATACCGATTACATATACATCTCTTTTATAGTTAAATGATTTGCATATTAGTATTTGCTTGTATTCTTTTCAGGCAAGGTGAGACCAGTCAAGGAACCAGTGAGGAGAAGAAAACGGGAATGATTTTCGATGGGCAAGAATAACTTATGTAAGTTATTTTTCAGTTGCACAACTGTATTACACTCTCCTTCATTTTGTCAGCAAAACTTTTGTCTACTATATTAAGTTGCTCTAAAAGGGGAAGAACAAAGTGATCTTTTTTCCCTTGTACTCGTCAAATCTGATAAGCCCTATAACGATTGATTAGAAAACCGTTAAACTTGACACTGTCAAAGTAACTCCTATTATTTGCTTTAATTTATCAACTAGTTGTTACTTATCTAAATAAAGAAATGAAAAATTCAATTCAACTAGTTGCAGCATCAGTTGAAGTGTTCTTTTTATGATTATAGTTTCATGTTTGCAAGACAACAGAGCTGTTTTTGTTATTATTTCAGAATGCTATAAGAAATAGTTCTTTGCAATTGGCCTCATTGGAGCAAGAAAAGGCTGATGTGAATGGATTGAAACTGGCTGAAGATTCAGGTTTGTGAGTTGTTTCTAAGTGCTTAAAGGATAACCTAAACATTTCCTTGTCATTTTGGATAAAGATAGATTAGTTATACTTTACAATTGGTTTCTTACATAGAGGCAAAAGGAGGAACTCCATAAGAGAATAATTCAATTACAAAAGCAACTGGATGCAAAACAAGCACTGGAATTGGAAATTGAGAGATTGAGAGGGTCATTAAATGTCATGAAACACATGGGAGGCGATGGAGATGTGGAAATTCTGGAAAAAGTGGATACAATACTCAAACAGTTGCGAGATAAAGAAGGAGAAGCCACTGATTTCGAAGCTTTGAACCGAAACATTAATAGTGAAGGAGCGCAAGAGCAATGATGACAGTCTTGGGAATAAAAATGCAGATATATATGAGATCATGCACAATATGTATAGGTAATATTGTTTTTGTCAATGTGCTCATAAAAAAGAAGTATAATAATTTGGATTATATGTTAGATTGTCTAAAACTGCCCTTAAATTTCATAATGCACTCTCATACATTAGAGAAATGAAAATGCTATTCTGTCCTTTGTATTGCATGTCTATTTATTGTTACCGGATGACTCTTCCGTTTCATTCTGATTTTCTATAAATGAGTCATTCGGATTGTTACCCTTTTCCGTAGGTCAACTGTATAGTTAAGATTTGGATGGATATACTAATCAAGTTCTCTTCTACCTCCTGCAGATGATTCAAAGAAAACAAACCACTTACAAGTACTTGATGGGGCCAAGGAGAGACTTCACCTATTCAAAGCAAATCTACTGGAAGAAGGTTCTTTTGATTCTGCTGTTAAGGGCTGTGATGGGGTTTTCCACACTGCATCTCCCTTCTATCATAATGTCACAGACCTAGAGGTTCATCCCATTTTACTATTCTTTAAATGCTTAATAATAGTAAATGTTTAAATTATGGTTTATTGATGGAATTGGTTGAAGATTTTATCCGTACACTTTTCTTCTGAAAAATTCAACAAGCTTTTTAGAAAATTCCACAATAGGTCTTTTTCTCTATTTATCAAGAGATGAGAAGCACGTAATAGGAATCTCAGAGTTGATTTACCGCACTATTCTTTTTTCTGAGTGAGGCTTCTTGTACCGTTGCTAACACTAAACTAACCAAGTTAATTACTTATTAACGGTAGTTGGTTACTTTTTTGGTTATCACATACACGCTAAGTTTTATTTTATTCACAAAATTCCACGCATAACTGGTCTTAATATTCCTTCAATATAAAAAAATGTGATTGTCAAGTACATGGCTTTATTTTATCTTTATGCACAACCATATATATATAATAAAAGTCTTAAATAGAGAGAGACTAGACACAGAGAGAGAGATATTTCCTTGTAGGACGGGCTTCTTGTAAGTTTGAGTTTGAGTTTGAGTTTGAGTTTGAGTTTGACCTTTGAGTATGAACTGGTTTGCTTTGAGGGACTGGTGGAGAAGCCATGCAACTTGGCGAACAGCGTACCTACTGTTTCTGGGTCAGGTTGTGTCTTTTGTAATGGCACTCATTACAAAGAACAGCGTACCTACTGATGCATGTGTATGAAGTTCTGCAGCTATTTCAAGCAAATGCATCTCATTTATTTCCAATTTGTGTCAATCGCATGAAACTGACCTAATATTGATCCCGCCGTTGCAGGTCGATTGGTTATACTGTCTCGCTTTTGCTATTGTAGTTGTGGGACTCATCCTTTATTCAACAACGTATGTTCTAAACCTTTGCCTTAAATATTTTTTATTAGTCAAACTCTCTGGTTGTGAATATCCATGCAGCATCCTGTGTAAGTTCTTGTCATTGGTCTCTTTAAAATAGAGAACTCAAAGAACAGTTATCATCTCAAAATCGATAGAAAAGTAAACCTGATTTTCCATGTAGAAGAAAGAACATCCCAAAAGCAATTGATTGTTAGTTAAACCCAAAAATCAAGCTCAATAATTTTCATTGTGTGTGTGAATTTTATAAATAAAAATTCAGCAGCCAGGTCTGTGCAATTTTTAATGACTAATCAGCTGAGAAACTTGTTTCACAGTGAGGATATGGATATCAAGCAATTTGATGCATGCCTAGTGAGGATATTCAGCTTGGCCTTAGCCATAACCCTTGAGCACATTATTATAGTAGAGTCTGATCCATTGAATTTAACTTACAAAATAGCAGGACCTTTGTGTTTCCATATTGAATAGGACCTTTGCTAGAGAAATTTTGCTAGCCATTATAAAATTTGCCTAATCTGAATAACTGCTTTGAGGTACAATATTTGTATAATCAAACTGTGATTTTCTGATGGATTCATGGAATGTGACTAGTGGTAGATTCTTTTTTTCATATCGGTACGGTCCGTTAGAACTTGATAAGTTGCCACTTCAAAAACCAATTTTTTTACTTCATGTTTTTTGTTTTATGTTGTAACAGTGAGAAGAATCCTGATCCTGCACCATCTCTCTAGGTCTTTGTGTTAAATTATATTAAATCTGCAAATAATATAAACCAAACTACGAAATTGGTTTTCTTACTGCAAATAATTTTATTGTAATTATTATTTGCAGATTGAAGTTCCAAGAGAACTGAAGGCTGAATTGTTTCCACATTACATGGAGAGAAATAATTCTTTCAATTCAACATCAATTTTGGGTTTAATTTATGATACGGTTAATAAATATCAAACAGAAGATCAGTCCATGAAAGGTGAAGATTCTTTTTTACAATTACAGTCTTTTTTCCAATTAATTTTCCCCCATGGCAGCCCCTAGACTGTTTAATGAATAAGAAAAGATATGGTAAATCTAATGTTTTAAAGGATAGACGATGGACTTCAGTGGCAAATTTTCTTCTTTAAATTATGTTCTGCAGTATTCTAATATTCTAATTAAAATGATAAAATTGTATAGGTTGAAATGTGGACTTTTTATTATAAACTTACTCTGAACTTGAGGAATACTTCTTTTTATTCACATTTTTACCTTTTTATTTAATTTTCTTTTGGGTACAGGTTGGAGACCTAGGTTAGCGTTGTTGGCAAAAAAGATGATGACAAAAAATGCAAAGGAAGAGTGATTACATTTCACTGGAGTTATTGTACAGATTGAGCACCATTGAAGAATCTTTTATCTTTTTAAATAAAACCTCATAGGCTGGATAAAGATTACATGACTTAGGCTAGAATTGAGTAGCAAGTTATTTCAGATATTTGCTTCATTAATCTTTAGATTGCTGGCTTTTGGCACTTTTATTTGGTTGTAGTTAGAACTAATTCTAATGCTACACAGTCTGATTGAGTTTTTTACAAAAATTCCACTGGTTTGATGGCTGTTTGGATTTGGTGGCAGACTGATAAAATACAAGTAAAGGATATCCGACTAACATTTCATTTGGACTGTGTGCGCATGTCTAGAATGTTGGGTATTTTTAGTTGTTATGGACATACTAGAATGTTGGGTATTTTTATTTTTATTTTATTTTTTAATAATTCGATAGTTACAATGGGAGAGGGAGAGAGTTTAGATGTTATGGACATGCCAGAATGTTAGGTAAAATATGTATTTCCTTCGTTCTTTTTTTCAATACTGTCCAATAATAAAAAGAAACGGAGGAAATACAGATTCTACTTGAATCTTCTTCCATATAGTAAAAATAATATCATTGAACTAGGTAAAAATGATCAGTTTATAGGTAAAAATGATAAAATTGTATAGGTTGAAATGTTAAAATATAGTTTAAACTGGACTCGGGTACCAATCTGCTAAGATTTTAATTTTTTTTTAAAAATGTGGACTCTTTTTTAAAAACAAACACTGAGCCATACCCGAGTTCAGTGGGCTCGGGTACTTCAAACAGTACTCGAGTTCACTGGACTCGGGTACCAATTTTAAAAAAATCTGGACTTTTTTTAAAAGCAACACCGAGCCATACCCGAGTTCAGTGGGCTCGGGTACTTTAAACAGTACTCGAGTTCACTAGGCTCGAGTACCAATTTTTAAAAAAATGTGGACTTTTTTTAAAAGGAACACCGAGCCATACCCGAGTTCAGTGGGCTCGGGTACTTTAAACAGTACTCGAGTTCACTGGGCTCGAGTACCTATTTTTAAAAAAATGTGGACTTTTTTTAAAGGAACACCGCCATACCCGAGTTCAGTGGGCTCGGGTACTTCAAACAGTACTCGAGTGCACTGGGCTCGGGTACCAATTTTTAAAAAAATGTAGACTTTTTTTAAAGGAACACCGAGCCATACCCGAGTTCAATGGGCTCGGGTACTTTAAACAGTACTCGAGTTCACTGGGCTCGAGTACCTATTTTAAAAAAATGTGGACTTTTTTTAAAAGGAACACCGCCATACCCGAGTTCAGTGGGCTCGGGTACTTCAAACAGTACTCGAGTGCACTGGGCTCGGGTACCAATTTAAAAAAAAAATCCACGAAAATTTTTTAAAGGCAGATTGGTACCCGAGTTACAGAAACTCGGTTACGTTTAAAACAGTACTCCTGTCCTGGAAACTCGAGTACCTGGTGCCACACTTATTACCCACCTACTCACAAACGCTCCAACCGTTGGAGTAAATGCATAGTTAATGGTACTCGAGTTCTTTGAGCTCGAGTACCTTTTAACTATATGTCACCCCGTCAGCATTAATCTATTTTCAGTACAGAGCTCTCCAACTCCATGTGCGAGTCATATCTTTTCAGCATAAACTGTTTGGTCACCTTCTGGTCTTTGAGCTGTGTCAGTCTCCATCAACGAACGTGCTATCCATTTCACCGTTGGGTCAACTCTCTTATAACCAGTAGATAGAGGTAACTATTAAATGCTTTTTTAGATTTTTATGCATGGGTTAAATGACTTCAATGCTTAGTTGTTTAGATTGTGTTCGTTTGAGATTTGTATGCATGAGTTTCATCTAATGAGTTTTGCAATTACAACTGCTGATATGAGTTTGGCCATTTTCATCTCAAAACGAGTATTAAATTTAATTACAATATAATAGTAGAAATGTCAACTGAAACATCTTTTTATTATTACCACCTAGTCACACATCCAGATGGTTTTGAATCTTTACTATATACGGTAAGAGGCAAGTATAATGTAAGCTATATATAACTCATTGGCATTAATAGTTAAAAATTGACAAGAAATATTTTCTAGCTATGCTAACATAAAGAAAGAAATGAAAACATAAATCATATCAGCATTTACTCGTTCAAGGTTAGAAATTTGAGGATTGTACTTCACTAATGTGAACTTATATGTTTAAGGTAAACAGAAAAAAAAAAATCGAATAAAATTCTAATAACATTAACTATTTTTGTAGATAAAGTAAAACAAAAAATAATAATATGCAATTAATATAAACTTATAAATTACGTAAATTCCTTTTTTCTTTCTATCAAGTGGGGCATATACGGTTTGGTATATTTTTCCCTTTTCCTACCGTACAGTTTCTTAATATAATCCTTCTCATACTTACCTTACCTATGAAACTTGCATATAATATGAATTCATTTCTCAACAAAGAAATTGGCTTAATAAAATAAAGTCGAAATGGTTGACATTTTATTATTTTATATGTGTATAAAATATATATATGGTTAAGTGCACATTATGATCGAGATTCAATTATTTATATGTCTATACACATAGTCAAGGAGGTTGAGTTTGAATAGAAATTTTTTTTATCATACGCCAAATTTATGTAACTATTTATAGATTATGACAACTTTTAATATTGTTAATAACAGGTCGGTGATGGATTTTCACTTTTTCTATGTGTACTATGATGGAGAGATGTATTATCATGAGTTGCATGGGTTGTCATACCAAGGCTCAAACCAAAAGCAAAAATGTGTTAAGGTGAAGCGTGGGATAGGCCTTATGAACGTGAAACGAAGAATATTGAAGGCGATGGGGTTAGACCAGTCTAGGCATAACATTTCCATCGTGTATCGAGCACCTCAACTGGTTGTAGGCACCCAAGTTGTCTACAATTCACTACAGTTATCGAGTGGCGCCAAAGTGAAGATGATGTGGGCAGTTGTTGAACAAATGGTGGTGAAAGGATTCGTTGCTTCAGAGCTCTATGTCACTGTTGAGCCCATCATAGTAGAGGTTGGAGAGGGTTCACAACATACTGTTTTGGATGGAACTGTAGATGAGCACATCGACTCAATACCATTACAGTCTTATCAAGGGTGGGCAGAAAACACAAGAGATGGGTATGGCAGTGAACCATGGCAGACATTTGCCGGTGTGAACTCAACTGAGGAGGAGGAAGGGCCCCCACACGTGCATGAAGGAGAGCATTTATCTCATGATGAGTTGCATGGGGGCACATCCGAAAATGAAGATCATTACGGACTTGGTGATGATGCAACCCATATTGATGTTACTAGGGATGACTTCGAAGAGTTCCTAGATACCATGGGTGAACATGAGGATGTTGATCATATTGAAGATGTGGTTGTAGAAGAGAATAGAGACACATGCCCCGGTCCCGATCCTACGCCGGAATGGTTCACGAAAAACACTTGGGATAATATGTTTGATCCATCACCGGTTATGCAAGCGGAAGTATCAAGTTGGACGCCTGGGGAGCAGCCACTGAAAGGGATGGTATTCGCCACTAAATTGGCAGTGCGACATGCGTTGACCTGGTACGCATTGCGAGAGAATTTTAGCTTCAAAACAGAGCATTCAGACTCAGAGAGGCTTATGGTGAGTTGTGAGGATGATTCATGTCCATGGTCAGTCCGTGCAATTTGTTGCAAGGGAGACAATGTCTGGAAGATCGCAAAATGCAAGGGCCCCCACACGTGTGACAAAATTCAGAATGCTCGTGATGGTCGGATGATTGATTCGGCGTTCCTAGCATACGTACTTGAGCGCTATATACGAGAAGACCCTACGTATAAGATAAAGAACTTACGCCACGTTGTTTTGGCCGACTTAAAACACGAAGTATCTCACTACAAGGTATTCTTTAACTTGCATTCTTTTTTCAATACAATGTAGAGACATCAGTCTTCTGTGAAGTTTTATGCATGATATTTTTTCCCAAAACCCGTGAATACTTTATATTATGAAAATTGAAATTGAAAAAGAAAAACAAAAAGAGGAATAAAGATAAATAAATATTATCTTCATATTATAGCCTTACAAGTCTTGATTTGTTTTCTTCAACTATAATTACTTGTATTCATTTCTAACTTAATCATCATAATTCACATACAAGGTATGGGATGCCAAACAAAAGGCTGTTGCAGCTATATACGGGGATTTTAAGGAGTCTTATGCAGAGTTGCCGCGTTTTTTGGCAGGACTTACTGATGCAAGTCCGGGTACACAGTATAAGTTAATAGTGGACGATAATTATGAAAGGGGAACCTGTACATTCAACTCCGTATTTTGGGCGTTTCGACCATGTATTGTTGGGTTCAAGCAGTGTAGGCCTGTGATTAGCATTGATGCAACCCACCTCTATGGAAAATATAAAGGGAAATTGATGATTGCAATGGCGACAGATGCTAATAATAAGATTTATCCACTAGCCTTCGCCGTTGTCAAGAGCGAGAGCACAGAGACTTGGGGTTGGTTCTTGGCTTGTATAAGAACGTATGTTACCGACCGGAGACACCTGTGTGTCATATCTAACAGACACCCTAGGATACAAGCTATCTTCAGAGACAGTAATCGAGATGTCTCCCTGCAGCCTCCCATGACAGAACATCGTTACTGCCTTTGTCATCTATGCAGTAACGTCAACACTAGATGGAAAAATGAAACTTTAAAGAATCTAGTATGGAGGGCAGCAAGTGCTACCCAGGAGCGAAAGTTCAATGCCACTTTCGATTCAATTGAGAATGTCAACCGGGATGCGCACCGATATCTGAAGGATGTGCCCACAGAGAAATGGGCTCTAACTTTTGACAACGGTTACCGTTATGGGGCGATGACTACAAACGTGTCCGAGTGCTTCAATGGTGTTCTAAAGGGTGCTCGTAGCCTGCCTATTACGGCAATGGTGAAATACACATGGTTCAAACTAAATGCTTACTTTGATGATCGTCGCAATAAGAGCATAGCGCAGTTGAAATCGGGTCAAAGATGGACTAAATATGCCTTGGATATCTTCATGAGAAATAAGGTGAAGGCGGAGAATCACAGGGTGACGAGATTGAGCGCGCAACAACAATCATATCAAGTAGATACATCGCATAATCCAGGGACTGCTGGACGTGGGGATCACACGCATGGAGTTAATCTGTTGCAAAGAACTTGCACATGTCAGAAATGGAAACTGTACAAGATACCATGTTCACATGTCATTGCAGTTTGTATTAGGTATCGACATGATGCAGAGCAGTACATTGACCCATGCTATAGCGTGGACGCACTGTTCCGGAGCTATGCTCCCGTTTTCCCTGTGTTGAAAGATAGATTATCATGGCCGGATCCTACAGAAACTCGAAAGGTCCTCCCTAACCCTCGATTAATCCGAGAGAAAGGTCGCCCTGTCTCAACACGAATTAGGAATGAGATGGACGAGGGCGGGAGACGGCCGAGAACCACACCATGGAAGGAGGGGGGGAGGAAGGTGCAATGCGGGTTGTGTGACCAAGAGGGCCATAACCGAAGAACATGCCCTAAGCGGAACGAGGTACTGACGAGTGGTGGTCTCGCGGACTAGGTACGCTAAGTTTGAACCATGGCATCCTTTTAAATGTAAGATTTTTCCATTTTTTTAATGCTCATCGTAAAAGTTCTAACTTCTGACTTGTTCTTAAACATTGCTACGAATCAAAGGAATTGCCTAAAGAATCACAATTGAACGCTTTAGTTCCTCCTAAATGTCTTTGATTGCACTAGTTCAAAACTTCAAATTATTATGCTTATGATGATGATGACTTTCTCTTTATATTTAAATTATTGAACTTGTGTATTGTTTTACTGAAATGCCAATTAGCTTACAAAGCTTCTCTACTCCCAACAATTCTATCACCAATAAGAAAGATGATTTTTTTTTTCCTTACTTCAACATTGTTTGGAAATAAGATTGTGTTAGCAAGGATTTTAACTTAGAATATAAACGTGTAAATTTTTATTAGTTTGTAATTGGTAAGCTGTATTGTTTTCACATAATTTGGTAACTTGTGATTGAGAAAAAAAATACATGGTAGCATGGCAATGACTAAGAAGTTCATTGGTAGCATAGGGGGCAATGACATCCATGTTATAGAAAATGAAGATCATCTTCATAACAAGAAATCTTCTCTTCGATCCATTTTAATTTCTAGCCTTTTAGGTTCCAAAATTTATATTGATAGAAAGTTTCAATCTATCAACTCAAATTTTGTATTGATGGAAAGTTTCAGTCTATTAACTCACCAGCTATTGTCAATTATAACTCACAAGCTATTGTAAATTATAAAGTGTATTTATATGAATGGTCATCAAACCATTATAAGGTTTATATTTGCATCCAATTAGAACTAATGCATTTTTACATAACCAAAGGAACCTAACAATGAAGGAGTTGCATTCACATTGAGACCGCTAATATAAAGTCTTGTGTCAATGTGCCTATGTCAGAAATTTACTAAAGATCATGCATTTTGTTACATTGCTATGAAGGAGTCAAGGGCACAAAAATTTAAAAACAAATCATCAAGCATGAAATGGTGGCCTTCATTGTATAATAGCAACTGAAAATAAAGATGATTTGCCCATGTAGTTATTTGCTAGGCTCATATGCTCTTATTGTCACAAGATGCTCTCTGGTGGTAATCAAGATTTCATCTTGGTATTCTTTTTTTATCAAATGTCTCTACAGGTCACTTACTTTTTTCCCCTGATGAATGCACATAGGTTGAAACAGTGGCCCAGTTTGGTGTAGTTTTTCTTCTTTTTGCACTGGGCTTGGAGTTCTCCACAACGAAGGTTAAATTCTGTTCTTTGGCCTGCTTCATTTTCTTTCTCTTTTAGTGAAATTGTGATTCAAACTCTATAACTGTGTCATTGCAGCTTCGCGTTGTTCGAGCAGTTGCTGTTCTAGGGGTCCTGCTACAGATTTTCTTATTTATGTGCCTGTGTGGCATACTAATATCGGTATGTCTACAAATTCTAACAGAAAATTCACAAAAGTTTGCCCCTTTCTACTTGTGAAAACTACTTGCACCTGCTTATGTGCCATAGAAAAGTTTGACTGAACTGGGAATATTGGAAACGCTTAAAAGAGATGCAAGTTTGAAAGTGATAAAGAACAACAAGATTACTGAGGATTCTTGTATGATATCAACTTCATCTCAAGTCCATTGAAGAGTTATTTTGCTCTTTAGTTACATATCTTGTGTTATATTTTGTAATTATTTTCTTAAGCTTCGGATTTGGGCTCTCAAGTTAAAGCTTTTTGTTTTAAGGCAGCATTAATATAGAGTAATTTGATGGTGTTGATTGATTCAATTTAGTGTACTTTTATGAATTAATCAAAATAACTCTATGAACATGACATCGTCGTGCGCTAGCTATTCAGTTGTAACGTCATGTTGTAGATAATATCAAACTTGCTGCACCGACTCACAATTGAAAGGCAGGGTACTGACACCTGAAATACTGATAATATCAAACATATCATAGTTAGGTTGATCCAACCACTGGTGAGACAGAGGATGATGGTGTTGAAGATGAATACCAGCTAGAGGACCTAGAGGTTGTAGCAGCTGATTACATGTTGAAAGTTGGAGTCTCCAAATTCATAAATGCATGGGAAAGCATGGGTGATGACTGCTTCCCATGCATTATACTATTACTGGCAGGGGAGATTTTCTCTCTTTTATTTTTTTTGGGGGATGGGGGTGAATCTTTAGTATGTAAAGAGCAACAAGTTGCAAATTGCAATGACCTATGCATTACTGGACAGTTTAACAAGTTCATAAAATTTTCTATTTGGCTTGGAGGGATGTTAAGTTCTAAAACAAGTAGAACTGTTTTGAAAAAAATAATTATACAAATTAACACTGGGATTAAGTGAAAATGCCCAAATAATACCACCTCTGAGTTCTCAAGGTTACCATATAAGTTGGGTGCTGAATGAGTTGCTGGTGATTTTATAACCAGCCTTTCCATATACCACCCATTTTGATCACATGTAAGTATTAAAAAACCTTAGGCATGTCATAATATAATATAATATAATAATGAAGGGAGGTGTAGGGGGAAGAAAATCAACCAATTGGGGAAAAAAAAAATATATATATATATATACTATTGTGAATTTCTTCAAAAAGCAAAAAGAAGAAGATGAAACAAACTGATTAAAGAAACCATTGGGCCATTGTATTCTGTTTCTAATGATTTGAGTTAGATAACTAACCAAAACCACAAAAAACAACATATTCTTTCTTTGTTTTTTTATTGAGAGAGAGAGAGAGAGAGAGAGAGAGAGAGCATGAGCTTCTAGCCAAGTGGACCTACCAGTGAATTTAGCTAAGGGCAGCCACAACCCCAGAACTAGGACGTAAACATTGCATTTTCCAGAAATTGGCAAACAGACTAATACCCGAGTTTAGTGGACTCGAGTACTAAACACAGTACTCGAGCTTCGCGTACTCGAGTATTACATTGCACAGTACTCGAGCTTCCTAAGCTCGAGTACTGTTTGGAACTAGGACGTAAAGATTGCATTTTCCAAAAATTGGCAAACAGATTAATACCCGAGTTTGGTGGACTCGAGTACTCGAGTATTACATTGCACAGTACTCGAGCTTCCTAAGCTCGAGTACTGTTTGGAATTTTTAAATCCCAATTGCCATGTCAGCCATGCCACGGTGGAAGCATAAAACATAGTACTCGAGCTTGGTGAACTCGAGTACTTAAAAAGGTGGTAGATTGCTGTTTATTTCCGAAACAGTGTCTTCGTGCAAAAAATTTCGAAAATTGATGGTATATGGCCAATTTGGCCGTTTATCATTGGTTCAAACAGTATTGTTCTTATAAAACAAGGACTTTACTGTATTATACGATTATTAATCAGTCAATAGTACAAGTTATTCGTCGTTATTAGGACCTTATCAAAGTCTATCCCATGCAACAAATGCACTGATAGCTGTAAAGTTGTAAACACAAAGACTAATGCGCATTGTTGAGTCTTTCTGTCTGCTTTTAAAAAGTCCAGCATCTATGAAGTTCTCCCCACACTACACTAAACACTCTTCTCAGAAATAGTGGTGCTATGGGTTTCCATAGGATGCAGGGCCGGCTGAAGCTATAGGCGAGCTGGGCCACCGCCTAAGGCCCCCACTTCTTAGAGGGCCCCCAAATAATAATAATATAGTATATAATATTATTTTTCCATCTGAGAAAAAAAAAAATTTACAAACGGCCAGTTGAAGGCTGCAGAGCAAAGCTTTTTGGCTGAAGGCTGAAGCTGAACTTTGGTTTGGTTCCTTTAGATTTCTCTAGAAGAAGCCTTTTGATTCTTTCAATAAATGAATGGTCTGAATGGTCAATACTCAATAGACCCATAAAGTGATTAGTGATAAAGAGAAGAGACACGTTTAGGCTGAATAGTTTTACACCATTTTCCTTTTTTTTTTTTTTTTTTTTTTGATGGGAAGTCTTACACCTTTTGAGCTTTGAATAGTCTGAATAGTCTAGTCTTACACGTTTTTTGTTTTTTTTTTTAAGAAATCAGATAACTATACCTGTTACAGTTGCTTCCGCAGAAAGAAGTTTTTCAAAATTAAAATTAATAAAATCCTATTTAAGATCAACTATGTCACAAGAAAGATTAAGTGGATTAGCTATATTATCAATTGAAAAAGAAATGTTAGCGGAACTTGAATACAAAAATTTAATTAGTAATTTTGCCTCTCAAAAAGTAAGAAAAATAAATTTTAATTGAAAAAAATATATGAATTTATAATTAAATATAATAAAAGGCCCCGTTTAAAGCTTTCGCCTAGGGCCCCCGAATTCATTGAGCCGGCCTTGATAGGATGCCTGTGCAACTCACTTGGGCTAGTGTGATATTATCAGACATGGCAGCCGCAACAACAGCAACAGCATTTCCATCAGCCCTGCCTGACTGCCCCGACAAATGTGGAGAATTACAAATTCCATATCCATTTAGCTTAACTGAAGGTACAACCTGAAAGGAATTACAAGTTTTTACATCAATTGTACACTCAATTCGAACAGAGAACCTCTACCACTAGGCACTAACTGGAAATGTCATTGTATTTCCATCCAAGGCCAGATTGACATCTTGATGTATAACGCCATTGACTGTTACAACGAGCTGGGCACGCGTTTGAGTTACAAGTGGGAGTGGCAGCGAAGGCTCTATAACCCAATTTTCACAATTTCTGACACTCAAAACACGTTCGTGGCCGTTGGCTGTGACACTTACGCATACCTTAATGGGTTTCTGAACGATCAACCCTTCTCCATCGGCTGACTATCCAGATGTCAAAACATAAGCAATGTAGTCAATGGGAAATGCTCTGGAATTGGGTGTTGCCAGATACAGATTCCTGGAGGATTGAAAAATATTTCTTTGGAAGCATATAGCTTTAAGTAACACAGTTTTGTCATTGATTTCAATCCATGCAGCTATGCCTTTATTATCAGAGAAGACATGTTCAAATTCTCCTCAGCTTATCTTACCACTCTGCGAAATAATAAAACCCTTCCGATGGTTCTTGATTGGACAATTGGTTCCGATGGTACTCAGTACCAGAGCAAGCAAAGAAATACAATTGAAGGAAGAAGCAGTGATCAAGCCATCAAAGCAGAGACAGAGGCGGCTAGCAAAGAGTTGATGGACCTGATTGAAGCAGTCCCTTACAATGAACAATTCATCCACTCATTTGAAGAAGCTATGCCACGTGGTCAAATAGATAGGATTTTCTTATATCTGTTTTTCTCTCCTAAACTGGGAGTTAGTTATTTTCCTTAAGCCTGCTTAGATCGTGTATACATAGGAGTAGTTATGTATTCTTTCATTCATTGGATTCATTTTTTCATCAATCAATAAAATCCGAGTTCTATTTAGAGAGAGAGAGAGAGAGAGAGAAAGTTCTAGAAATTAATAGAATAGCATATGTGTTAATCCCAGCTACGGGTCTGGGTACCGTTGTGAGTGCAAGAAGGGTTACCGTGGGAACCCATACCTCAAATATGGTTGCCAAGGTATTCAATTTTGTTACTACTAATTTACAACAAATTTTTTCAGAAAAAATAAAACATATTTTGATGAATTTCTACTATATTATGATGCCTCATTTTGGTGACAGAAAAATTGTTACAATTTTTTTAAAACAATTGTTTAAAGTTTAAACTGATAGATTGTACCAATTTTTGTCTCTAATATTACTATTGCGAGGCAATAGGTTCATTTTCGTTTCAGTCAATGCTTTTGTTTATATTTTTTTCTATTTCTTTTTTAATTTTTTGGATTAATTCTTCTTTTTTTTTTTTTTGAAACTGCAACTGAGATTTCATTAAACATGGACAAATAGGTACACAGCAGAAAAAAACGCTACAAACCAACAGCAGGACAAAGCACCAACATAGACCAACAGACAGCCAAGTCAAAAACAGAAAAGAAAAGCAAAATAAAAATAAAACTAGGTCCCTTCTAGCCTACACAAGTTTGCTAGATTCTCAGGGACCACACCTATCCATTTACATTCCTCTCCTGAAATTTTGGCCTGTTGAGCTAGCACATGGGCTATATTGTTGCTATTCCTGCAAATGTATCTAGCTTCTGCAAAATTAAAGCTGTTCATTCCTTGCAAAATGCCATGAATTAAATGACCCGCAACTCCCCACACATCTTTGCTGCAGATTGCTTGAACAATTTGCATTGAATCTCCTTCCAAAATGATCTGATTTAAACCCAGCTCCTTCGCAAGAACAATGCCCTGCTCCATAGCAATTGCCTCAGTCTCTTCCACTGCAAATCTACCTGACAGAGGCAAACTCAAAGCTGCAACAACTTGATTATTCCAATCTCTAATTATGACTCCAATTCCTGAATTACCTTCCAAAGCTGGTACTGCCCCATCAACATTTATTAGATAAACATCTTTAGGAGGAGGTTTCCAGGCCCTATCCTTTGTCCCTTTTTGCTTTATTATTTGAATATTTGCCTCCTTGAAATCTTCAATCAGACGGATAGCAAATCCCCAAACATGCTCAGCAACTGCACCACCCTCCTCATTCACCACCTGGTTCCTATTATACCATATTGACCAGGCCACCCCAAAAAATTTTTCCAGGTCACTTTGATCTCCCTGGTTCATTAATCTAAAAGCCAAATCAGTGACATCCAGGCTACAATCAAGAATTTTGATAGGGCAGTTTATCCATTTAGCCCACACTGCCTTGGCAAAAGCGCATCTTAGAATGGCATGCTCAACTGTTTCAGGATCTTTCTTACAGATGGGGCACATGACATCCAATTGGATTCCTTTTTTGAACAAATTAGTCAAAGTGGGGATTGCATTCATACATAATCTCCAAGCAAATATTCTGATTTTTCCGGGAATATTCAAATGCCACATCCTCTTCCATAGCGGAGCACACACATCACCCAAAGAGGATTCACCATGGTTTTCTTTTTCTAGGATCCTTCTAGCCACATAATAGGCACTTTTTACTGAAAAGGACCCTTTCTTATTGCCCACCCAGATTATTGAGTCTTCGGGAAGATGAAAACTAATAGGAATGTTAAGAATAGTTTCCACCTCAAAAGGTAGGAAAATACTTTCTAGCCTATCCCTCCTCCATCTTTTTGTGTTCGTATCTATAAGTGCAGATACCATAGGAAAATCTCCAAAATCTTTCGGCGGAGAAACAACCTTGTATGTAGAAGGAGTAGGCAGCCACTTATCATCCCCAATATGAATCAACTTCCCATTTCCAACTCTCCACCTTGTACCTTGTCTCAAAACATCTAGGCTTTGATGTATGCTTCTCCAAGCATAAGATGGGTTGCTCCCTAATTTTGCACTTAGGACATCACTGTTAGGGAAGTACTTTGCTTTGTATAAACGAGCCATCAGTGAGCATGGATCAACTAACATTCGCCACCCTTGTTTTGCCAACATCGCCAAGTTGAAGGCATGGAGATCCCTAAAGCCCATACCACCTTCCCATTTTGATTTACACATCTTAGACCATCCAACCCATGCAATCTTGGACTCTTGCTGCCTCTGTCCCCACCAGAAATTTCTCATCATTCTTTCAATGTCTTCACACAACCCTTTTGGAAGCAAAAAACATCCCATTGTATATGTCGGAATTGTCTGGGCTACTGCTTTTATTAGAATCTCCCTTCCACCAATGGATAGCATTTTTTCTTTCCATCCCATTAACTTCTTTCCCACCCTCTCCTTAACTTCATTGAAAATTTGTTTCTTTGATCTACCAATTAAGGATGGAAGTCCCAGGTATTTTTTCGGATGGGCATCAAGCATTGGGCCAAGAATTTCCTTAACTTCACATTTTTTTTCTTCATTTGCATCTTGACTGAAGAAGACAGATGACTTGTCTGTGTTTATTTTCTGACCTGACGCCTCTTCATACCTCTGAAGGATGTTTACGAGCTCCCTACTTTCCATTCCTGATGCTTTACAGTATAAAATGCTATCGTCCGCAAACAGCAGGTGGGTTATTTTTGGGCTGCCTCTGCATATCGAGATTCCAGACAGCTTATTGTTCCTAACAGCCTCCATTATCAATCCTGTAAAACCTTCAGAACAAAGGAGGAATAAGTATGGAGATATGGGGTCTCCTTGACGCAAACCCCTTGTTGGGATTATACATCCATGAGTCTCCCCATTGATAAGCACAGCATAAGAAACAGTAGATATACACTTCATAATTAGATTAATCCATTTATCATCAAAGCCCATTTTCTTCTTATTTACTTTAAAATGAACTTGATAACTACAGATATTGACGAATGTAAAGAGCAAATAGATAATTGCACGAGCAAACAAAGATGTGATAACAATCCCGGGAGTTATGATTGTTTGTGCATAAATGGATACCGTATGGACGAACCCCAAAGGGGATGTGTTCCCATTCAACCACCATCTAGTCCACCAACTGGTCAATCGTCACTAGCAATTTACCTCGCAGTTGGTGAGTATATTTATTATATGATTGTATTTTCGCCCTTAGATTTTCCTCACAAATCAAGATCCTGTGCAATAATAAGTTAGTGCAAGAGGTGCAATACCTTAACAATGGCTGGGTACAAAACTGAAATTTTACTTTTGCTCCGAATGATCGATGAGGTATTGTATCTCGTCATCCTCTTATATAGAGTATTCTATCCAATCATCAAGTCGGATTAATCGATCATGATTAATGATTTGAAATCACTGCCATTTACATATTTGATAAAAATATTTTCTGAGATTAATTTCTAGAGATTAGGTCCTAGCATTACTCATAAACATTATGATTTTTTGAGATTTATTATGACGGGACTGACGAGTCTGTCCACACTGACGATATCATTCACGGACGATGACACCCTCGGGAGTAACAAAATAATCATGCACGTTACTGACGAAGACATTCAGGTTATTCAATGCAGTAAATTAAGCCTAGAACGGTTGAAAGGCCAGCTGTACGGACCGTTGGAACACATTGATGCCACATTCATTACCCCCAAACGTTACCAGAAAGAGCATTAAGATCTCTATAACTACTCCAACGGCTAGAGGCCATGAAAGAGTATAAAAAGACCACACATTTGCCAATAACAAGGTACAGACACAGAGACACTGAGAGAGAACTATTATTTTCTTGTATTATACATTCTTCTAAGATTTTCTTGCTTACTAACTTTGGCATCGGAGGCGTGGTGGTAGGCACCACACCGGTGACCACCTTTTAAGGGCTGTAGATTGGCTTCATCCGACAACCTTTGACTGACGAGTTCACGCTCCATCAGTTTGGCGCCGTCTGTGGGAAGACATTTTTTCGCATTCAGTCGCGAAAAGGTAGTTTCCTCTCAAATACTTATTTCAGATGGAGTCCAATCAAGAATCCGCAGCCTTGGCGCAGCAAATTCAGGCCCTTGCAGCTACCGTCGAAGAATTGTCCAAACAAAATGAGGAAATGAAGCAGAGGCTTCAGCAGGAAGAGAATAGGTCCAAGGGAAATCGAGATGACGAAGGGGATAGCCATAGAAGAATCGACCACCGAAGACCTACCACTCCAACCGAGCAGAACTCGGATCTACTCCAGGAGATGAGGAAGGAGATGGTCGAGCTTAGGAACGCCATCAAAGAAAAAACTGAACGGAGTGTGGACCAACTGGTAAGGGCAACAGATTCGCCATTCACAGTAGCCGTCCTCGACTGTCCAGTGCCGTCAAAATTTAGGCTACCCCAACTTGAACCCTTTGATGGGCTAAAGGATCCCCAGGATCATCTTAACACATTTAAGACGACCCTAGGACTCCAGCAGTCCCCAGACGAGATTTTATGTCGTTCCTTCCCAACCACTTTCAAGGGAGCCGCACGGGAATGGTTCACAAAGCTGCCCACATCGTCCATCGACACCTTCGAACAGTTGAGCAATGCCTTCCTGCGTCACTTCATTGGAGGACAACAACCAAAGAGAACCGCGGATCACTTACTCACCATCAGGCAGGGAGAGAAGGAAACTTTGAGGTCATATGTGAAACGTTTCACCCGGGAGACACTGGAAGTGGACGAGGTTGATGACAAGGTGCAGCTAACGACCTTTAAGGCGGGGTTGAGATCCAGAGAGCTCGTCTCGTCACTTGCAAAAAATCCCCCTAAAACAATGGCTGAAATGCTCTTCAAAGCACAGAAGTACATAAACGCGGAAGACGCGCTGGCCGCCATCAGGGACGTTGAGAGGCCAGGAGACAAGGGTAGAAAGGAAGACGACCGTAGGGGGCAAAAGCGCGAGTGTCCAGATCGCCGAATCAGTGACGGAATCAGAGGAAAAGATGATAAGAATCCTCGAACGGTAAAATTTACTCCTCTTGTTATGCCTGTTAACAAAATCCTAACGCAGATTAAGGACGAGCATTACCTAAAGTGGCCGCGGCCTTTACACTCGTCTCCCAATGTCCATGATAAGAACAAGTACTGCCGGTTCCACAAAGACCATGGCCATTACACCGAGGACTGTCGGGACCTCAAAGAGCAGGTAGAGGAGTTGATACGAAAGGGGAAGTTGCAGAAATTTGTAAAGAATGGTGAGTATAGTAGATTTCGGGAAAGGAACAAAGGCCAGCTTGAGGCTTCGTCAAGAGGGAATGACCATCAGTCCCAACCTCCTCAAAATGTGGTCGGGGAGATACAGACGATCACAGGGGGACCCGTCACCGGAGGTTCGTTCAGATCCCTTCAAAAAGCATACCAACGTCAAGTGAACAGCGTCCACACGATTCTCCCGTCGAAGCAGAGACGAACCGATCAAGACATGACTTTCAATGAAAACGACGCAAGGGGAGTGAAGCAGCCTCATAATGACCTCCTGCTCATAATGCTTACCATAGAAGGGTTTAACACCAAAAGGGTCCTCGTGGACAATGGTAGTTCTGCTGACATCATTTACTTCCCTGCATTTCAACAATTGAAGCTAGACCCCAGAAGGCTACGTCCTTTTGATTCCCCCCTCGTCAGTTTCAGTGGTGACAGGGTCTACCCCAAGGGCATAGTCACGTTGACAGTGACAGTGGGGACATACCTGAAGCAACTGACCCGTCAGCTGGATTTCTTGGTAGTGGATTGCCCCTCCTCCTACAACGTCATCATTGGGAGACCTGCCCTCAATAAGTGGAAGGCATCCACATCTACCTACTGCTTAAAGGTGAAGTTCCCCGTGGAGAACGGGGTTGGTGAAGTTAAGGGAGACCAAGTCTTAGCTCGGGAATGCTACCAGGCTGTGTTGGCCGCAAAGGAAAACCACACCTGGATAATTGAAGAGAAGGAGGAGGAAAAGGTGGAGGCTTTAGAAACAGTGCAACTAACTGAGGAAGAAACAACCAAAACAACCAGGATAGGGACGACCTTAAGTCCCGAGATGAGAACAAAGCTCGTCCAGTTTCTTAAGCAAAACCTGGATGTATTCGCCTGGAGCCATGACGACATGCCAGGTATATCCCCGAAAATCATCCAGCACAGGTTGAATGTAGACCCAGAGAAGAAGCCCGTCAAGCAGAGACGAAGAGTCTTCGCACCAGAAAGAGATCAGGCAGTCGCTGACGAAGTGAAGAAACTCTTGACTGCAGGTTTCATCAGGGAAGTGTACTATCTAGACTGGCTGGCCAACACTGTTCTGGTGAAGAAAGCAAATGGGAAGTGGAGGATGTGCGTAGACTTCACGGACCTGAACAGGGCCTGCCCGAAGGATAGTTTCCCCCTTCCAAGAATAGACCAGCTGGTAGACTCCACAGACGGGCACAAGCTATTGACGTTTATGGATGCTTTCTCAAGATATAACCAGATAAAAATGGCTGACGAGGATGAGGAGAAAACGGCCTTCATCACCAGCCAAGGCCTCTATTGCTATAAGGTAATGCCTTTCGGACTAAAGAATGCAGGCGCTACTTATCAGAGATTAGTGAACAGAATGTTTAGCAGGCAGATAGGTAGGAATATGGAGGTCTACGTGGATGACATGCTCGTCAAGAGCAAGGAAGAACTTACCCATTTGGACGACCTCAGGGAAACATTCGTCACTCTCAAACAATACCAAATGAAGCTAAATCCAAGTAAGTGTGTTTTTGGTGTAGCCTCAGGAAAGTTCCTGGGATTCATGGTGTCCCAGAGAGGAATAGAAGCAAATCCGGAGAAGGTTCAGGCCATAATCAACATGGCGTCACCCAAGACCGTCAAGGAGGTCCAAAAACTCACGGGACGGATCGCCGCCCTCAACAGATTCGTCTCTAGAGCAACGGATAAATGCCTCCCCTTCTTCAAGACCCTGAAGCAGGCCTTCACCTGGACCGACGAATGTGAAGCAGCTTTCCAAGAGCTCAAACGCTACTTGAGCAATCCACCTCTCCTAAGCCCGTCAAAAGAAGGTGAGAACTTGTATCTGTATCTAGCTGTTTCGTCTACGGCCGTCAGCGCAGCCCTAATCCAAAAAGAAAACAGAATACAACTTCCAGTTTATTATATCAGCCAAGCCTTCCAGGGGGCTGAGTCCAGGTACCCAAAAATCGAAAAAATCACGTTCGCGTTGATAATAGCCTCACGCAAGCTCAGGCAGTATTTCCAGGCAAATCCGATCTGGGTAATGACGGACCAACCTATCAAGAAGTCCATGAGCAAACCTGAGGCAGCAGGGAGAATGGTCCAATGGGCGATTGAACTTAGCCAATTCGATATAGAGTACCATCCCAGGGCAGCCATTAAAGCACAGGCTCTGGCAAACTTTATCGCTGAGTTCACCCTTCCGGACGAACAAAACCTCGCCAGTAAGGACAGACCTTGGGTAATACAAACCGACGATTCGTCGGCCCAAAAACGGGGAGGAGTAGGGGTCGTCATAACCACCCCTGACGGAGAAGTATTGAGGTATGGAGTTTAGCTGAAATTCCCGGCGACCAACAACGAAGCCGAGTATGAAGGGATTCTAACGGGGTTGAGGCTAGGGAAAGTGTTTAGAGCCAAGAGCCTGTTAGTCCGGAACGACTCAAAGCTAGTAATTGGGCAGATCAAGGGAGAATACGAAGCAAAGGAAGAAAGAATGCAGAAGTACCTCAAGTTGACGAAGCACTTGACTCAGGAGTTCGAAGAGGTAGAGTTCGTCCAGATCCCTAGAAGCCAGAATATGGCAGCAGACGAAGTATCGAAGATAGCCTCGTCAGAAGGAACGGGGTCGAATGCAGACCTGATGATGGAAGTACAGAAGAACCCCAGCATAGAAGAAGTCCCAACCTTCGCAATCCAGAACATAAGTAGCTGGATGACGCCCATTGTATCTTTCCTTCGTGATGGGCACCTCCCTCAAGACACAAATGAAGCCAGGAAGGTCAAGAAGAGGTCTGCCAGATTCACAATTCTCAATGACACTTTGTACAAGAGGGGCTTCTCCATGCCCTACTTAAGGTGTGTGAATGAAGAAGATGCTGAGTACATCCTAAGAGAGGTCTACGAAGGAATCTGTGGAGATCATGCAGGCCCTAGATCCTTGGTAAGCAAAATTTTGCGAACAGGTTATTTCTGGCCTACTATGCAGGTGGACGCAATGGAGTTCGTCAAGAAGTGTGACAAGTGCCAGCGATTCGGGAATATTCAACGACTGCCAGCCGAAAGACTGACGACAATAGCGTCCCCTTGGCCATTCGCACAGTGGGGAATTGACATCGTTTGACCATTACCCTTGGGAAAAGGCCAGGTAAAATTCTTACTCGTCGCTATAGATTACTTCACAAAATGGGTTGAGGCAGAGCCACTGGCAACTATCACTGAAGCAAAGATCCGGAGCTTCGTATGGAGGAACATAGTCTGCAGGTTCGGGATTCCAAGGACAATCATATCAGACAACGGGCGACAGTTTGACTGCCAAGGTTTCAAGGACTTCTGCTCCAGCCTGGGCATCAAGAACCAGTTTTCATCGCCAGGCCACCCTCAAGCAAATGGACAGACAGAAGTGACGAACCGGACTCTACTCAAAATCATAAAGACGAAACTAGATGATGCGAAGGGTGCTTGGCCAGACGAACTACCCAATGTCTTGTGGGCCTACAGAACAACAGCAAGAACCCCGACGGGAGAGACCCCGTTCAGACTTACTTACGGGACTGAAGCAGTGATCCCGGTCGAGGTTGGAGTAACCAGCACCAGGCGAGAGATGTTTAGCGAGGAAGACAATGACGATCGCGTACGAGTCAACCTGGACTGCCTGGACGAAGTCAGAGATAAAGCCCGCAGCAAGATGACAGATTACAAGAAAAAGATGACAGAGTATTACAATAAAAGGGTGAAACTCCGACGACTTAACATCGGCGACCTCGTCCTGCGTGAAGTAACTCTGGCGACCAAGGATCCAACTCAAGGGAAACTTGGCCCCACATGGGAAGGACCGTACCGGGTTGTTCATTACTCCAGACAGGGAAGCTACCACCTTGAAACTCTGGACGGACAAAGACTCCCGAGGCCATGGAACATTGAACACTTAAAGAAGTACCATCAATAGACGTAACAATCAAATGTACTTGTTATCAAAATCAATAAAGAATCCATTCAGCTGATATTATTCTGTGAGCAGGTCTATGCAACCGAAGGTAACTGACGAAGGCAATATCCCTAACAAGGGTGTAAGCCACAAAAAGCCAAAAAAATGGCTAAGTAACAAGATTCCGCCTTGACGGATGTAAGTTACTGACGATGACTAAAATCCCTAAAAACGGGTATAAATCACTAAAAGCCAAAAATGGCTAAAGTAACAAGATTCCGCCTTGACGGATGTAAGTTACTGACGATGACTAAGATCCCTAAAAACGGATGTAAGTCACTAAAAGCCAAAAATGGCTAAAGTAACAAGATTCCGCCTTGACGGATGTAAGTTACTGACGATGACTAAGATCCCTAAAAACGGATGTAAGTCACTAAAGGCCAGAAATGGCTAACTAACAAAATTCCACATAGAATGGATGTAAGTTACTGACGACTATAAAAAATGGTTCAAATGAAGCTAAGTAACAAGATTCCACATAGAATGGATGTATGTTACTAACAATGATGATACCTACAAAGTTAAGAGATGGACCCTACATAGACGGGCGTATTGCAAACGACGACCAAGCAAACACAAGCATAGGTAAGTACACAGAAGTTAATCAAATTAAAAAGCCCAAAAAACAACGGGCAATTCACGAAGTGTTTTTACAAGACCCATAAACGCTGAGCCAAAAACTTCGTCCTTAAAATAAATTAATTGTTGGAAAATTGGATAAAACGACCCAAAACATAGTGGGTATCCAAAAATAAAATTTTTTCTAAGTGTCAGGTTCGAGCAGCATCATCAACAGAAGGTGCGGGGTCAGCAGGAGCTTCGTCACCGGGGGCATCGTCCACAGGAGCGTCGTCATCAGGAGCACCCACAGAAGCTTCAGGCTCAGGAGCAGGAGGTCGGGCGGCTTCATCTGCAGCCATTTCCTGATCCACCTCCTCCAGGTCCAGCTCCTCCATATTCACCCCCGAAGGGTGCTTCACGAGGTACCTCCTCAGGAGCTCGAAACCCTTAAAGTACCAACTGAAGAGCACAGTGTTATACTCGTCAGTGGTTTGGAAGGCTTCAACGGATCTGGCGGCTATGGTCTTGAGACTTTCCCTGGCCCCAAGGAGTTGCTCGTCCTTCTCCTTAGTCAGCTGACGCTCAACCCGGAGGTCGTCGTTCAGCTTCTTGATCTGCTCCTTCAGAGTGTTGTTCTCACCCATGGAAGCAATAAGGTCTTTCTTCAGCGACGAGTTCTCTGCCTCCAAGACCTCCATCCTAGACGTCATGGACGCCACCTTGGCTTCCTGAGTAAAGAACTCAGAAGAAAGATGCAAACTCTTCCCTAGCACCTGGACAAGCTTGTGCACCTGACGAGCCACGATCTCGTTGAAAGGGATGCCAGATAAAGCCCGCAAATCCGCAGATGTCACTGCTTCGTGGGCTCGATCTACGGCCATCTTCTCGTCATTCCACAGGGTTGATGAACGAGGAGCAGTTTTCTCCTTCCCCTTTTCAGTCAGCCGCGGCCTTTTTGAGACAGGAGTGCCACCTATCTCCTCTACAGAAACTGTAGGAGAAGCCGTTCTCGTCGTCTCACCCGCAGAAACGATTGGACGAACAGAGGGAGTTGGAGTAGCATGACTTCCCTTCCCAGTGACGCGTACGCTCTTTGCTCCCAAACTCGACAGAGGCTCGTCTTTCTTGGATCTCATCTTTGCGTACATACCCTTGTTAAATTTGGTCGTCATCTCTGCAAGGGAAAAACACTAAGTAAAAAAAAAAAGAACAGGGGAAGGAAGGAAGGTGAGTACTGACGGATTTAACACTTACTCTTTTTTCCTTCGATATCAATGTTACGAAGGACGATTGCAGAGGGATCAGGACCGAGGTAGTAGAAGGCTAGTGTTCTGGGGTCGACAAGCTCGTCCCAGCTCTCAATCGTCAGTGCGTAATCGATCGCCTTCTGGACCCGTTCTCTATACCTGCTCTTGAGTTTGGGTCGTTTCTTAGCTATTAAAAAAAAAAAAAAAAATGTGTCAATAGCCATGAAAGAAAACACAACAAAATTCAAAGGACGAGGTTGGAGGTCGACGCACCTAAAGTCGGGGTTTCCCACCGACGACGCAACCTTGGGATATCACCCCAAACCCCTCCAGAGGCAGTCTCAAAATCATCCCCAGACACAAAGAAGAATCTGGACTTCCAGTACCTGAAGGACGACGGTAAACCCTTGACGATCCTGGTTCTTCTCTCCCAGGGCACCAATTCGTAATACCCATACTCCTTCGATGCCTTTAAACGATACATATGGACAAGCTCGTCCATCCTAAGCATGTCCCCGTCATTAGCGGCCAACCAGATCACCATATAGCTGACCAAGATCCGCCACGAATTAGGCATAAGTTGCCCGGGGGCAACACCTAAATGGTGCAAGAATTCCATCAAGAAGGGGTGGACGGGAAACCTCAATCCACAGACGAAGGCAGATTCGTAAAAACAAATCTCCCCAGGAAAGAAGTGACAGGCCCGGTCTGCCTCACTAGGCAGACGAACCCTAACTCGCTCTGGGAACTAAAACCTGTCCTTAAACCTACCCAGCGCGTCGGCATCCAAACCACACTCCTCCTCAAGAGCATAAAAAGCCCTAACTTCTCGAGGCGTGGAGACGGCTGTGTTTTCCTCCACTGGATTACCGCTAGACGATAACCCAGTCTCGAGCTCACTGGATCTGACCTCAGATGCCATCCTACCCTCTCTCACCAAATTCTCAAACCAGTCTATTGACTGACGAAGCAACGGCAAAAGATCAGCCAACACCACAGCCAGACAACTACCTTCGTAAACAAAGTTTTCGAGGTGTGGAAAATTTCCCAACGAACCTCCTAATCGAGCAAAAAGAAACGATATGGAGGGGCAAGCTATCCTAACCTCAGAACTACCAACCATAAGTAAACCAGAAAAATGCAAGAAAACCTAGAAATCCCAAAACCCGTCGGAGCAAACACAAAGAGAAAAAAAGATGGGAAAAATCAGAGATCCACCACCAAGTACACAAACAAAATATGAAAGAGAATGAGTGGGGAACACACCTCAAAGAAGATAACCGCCGCCGACGACGCACCAGTAGGGAGGAAAGTTGCAGAGAATGGTTGGCGGAGAAGATACCCAGAGAAAGGAGTAGAAGTTCTTAAGAAAAAGTGAAAAGGAGGAGTGAGAAGAAAGGAAGTTTAAAAAAGGCTTGGGAAACTGAAAAATCAGCGGGAAGCCCAATAGTCCCCATTATTCGGACATTAACTCCACCAGCCAGCACGCGCCACGTATGCCACGTTCTATGGAGCGCCGTCACTTCGCACTTAATGAGGAACGGAATCCCAAGAGTCACCTGCAACATAAGACCCTTCAGATTCTATAATCGTCAAGAACATGACGAACATAGAATCCGGGGGCAACTGACGGGACTGACGAGTCCGTCCCACACTGACGATATCATTCACGGACGATGACACCCTCGGGAGTAACAAAATGATCATGCACGTTACTGACGAAGACATTCAGGTTATTCAATGCAGTCAATTAAGCCTAGAACGGTTGAAAGGCCAGCTGTACGGATCGTTGGAACACATTGATGCCACATTCATTACCCCCAAACGTTACCAGAAAGAGATTAAGATCTCCATAACTACTCCAACGGCTAGAGGCCATGAAAGAGTATAAAAAGACCACACATTTGCCAATAACAAGGTACAGACACAGAGACACTGAGAGAGAACTATTATTTTCTTGTATTATACATTCTTCTAAGATTTTCTTGCTTACTAACTTTGGCATCGGAGGCGTGGTGGCAGGCACCACACCGGTGACCCTTTCAAGAGGCTGCAGATTGGCTTCATCCGACAACATTGACTGACGAGTTCACGCTCCATCATATTACATGCATTGGGTGCATGTATTTAAGTGGGGTCTACCCTGTTGTGTGAGAGGAGGGTGCTATATATACATGCACTCATTGCATAGTAAATTTTCCTAATTAAAAAAGGTCACATTGATTTAAAAATTCAATTAGGGTCTGATTAGTTAGAGAGATTTTAGGGGATGGAAATGGAGGAGAGAAAATGAATTTTTAGAGTATCTGGTAAAGGGATTTTTAGAAAGGAAAATTGGTAAGGCTCGTGTGTTTTCTTCCCAGATCTACCAAATTTCAATCTTCTAAAATTGGAGAGAAAATAGGAAGGAAAACAAGAAGCTTTGTTCTTTTTATGTTTTAGACAAAACTACCCCCAACACCACCACCAACACCAACTTTCAACCATTGGTTTTATCTTTTCTTTCATTTTTGGACTTTTTTTTCTTTTTATTTTTATTTTCTTTATACAAGATAGAAATTCTACTCTATCCTAATTTAAATGTATATATGTGCAGATAAGTTTGAATTCAACTTGTGATTGAGTTCTTCTCACGTAGGAGCTTTCTCTCTCGACTAGTTGCGAGACTTCTCCCTCTCTTAGGTCCCTAAGGGCTTGTCTTTTCTTCTCTCTTTGTTTTAGGGTCCTAAATTGTCTACCATGGCAGAGGATGTGATTAATGGCTTGGAGAATATGAGGCTGACAACGGAAGAAGAAGAATTGATTACGATTTCGGATGAAGGTTGGAAGGAGGAAATTGAGAGCTACTCCCTAAGTCTGCTTGGCAAGTTTCTTACTTGTAAACCATTCAATAAATGGGTAGCTTAGAACACGTTGAGATGAGCCTGGGCTTTGGAGCAAGGGGTAAAAATTGTGGAAGTAGGTTTGAATCTATTCCAGTTCAAGTTAAGTAGAGAATTTGATATGGATAGAGTTCTCAAAGGGGGTCCTTGGTCCTTTGATAACCAAGTGCTTCTGCTACGAAGATGGCAACCTGGTATGACAACGTTGAACGTCAAGTTTGATTCGGTGGCTCTCTGGGTTCAGATTTGGGGGGCGCCCTTTGATAAGTCATCACCTAAATTAGCTTTTGAGATTGGTAGTCATTTGGGGGAGGTGGTGGAGGTAGAAAAAAGGAAAAATTTAGATGCTCAGAATTTGTTTATGCGAGTTAAGGTGGCAGTCCCAACATCTAAACCTCTTTGACAGGGAGGTTTCATTAGAGGATTAGATGGACAGCGTTCATGGGTTCATTTCAAATATGAATGTCTTCCTTTGTTCTGCCACTTTTATGGACTATTGGGCCACGATCTCAAACACTATGCTGAACACATTGCATGAAGTAGGAATGGGGACGAGGTGGTCTACCAATATGGGGAGTGGTTAAAATCTGCAAGAGTACGTCCTCATTCTCCCTCGAGGATGGGCTCAACCATGAATAAGCACCCAATCAACGAAGCTAGGATTGAGTCACGGGTCGAGAATACTAGTCCGGAGGTGTCGGCGGCAAAGTACGAAACCACGAAGGAAAACCCTAGTGAGGACGACTCACATGCAATTGGAAAGAACGTGAGATCAGGGATTTTCCCGGTTTGCACTGAGAGTGTTTCCAAAACTGAAAGGATAATTACGGAAAGTTTGGGACCACCTTCTTCGGTGAGAAACACAGAGGCGCCAAGTTCAAATTGGGAGAGTATCTCGCATAATCTTGTTCTGCAACACGTGGATGTTATGTTGCCAACACCAGCTGCAGGGCACATGGGAAGGAAGGAGCAGGCTGGGCTTCATGGTTTAAAACAAAAGCCCACTTGGACAAGGCTTAAATAGACGAAGTGTGGGCCGGGGATAGAAAAAACAGAAATAAGCCCACATAAGCTAGGTAAGAGAGGGTTGCAGGAAGCTGAGTTAGAATTAGATACAGAGACTAAAGGCAAGGTGGGGAAATGTGGAAGACATGAGGAAGAGGTTCAAAAGGATGAAACGGCAGGGGTGCAGAAACACTCTTGCCAAGCACAATGAAGCTATTAAGTTGGAACTGCCAAGGGCTTGGGAACTCTTGGATAGTTCGTAGCCTTCACAAGTTGGTGAGGGATCAAGCTCCCACAACGTGTTTTTTAATAGAGACACGTTTAGATAGAGAGGGTTTTGATAATCATTGTAAAGAACCACCATTTCCGTACAAGTTTGTAGTGAAGAAGCCACATGGTGGAGGAGGTTTGGCTCTTATTTGGAAAGTAGAGGTTAAGATGGAGGTTATAAATTTTACGGATCACCATATTTTAGTGAGGGTGGTGAAGGAAGATGGTTTTGCATGAATGTTGACCTGTTTCGATGGATGGGCCAAAGCAAGCCAAAAACACAAATCGTGGACCCTTCTTAATCATTTGCACGCCTTTGTTGATGGCCCATGGTGTTGCATAGGGGATTTTAATGCTAAACTACACTTCTCTAAGAAACAAAGTAAGTTTCCTCCTCCGTTTAAACAGATGGATGACTTTCGTAATTTACTGGATGGTTGTAGCTCGGTAGACTTGGGTTTTGTGGGATATCCATTCATGTGGAATAATAAAAGGCCAGGGTTGGAAAATACAAAGGAAAGGTTAGATAGGGCTGCGGCTAACACGGGTTGGAGGGAAAAATTTCAAGGAAGCTCAGTCACCCACCTCTTTTCCCATGCATCTGATCATCTAATCACTAGCTCTGAAATTGGACATAAGCAAGGCCTATGATCGTGTTGAATGGAACTTTTTGAATAGCATAATGGTCAGATTGGGCTTTCCCAATTTATGGATTGAGAGGGTGATGTGTTGTGTCTCTACACCCTCATTCTCAGTATGTATCAATGGCAAAGCATATGGGAAAATTATGCCCTCAAGAGGACTTCACCAGGGCAACCCATTATCTCCTTATCTATTCTTGTTATGTGCAGAAGGGCTCACAGCTTTACTGGCTAAATCAGAAGAGGAGGGGCGTCTTAATGGGGTTGCAATTTGTAGAAGTGGACCCCAGATATCCCATCTCCTTTTTGTAGATGACTCATTATTATTTTGTCAAGCTTCTCAGGAGGAAGTGTCATTCATTTGGCCAGTGCATTAATTTTGAAATATCATCTATGTACTTTAGCAGCAACATGAATGGTGGACAAAGAGAAACCATAAAAACTATGTTGGGGGTGAAGGAGGTGGAAAGGTTTGAGTTTTATTTGGGGCTACCCACGTTTCTAGGTCGATCAAAATATCAAGCTTTCTCTTTTTTGAAGGATAGAGTCTGGAAAAAGATGCAAGGGTGGAAAGGGAAAATGTTATAAAGAGCGGGTAAAGAGGTGCTGATTAAGGCTGTAGCCCAATCCATTCCCACATATAAGATGGTGGTATTTTTGTTACCAGCTAAGCTTTGTAAAGAACTCAATGCTTTGTGTGCAAGATTTTGGAGGGATCAAATAGAAGATGAAAGGAAAATCCATTGGAAGAATTAGGGGGTGTTATCTCAGCCGAAAAAAGAAGGCGGAATGGGCTTTCATGACTTGAAGGATTTTAATTTGGCTAGGTTAGCCAAACAAGGGTGGAGGTTGATTCAAGAAAAGGAATCCTTGCTCCATAATTGCTTTAAGGCATTGTACATCCCACAGTTCAACTTTCTAGATGCCTTGGATGTCCCTAATAGCTCTTACATGTGGAAGAGCTTAACGGCAGCCCAACCAATTCTAAAATAGGGATGTTGCTGAAGGGTGGGGGATGGGTCTACAATTCAGTTTACAGCTGACAAGTGGATACCGAATCAAGTCACAAACCATGTACTTCATCCACTGGTGGAGGAGGAATGGGAGTGATGGGTCTTAGACCTTATTATTGGAGGATAAAATCTTAGGACCGTGAGGTGGTTGAGTCTGAATTTCAAAGGTCAAATGCAAAAGCTATTCTTCACATCCCCTTGGGCCATAGACAAGTCCCTGATGTGTTATTTTGGCTGCATACTAAGAGTGGTGATTACTTAGTGAAATATGGATATCATACAACAAGGCTAATCTCGAAGCAGGAAGCTGATAAGGGCAAGAGTTCAGGGGTGGTAATTGGAAGCTCGATTTGGGCGAAGTTGTGGAAACTTCAGATTCCAAACAAAATAAGTGTTTGGTTGGAGAGCTTGCCTTGATATTTTGCCTACTCGTGTGAATTTGGCTCAGAGGAAAATCCTTGAGGATGACAGATGTGGGGTGTGCTTACTGGCCAAGGAATTAGGATATCATGTATTGTGGGAATGTGGGTTGGCCCAAGATATATGGGCTGGTTGCCCAAGTCGCTTGCAGAAGGGAACGTCTAGGCATGATGATATAATGCAGCTGGTTGAACACATGTAGCACCGATTGACTGATGAAGAGCTGGAACTATTTTGGGTCCAATGTTGGTTAATTTGGAACCAACGAAACCCTGTAGTGCATGGGGGCGTCATCCAAGATCTAGGTAGACTGAACCAACGAGCTAAAGACTGAGTACTTGCTTAGTGCAACTAGTCACTCTTTCAATGTTGATGTTGACACTAGTTGTTCTACTAGTACAACTGCTGAGTATGATAGCATCAAAGATCAATTATTGAAACCTATGGAAGATGGGAGATAATTACTTAATTGAATTTGATATGGTATTATGATGATCCATGTGATTTCGAAGTAAGCATTCAACTCATAAAATTGGAATTTTATAGTTGTTTGGAAGTGTAGTAATTTGCGTTTGTTTTTTGAGTTGTGTTTTGAGTCTTGACTATTGGATGTAGTAATTATGGGAGAGGTATGTTAAGATTTGTTATATATGTATTAATGGTAGAAATGTAGGAGTCCTTTTTTTTTTCTTTTTTTCTTTTTTTTGGAGAAACTAGAAATGTAGGAGTCCTAATCAAGTCTTTTGTATTGATTTTTAAATAGTTGTCATCATTTGGTTGAGCATAGCTTTCATTTATCCATTTCTTTTTCTCTGTTGTGCCTCTGAAATTTCCCAATTTTTTGTTCCTTCCTCTTTCAGCCACATTAGAATTATTGATATATATCTCTTGATAAGCAAGAACCAGTTAGACTATCTGAGCCCACTACTAATAACACTTTTTCACTTACTAATAATCACTTACAATATCAATATTTTGTAAAATAGTTTGTAACTCTAGCATTTTCCATCTCATAAATAGTGAATTTTTAGGGGAGAGAGGGAGAGAGAGAGGGGTGGAAGAAGAAGCAGAAGATGATTCGAAAACCTATAAGGAGATTAGGGACAAAGAAGCTAATGTTTTTCTCCATAATAATTGGACTCACAACTCACAACATTACCAAATCACATTACCAAGTCACACGGTGATTCATGGCCTATATCTATCTACATATGGATTATATGATTAATTAAAGCTCATGTTTTTTCTCCTCACGAAATTAAGACTTACACAAAATGGACCTTGAAAGATACTTGTTCAATTAAAGGTTGATCTCATCACTTGGGCTTATTAAAATGATAAATCCGACGCATATATTTTGAAGACACAATACCAAGTTGGTAAAAATTCCATTTGGTCTCAACTATCAAAGGCAACCCAACTTGCCAAGCCCATTTCACTAGAATGCAAAAGGCATCACGGGAGTGGGCACTCAAGCACATGGGATCCATTGAAAAAGAAGCTAATTTGGTTCCTTAAGGAAAATCATATTTACAAAGGCAATTTCTCCATATTATAAGGTAAAAAGAGTAGAACCAAACCAAGTATAAAATCGTTTGAGCACTAGCTAAACACTGGTTTATTCAGATACGTCTCATTTGTTCAATAGTTGGTTGGCGTTTGCCCAGGAAAAGTACGGAGAACAGTGGCAGAGCCAAACAAATTTTCAGGGAGGCCGAACTATCAAGACTGAAGAATTTATCTTAGAAAAAAAAAACTTTAGTTCAACAAAATTGTGCATACTAAAGTAATTTACAATTGATTTTGAACTAATCCTTTTGACAATTGTGAGTAGTAAAGAAAAAAATAACCTCTAATTGTATGAACAATGAAGTGTAAGTGAAAATGGCCAAACACTACTGTTTGTCAAAATTAGTAATATTTTATTACTGTTTAAAAAATATTTAACAATTTATCACTTTTTTTTTTTAACACAATAATAAGGAACTCAAGTATGACCTTTGAATTAAAAAAATACCACAAGAATTCGAGTACCATCTAAGAATGTATTCTCTATACTTACTTCAAGTTTCTTAAAGAATATTTTAACTGTTTGGCATTGGAATCCAACTAAACTCTGCCTAAGCCAGTCAACAAAAAAAAAAAAAGATGCAGATCACGTGAAAGGCTAGAAGGCACAAATCATACCATCTACACTATGCCTAGTCAACCAATAATCCAAAAGAGGGAAAAATTGGTGCTGGACAGCACCCATAAGCCTGCGTAGGCACTGTTTAAGTCGGCATGATTTTACTAAATTAGCCCTACTTTAATTGGGAAATCATGAAAAACAATACCATCTTAATGATGTGGGTCAAGAGCATAGAAAATAACAAATGTTACATGCTTTTACTTAGGCAGCATTTGATTCTTGTAAAATATTTTTCGGAAATGCTATTTTTAGGAAAGAAAAATATTTTTTAAGTGTTTGGCTACATTATGAAAATTTTTCTAGAAAATTTTTTCATGTGTTTGATTGCATTCTGAAAATGATATTTTCCTACTACTTTCTCACATTTTCTCACCCATTTTCTCAATTACCAAACAAATTTTATAATAGAAAATTTCAACATATAAACTTAAAAAAACAAAAATCACAACAACACCCTTCGATCAAATCCACCATTCGATCAAATTGAGAGAGTGAGGAAGAGAGAGTGATCAAAAATGGATGGAAAGGGAGAGATCGGTCATGGGCCATGGGCGACAAGATTGGTCATTGGTAACGACGAGATCGAGCAGAGGTGAGATCGAGCAGCGCGGTGCGATCGGCGCGATGCGATCGTCGGACTGGAGCTCGGGGTTCGTCGACGACGTCAAAGGCGTGATCTGGGCTCCCTCTTCTCTCTCTCTCTCTCTCTCTCTCTCTCTCTCTCTCTCTCTCCGGAAACCATTTGAAGTGAAAATAGGAACTAAAATTCATTTCTTGGGTCAAAGCTTCTTTTTTATGGTCAAATGAAAATAATTTTTGGAAAATTCTATTTTCAAATCCAACCAAACAGCCTATTTTACAGAAAATGATTTCCTAAAACCATTTACACCCAAAACAAACGGACCCTTAAATGCAATAAATGGTCATAAAGATGCAAGAAGTAACTTACTGCAGTTCTTAGAGCAACCACATTAGCTTGTTGAAAATTTTGAAAAATAGAAAAAGTCACTAATTTTACACAATTTGAGCAAAAAAATACCCACATCAGTGGGTGTAAGCTTGTGTATAAATGCAAGTTCCTATAGTAACCGTGCATATATGCACGGTTACTGTAGCATGTGGATATAATATATTAATAATTTTTTCTCTCTCCTCTCTGTACCGACTCTTAGCTCCCCCTCTCTCAGGCACACTGCTCTCTCTTTCTCTCATCTCATCAATCTTTCTTCCCCTAGCTTCTGCTGATCGCCACCGCCGCCTATGAGAACGAGGTCGAGCAAGCTGAGTTGCCGGACGAGTTCGTCGCCTACAACACGAACGGAGTTCTTCTACGGAGAAACCTAAGTCTTTGTTCCGAGCGCCGTGGAGCAGAAATTAGACCACCACGTAGATGAAGACGAAGACGACGGTGTGGGTGTAGGTCGGTGGTATCGGTGATTGTGGGTGTGGGTCGGTGGTTCGGTGATTATGGATCTAGTTTTTTGGTTGATCTTTGAGGTTTTTTGGTTTTTTTTTACTGGGTTTGTTTCTCGGCTTATGTGGATTCCAGTGTCGATGAGAGAAAGATAGAGGTGGCTTATGTGGATTCTGGTGTGATGGTGGCTGTGTGGGTTATGTTGGGTCTGTGAAGGAGATGAGAGTGATAAAGAAATGAATATTTTATTTGAATAAACGTGTATAATAGATAAACTGATGTGGGTGTTTTGTAAAAATGAGAGTGTGAAATAGAAAAAGTAGGTTTTAGATGTGCAAAATGGAAATTTTTTTGCACAGACTGATGGGGATGCTCTTACATGGTAGTCGAGTTTACAAAAAAGTCAATTACCTTTTTCTTTTTTTCTACTTTTTTCCTGGAAATCCCTTTTATCCAAAGCATTAATAAAGAGCTAGATGATCACAACCATCCATCTGAAGAGGGTGGATCCCATCACTTGTCCTTTCATGGTTTTTTAGGTCCAGGTGCCAAGTTCCACCCCCTTCCTTTTCTTGCTTACACCACAGTAGCACAGTTACCTAAGCTCCATACTAACTAGAAGTTACAGCACTTGACTGAAATAGAAGAAAATGAACCAAACCAAAGAATTCAACTTTTAAAAGTAAAAAACTGCCTGACTGACTGACCCATAATGAGAAATGACAAAGCATAGGTCTAAGTGCCTCACCAGTTCCTCCTTGCCTTGTAAACATTTTTTTTCAGATCAAACCCATCAAAGTTCATTTTGAGAAGATAAGATAATGATGGTAGCGTGGGGTACACTAAAAAAGTTTTGAGTTTTTATACAAATAATAATTAGGTCTATACCTGAATTCTAGCTAGGGCTATCTGATGCTTCTTGTGTGAATTAAAATGATCCCAACTCTGCTCATCAATGGTAGTGTAAAACCCCCACACTGCTTGTGGGTTAGTGAAGTTAACAAACGCATACCCTATGTTAAACCCTATGCTGCAAAAAAAGAAAAGGAAAGGAAAATCGGGATCCTTAAAGTAGTTAATGCATTTGAATTAATTGTAAGTTAGGGTGGGGAAGCTAATTATGATACTTGAGTACCTTAAAAAAGCTCATCAAAAAACAAGAAAAAGAAAAAGAAAAACAAGGTACTCGAGTTTTACTAGCTCGAGTACCTTAAAAAAATACTCAATTTTCGTAATATCGAGTACCACAATACCCTTTTTTTTCTCCTTTTACCAGATAGAATTCTACTCTAACCTAATTTAAGTATATATGTGTGTAAAGTTCCCTTTCGGAGACTTGAACTCTGGTCCTTGTACCCAGGCCCCACAAGTACTCATATTTGTGGAGTGATCAAATTTCAGGTTAGCAGTGCTAGCGACTCATCTAGTAACTTGAGTACTATGTAGAACTCGATTTTGTGAAACTCAAGTAATTTGACGCAAATTTTGCTAAAACGTGATATTTGGCAATTTTCACCATCAAGTGTAACTACAGTTTAGAATTGGGTCAACAATGTTAATGCTTGTTTGGATTGCATGAAAACTGAGTGATATCACTCAGTTTTCATGATCCATCATCCAAAACAAGTGGGTCCCACAGATGGATGATTGTTTGGCTTGGTTTTGGATGATTGTTTCTATCACTCAATTCTCTTATTTTTGAGTGATGAGTTATGGAAACTGAAAATACATTTTAGGTGTTTTTAGTTTCCATAACTCTGTTTTCAATGGCATTTCCATAAATAACACCACACACTGGTCCCACAGTCAGAGTTAGCCACAACTTTTGACCCTTTTTTTTTCTTCTTCACTGGGTTCGATGCATGCAGTTTCTTCATCTTTTTTTTCTTTTAATTTTTTCTTTTTCTTTTTCCTTTCACACTAGGTGGCTTCTTCTTCTTCTTCTTCTTCTTTCACTGTTTGGGTTTCTGGGATTTTTTTTTTTTTTTTTTTTCTTCTTCTTCTTTCACTGGATTCGGGTTTCTAGGGTTTTTTTTTTTTACTAGGTTCAGTGAGTTTGGGTATTGGGGGTTGAAGGGAAAAAAAGAAAAAGTAAAACCTGCACCAAGTTACAGGTATGGGGCCCATAAACAGTTGAAAAATTTGAGTGATGACAAGTTGAGTGATAGTGCCAAATGGGTGAGGTGTAGGGAGTTGGGTATTTTAAGTGATGAGTAATGAGTAATGAGTGACGAAAACTAAGTGATGAAAAAAAATAACCAAACAAGCCCTTATTTCTCCTCTCTCTCTCTCTCGCATGAACTGATCAACATCAATCTCAAATACTTAATAAATTTTTGAGAAAGGAGAACGTTCTTTGAATTTTTAAGGAAGGGATGGATGAGAAAGAGAAGAACAAGAAGAAAAGAGTTTTGTAAAAATCAGATCTAGTGATTATTCTCTCACCAACCACCACAACATCACCAATTGTTGTTGTTGCAGATTGCTAAAGTTTTACTTGATGTTGCTTCTTATTCTTCTCAATTCACCTCCTCTCCTTCTTCCCATTCTTCTCTTTGTTTCCTCTTATTTTTACCTTTGCACTTTTTGCTCCATTGCTTTATTTGGCCCATGTGAATGTTTGGGATTCAGATCCTCTAGATTTTCTAGGGTATTATACCAATAGATATGTTTAAATCCTGACCACTTTTTTTATGATTTAAGAGTCGTTTGGATTCTATCATTTCAACATTCTACTAATAATACTCTTGAAATAATAAAATAATGTTGCAAACAAAACAATTAAGATTATTGTTAAAGAAATATTTACATGGATAAATTTAGACTATTGAATTATTAAAAAATAGTTAAAATTTAAGAAAATCTATTTGATAGAATACCTTAGAAAATTTTGAGGATTTGAATCCGAATGTTTGGTGCCTTAATTCAAATTAAGATGATAAGTGAAAAGAATTGTCCCTATCTTTACCTTTCAAACTTCAAAAAATGGTCACAAGAGCTGAAGTAAATTATTTTACTATTATATTTTAATCTAGTGCAATAGTATACAAACAGCACTAACACTAAGCTGGGTATGTGCGGTATTGATAGGTGGCAGTGGATTTTGACGTTAAAAATGTGAATAAAAAAAATAATATTTAATTGAAATAGTGATATAGTGTTGAGGCTAATGCATGACTATAAAAAATATAGATAGCTAAACTAGAAAAAATAAATTTTTTTGAATTAATTTAACTAAAAATTTGAGAAAATTGATATGAATGTTCTAAGAAGCCTAAGAGATATGAATACATTCAGTCGTACGACTAGTACCAAATTTTAGAGGGTAATAGATAAATAAATTTTTCTACTGTAAGATAAAGAACATAAATAATATATATATATATATATATATATATATTTGGTAGAGGGTAATAGATAAATAAATTTTTCTACTGTAAGATAAAGAACATAAATAATATATATATATATATATATATAATTTTTAATTATTGGAGATTTTTTTATTTATTTATTTAAATTTATAAACTCCTTACAAGATGATGGAAGCAACAGATGCAGCAATTCATTGGCTTAAACTTACCAAGAGTTTACTCTCTAAAACCAAATACTCTAGTGTCTTATACTATTATTACTAATTAATTAATAGTAGAAGTTGGTTGTTAGGACCTTACCAAAGTCTGCCAACCTTATGCAAGTTGCAACACATGCACTTACAGCTGTAAAGTTGTAAAGACAAAATTCTCACGCATTTTTGGGTCTCTCAGTCTGCTTTTAAAAAGTCCAGCATCTTTGTGAAGTTCTCCACACACTACACTAAACACTCTTCTCAGAAATAGTAGTTCTATGGGTTTCCATAGTATGCCTGTGCAGCTCACCTGGGTTGGTGTGATATTATCATTTATGGCAGCTGCAGCAACAGCAACAGCCACAGCATTTCCATTAGCCCTGCCTAACTGCACTGATAGATGTGGAGATCTAAAAATTCCGTATCCCTTTGGTATAACTAAAGGTTGTTTCCTCAATGGAACTCGAGATTTTTTTATCAATTGTAGCAACTCGTCCGGTCAACCTCAACCACTGTCTGGAAACGTGAATGTCACAAACATATCCATCGAAGGCCAGATTGAAATCTTGATGTTAAAGGCTGAAGACTGTTACAACTACACAAATGGTACGAGTTGGCATTACACCAGAGCAAATATCAGGATGCCCAGTTTCACAATTTCTGTCATGGTAAACAAGTTCGTGGCCGTTGGCTGTGATACTTACGCATTCCTTAATGGTAATCAAAACGGTCAACAGTTCTCCATCGGCTGTCTGTCCAAATGTCAAAACATAAGCAACGTAGTCAATGGTTCTTGCTCTGGGATTGGGTGTTGCGAGTTAGATATTCCTGAAGGATTGAAGAATGTTTCTTTGGAAACATATAGCTTTAAAAACCACACACAAGTCTGGGATTTCAATCCATGCAGCTTTGCCTTTGTTATCCGAAAAGACAAGTTCCATTTCTCCTCAGATTATCTTACCAGTCTAAAAAGCAATAAAAGCCTTCCCGCGGTTCTTGATTGGGCAATTGGAAACGAGACGTGTAAAGTTGCTCAGAACAAAGCGAATTACATATGTGGAGCGAATACCACATGTATTGATCTCAAACCCATCAACGGCCCTGGGTACCGTTGCAAGTGCAAGGAGGGTTACCTTGGGAACCCGTACCTCAAAGATGGTTGCCAAGGTATTCAATTTACTTATTATCTACAACAATTTTTCCAGAAATAATTAAAAATTTTAAAGAAATTTCTAAAATGTCGCGTGGCTTTATTTTAGAAACACAAAAGAAAAATTTTAATTTTTTTCACAATTGTTTGACTTGATATGTGTGATTTGTGTGTAATAGTTGTGAATCAAAGTAAATTAAAGTAATATTATTCTCATCGTATCTTATTATCTTAATAATCTGTGATATTTTTTGTTTTCTAATGTTATTGTTGCAAGGCAATAATTGTTAACAAGGGCACTAATGACACAAATTAAATATTAATAAATACTTAATTATAAGTTATAATGCACATTTTTCAAAAAATTTAATATAAGTGTTAAGGATTTATTGACTTAAACGCATAAATTTATTATGTTTGTTTACACCTTTCGAATATATGTATACAATTTAACTTTAATTTTTTGGAAAAATGTATAAATATTGTTTAACATAAAGTATTAAATGTATCTTAACCACTACTCTTAAAGCATTAATTAACAAAATCGTTCTTTTTATTTACTTTAAAATGTGTACTTTACAATTGCAGATATTGACGAATGTAAAGGGATCAACAATTGCACGGAAAAACAAACTTGTGCTAATAAACCCGGAAATTATGAATGTTTGTGCATCAAAGGATACCATCTGGAGAGAGCGGTCTGTGTCTCCAATCAATCATCACTAGCTATTCACCTTGCGGTTGGTGAGTATCTTTACTATATATCTGTATATTGCACCCTCGGTTTCTGCTCACATGTAGAGGATTTTGTCATGTATATAGTATATCGTGTTGGGAAGGTTGAAAATTAGAACGAGTACCATACTTCATATTCATAAAAACATTTTTCTGAAATGACTTTTTGGATATGTAGATCCTAACATTACTAGTAAAACATTTATTATGATTTTTTCTCAGTTAAGCAATATACTAAAGAGAAAAGCTATGTTTACAATAATTTTACAATACTTTCACAATAAATTTTAAATGATAGGTTGTTAGTGGTTGATACAGGTCAATAAAATAATAGTAATTTAAGTTGTAAATTTAAATTATGATCAATAATAACTTACCACTTATAATTTATTTTGAAAATATTGTAAACGTAATACTCTCTGTCCTAAAAAGAGACGACAATGATTAATAATTCAATTAGAAGGCAGCAATATCTCAGAGACTATTCAGCTAGTGCAGAGCACACCACCTAAAAGATGAAAAAGAATATTAAGGTAAACTTAGAATTTTGGATATAACGTTAATAATCTTTACTTGGATGTTTCAACTTTTAATTAATAGAAATAATTGACTGACATAGACAATCTATACTTATTTTTCAAAATGACATATAATATCCACCCATCTACAAAATGACCACTTAATCTTATTAATTAAATAAAACAATAAATAAATTCTAAAAAATATATTTCACTTAAAAAAAAATACATTGAAAACTTAACCATCCCAAAAAAAAATAAAATAAAAATTATTAATTGACTTTGTTATTTATTATTATTATTATTATTATTATTATTATTTTGTAGAAGTCTCATAATTTATTGTTAAAAAAAAATAACTTAGCATTGTTTGGTAAGAATTATAGGTTTGGCAGAAGAAAATAAACCTTAGATTAAATTTCTATTATATTCTTATATTAAATTATTTTTAATAAATTTTGTGATAAAAAATATTTTTTTTCTCTATGCAGAAGATCAAAATTAACAAATCTGGATAGAATATAAACCATAACTCATTATATTTTCATTCTTACATTGTTTACTTTAACAAAAAAAAATTGTAAAACTTTCAATTCAGTTCTTATTATTCAATTGTATAATTTTATTTCTTGAAATTTCAAATTAAAACTTCTTAAATATTAATTGTGTCAATTTTATCCTTTAATTTTCAAAATTTACTTAATTTTATCCCTAAACTTTCAAATTAAAGTCAATTTTATGCTTGTAAGTTAAAGGTGACATAATTAAAGATAAATTTGATTTAAGTTTGAAAAGTGAAATACAAAATTAACATAGTTAATTATTAAAGGACAGAATTAAATATATGAGGAAAAAAAGTTGAAACAGGCCTAAAGTACAATTTGGCAAACAAATTATTGATCTACTTTTATTTTCTCTGAATTTGCTCTCTTCCTCGCTCTTCATTTTTCTCTTTTTTTGGGGGGGCGCGCTCTTTTTAACTTTTTCTTGCCTATCAAAACGCACTCACGATTATAAATCAATTTCTTTCAATCAAAAGAGAAACATAGACTGCCCTACCAAATGGACTTGTCGTTTAATTTTCTTTTGTTTGCTGAATTTACACAACTTTTTCAACTAAATGACAAACGTCTAGTTTTCAAAACGGAGAAATATCTCGACACTTTTTTAGACTTTGTTAACTCACGTTGGCCTTTTTGGAATTTCATTGCCATGTTTGATCACTTATTGTACCCGTTTAGTTTCAGCTGAAAGTGGCGTTTACGTTTTGTCTTTTTTTTTTTTTTTTTCTACACATAAACAGTAAAATCACATGATTTTACTGTACAGAGAACAAAAGATACTGTTTATACACTGTTTACATATTATTCACTGTTTATAGGTCCCACAATACTATTTACATATTTAAAAATTATTTTGTTACAGTATTTTCAGTTTTTAGTTTTCAGTTTTAGCAACAATAAGTTCAATCCAAACGGACCATTGTTATCCTTTTTTTTTTTTTTCCTAAAAAAAAGATTTTATAATCTTTATTATCTTTTTCTCTGTTGACCTGATTACAAAAAAAAAAAAAAAAAACACCATTGTTAGGTTAAAAGGATGTCATCAACGATTTGAAAATTCAAAGATAAAGACGGAAGCAAATTACACTGTTTGGTAGTGCCTAGCTACCACCCTACCTTTATGCTATGTTTGGATAAACACCCTCCTCTTCCCTATCCAAAAACATAGGATTAAAATGCCTGTACCCCTTACAACCGAATAAGAACTAGGTAATGTTGAAATATTTTTTAATTTTTTATAATTTGATAGTAACAACAGAAGAGGGAGATCTAAATTTAAGATGTCATGAAAATATAAGAAACTATCAGTTAACTGAGTTTCAATGCTCTTAGCTTAATTTTAAAATATTTATTGAAGGGCAAATTTATTTAGTCTAATACTCCTTATTTTTCAAAATAATACACAATGTCTATCAATTTGGAGACAGAACTACTGATGACCATGATGATAAAAAATAATAGTAAATGTTAGAGCATTCGCAGCAGTGGTGCTAAATAGCTATATTGCTATTTTTTAGCACCACTTACCACAAAAATCACGCTGCAGCAGTGGAGGCGTATCTAAAAAATTTAGATGTTCAGCTACAGTGCACATCTATTGATAGATGTGCACTGTAGCACAAAGCTAAAAAAAAATAATATATTTTATTTACCTTCTCTCTCCCTTTTTCATTAAAATATTCCTTCTCTCTCTCTGCCTTCTCTTTCTTTTCGTCTCAGACTCAAGAGTCTCAGCCTCTCTCAACATCTCTCAAGCTCACTCTCTCACTCTGGTCTCTCACTCTCTCAACTCCGGCCTCTCACTCTCTCACTCCGGTCTCGCCTCACTCCGGCCTCTCACTCTCTCACTCCGGTCTCTCACTCCGGCCTCTCACTCCCTCACTGCGTTCTCTCACTCTCTCAACTCCGGTCTCCCAAGCCGTCGATCGGAGTGCTTGCTCGTGGATCGCCGACCCAGCTCGCCGACGTGATTGGAGTGCTTGCTCGCCGATCGGAGTGCTTGGAGATTTGGGTTTTTTTTTTTTTTTTTCTTTTTTGCTTGCTGTGGACTGGTGGTGGTGGTGGCGGCGGCTGTGGGTGTGGGTGTGGGTGTGGGTGTGGCTGAGGAAAAAGATTGGAGATTTGGGTTTTTTTTTTTTTTTTTTTTTTTTTTCTTGGTGTGGACTGCTGGTAGTGGTGGTGGTGGTGGCGGCGGCGGCTGTGGCTATGGTTGTGGCTGAGGAAAAAGATTGGAGAATTGGGGTTTTTTTTTTTTTTCCTTGCTGTGGACTGCTGCTGTTGGTGGCGGCGGCGGCGGCGGCTGTGGTTGACAGTAGAGTTGGATGTGGATGGTGTTGTGATGTTTTTTTTTTTTTTTTTGGGTAGTTTGATATATTATTTTATTATTGTAGAAATATTATTTTATTGGGTTAAAAGTTAAAATAGATTCACTGCTGTAGTATGTGTGTAGCTAAAATAGATAAAGTGACTTTTTGTGTAGCTAAATAGCTAAAATTTTAGATGCACTGCTGCGAATGCTCTTAGACATTACATTAATTGAACTAAGTAGGTTTTTTTTTTTTTTTTTTTTTTTAAGGCTTAAGTAAGAAAATACAAAACACGCTTATTAGTAATACTCTTTTATCATTTTCCATATTGAAAAGCATTTTCTCAATTTCTTGATTTGGTTATTGAACAGAATAACAATTTCAAAGCTAACATATATTATTGTCAATAATTTTAAACGTTAAAACTCTTTTTAGTTATAACTTTTATCGCAAAAGGTATGCGTAACAGACATCCTCAATATTAAACATGAGAGTTTTTATTTATTTTAGCAGGTGACGAGTTGAGCTCTTCAGTGGAAGAAATGTTATTAACCCGATGTTTTATTCTTGTTTATTATCTATTTAATTTAAACTACAATAAGAAATTTAGACATATTCAACCAAGAAAAAGAGAAAAATAAATTTTAGACTTTTCTGCGTTGCTTATATAAACGAGGCTATTGATTCTCAACTAGGTTTGCTACCCCAGAGTGCAAGAACAATATGGATTGCCTCTTAGTACTACTAATGGGAAGTTCAATTCTTTGATATATGTACCACCATATTTTTAAAGAAATTATATCTTCATGGCTAATTGTCTTCTTCTCAACTAAGAAAGGAACGTTGTGGTTTTTAAAAAGGATGTCAATTCAAAACAATTGGTTCATATTTTTATTTTTGATATAATATAACATGAACCAGATTTTAGAGCCACTCATAGGAAATTTATATTTATGTGCCACTGTGGCAGTTACCATCTACGCTATAAATGAAATCTTGATCGAGTCATCTTCATATGATATGTGAGTTAAATATGAAGACTTCTACTTCTCAAAATGTTTGCCATCAAAATGAAAATGGTATTAAGAAGAGTATAAAGTTAAAACGTTTTAATTACTTAGTGAAAGTGCATGTTTGAATGTGCGCAGGTATCAGCATAATAGGCCTCTTACTACTGCTTCTGGGATGTTCTTGGATATATTGGGGATTGAAAAAAAGAAAGCTCATCAAACTCAAAGAAAAATTCTTTCAACAAAATGGTGGCTTACTGTTAAAACAACAACTCTCTAATCACCAAAAGTCTGTGGAGACAACCAAAATCTTTACTACAGAAGAGCTCAAAAAGGCTACCAACAGCTACGACGAGAGTAGTGTTCTTGGCCATGGAGGTTATGGAACTGTGTATAGAGGAGTATTGTCAGATAAAACAGTGGTTGCCATTAAGAAATCCAAGATTAGTGATCAGAGCCAAATCGAGCAATTCATAAATGAAATGATTGTTCTTACCCAAATTAACCATAGGAATGTGGTTAAGCTATTTGGTTGTTGTCTAGAAACAGAAGTTCCCTTACTAGTTTATGAATTCATCACAAATGGAACTCTTTCTACCCATGTTCATGATAAAGGCCTATCGCCCTTACTTTCGTGGGAAAAACGTATGAAGATTGCAATAGAAACTGCAGGGGCACTTGCATATTTGCATTCATCAACTTCAATGCCAATTATACATAGAGATGTGAAAACTATGAATATACTATTGGATGATAACTACATGGCAAAAGTGGCTGACTTTGGAGCTTCAAGGCTAGTTCCTCTTGATCAAACAGAATTGAACACTTTGGTGCAAGGAACTTTGGGGTACTTGGACCCAGAATACATGCAAACTAGCCAACTAACAGAAAAAAGTGATGTCTATAGCTTTGGTGTTGTTATGGCAGAGTTGTTGACAGGTAAGAAGGCACTTTCTTTTGATAGACCAGAAATTGATAGAAATCTGGCAATATCCTTTGTGACTGCCATAAAAGAGGATCGCTTACTTCAAATTCTTGAAAATCACATTGTCAATGAGGATAATATCGAGCAACTAAAAGAATTTGCTAATCTTGCAAAAAGGTGCCTAAGATTGAGAGGGGAGGATAGGCCTTCAATGAAAGAGGTGGCAATGGAGTTGGAGAGATTGAGAAGTATGGGAAAACATCCATTGGGAAACATTGATGCCCGTGCAAAAAAGACTGAATACTTACTTAGTGCAAGTAGTCACTCTTTCAATATTGATGTTGGCACTGGTTGTTCTACTAGTACAACTGCTGAGTATGATAGCATCAAAGATCAAGTATTGAAACCCGTGGAAGATGGGAGATAATTACTTAATCCTTGGTAATATATTTGGTATCACTTGATAATTGAATTTGATATGGTATTATAATGGGCTATGTAATTTTGAAGTAAATATTGAACTCGCAAAGTTGGATGTTTTAATGTTGTTTGGAACTATAGTAATTGTGTTTGTTTTGTGAGTTGTGTTTTGTCTATTGGAAGTGTAGCAATCGTGGGAGTTGTATGTTAAAGGATTTTTATACATGTATTAATGGTGGAGATGTTGAAGACCTAACCAATTCTTTTGTATTGATTTTTAAGTTATCATTTGGTTGGGTGTAGCTCTCATTTATCCATTTATTTTTCTTGTTGTGCTACTGAAATTTTCAATTTTTTGTTTATTCCTCGTTCACCCATATAAGAATTATTGATATATATTTTTTGGTAAACAAGAATCAATTAGACTTTGATAGAAGTGGAGTTGCAATTGAACTTTTTTATGGCATTGTTTTTAGGGTTACACCCTTTTATTATTTAAATGACATTTTTTCTCCAAACTAATTTGAAGAGAAATCTTTCGAATTACTTTTAAATGGTGATATGTGTTCTTTCCACTTGACCCAAATAAACCCCACACCACCTATGATTAAGTTGGGTTAGTTGGATTTTATTATAATAAAAAAATTCTCAAACCATGGGTAGAAATAGAAAGATGCTTGAAAAATCTAGATGGAAATTAGGGGATAAAGAAGCTAATGTTTGTCTCCTCAATAAGAGGGCTCAAAACCCAGGACATTACCAACATCAAATGGTGACTTATGGCCCATATCTATCTCCATATAATTAAGATCAATGTATTTCTCTCCTCAAGAAATGTAGACGAAATTCTTGCTTCATATTTTTCAATGCTCTAAGAGCTCAAATTTATGCAAAATGAACCCTGAAATAGACTTGCTCAATTAAAGGTTAATCTAATCACCTCGATTATTAAAATGCCAAATCTCATACATATATTTTGAAGACCCACTGACCCAGTACCTAGTTGGGAAAATCCTCCATTTGGTCTCAAAGACAACCTAACTTGCCAAGCCCAATTCATCAGAAGGCAAAAGGCATCAAAGGAGTGGCACGCAAGCACATGTGATCCATTGAAAAAGAAACTAATTTGGTTCCAGGGTCGACCATAGGGCTTCCTATTAAGGAAAGGCCCTCAAATGTGTGTAGTCAAAAAGTGATATATATATATATATATATATATATATATATATTGCTTAAATTGAGTATTTTACAATAACGCCACTAGCGCAAAAAGCAAACAAACGATATTACGCAACCTATACAGATCCTAACCATAACACCACAAGGCAGGTGTCGTCACAATACACCGAAACTAATAACAACATATACACTCCAACTAAGAGCATTTCCATCAGACTAGATAAACTAGTCTTTGGCTAAAAAAATAAATAGTTAAACGCACGCAATTGTGCTATGCATCAGCCTCCTCAAACTAGAACAGAAAAGTAGTGAATGAAGAGTACCTCATTACCATTGACGAGGGTACTGTTCATTGCTATTAAAAAAATCAACTTTTATTCAATTCATTCTCTCTCTCTCTCTCTCTCTCACTCTCTCACAAACCAATCCACGTAGATCGGTGGTGTTGATTTGTTCTGGGGTGTTGGTGATCTGGTGCAAAGTGGTGGAGCTTTTCTCCCGGTTTGACTCTGTCTTTCTTCTCCCTCAAGAATCGTCCATCCAGATCGACATGCTTCGCAGGTTGGTGGCAGTGGTGGTTGATTTGTTTGGTTTGGATTAATTTTTGTACGATTGGTGTTGTGTTTGTTCTGGGTTGGTGATTGTTTATGGGAATTTTGGTTAATCTAGGTTTGAGTTCTCTTTTGCCAACATCTCTGGGTTATTATATGGTGTTTGTTTATGTGATTTTTGAGATAGAAAATATAATATTTAAATGAAATTGAAATAGAGCATTGAATAGTCATTAGCTAAAGTAATAAAAGTAGAGTTTATTGGGTTAAATACTTTGATACGTAATCATTTTGTGTTTTGATATTGTTATACTAGAGCATTGAATAATTTGCAGTGGACCGGTGGCGTCTATTCTATTGATTAAAGCATTACAACTCACCTTATCTTTTCTCTTTTGGTAAGTTCTCACTACTGTCAAAATGTGAATTTTAGCTTAATTGTATTGCGAGAATAATAAATAAACACAAAGATGCAATTCAATTTTTGGTCTTGGAACAAGTTTCTGGTTTATTGCATTCATGTAGCACTTATTTCTACCTCATTAATTGTGCTGCGTTGCTACTAGATGCTACATTATGTCAAAGAAGATATTTCAGTGATTAGGAGGAAGCTACTCAGATATACCTTTCTAAATTGAATCCTCGATTTTATTCACATCTTTAATTCTAATTACGAAATTTTAGTTTATGATTTTAGGTTTCTCCAACTCATGATATTATGCAAGTTTTAGCAGGCTTGGGAACTCCAAGTGCACCTCACATAGATTTTGATGTCAAATGAGTAGACAGAAGCATTGATGTTGAGATTGACTGTCAACAGTGGCGGAGCTTCCAATTCCAAGTTTCCAACAATTTTTCGTAACAATTCAGAGTTCACTTTTATTGCTAATTTTAATTATTCTCGCATACCTGTAGCCTTTTGATTCTGTGGTTTACAAGTATTGAGTTCTAAATTGTAAGACACATTTGGTTGTTAATTTTGATTGTGGTTGTGGGGAGTTAATGTGGAATTTTTCCCCCCTCCTTTTAGGTTTTGAAGCAAAATCGGGTTTTCAAAGGTTAACGTTGTTGTCTTTGACCAATTTTTTTCCTTGGTGAAGGGAAAATTTATGTCTAAAGCTTTGAGTTTTTCATTAGTTATGGGATTTTTGGGGAGCTTCTGATTTGAATCCCATTTGGCTGTTAAGTCGTCAAGTAGGTGTTGATTGTAATGAAAGCTTGAAGATTTGAGGTAAAATTATGTGCTTTGGAATTTGGTTCAGGATCAAAGGTTTGGAATCTGTTACTTTTTATTTCTATTTTGAACTTTAAAATGTGCAATTAGGCTTCTTTTCGTTGATTATGTGTTAAGTGTTATTAAAATTACTATTTCTTTTGAGCAAAAGGATTGGTGGATCATAAAGAAGTGGATGATTCATGGAAATTGATGGATTGTGAAGAAGATCACACTACGACAAAATCTTTTGTTCTTATTGATAAAGATGCAGAAAAATTAATTCAAATGAATGCTGTAGAGCTTTCTTCAAAAGTATCTAAATTTTTAGCCACTTTTAATTTGATACTTATGTCTATCATTTTTATTAAACTGACTAACTTTAATTTTTTTCATCTTATTGATATTATGCAGAATCAAGAGAAATAAAGTTCCTCAAAAAATTCAAAACTTGCTTGGACTTAAAACATTCCAAATAAAAGTTGATGATTACAATGTCAAAGAAGGATGGGAAGTTTATGCAGTACAAGTGTCTTTAAATTTGGTCCTAACAAATGCTCAGAAGATGTTGCTTTTGATAGCATTCATATTCAACATTTATAAACACTAGTCCACAGTGATAAAAGTATTGCAAACTATCCTATCAGTGCTTAAGATATTTAGTTGCTTACAAGCTCGGAGGATGTAGCTGTTGACAACTATTGTACAAAGAAAAATTATATTTTCATTTTGGTTCTGCGTGTGTACTTAAAAGATGAAACGTCATGGAAACAACATCATCAAAATTGTTAGAAATATCCATTTTAATACTTTTGAATGCCTTCTTCTTCTTTTTTCTTCTTCTTTAAGCCCAAGATATTTCTTGGAGCAAAAAAAAAAGAAAAAAGAAAAAGAAAAAAAAAACAAAAAAGAAAAGAAAAAGATAAACAATGTTCATTTACATATTGTCTGAGCCATCGTGCCAGTCAACCATGGCTAAATGGATTAAAAGATCGAAGAAATATGATAAATATTTTTCCTCATGCAGCATATAGCTTTAATAGCCACAAAAAGGTCTGGGATTTCAGTCCATGCAGCTATGCCTTCATTATCCAAAGAGACAAGTTCGATTTCTCCACAGCTTATCTTACCAGTCTACGAAACAATAGAACCCTTCCAATGGTTCTTGATTGGGCAATTGGTAACGAGGCGTGTGAAGTTGCTCGGAGCAAAGGGAATTACATATGTGGAGCAAATAGCAATTGTTCTGATCACAACAACGGTTCTGGGCACCGTTGCAATTGCGTGAATGGTTACGAAGGGAACCCATACCTCAAAGACGGTTGCCAAGGTATATATTCAATTTACTTTCATATCTAGGTATAGAACAATTTTTCAGGAACAATTAAGGAAAGAAAAACAATCAAACACATTTTTAACAAATTTTTAACATATATATTATGTTACAATACGTTCCACTTTCATTTTGGTTTCAATAGTCTGTCATTGCTTTTGATTATTGTACATCTCAATTACTTTTAATTGATTTTTTTTTTAATTTAAATTTTTTTTTTTTTTTACAATTACAGACATTAACGAATGTGTTTTTAAAGACCTCAATAACTGCAAAAGCAATCAAGACTCAATAACTGCAAAAGCAATCAAGATTGTATTAATGAACCCGGAAATTATTGTTGCTCATGCATCGGGGGATACCATCCGGACGGGGAGGCATGTGTAGCTGATCAACCTGCTCCTAAATCATCACTAGCAATTAACCTCACAGTTGGTAAGTATATTTAATTACCGTACGTATTGCACCCTCGGGTCCTTTCTAGTATTATATATGATCAAGTTGGGTCAAATACTGTTTATGATTTTTTTGAATAAAATGATAGATATTAATCAATTAATGTTTGCTCATAAAAAATAAAATTAATGTTTGAAACAATTTATTGCCATTGCCATATATCTCACTAAAAAAAGGAGATTGAGTTTAATTGTAGGATCATATACAGAATGATTTTCTACCGGTTTTTTTTTTTTTTTTGGGTTAAGGAAAGACTTTCTACCGTTAATCACAGGAGAATAGGCTTATTTTTTTGGTCCTGAAAAAAATGTCATGGTTGGTATGGAAAAAAAGAAAAAGAAAATGCGAGGCTTAAGTCCAGTGTATGTAATGCATTAAACCCGTTAAGATAGTGACGTGTATTTAAAAGTGGATACGTGTTATAATCTCAATGAGTCCAATACAATTAGATATTAGACCTAAACCTCACAAAAAAAAAAAAAAAAAATTAGAACTTGTTAAAACTTTTTCTAAGGTCCGCTTCTCCAGGTTCATTGGTAATTGAAATTGTTAAATTAGTTGGAAGAGATATAAAAAATATTATAGACATAAAAGCATAAAACAGGGTAATACATGTACCCATGGGAGTTACGTTTCTATAAAAAAAAAAAAAAAAAAAAACTCATGGGTACGTGTATTACTCTATTTTACATGGGACCTATGTTTTTGGAATTAATATATCTTTAATGAGAATACCTTCTGTCCGGAGCTGGCATAATCCAGCTCTTTTACGCCACCAATAATATAGTGCCACCTCAGCTTTTTAATGAAAAGCCAATACATTCTAATTCACACAATCACAGCTCACATAAACCTTCAATCCTCAATTTTACTTCACGATAGTCTCAAACAAACCCCAAATCAGATTCCTCCTCTCCTTTTAGCACCGGAGCTCCACACCGCCGTTGCACACGTCGTCTCTGGAGCTGGCGCCGTCGCACCGAACTCAAGGTTTGTTCTTTTATGATTTTCTATTTCTCCAATTTTTGGATTTCGTGATTTTGATGGGTTTGAGATAATTTTTTTGGATATCAATCTGTTCATGTTAGTATAGGTTTGGTTGATTTGGCATGAATTTTGTTGTTTTTTGGTGTTTTCATGAGTTTTGATTGGATTCTTAAGTGGTAGGTTCAAACCCTAAAAAAAATCTGATTGTGATTTTTTTTTCCTACTAGTCTGGATTCTTTATGTTAATACTTACTTACATATCATTCATGTTGGGCTGGCTGAGTTTGGTTTCTGAAATACTGGAGTAATGTAATGTAATTTAAAGGGAACAAGTTAGTTAGTTAGTTACTAGTGGTAGATTCATTTTACTCAGAAACTTCCTTTTTTTTTAATTTAATTTTACTGCATTTTCTCAGAATTTTAACGGACCACAGTTTGCTGTAGTAGATCTTGGATCCAAATTTCATTTCTGTTCCTTTTTTTGGGTTAATTATTAATTAATTTATTTATTTATATTGTTAAAAATAACAGATCTTTTGATAATCAGCCATATGGACTCATTTTGCTTAAAATATCTATTGTGTTTTCGTTGTTTTCATTTCTCTGGTGGCAGTGGCTGTAGATCTCTGAGTTTTAATTCTATATGATTACTTACATTTCTTTGGGTCATGTCTTGTGTAGATCTCTGATACAAGTAGTAATATTTCTTTGTTTACTCTCTACTGTATACCAAATTTGGCTTAGAAAAAAAAGAAATAAAGACTTTCACATTTTGGGGCACTTCAAGTTTGTTCTTTTGTTCTTCCCTAAGTGGCTTTTTTATTCATAGCAAAATGAAAAACTAATTTGAAATGGCCAAGTTATGAGTATCTGTTGTACATTAGGTAGCCATATAGGTTGATTAAGTAATGGAAAGGAAAAAAGAAGAAAAGGAATGGAAATGGTGTTCTGTGTTTTACGTAGAAACCACATCGGTTTATGTATTTTTCCCTTATTTTTTTTATGGTATTACTATTAGTATTATGCCATTTTTTGGATAAATAATGGAACTTTATTGATACCAAAAAAATAGTAACCCAGTAACCCAAGCATATAGGATGTATACAATTGGGGACATTACAATCAATCGCCCCAAGTACAATAATCAATCAAGTTACAAACTGAACATAAAGAATAACAAGCCACAACTAACATCCAACCCAGGAAGTGTTCACAACTTACATGTTTTGTGTCTTATTCTCAGGAAGTGTTCAAGACTCAAGAGAGCCATTTTACAGCCTGGACCACCTCAAAGTTTTGCACTACAGAATGTTCGGGAAGTTATAAAACCTCAGGTAATTGACACATAACTCTTTATATACTACACATTGTGCTTGCTATTTGCATATTGCCAGTATTTTGGTCGTTGATTTTGTTGGGCATACATGCTTACCATATGGTCAAATGTATCTCTTATTATAGGTCTCAACCCAAACAAGTGTTGTTGAAAGTAGTGGAGTTCATAGATATGGAAAAGGAGTTGGAGCTGGAAAAGGAATTGGAACTGGTGCTGGAAAAGAAAGAGCTGGAAATTGAGTTGGAAAAGATTGAAGGGCAGTAGCTGTGCTAGTTTTGTAGGACCTTTTATATATTAGGACCTTTGATTGTTTGAACCTTTTATGGTTACTGTTTTGTACAGCTGTCCATAAGCTTATTTGACGGTGTTAATGGACAAAAGTAACCTATTTTATGTTGGTCTTAGGTAGGACCTTTGTTTAAGCTTATATGATGGTTATACTGGACATAAGTATCCTATTTTTTGTTGGATAATAGTTTACAAAACCTTTATGTTAACAACTAAATATTAAAGCAACTCGACTAAATTTATTTATCTTATGCGGTGTTTTCTTTGAACAAGCTATAATAGGATGGTGATACTGAACAAGCTTATGTGGTGTTTATGTTGAACAAGCTGTTGAACAATATTAAGGCAAATCAACTAAATGCCAATTTCCATTGCAAGAAAAGCATTTCAATTTCCATTACAATATAATATAACGAGTGGCCATTACAATAGTCATTACATTAAATAAGATAAGAAACTGACTACTTTTTCAAAACAATTGTCACTACAATCTTTTACAATAACTAAACTACAATTCGCCTATTCTAAATACAAGTCCTTGGCCATTTGCTTTCACATGTGAAATAATTAGCCTTCTCTAACTGTAGAATTTTAGCTTCCAACTTGTTAGCCTTTCATGCTAATCCAGTGATAATTTGCTTAGCTCTGGTACAAATTTCTCCAATAATCCATTGTACAAAGTAGCAATTTACACTTGTCTGCAATTTTAAAATATCCAGACAATTATCCAAGTTTGATAATCTAACCATAATCTGACCAAAACTGGGCAACCAACAAGCATTCTATCCTTAGCAGGCATGCCTTATCAGCCATCACTTATCTCTGCGCCCTTATCAACATTATCAATATGCTCTCTATCAGCATTAGCAACATGCACTCCTTGCAACTTCAGACAAGCTTGTGTCATATCAGAGCCAATGTAGAATACAAAAAATTTATAAGTCACGTAGCCAAATTCCTCACTATTTATGCTACTTAGTTTCAAAATCAAACACATTGTGGAAGTATCCATGATACTTAGTCTTAAACTCCATGCCAACCGAAAGGTACCCAATCAACCACAGGATCCATGCCCTGAGAGGAATTTTTGTCATCCTATTAAAATAACATCAAAACAAATAGGTGAGCTTAAGTTTTATACAAAGAAAAAGACTATGACTAACAAATTCAAAAATATACAAAACAAGCCTAGAAATATACAATTGACTTGAGGAATATGCATAACAAACCTAGAAATATACATAACAAGCCTAGAATCAGGACAAAAACACTGCTAAGAACAAACATTATAATCAAAATAGGAAATCTTATAAAACAAAATCTTTATTTCCTTGCACTACAAATTTCAACCATTAAGATATAAAATAGAAGGAACCTATCAGGAACTTTTTTTGAGTTCCAACCGCTCTTGCTTCTTCTATGTAAAACGAGCTAGTCAAACAATTATTTCCTTCTTCACGTTCTACGACTGAATGTAGAAGTTTATAAATTATGAGGAAGACAAACCTTGCCATACTTCTGACTTCTTGCTTGGAGGTGTAAGCCATCCTGCTGGAATCCACGGACTTCAGCATGGGAAAAAAAGTAAAATTTGTCAAAAAGGATTGATCATTAATTCATGCTTGCTGGAATAGGTCAATGATGAGAAGTGTGTGTAAGACATATATAAGCAGTTATAGAATAATTGAAATTCTAGATGGATTCAGAACATCCTCTAAGCTGTTCTTTGAAGCCCACATTACCCTTCTGAATTACATCATTAGATAGCATCTTCTAATGCCATTAGAAAACATCAAACATAGGATTGTTTACCTGGTGAGCATCCTTAACGGGGATATGAAATGTGCGATTAGAATATATTTTAAACTCTTGAGGCTTTCCACGGTACTTCTCATGTGAAGCCAATGCAAGATACAGAGTGCCACTTAAAGATTCACAAAATCAAGCTTTATATCAGCATAAACCTTTCACATATCTCTGAACTAATTGAGATGGAACTCTAAAATCTGCAATTGGAGAGCTCGTCAATTTATCAGGCTGTTCAAATTCATCATTCACATCAAATCCTAAAGATCCAAAATCTTCAGATGATAATACAGGCTGTATCTTCTTGTCATCAAGGCCAATCATAACAGGATTCTCTAAACTAAGTTTGGCAAGATGATTTACTTTTTCATTTAAGGTAGTAGATAATAGCAAATTCTGTCATTGAGGCTCAGAATTACATGAAACGGCACTCTCTTTGTCAGCAAACTCATTTGATACAATCAGATTTTTTTACGTTTAAACCTACCACTTAAGAATCCAACCAAAACCCATGAAAATACTAAAAAAAAAGAAGCAAAATCCATACTAAATCAACAAAACCCATACCAATATGAACAGATTGATATCCAAAAAATAACCCAAACCCATCAAAATTTCGAAACACAAAGTTTGGGGAAATAACTAATCAAACAATAAAGAGAAATCAAAACAAACCTTGAGGTTAGGTGCGGCGGCACCAGCTCCAGAACGACGTGTGCGGTGGCGCCACCGGCGGGGTGGAGTTCTGGTCCAGTGGTAAGAGCAGAGGAGTAGATGGAATAGGTCTAGGCGTGCTTGATAGAGTCTGCTCTCTGATACGTGTGTGAGGAATATAATTGTGTGTGTTAGGGTGTATGGGTTTTTCATTAAATTTATGACGTGGCAAACACTGATTGGTGGCGTAAATCTGGCCTTTTACGCCAGCTCCTGACCGCATGTTTTCTCATGTCTAGTCCAAATTTTTTGAAATAAAAAAATTCCACAACTTGATTGTCTTTGTGGGGTATGAAAACATTGAAAAGTAGAAAATCAACCTTTCTTGTAATCCAACTTGAATTTTCGTGTTTGCTCTATAAAATTAAAATAGTATGAATTCAATAGTCAGTTATTAATATTCTATTTATTCCAATTGTATGTGCTGGCGTAGGCTTGATAGTCATGTTTGTCTGTTGCTCTTGGCTGTACTTGATAATTAAGCAAAGAAATCTTATCAAACTTAAAGAAAAGTTCTTCAAGCAAAATGGTGGGTTAGTGTTACAATGCCAACTTTCTAGACAAGAAAATTCATCTGAAACTGTCAAAATCTTCACCATAGAAGAGCTTAAGAAGGCAACCAATAATTATGATGAAACTCTAATCATTGGTCGGGGAGGGTTTGGTACTGTTTATAAAGGGCTTTTATCAGATAATAGGATCGTGCCAATCAAGAAGTCCAAAATGGTGGATCAAAGTAAAATTGGGCAATTCATCAACGAGGTAGATGTACTTTCCCAAATTAATCATAGAAATGTGGTTAAACGATTGGGTTGTTGTTTGGAGAAATTAGTTCCTTTACTAGTTTATGAGTTCGTACCTAATGGCACCCTCTTTTGAGTACATACATAATGAAAGCAAGGTGTCCACTATATCATGGGAAAGTTGTCTTAGGATAGCTACAAAAACAACAGAAGCACTATCATATCAGCACTCTGTAGCTTCTACACCAATAATCCATAGAGATGTCAAGTCTTCAAACATACTGCTAGATAGTAGTCACACAGCAAAGGTATCAGATTTTGGAGCTTCGAGATTGATCCCACTAAACCAAACAAAAGTAACAACAATGGTGTAGGGAATTATTCGATACTTAGACCCAGAATACTTGCACACAAGTCAATTGACTGAGAAAAGTGATGTTTATAGCTTTGGAGTGGTCATTGTAGAGCTATTGACATGGAGAAAGGCAGTTTCATTTGATAAGCCAAAGGTGGAGAGAAGTCTAGTTACATATTTTCTCATTTCTTTTAAAGAGAAAAGATAATTGAAGTACTTGGGAAATATATAGCAAAGTAAGGCAATGCCGAGCAATTGAAGGAAGTGGCAAATCTTGCAAAAAATTGCTTAAGTTTGAAAGGGGAGGATATGCCTACTATGAAGGAAGTAGCTACAGAATTAGAGGGTTTAAGGAAGATGGAGATGCATTCATGGGTCAAAGTTGATTCTAACTCCGAAGAGATTGAACAATTGCTTGTTGAGAGATCAGATTCTAGCAAATATGATGTTACGAATACAAGTACTGATGTATATGGTAGTGTCAAAGACCATGTTATATTGGATTTTGATAATGGGAGATGATCTTATGTGATGACATCTTTTTAGTAGTGATAATTGTGTAGTTTCCTGTTTTTACACTCATCAATGATGTCCCTTTTTTTTTTTTTTTTTTTTTTTCAGAACTTCATCCTAAACTAAGAGTGGTGAGAAGAATAAACTTGCAAATAAATATCATAATGATTTTCTTTCATATCTTCCTTTATAAATATTACTCATTAATAGTTTATACATCAATGAATGTAGAACGTGTCTTATCTATCCATTAAAATGCATTATCTTTATCACAACATGTGGGTCTTCTAACTATGTGAGAGTCATATATTATGAGAAAGATTATGCATATATTATAAGCATAGTATTATTATTAGACTAAATTGCAAATTACACCATCAAACTCTAAGAAAATTTTGATTTTTTATCCTATAAAATTTAAAATCTTTGATTCACTTTCTTAACATTACTTATTGTTTTGATTAAGAGCCCTTCTACCCCTTATACCTATACCCATGTCAATGTGGCCATTAAATAACACCTAAAACCATCACATATACTAGTTGATCCTATTAAATCATGCCACATGAATTTAATTATTTTATGTAACTAATAAGTAATAACAAAAGAAAATTTTTAATTTTTTTTTTAAAATGTCTAAAATTAATTGAATTAATCTTTTTTTTTTCTCAATACCCTTATTTATTATTATTTTCCCCAAATTTACCTTTTCTCTTTCCTTCTCTTAGATCTATTATGATAGGCCAAGAATGTATTGACCCATTGTGATGAATTAACCAATTAATTAGCTAAGTTAATTAATTAATCCAATTAACATGCAATAAGCATGATAGCACAAACAAATCACCAACTAAGTTAATATGCAGCAGAAAATAAAATTGATACAGTAATTTGTTTACGAATGGGAAAAAGTTACACGGCAAAAATCCCACCGGGTGATTTTAAGGTCACCACTCCCGAGAATCCACTATTATCTCAACAAGCGGTTACAAGTAAAAGAATCCCAGTACCTTATACCAACCTACAGTTGAACCCTTACCCTAATACCCAATAGGACTTGTTTTGTAGTGACAATCTCTCATTTTCAATGCATGGCTCCTTGTACGTGACTAACCAATTCAATGCATGGATCCAAGTACGTGACTAACACCAACTTGAGAAGGATGTTGGCTGCAAAGTTTTTCAATTCATCACCACAATGAAGATCATGAAACTCCTTGGTTACAAAACTCTACGGTGTACAAACGTAGCAGCCTCTTGAAAAGAAAGATAAATTAGGGCATATGTCTTCGATTACAATATGCTTGTGAAAACCCTTTGCATCAAGTTGTACTCACTTGCATCAAATGTGACGGCTCTTAAAATAATCCTTATATATGTTTAGGGTTGTGAGAAAAGAAAGCCTAAACATGTATTCACGGGTTAGAGTGAAATCAGATCTGAAAAACTGATTTTCTTAAATCTCAATAGATAGTTTATCTATCGAGCAGCTGTCAAGCATTGGGCTGAAACAACCTTTTAAACCTCGATAGATACTAGGTGTCGAGCTTTAAAATCCAGCACTTCTTCACTTGATTCTTGGACAAACTTGCATGGCTTTAACACTTGAACTTGAACTCTTGTTCCTTGAAGCATTAAACACATCCTAGATCTACCCAATTACAAGTAAAGTGTGTTTTGTCAAAGTATTAGTCAATTCTATAATGACATATATTCCTAACATGATTCACATATGTCCTAACAATCTCCCCCTTTGGCAATCCGTGACAAAACCACAACAAACAAATGAACACATAAGAGAAGTCATAAATCACTAAACTCATACTCACTTGTTGAATACAATAAAATCTATCCTAATACAAACTCTTGAAAAACTTTGCAAGAAGAGAGTTTATGGCAAGAAAGACTTTGATAACCTGTATTTCTGAAACACTTAAAAACAAAACTCATCCCAGCATCTTAGTGTGAAACAGAAATAAAAGATTGCATACAAATAATAAGAAGCATGTACATAAAGAGAGAAAAGAAACAACACATAAAAAGATAGGTGAATAACATACATTAACATATATATATATATATATATATATATATATATATATATATATATCAAAATATAAGTACAATGTATGTCAAATGGTCATAAGACCTGTATACATGAGGTAAAAGTAAAAGAAAGAAAAGAAAATATATAATAACCTCACTACATCCCTCATAAAATATAAATACTCCTCCTAACAAAAATCTCCTATGCTAACTCTCCCCTTATGTACATGACTACTCTCATACCCAAAATTACTCCCTCTTTTTGTCACGGATGACAAAGGAAAAGTGACTCAAGCAGTTATCTCATCGTCGCTAGAAGAGCTAGCACCATCGTCCTCATCAGCATCATCACTACCGAAGCCATCATCACTCTTATCCTCTAAAGCCAGTGAAGATGGAGAAGAAGCAGTGACACCACCCATGACAGCTTGTCGTCGTGTAATACGACCAACATGGGTGTTCACCTGACAAAACTCATCACTAAGAGTGTCAAGGCGAGCATCCATGCACACAAGCTGTGCCATGATGGCCTCGAGAGTCACCCCACCCGCAGAAGAAGAAGGAGCTAAGATGGATGGAGCAGAAGAAGCTGAAGGAGCTGCCGTCTCGGTCTATGTCCGCCTCGGGCGAAGCTGGGCATCACTTTGTCTAACGGTAGTAGCGTCAATGGCATACATAGGAGAGAAGTGTGTAGACTCAGAATAGGAGACAGAAAAATGATGGAGAATCCGCATGATAGCCGAAGGGAAAATGAGCTTATCATGAGTCGCTGTATCCCTATAGACATCTATAAGGGATAGAATGAAGTGAGAAAGAAAGTCTATAGTGAGTCCCTCAAGAAGGGATAGCAAAAATCGAGCATGAGGCTCTGTGATAGAGTTATAGTGAGACAATGGATGGAGAACAAATGTCATCACCATGTTAAGGAATCTCAGACCTTTTGCAAAGCCCGAGCAAGGGGTGTTTTGACGGTCACCCCAAGAAGAAGGTGTCTCACAGAAGCGAGACGAGAGCTCATCTTTGGACACAGTCCTAAGACGCTCATAGCCGGGGTAGTCAGCAAGCTCTACCCTCGGGACGTGTAGCGCCTCGGATATAAGATTCGAAGTGACTACCATGCACGTACCTCGAATGCGAGTGATAAAATGAGGTACTGTATAATCGAATCTGTGCATATTGGAGTAAAACTCCTGTATGATCACGGAGGGACAAGTGACCGGGATGCCACACAGTGACTCCCAACCCCTACTGTAGATGACAGTGGGAAGGTCAGTATCGGAAAAGTCCGATAGAACGACTTGGCGTTTCGAATGAATGTCTCATCATAAGAAGTTCTCCAAAAAGTCCTTACGAGATTTATCATCACAGAACTGGACATGAGATGAAGTATAATCAGCGGGAGAAGAAGAAGAAGAGGCCCCAAAATGAAGAGGGTTCTAGGACGGAGTAGATTTTCGTTTAGGTGCCATAGAGCAACTTACCGAGAGAGAGAGAGACAGAGACAGACAAACAGAAAGAAAAGCACCAAACAGATCAATATAAGAATATAAAGAAATGAAGGTGCGTATGCATGAAAAATGCATGAGCATGTGATATGCAACAATAAAAGTATCATGGGCTCAGCCCAATCTAAACCTAACAGCACATAACATTTCAACATAATAATCACACATCTAAAATGCATGAATCATAGTTAAAATGCACATGTGATGCAATGCATGATGATTTAAAATCATTTAAACAAAAACTCATCCAAAAAATTTCACAAAAACCTCCATTATTTTGAAAAACCCTAAAGTTTATCAAAAAATTTCAAAAATTAGGTTAAAAGGATGAAATGCATGATAAAGTGTAAGAAAGAAGATCATACTAGAAGAAAGAATCACCCTTGAGGCCGAAGATTGAGTAAGGAAGAGGTTTTTAGTGAGAAAAGAAAATTAGGGAAGGTGAGAAGTCAGAAAGGATCAAGAGAGATCGAGAAAAATGAAATGGCAGACCCTTTATATAGAAATCCCAGTTTCTCGATGGATTGAAAGGTGTTGAGAGCTGTCGAGAATAAAAATAGCAAGAAAGAGCTATCAAGCTGCTATTGAGAGGTGTCCACAGCAAGGTGACCTTGATGGATTGAGAAGCTATCGAGCATCTATCAAGCATACAAAAACTTCCTCGATGGATCGAGTAGCTGTCGAGAAGCTATCGAGATTAAATCTCAAGAATTTCGATGGATCGAGATTTCGATAACAGCTATCGAGAAAAGAAGCTCAAAAGGCTCGATAGATAGCCTAGCTATCAAGAGGTATTGAGAAGCTGTCGAGATTGTTTAAAAACAGTTTTTCAAAGAAGAGAAAAACACAGACATGAATGCAATCAAATATGCTACTCAACCAAAGATCCAAACAACATTTTAAGCTCTCAAAAACATCTCTCAACAAGAAAAATGTCAAGCATTTAGATCCAAAACACACACACACACTAAACAAGTCTAACCAATTTTATATTTCAAAAACAAGTTAAGACAGTTTAGTGAGCATACATTAACACATGTATTCCTTGTTGTACGGTCCCCGAACCAAGACCCGTAGTGGGCCTCGGGCCTGGCCTGGGTATAAGGCCCATAAGGCCGGTCTCCCTCTGCCTAGCGGCCCACCCCGAGCCCAGCGGGCTGCAGGCCCACGATCTGCTTTTACATCGTTTCTCGGCAGACCCTGCCCGAGCAGTGATGAACACACAGCTCGCGGAACATCCCGCCCTGTACTTACTCGGTCACACCTCGGAGAGGCACCGCTGCCGGGAACCATCGTGGAAGTGGGAACCAAGTTCCAACGCCACCGTCACCGCTTCCCACTCCCACCTAACCACCCACTTACCATCGACGACACTGGACCGCCGGTTGCACCTACTGGCAAGTAATTATGACTCTCCACTAGACAATGGGCTATAAATACAAGAAGGTTTGAGAAGACAAAGGTTGGTGAATTAAGGGAAGGAAGAGTGTAAACAGAGAGAGCAGAGTAAGGAATTGGGTCAGGTCCCCGAGAAGAGGAAATCGCCACAGTTGAGCTTTGGTGTTTAGAACGACCCATTGTGGGAAATCCAAACCCACCATATAAATAAGTTGTGAGCCCAAGTGAGGCCCAGCCCAACGGGTCTGAGTTTTTGGTGCGCACAATTGGCGCCGTCTGTGGGAAATCCTACTAAGCAGTGGTTCTGCCAAAGCTCGTATACAGGAAAGATGTCTGGAGGTAACGCCGAGAGTGGCTCGGCAGGGTCTTCCAGGGGCTCCACCTGGCGGGAACAGAGGCAGAAGAGACGCGAGGATCCGTTTCACGAGCAACTGGAGGAGCGGTCCGGCCTCGGGGAAGGGTCGTATCAAACCGGGAGAACGGCATCCCATGCCTCCCGGCATAGGCAGCACGACGCTAGGGATGAAGAGCTCGAGCGGCTGCGGAGGCAAGTACAAGACCTGGAGTTGGAAGCCCGAAACGAGCGCCACCGAGCAGGTCAAGACGACCGAGACAGAGGGCCCGGCGCCGAGGGAGAAAGACGCGGGGTGGGATCGAATCAATCAGGATCCCGCCACCACAGGGAGCGCTCACACTCGAGGGAGTCCCGTCGCCGCCGAGACCGTTCCCATTCAGCAGAGTCTCATCGGCGGCGAAATCGCTCTTGGTCGAGGGAATATGGGAATCGGGGCTCGGAGTCTCCAGAGGGACGACCGAAGAATGCGGCCATGGATGCTATGAGCCGCGCATTACGCAGGGCTGCCCGGTCACCGTTCTCGGAAGATATCGAGCGTGCACCGATGCCGGACAGGTTTACGCGCCCGCCGTTCAATTCGTATGGTGGGAAAACAGACCCCGTAGAGCATGTCAGCCACTATATCCAGATGATGTCTTTGCATACCCGCAATGACGCTCTGATGTGCAAGGTTTTTCCCTCCAGCCTTGGTCCCACGGCCTTAAGGTGGTTCAACGGGTTGCGCAAGGGCTCCATTCACAGTTTCGCCGAGCTAATACAGGAGTTCGGTTCCCGTTTCGTGACGTGCAGCCGGGAGCAACAACCGGTGGACGCGCTGTTGTCTATGAAGATGAGGGCAGGGGAAACCCTCCGGGATTACGCCAACCGATACTGGGAGCTCTACAACGAGATTGGCGGAGGGAACGAAAAGATTGCGGCGAGCACCTTCAGATTGGGGTTGCCTGACGACTCGGGGTTGAGAGAGTCGTTAACTAAGAAGCCTCCCGAGGACATGAGGCAGCTGATGAGACGCATCGAGGAGTACAAGCGGCTGGAAGACGATAAGATACAAAGCAAAGGCAAAGCACAGGTAGCTGATCGTCCTCGGCTGAGCGGTTTTCCGCAGAGGGCACGGGGAAATTTGAGGATTCAAGAGCCGGCAGCACCAGCAGGGGAGGTGAACGTGACGTTCAAGGAGCCCGTGCACAAGATCGTGGATAAGATCAAGCACGAGCCGTATTTCAGATGGCCGAACCGGATGGCTGGCGACCCCTCTAGGAGAAATCAGAACCTGTACTGCACCTACCACAAAGACCGGGGGCATACTACCGAGCAGTGCCGAGTGCTAAAGGACCATCTCGGGCAGTTGGCTAAAGCAGGACACCTCAAGGATTTTGTGACGGATGCCGGGGATAGAGGAACGGGGAACGGCGCCCCGCATAGAGGGAATCCCCTTCCGCCCCCTCTTGGGATCATTGACGTCATCCACGTCGCCCCGAGGGGCATCTCGACGGCAAAGGGGAAGGAGGTGCTGACGATGATATCGGTGGAGGGGAGTACGGGCGTGCCTCCTGCCGCGAAGAGGATCAGACCTACCCGGGAGCCGATCTCTTTTGACGACAGTGATCTAGAAGGAACCATTCAGCCGCACGACGACGCATTGATAGTAGCGGCAAGGGTTGGCGGTTTCGTTGTGAAGAGGATAATGATAGACCAGGGAAGCGGAGCGGATGTTATGTACCCGGACCTATTCAGGGGGCTCGGGCTGAGGGATAAGGACCTGTCGAAGAACAACACCCCCCTGGTCGGATTCGATGGGAAGATGGTGGCGCCCGAGGGGCAAATCTCTCTGCCCGTGATCATGGGGGGCAAGGAAGTGCTGGTAAGCTTCTTCGCAGTTACATCATACTCCCCCTACACGGCGATTCTAGGGAGGCCATGGATACATGCAATGGGGGCTGTCCCGTCCACTCTGCACATGAGGGTCAAGTTTCATACTGATTATGGTGTCACGGTGGTACAAGGGAGTCAGCAGGCGGCCAGGCAATGCTTGATCGCCATGGTCGATTGGAAGAAGGAGCAAACCGACCGGGAGGGTCAGGCTGACCCCAAGTGTTCGTCGTCAGGGACGCCTTTATAGCAGTTACAGGGTCCGACGGAGGAGGTCGCCCGTACCGAGAACATGCTGAGGGTGAAGGTGTTGCCGGACACGGACAAGTACTTCCACATAGGGGAGAGCATGGAGGACCGGGAAAAAGTGGAGATGTTGCTGCTTCTAATACAGAATGTGGACGTATTCGCTTGGAGTCCGTACGAGGTGCCCGGGGTGGATCCCGAATTCATCATGCATAGACTGGGAGTTGACCCCTCATTCACCCCTAAAAAGCAGAGGCCGAGAAGATCAGCCTGGGAGCACTCCGAGGCAGTAAAAGTGGAAGTTCAGAGACTGAAGGAGGCGGGGGTGATTCGGGAGATCATCTTCCCGGATTGGTTGGCAAACACCGTGGTAGTGAAGAAGAAGAACGGCAAGTGGAGGGTCTGCGTCGATTTTACCGATCTAAACAGAGCCTGCCCGAAAGACCCTTTTCCCGTGCCGAAGATTGATCAGCTGGTTGACGCCACGTGTGGGCACCCGAGGATGAGCTTTCTGGACGCTTTCCAAGGGTATCACCAGATCGCCCTAGCGCCCGAGGATCAAGAGAAAACAGCATTCATCTCCCCAGAGGCAAATTACCACTACACAAGGATGCCGTTCGGACTGAAGAACGCCGGGGCCACTTACCAACGAATGATGACAAGAATGTTCCGAGACAAGATTGGGCGCACGGTCGAGGTATACATCGACGACATGGTGGTTAAAAGCAAACAGGAAGCCTTGCATATGGGGGACCTCGTGGAGGTCTTCGAGATTCTCCGACGGCACAAGCTGCGCCTTAATGCGGAGAAGTGCGCGTTTGGCGTGGGGGCCGGGAAGTTCTTGGGGTACCTGATCAGTACACGGGGGATTGAAGTCAACCCGGACCAGATAGAGGCTGTGAGAAGACTGAAGCCACCGAGCAACCCGAAGGAAGTGCAAATACTAACCGGGATGCTGGCCGCCTTTAACAGGTTCATCTCAAAATTCGCAGACCGATGCCGACCATTCTACCAACTGCTGAAGAAATGGACGGGATTTCGGTGGACCGAGGAGTGCGAACAGGCCTTTGTGGATCTGAAGATTTATTTGGCACGAGCGCCCATGCTCGCGGCACCGGAGGCAGATGAGGACCTATTCATGTATCTGGCGGTATCCGAGCACGCCGTGAGTGCCGTGCTGCTAAGGGACAAAGGGATCCAGCAGCCCGTATACTACATCAGCAAAACTCTCGTCGACGCCGAGACGAGGTACTTGCCTTTGGAGAAGCTCGTACTGGCCCTGATACACGCCACAAGGAAGTTGCCGCACTATTTCCAAGCTCACACCGTACACGTCTTGACCGAGTACCCATTACAGTCGTTATTAAAGAGGTCTGATTTCACGGGCCGCATAGCCAAATGGGGTACTCGACTCGGGTCCTTCGACATACGGTACAGGCCTCGGAGCTCGGTGAAAGGCCAGGTCCTTGCGGACTTCATCGCTGAGTTTTCACCCAGAGAAAAGGGAGAGATGGTTTGCCAATTGGAGGTCAGACCGTGGAAGATATTTGTGGACGGCGCCTCGAGCTCCACGGGGGCCGGTTCAGGAGTAGTCATGATTACCCCCGAAGGAATTCGGCTGGAACACTCGTTTAGATTGAGTTTCAGGGCGTCCAACAACGAGGCGGAATACGAGGCTTTCTTGGCCGGACTGAGGGTAGCTACGAACCTGGGGGCTCGGGATATTGAGCTATACTCGGATTCGCGTCTGGTGGTTAATCAGGTGCAGGGCAGTTTCGAGGCCCGAGATCCCCGGATGAAAGCATACCTAGAACAAGCAAGGCTAGTTATGACCAGCTTCGGCACGGTGAAAGTTTTCCACGTAGCCCGAACACAGAACAGGCACGCTGACTCCCTAGCCACGCTGGCGTCCTCAGTGGCCGAGGAGATACCACGGCAGATCAAAGTCGAGCTTATTTCGGAGCCGAGCATCAGTGTAACGAGAAACTCGGGAACTACAGGGATCAACGTCACGGCAATCGCGGCCCCTGCCAATTGCTGGATCGACCCCATCGTCGACTTTCTGGCCGACGACCGACTGCCGAGTGATGAGAAGGAGGGCATCAGGATCCGTAGGATGGCTCCTCGGTATTGGTTGGCAGAGGACCGGACTTTGTATCGAAGGTCTTTCGGAGGGCCGTACCTCTTGTGCTTACGCCCGGAGAAGGTGGGCGAGCTCTTGGCGGAGCTCCACTCTGGGGTGTGCGGCGGCCATGTCGGGGGACGCTCATTGGCGCACCGAGCCATGACCCAGGGGTTCTGGTGGCCTCAAATGCAGAAGGATGCCGCCGAGTATGTGCTTAAGTGTGAGCAGTGTCAAAAGCACGCCCCTCTGATCCATCAGCCCGCGGGCAACCTGAACCCGATCAGCAGTCCTTGGCCTTTTGCGCAGTGGGGGCTGGACATTATCGGCCCGTTCCCGAAGGCGACTGGCGGCCGAAAGTTCGTTTTGGTGGCCGTCGACTATTTTACCAAGTGGGCAGAGGCGGAAGCGTTGGCCAACATACGGGACGTGGAAGTAAAGAAGTTCATATGGAAAAACGTCATCACCAGGTTCGGGGTGCCGAACACTATCATATCTGACAACGGGCTACAGTTTGACAGCCGAGCCTTCCGAGAATTTTGCTGCGGCCTCGGCATCAAGAACAGGTACTCAACTCCCGCTTACCCACAGGGCAACGGCCAGGCCGAGGCCGTGAATAAGGTGATTGTTAGTGGGCTGAAGAAAAGGCTGGAGGGAGCGAAGGGAAACTGGGCCGAGGAGCTTCCCAAAGTCTTATGGGCATACCGCACCACTCCTAGACGGTCCACCGGGGAGACCCCATTCTCTCTCACGTACGGAGCGGAGGCCGTGATACCCACCGAGGTGAATCTGTGCAGTGCAAGAGTGGCGGGTTTCAACCAGGCCCAGAACGACGCTATGATGGTAGGATATTTGGACAAGGTGGAAGAGTACCGCGAATTGGTGACAATACGGCTCGCGGAGTACCAGCAGAAGCTCGCCCGGAGATACAACCGAGGTGTGAGGGCGAGGGAGTTTGTCCCTGGGGATTTGGTTCTCAGAAGAGCCGTGGGAAACATGCGGGACACTGGTGCCGGGAAATTGGCACAGACATGGGAGGGACCTTATAGGGTCACGGCAGTGGCCGGCACAGGGGCTTATTTCTTAGAAGACCTGGACGAGAGACAACTTCCCCGACCATGGAACGTCCATAACCTGAAGAAGTACTATCATTGATGAGCGGCTCTCCGAGAAAAGAGTTAACCGCCACGTGTCGTGTCTGTTTTGTTGGTAATGATTCATATTATATGCTAGTTGTACTAATGATGTCTTTCATGCAGAATCGCACAATTCTAACCAAAATTCTCGGTTCGATCCCTATCACCGAGCAGGTGGGAACCTGAATGACTAACTACAAGGACAGAAACCTGACTCTCGGTTCGATCCCTATCACCGAGCAGGTGGAAACCTTAGCCTTCTCGTCTCAAGGACAGAAACCTGACTCTCGGTTCGATCCCTATCACCGAGCAGGTGGAAACCTGAATGACTAACTACAAGGACAGAAACCTGACTCTCGGTTCGATCCCTATCACCGAGCAGGTGGAAACCTGAACGACTAACTACAAGGACAGAAACCTGACTCTCGGTTCGATCCCTATCACCGAGCAGGTGGAAACCTTAGCCTTCTCGTCTCAAGGACAGAAACCTGACTCTCGGTTCGATCCCTATCACCGAGCAGGTGGAAACCTTAGCCTTCTCGTCTCAAGGACAGAAACCTGACTCTCGGTTCGATCCCTATCACCGAGCAGGTGGAAACCTTAGCCTTCTCGTCTCGAGGACAGAAACCTGACTCTCGGTTCGATCCCTACCACCGAGCAGGTGGACACCTGAACTATTAACTCCAAGGACGGGAAACCGACCCTCGGTTAGACCCTAACCTCCGAGCGTATGGAGACCTAACGATCAACTCTTAAGGTCGGAAGCCCGACCCTCGGCTCTATCTTATCACCGAGCACCTTAAACTTAAATTAGCGTTTGGAGGCCTTAACATGGTCGGACACATCACAATAAAAAGGCAGCCACAAAGAGTTCCTTACTCAGCAAATACGTACAAGCAACGCGGTAAGGCATTCATATTACAAAATGAAACTTAAAATTAGTGTTTTGTTGCCAAAACCCGGCAACTCAAAGTAAAGAAAAGGCAACGTAAACAAATAATCCTGTCACCACATCCCGGTGACATAGGCAATTCCGTTTATTCAAAATTCTCAAAACAAGGTAAAAGTAAAGAAGGGCTGGCTGTCGGCTTCAGATGTCCGCGGCATGGGCGGAGGATGTGTCCTCTTGAGAGTGTTGATCGGCGTGAGGAGTTGGCGGCTGGATGTCCTCCCCGGTTCGGTCCCCGGCCTGGGGATGGCTGGTCCCCTCCATGTCGGTCGGCACCGCATGAGAATCAATGGCATTCACCAGTTCCCTCATGCTGGAGGTCTCTTCCTCGTCGATGACAAGAGGCGCAGGATTCTCGGTATTGGGGATGCTCGGGAAAGGAATCCTGTTGCGATCCCTCAACGGGGAATCCTCGGGAACCCCCACGGCTTGGAGAGCGGCGAACCAACCCTCCTCATACCCGAGCTTATGGGCCTGACGAACGATCGGCTCCGCCGAATTCTCGGCATCCGCGAAACCCTCGTTATACCACTTGGATTCGCAAGCCTCCAGCGCCGCCTTCGAGTCGGTCAGCTGCCCCTCCAGCATTGTATTCAAGCTCTGAGCCTCGGCCAACTTAAGCTCGGTGCCCCCCAACTGGAGTTCCAGTTCCTCGCGCTTCGTTTCGGCAAGCGCCTGGGCCTTCACGGCTGTAGCAATCTTATCCTTTGCCTCCTCGGCAATTTTCGATTGCTCCTTCGCCGTGGCCTCGGCAACTTCTTTCAGAGCTTTTTCCCGCTCGGCGTCCTCGGCCAGCTCCTTCATCCTCCCGTCCACCACGTACGACATTTGCGCAGCCTGACCACACAATATCCGCTTCGTAAGATGAGATGAAAAAAAAAAACACATACACAATCAAAAGGGGAACCGAGAGTCATAGAGAGGTGTGGAACAATTACCGCTATGGTATGCCATTGCAAACGTCTCCCCAGAGACTCATCCGTCGATTCCGTAAAGGCATGTAAGTCCTCGGGCAAAAGGATGCCGCGCGCCAGACTCTGCGCCACACAGCCTCCAAGCCCCCTATCCCACACTCGGGCACTGGCCGTTGACGGGAGAGGATCGCCGCCAAGTTTGAAGGAGGGTTGCCATGCCGCCGGGGCCCGGGAAGTAGACGCCAGGTCTATCCCGGTTTGCGCTACAGGTTCCCGGATGACGATTCCGGCCGAGGGTCGGATGGGCACATTGCCCGAGTCCGTCTGTGTTTGATCGGTAGTGCGCGGCCTCTTTCGAACTCGGGTCGGTGGGGGTGCGGGAGGGGAAGCATCTCGGGCGGGTGCTTGTTGTTGTTGCCCGGTTGGCCGGGCACTCGGGACGAAGCGATCTATTGTCATCTTCCTCCTGGCCACCATTGCGTTTCCCGGATCCGATCCTGTTTCCGAAGAGTCAGTCGTTTCTGTGGCTACAACCTCACCTTCCCGAACAGGTGCACCGGACTCTACGATTCTCTCGGGCTGAGCAGGAGCTTGCTGGATTTGCTCGTGGGCTCGCCTCCTACGCTCGGCGGATACGCGCTCGGCTGATTCGTCACGGACGGGCGGTCGCTCGTCCGAACAAATGTACCGAGGACCGTGCTCACGAGCCTCGCCTACTGTTAACCTTGGGGGGAGGAAGTTTGCGTGCCGGACGTCGATGTATGAAATGAGGGGACTGTCTACTAGCAAAGCTTGGCCGAACGACTGCCAAGTTGAGTAGACGGGACTGACGCCGAGGATGAGGTGGGACGCTCGGAGTTGTCCGTCCGTGTGCACAAAGATTTCCGACCGGAGTACGAAGTTCAAGTCCCGAACGTGTACCACTCTGACGTCGGGCTTGAATCTTTTGCTCTCTGCACAAAGGAAACAATGGTTAGAGATTACGTGGCCGGACCAAAATAGAAATGCATCAAAGTAAATGGAGGCTTGTCACCGACCAACGTCACGCGGCGAAAGCGCGCAGGGGTACTCCTCGGCAAACCAATTGCCGCTCACCCGAACGAAGTCTTTGGCCGAGTTACGGTTCGAGTCCGGCAGGCATGAAATAAGCCGTACCCTCGCGTCCCTAGTCTTAAGGTAGTAGTCAGACTCAATCTTGCCGCACAAACTGTACATGTGATTGATGTCATGGTGGTTAAGTTCTAACCCATACAACCGGTTCAGTGTACTCACACAACTCACTACCCGGTAAAAGTTGGGGGGAAGTTGGTCGGGACAAAGGCCATAAAACCTAAGGGTGCTGAGAATTAGAGGATCTACCGGGAACCTAAGCCCGCCCTCTAAAATGGCCATCAGGGGAAAGAACACCGTGTTCTCCCCTCGGCGCCTCTGAATGTCGATATCGCCCATATTGCAGTAGGCGATATCTACGTCCCTCGGAACCTTATATGCTTCCCTAAATCTAGCCAAAGCATGCTCGGTGGTAAGGAGGTAAGAGTAACTCATGCTTTCTTTTTTCAAAACAGTTTTTTAACAAAAGGGAAAAGAAGCGCTACGCTTATCGAAGAATGTACTGAAATGGCTGAACTGAAAAAGCAATAAAGAGGGAAAGGAACTTACTGTGGGCTCTAAGGAGTAGGTGTATTCTGGGCCAGAAGATGAACCGCGGGAGGGATGCTCGGCAGAGGAGAAAACTGAAAGGTGAGGAATGCAAAAGTGGGATTCAGTAACAAGAGGGACTATTTATAGGCATGAGGAAGCAGAATGAAGGGCAATTAATGATCCGCTGGAAGGAAACCACGCGGACGGCCGCTTCAACTGCCACACGCGCGACGCCTCGGTTCACGAACCGTCAGGCAATGATGGCGGGTAGGCCGTCAGTCAATCTCAAACGCGTCTTTTGAGACGCGCATTAATGCGCCCATTAATGGTCGGGCACTGACCCTTCGACTCCCCCAAACAGGCACTTACCCCTCGGGATCCTTGATTCACCCCCGGGGATGGGAGGCGAATCAAGGGGGGGCTATTGTACGGTCCCCGAACCAAGACCCGTAGTGGGCCTCGGGCCTGGCCTGGGTATAAGGCCCATAAGGCCGGTCTCCCTCTGCCTAGCGGCCCACCCCGAGCCCAGCGGGCTGCAGGCCCACGATCTGCTTTTACATCGTTTCTCGGCAGACCCTGCCCGAGCAGTGATGAACACACAGCTCGCGGAACATCCCGCCCTGTACTTACTCGGTCACACCTCGGAGAGGCACCGCTGCCGGGAACCATCGTGGAAGTGGGAACCAAGTTCCAACGCCACCGTCACCGCTTCCCACTCCCACCTAACCACCCACTTACCATCGACGACACTGGACCGCCGGTTGCACCTACTGGCAAGTAATTATGACTCTCCACTAGACAATGGGCTATAAATACAAGAAGGTTTGAGAAGACAAAGGTTGGTGAATTAAGGGAAGGAAGAGTGTAAACAGAGAGAGCAGAGTAAGGAATTGGGTCAGGTCCCCGAGAAGAGGAAATCGCCACAGTTGAGCTTTGGTGTTTAGAACGACCCATTGTGGGAAATCCAAACCCACCATATAAATAAGTTGTGAGCCCAAGTGAGGCCCAGCCCAACGGGTCTGAGTTTTTGGTGCGCACACTTGTGATGGCCAAATCACATTGTACCTGCACATGTATCAAGAGTAGCAAATAATATTGCGTGTTGTGTGTGAAAAACATCGCAAGATTGCATGAGAAAATTACTTTAACTCACACACAATTATATCTGCTTGACGGGGACCATCACCTTCGAGGTACATCCTATAACTTCCACATCTCCTAGAAGAAACGCTTGCAATCATATATAAAACATTTTGATTCTTTTTCCTTTTATTTTGATTTGCTTATTTTTCTTTTAAGCAAAACATGCATGGGCATATAAGAGAGAGAAAATAAATACCCAATTATGTTAAGCTTTTGACATTGCACTTTTGCTATGCTGAAGCATATAGATGTCATTTCATGATTGGCGGGCAATAGTGATGAGATGGTTATTTATACATTTCTCTTAGGATTTTCTAGTCCTTTTCATCAAAAAGAGTGATACGAGTGTTAAGTACAAGAGATTACTTAATCTTACTCATCACAAACACGAGCCTCAAAGTTCACTTGCTTAGTTGTGCACAGAGATACTCATCTAAACTACAAAATATACAAAGTTTAGAAAATTTTGTTTTAATGGCCATCCAAGGTACATAAGTACCAATGTACAAACACACTATTTTTTGTATTTTTCTGATTTTTCAATTTTTTTATTTAAAAAAAAAAACAAAATAAAGCAAAAATTGAAACTAAACAAACAAAAACATGTTAAACAAAGCAAAGCATAAACTAGACTGACTCAAAACAAGAAAGCAAAACACACAAGTAATGCATACTCAAAAACAAGAAAGGGGAGAGAGAGAAAAAGTGACTAAATCACTTGGAGCCTTTTTCCTTCCACACCTTGGAAGAACCTTTCCGTTTAGCAAACCCTTGATCCGGCGGTGAGGGGGAAGAATTGAAACCGTTCAAGTTCGAAAGGAACATGAGGGCTTTGAGTAGATCTCCAAGAGGAGCAAAGGAGGATGGAAACTGATTCTGGCTAACCACTTATAGCAATTAGGTTGAGTATGTCCAGTCGCTCCACAGTGATGACAGAGATGCTGCTTCTTCTGTTTAGGCTTTTAAGTGTTTCCCTTCTTAGCCCTAGGGTTTTTAATCTCTTTCTTATCAAGCTTAGGGGGTGCTCCTAAGATAGATTTACCCTTATCTATGTTTTCACTAGCTAAAATAGTTCACATTATTGTTCTCAGATTCAATATTATTAGCAGGTGAAATAAAAACAGTAGTATTAATAGAAGCAATATTGGGAGAAGTGAAATCATACCCCAAACTGGTTCGATCAGAAGTAGATTTCTGAAGGTTGAGCATCTCGTCAAGCTTTGCACTTGAAGTCCTTTCCAACTGAGCTTTGAGTTGGAACAACTCTGCTTCAAGCTTCTTAGTCTTCTCAGCCAAAAAATTGTTCTAATCGCAGTGCTCCAATGGTCTGATTAGTTGCATCAAACTTCGTGGAAAGCTCTTCTCGATCAAGTTCCACATCACTCAACTTCTTGGTGGTCAGCCTATATAGCTTCTCATGCTTCTCAGAAACCTTATACAATTTTTCATAGGCTATATGGATATCATCTTGATCGTCCATTTTCTCGAACTTAAAGTCCACCAAGTCCTCTTCATCATCCACATCTTCACCAATCCCCTCAGTAGGATTTACAGTGGCAATAAAGGCATTTAGGATTCCATCATCCTCATTATCAAAATCATCCTCAGGCTCAATGTCGCTTAAGGTTGCAGCAAATGTCTTATTCTTCCAAATGGTCTTGAGATACATGGGGCACTCTTGTTTCATGTGACCCAAGCCTTGACACCCAAAACACTTTGGTCCTGAGGGAACAGTGTACTGACTGCCATCCTTAGCATCCTTCTTTCCTTTGTCTTAGTTCTTGAACTGAGACGAACTGGACTACTTGTGGTCTTTGTCAAATCCTTTACCATTTGCATTCTTCATGAACTTTTTGAATTGCCTAGTGATGTAGGATTTCATTTTAAAATCTTCATAGTCTAAAGAATCATCAGTGTCACTGCTCTTAGCCTTCAATGTCACGCTCTTACCCTTACTAGATTTCTCAATCCTTGTCAAACCTAACTCATAGGTCTGCAGATTGCCAACCAGCTCTGTCAAAAGAATTTGATCATTGTCCTTTGATTCCTTAATGGAGGTGATCTCGGCATGGAATCTCTCTAGAAGAGATCTAAGCACATTTCTCACAATCTTGTGTTCGGGAATGATTTCCCCAAGATTAAAGGCTGAGTTCACTATATCCTTGAGCTTGGCATAGAACTCATCGAACAACTCATCCTTCTCCATCTTGATCTCTTCAAAGCTTGTAGTAAGCCTTTGAAGCTTCGAATCCTTGACAGCCTTGGTTCCTTCATAGGTTGTCTGGAGAACGGTTTATGCTTCCTTGATAGTTTCAGTAGAGGATATCTTCTTAAATTCCTCATTCGTGACTGCACTGAATAACGCATTCAATGCCCAGCTGTTAAAGTTTGCCGCCTTGATCTTAGCATCATCCCAATCGGCCGACGCTTCTTTAGGCTTGGTCCAGCCTATCTCCACAGCTTGCCACACCTTTTCATCTAAAGACTGCAAGAAAGCTCTTATGCGTACTTTCTAGCATGCATAGTTAGTGCCATCAAATAAGGAGATATAATAAGAGATTGTCCTCTATCCATAACAACAGGGGTCAATGGATCACACAACAAAGATTAACCCTAATCAGAGTGTGCCTGCTCTGATACCACTTGATAGGCCAAGAATGAATTGACCCCTTGTGATGAATTAACCAATTAATTAGCCAAGTTAATTAATTAATCCAATTAACATGCAATATGCGTGGTAGAGAAAACAAATCACCAACTAAGTTAATATGTAGTGAAAAATAAATTTGACACAGTGATTTGTTTACGAATGGGGAAAACTTACACAGAAAAAACCTCATTGGGTGATTTTAAGGTCACCACTCCTGAGAATCTACTATTATCACAACAAGTGGTTACAAGTAAAGGAATTCCAGTACCTTATACCAACCTACAATTGAACCCTTACCCTAATACCCAATTGGACTTGTTCTGTAACGACAATCTCTCATTTTCAATGCACAGCTCACAGTACGTGACTAACCAATTCAATTCACGAATCCAAGTACGTGACTAACAACAACTTGAGAAGGATGTTGGCTGCAAAGTTCTTCAGTTCATCACCACGATGAAGATTGTGAGAGTGCCTTTTTTCTTCAGCATGGCGGCCCAAGGATCCTGGGCCAAATAATTGTTCTTGGTAGACTAGGCTTGGTTCACCGCAGCTAAAAGATTGTTTAAGAACCAAGTGGTGCATAAATCAAGCTTCCTACAACATAAATAAACTAACAAGCGAAAATATCTGCATTGAATGATAGCTCAAACTACAAAGAAATGCACAGCAATAAAAAATATAGTAAAACAGGGGGTAGGGATCCTTGAATTAATGAGAGGCATTTTATTAATTTTCTTTGGTTATGATTACAGTGTGCTCACTAAGACGTGATACAAGGTTCAACTAAGTTCAAAAATTACTGACTTTGATGGCTATTTAAGCCTCCAAGACTTGTAAATTTTGAATCCAAGTACGTGCTATAGTAGCTGTCTCTGGGATACCGGGAGAAAATTCCTCTGTTTTTCCTTGAGCTTTACAGAGTTTCTTTCTAAAGCTCTATTATGCTATCTTTTCTAAGAATCCAAAAAATGGCGATGAATGAATGAATTTTGGCATGGGTTTCTCCTTCCTTTTATAGTGCAACTCTAGGGCTCTGGGGTACCAGTAATTTCTCTTTTTTTTCCCCTCAGAGCTCGTGCTGTGTCAGTTTACCCAGGGGCTGGTCGTTTCCTTCTTTCTTATAATTTCTTCCTTTTGGTGCGACCAAGCTGAAAGCCCCTAGCTGATTTTCTATTTCAAGATCCCCTCAGGTTGCTAATCTTAGCTATTTGGCCCTTTTCTTCGCTTTTCCAGCTTTTGGTTGCACTCCATCCTTGTCATTTTTCCCAAATAGTTGGAATCTTTTGCTGCTGGGTTGAAAGCTCCCTTCTAGTCACCCCTACTTATGGTTTTCTCATTCTTGGTTCCCTGAGGCATAGCTCTTTTGTTCATGAATGTTTACTTTGTACTTTCTGATCTCTCACTGCATGACTGGGTGCTTGAGACCTGCCTGCCCTTCGTCCTTTGTGCCTTTTCTTTGATCTGTTTCATCCTTACTTGAACCATGTTGCGCATCCCGAGGATCCCAGGACTCTGGTAACCTCTGCGATCTCGACCCAGCTCTTCCTATTGGGCTTTTCTTGGCTTACTGATTTTGGCCGGCTAGGCCTCTCCTTTGCTTCATGGACTTTAAAGCCCATTCCTTCATGAGTCGTTGGATCCCAATTCTTTGGACTTCTCACCCTTTTCTTCTTTCTTTTCCTCTTTTCTTTATTACGTGAGCCCAGCTCCTTTATTTTCCTAGCTTCATTTCCCATAAAATTAGCCCAATGTGTTATTTTTTTGGGCCTTAGGCTGTGATTAATTTTGAACCTCAACAAAGATCACGAAGCTCCTTGGTTACAAAACCCTACGGCATACAAACGCAGCAGCTTCTTGAAGAGAAAGATGAACTAGGGCATATGTCTTCGATTACAATATGCTTGTGAAAAACCTTTGCATCAAGTTGTACTCACTTGCATCAACTGTGACGGCCCTTAAAATAATCCTTATATATGTTTAGGGTTGTGAGAAAATAAAGCCTAAACATGTATTCATGGATTGGAGTAAAATCAGATCTGAAAAACTGATTTTCTTAAATCTCGATAGATAGCTTATCTGTCAAGCAGCTGTCGAGCATCGGGCTTAAACAGCCTTTAAAATCTCGACAGATACTAGCTGTCGAGCTTTAAAATCCAGCACTTCTTTACTTGATTCTTGGACAAACTTGCATAGCTTTAACACTTGAACTTGAACTCTTGTTCCTTGTAGCATTAAACACATCATAGATCTACCTAATTACAAATAAAGTGCATTTTTTCAAAGGATTAGCCAATTCTATATTGACATATGTTCATAACATGATTCACATATGTCCTAACATATTGCAAGTTATCTCTTAGACAAGGTCTCACTTTCTCAACATCTTATGTTCGTTTCAATTAAGTAAGCCTTAGCTTGATGAGGTCACCACATACAATGGCCTAGGTAGGTTGGGCAAGGCCCTTAAAGTCTTCTATGCTCGATCTATACATAGACCAAGACTAAGACCTAGTGACCTAAAAGGAAGATGAAGAGTTTGTACCGTATGACTCTCGAAAACGTCACCGAACTTTTGCCACTCAAGTTGTGTATCGTGCGGTCTTTAAGTTCATCTACCTCTTAGTCTAGCTACATAAACAAATACCCAACAGTTTTTTACTATTCATTGGAATTCTTTTTTGTGTAGAAATGGTTGGCGTTTGGGTTTGGCTAAGAGATTTTGGCAAAGGTAGTGTGCGAAATTGATTTGGAAAAGGGTTTGTGAGTGGGATTGATTGGTAAAGCTTTTGCTAGGTATAATTTATTTTCTTTTTATAAATGTTTATCTTTGTCCAATTCGTAATATGAGATTTCAATTTTTGTTTTCGGATTCCAATTCTTTGTGTTAAATATCTTAGCAATATGATGTGTTATATCATGTTGTATATGCTAGAGTGGATGAAAGGGAAAGCATAGAATATGAACACTGAGAACATAAAGGTTACATGGTTCAGCCTTATTGGCCTACGTCCATGGAGGAAACTCTTAAAGGCTATATCTTTATTATGTAAGAGTGTAGTATAAAACCTATGTTACAATGAATCCTAACATGAGTATATATAGGCGACTAAACCTTAGACTAGTAGGAATGGGCTTAGGCCTATTACATTGGGCTAATATATATCTAATACCCTCCCTCAAACTCAAGGTGGAAGCTCGATGAAGGCTTGAGGTTGGAAAAGCATGAGAAGATCCCTTGAAGAATGCCTTTGGAGAAACGACGATGAAGAATGTGCCAATTGATTGATTTCGAAGCTTTAAATGAAGAAACGGGGTTCAAAATTAGAATCTATGCGAAAAATTAAGGAAGATAATCTTTTTTGAAAATTTTGACTTTTGGTTAAAGGTTAACACAAAGAGTCAAAGTCAACAATAGTCAACACGGACAACAGTCAGTCAATGATCTACACGGTTTAGGTCGATTGCGGATTTTTGGGTCAGGTCATGGATTGGGATGCAAATATGCTGGCGTCATCTTGATGACATGTCAAATGACTGGATGATGATGTGGTAGTGATGCAGGCTAGGGATATGTGGCAAGCCTGCATGTCTGCTAATGTAACCTAGTGATGTCATTGGATGACGTCGAGTGGCATCAGCATTAGTTCATCGGCGCGTGTAGACATGTGTAGTGTCCTTCAGTACATGGAGGCAAGACTAGAAATTTGGGAGGTGCGGAGGGAGTGTGTAAGGTTGTATGAGGGCTAGATTCTCGAGTTACATAGATCAGCGAACAAAAAGGCCTTCATGGCAGTGTGTGTGCCCATAATCCGATTTGTAAGTCAAGAATCTTTGGCGATGCATGGAGTAAGATTTGGAGCCAGTGATCGCATGTAGAGGCATGTGCTGCTGCCGATGGAGACCGAGTTCTTGGGTTTTTCTCACGGTGGCCATGGGGCACGTCTGTGTGGTTGGTTTCATTTGGCGAATGCTTGATGTGCACAAATCTGTGAAGGTAAGTCACGGTTTGCTTGGTTGTTGTATTTTGACACAACAGTGAGCCATGATGGTTGTGAGATGCCATGGAGTCTAGATCCAACTGACAAGCATCTGTGACTTTAGATGGTGGTGTGCATGTGGGAAACTTCTTCACTATGTAGAGATAGTTGTTTAATGCCAAGAACGAAATTTGGCTCTGATAACATGTTATTTATATTATCAACGCGATGTGTTATATACCATGTTGTATATGCTAGAGTTGATGTGGAAAGGGAAGCATATAATAGGAACACCAAGAAAATGAATGTTACATGGTTTAGCCTTGTTGGCCTACATCCATAGAGGAAATCCTTAAGGGTTACATCTTTACTAAGTAAGAGTGTAGTACAAAACTTATGTTACAATGAATCCTAACATGAGTATATATAGACGACTAAACTCTAGACTACTAGTACAAGTAGGAGTGGACTTGGGTCTATTAAATTAAGCTAATATGTCTAATATATCTCTAATACTTTGGAACAATTTAGGTGGATTGATTATGATAGGCCAAAAAATGTATTGACCCCTTTGGTAAATTAATCAATTAATTAGCCAAGTGAATTAATTAAATTCAATTACATGTAATAAGCATGGCAGCACAAACAAATCACCAACTAAGTTAAATGCAGCGGAAAATAAATTTGACACAGGTGATTTGTTTATGAATAGGGAAAACCCCCTAGGCAAAACCCCACTAGGTGAATTTAAAGTCACCACTTCCGAGAATCCGCTATTATCAAAATAAGGGGTTACAAGTAAAAGGAATCCCAGTACCTAATACTAACCTAGAATTGAACCCTTACCCCAATACCCAATTGGACTTGTGATGTAGTAACAATCTCTCCTTTCAATGCACGACTCCCAGTATGTGACTAACACACCAACTTGTGGAAGATATTGGCTGCAAATTTCTTCAGTTCATCCAACAATGAAGATTAAGAACCTCCTTGGTCACAAAACCCTTAGCGCAAAGACGCAATAACTTCTACAAAGGAAGTGATGAACTAGGGCAAGAATGTCTCTGGTCACAAAATGCGTGTATACTCTCTTTGCATCACTTGAGACGCCCTTAAAATAATCCTTATATATGTCTAGGGTTGTGAGAAAAGAAATTCCACACAAATACACATGGATATGCGTGAAGTCAAATATGGAAATCTGAATTTCGTAATTCTCGATAGCTCCAGCTTTTATCGAGCTGCTGTTGAGATCCATCATTAAACCTCGATAGATATGTTTCCGTCGAGATATCTGTCAAGATTTAATGAGTAGCACTTCTTCACTTGTTTCTTGGACAGATTTGCATGACTTCAATACTAAATTTGAACTCTTGTTCCTTGAAGTACTAAACCCATCCTAGATCTACCCAATTACAAGTAAAGTGCGTTTTGTCAAAGGATTAGCCAATTTACATAACATATGTCTCTAACAAGTTCCACATATTTCCTAACAGATTGCTTTGTATATAATGGAATGCTTAATCTAGGAAGTAGGAGCTTTACCAAACAAAGTAGAGATAACTATTTTAAAAAAAAAAATAACAATAAGAAGTCTCCGGCTATCAGCAACACTCTCAAAGTTTAGAAAAAATTTGAAGAAAAGCAAGTGATGCAATGCAGAAAGAAAACAAAGCGAAAAAAATGGAGGAAAAGCAAAGATTGGTTGTGCATATGAAGGTTGCCCATGACACTGTCATTGTTATTAATTTCCTCGCCAACGACATTCTCTACTTAATTTTTTTAATGCAACTATTTTCTTTTGAATTTGAAGCTTTAGATCCTCTCAAAAAAGAAGAAGTTTTAAAATGATCTGTAAAGTTGTAAACATTTGATTTTGAGATATTAAGAAAGAGTTGTGTCCTGGCCAAAATTTTCATATTATTTGTTGAAATTGGTTGTAATGATCGAAAAACAGACAGGAATGATTCAAAATTTATCCCGAGGTAGAATATGGGGCTATTTGTTCAAGCTTACTTATAGGTAGAAAATTTTCTCTTAAAAGAATAGGGGGCTATCTGGCCCAATATCTCTTTAAAGAAAACTAGATCTAGTTTCTTTTGTGGTTTTTGAGATTTATTTTGTATTATATCGATTTATTTAAATTGTAATTGTTTTCATTAAATTGAAACAGGAGGAGATTGTTTGGTTTTAGGTTATTCACTATATTTTTAGGTAAAAAAAAGTGTTTTGTAAGGGTTATAACTTATTAACATTTGTTTTGTATTAATAAAATTGTGTTAGCATTAAGTCTAGTTCTAAAGCTACTAAAAATGATGAAGTTTTGAAGAGTTGATCTACTTAAGAATGATGAGTCTATAATCTTTGTTGATGCCCGTTTTTGGCAAAAGGGCCCAACGGCAGAAGAAGCCCAACAATATGAAAAGAGGTGAAGGAAGAAAAAATAGCAAAGTAAAAACCATTGAGCCCGAATGACAGGAATAATGGTCCACAAGCCCACAAAATAACAAAGTGGCTCCAAAGAAAGCAAACAGGTCAAGGAAGCCCCAAAAAATGAAGTCGCAAGCCCATGGGAATCATGAGAAATAGAAAGAAAGCAAAAAAATAGGCCAGAGGAGCCCAAAGAAAAGAATTGGTAAATGGGATTGGTTTGAAGGCCAATAAACCCAAAGGAAAAAGATGTGGTAATTGGGCCAGGGAAGTCCAAAGGATTTAGCAAAAGCCCATTGGAATGTAAAAAAAGAAGAAGGAAAGAACAAAATGGGCCGAGGATGCCCCAAAGAATGGAACGGGCCGAGGATGCCCAAAGGAATTAAATGGGCCGAGGAAGCCCAAGATGTTATATGAACTGACCCAGTAGGAATACTGGGCAGTGTAAACTAAAGGAAGGAATAACACATGAAATTAGCATGGCAAACATTTCAGCCCATAGGCCCAAAGGAAGTCCAGCAATGGCATGGCAAGAGCACTAGTCAGCCCACAGACAAGGGATGAAAGGAAACATGGGCCGAATTAAAGAAGAGAAAGCCCATACCCAAGTAATGCCTAGCCTAAAGAAGAAACGAGATACAAAGAATGAAGACCCAAGAACTCATCCATGCCAAAAGTTAAACAAGCACCAAAACATGCAGCAGAGGCAAACAAATCCGTAGGCAATGGCAAACTCATGAACGCTAGAAAAGCAATGAACTCATATGGAAGTGGAGCATGCACAAGGCTCAGACACCACTTACTTGTACCTAGCCAATACAAGTGAGGTGGGCCACGGATCTGAGGTAAAAGAGGGTGTGGTTTGGCGATGGGGAGAAGGGGAGAGTCTATTTTGGGGTTCCCGCTCAAGCTCTTTTGAGGGAAATTTCCTGCTAGGATGACATACCACCCAAAAGAAGCAAACATGAGATAGAATCACTAGGTGCATGCTATAGAGGTTGGTAAGGGAGAAGCCCATCCCTTATTTGGATGAGAGTGCCAAGGGAAGCAAGAAAACAAAACAAAACTACTTTTGTTTAGGAATGAAGCGTGGCGCGGCCAATACAAGGTAGTGGTGGTGGCTAGGCAGCCAACAGACTAGTGGACAGTCTGGGAAGGGTCCTCACAACAAGCCAAAAGTAGTTGAAGAGTAAAAATGGAAAATCTTATCACGACAGACAGTATAAAAGGCCATAGCCATGCACAGTAAATAACAACAACGAACAAGAGAGAACATGGAAAATAGAGAAGTAAAAGAGAGAAAACAAAGAAGATGTTAGGACATATGTGAATCATGTTAGGAACATATGTCAATATAGAATTGGCTAATCCTTTGACAAAAAGCACTTTACTTATGATTGGGTAGATCTAGGATGTGTGTAATACTTCAAGGAACAAGGTTTCAAGTTCAAGTGTTAAAACCATGCAAGACTGTCCAAGAATCAAGTGAAGAAGTGTTGGATTTTAAAGCTCGACAGCTAGTATCTATCAAGGTTTAAAAGGTTGTTTAAGCCCGATGCTCGATAGCTGCTCGATAGATAGGTATCTATTGAGATTTAGGAAAATCAGTTTTTTAGATCTGATTTCACTCTAATCTGTGTATACGTGTTTAGGCTTTCTTTTCTCACAGCCTTAAACATATATAAGGATTATTTTAAAGGCTGTCACAATTGATGCAAGTGAGTGAAACTTGATGCAAAGGTTTTTCACAAGCATATTATAACTGGAGACATATGCCCTAGTTCATCTTTCTCTTCAAGAAGCTACTGCGATTGTATGCCGTAAGATTTTGTAACCAAGGAGTTTCGTGGTCTTCATCGTGGTGAAGAAATGAAGAACTTTGCAGCCAACATCCTTCTCAAGTTGGTGTTAGTCACGTACTTGGATCCATGCATTGAATTGGTTAGTCATGTACTGGGAGTCGTGCATTGAAAATGAGAGATTGTTACTACAAAACAAGTCCAATTGGGTATTGGGATAAGGGTTCAATTGTAGGTTGGTATAAGGTACTGTGATTCCTTTACTTGTAACCACTTATTGTGATAATAGTGGATTATTGGGAGTGATGACCTTAAAATCACTTGATGGGGTTTCTGCCTTGGAGGTTTTCCCCATTCGTAAATAAATCACCGTGTTAACTTTATTTTCCGCTGCATATTAACTTAGTTGGTGATTTGTTTGTGCAACCACGCTTATTGCATGTTAATTGTATTAATTAATTAACTTGGCTAATTAATTAGTTAATTCATCACAAGGGGTCAATACATTCTTGGCCTATCAGAAGATAAAAAAAGAAAAAAAAAGAAAAAACAAAAAAAAAACAAGGAAACCGAGAGTGAGGAAGAAAATAGGAGTGATAGGAGTGAAAAGCATGCACCAATGGGCTACCCACTTCTCTCCCTCTCAATAGCCCACTCTCTAGCAAGTTAAGAATCTGAGATTAAGCCACTTAGGTCCATTTTCCAAAATGAGTAATTTCTATGGCAGGATTCCCCTATGAGATTTACATTGGAGATTGGTTCCCTTCTTGGACTTGAATTTGCCAAGGAGCCAAGTTTGTTCCTTTAGCAGACTAATCCTCTTCCTTCTTTTGTTATGATTGATCAAGGACTAAAGTTATTTTTATGTTATTAATTTACTCCTACCATAATTACATTATTGTATTTTTCCTTCGTGGAACTGTTTAAGCATTATTGTTGTCAGCAGCAAGTACCTTAGTTAAAATATTTTAGTTATCCTGCTGTATTATGTTTCTCCTGCTATAACGTTTTTTGTGACGGTATTTCCTACCACGGGCACGTCACTCCACCTAAATCCATGCTAGGGCTCTAACTTGCGCACAAGTAGGCCTAAGATGTGTTTCAATTAGGCTAGTCCTGACTCTCCTACCCCAGAATCATTGGGCCTTAGTATGGCAAGAGCAATCCTGCCCGAGACATAAAAAGGCCCACCACAATCTTTGACCCATATCTTTTTAACACCATAATGAATTTGTTTGTGAAACTTGTTTCATTGTGTTAAGGACATATTTTGTGTAATTAGCTAATCTTTTGACAAAACGCACTTTACTTGTATTTGGGTAGATCTGGAATGTGTTTAATACTTCAAGAAATATGTTGTTCAAGTCTAGTATTAAAGCCATGAAGATTGAACCAAGAAACAAGTGAAGAAAAGGTGTTCAATAAAGCTGGATAGATAGCTCGACACCTACGGACCTATATCTTGACACCTCTCGACAACTGGCTATCTATCGAGCTCTTCAGTTGATTGATATTGCAATCTCGACACCTTCTCGACAGCTGGTGGATCGATCGAGAAAGCTCCCGTCCCCTCGACAGCTTCTCGACACCTCCTTGACACCTAGCTATCTATTGAGGTTTAATGAGGCTTGATAGATACTATTTATCGAGGTATCTATCGAGGTTACGGAAATCAGAGTGTTCAAATCTGATTTTTGGGCCAGACTTTTGTATTTGTGTAGAGTTTCTTTTCTCACAACCCTAGATCTATATCAGACTTATTTTAGAGGCCGTCACACAAGAGAATATAAGGAGAACATATGCAAAAGGTGACCGATGTATTATTCTCTCTGAAAGAAGCTACTGCGTCTTTTGCGCCTTAGGGTTTTGTAATCAAGTGCTTCTTGATCTTTATTATTGATGAAGTGAATAACTTTGCAGCCAAAATCTTCTTATTTAGTTGGTGATTGAAGTCACGTATTGATATCCGCGCAATTGGTTAGTCACGTACTAGGATTTGTGCATCAAAGGATGGCGTTCATATATTGAAGAGTTCAGAGGTTCTGAAGTAGTAGAAGATTTCTGCTGTGAGTTCATCTATGGGGATTGTAGAGTCTAGGGACAAAAGTTTTGTACTAGATCTGAAACTTCTCTTTCCTATAGTGGATTGCTTTTCGGGAAGGTTTCCCCCCAGGTTTTTTTTACTGTGAAACTAGTTTGTTTCATAGGTTTTCCTGGGTCATCATATCTTGTCTTCTTTATTTTTCTGCTGCATGATTTTTACATGATATTGATGTTTGTTTGTTTTAACAAGTTTTATTCATAATAAATCTAATTAACAACTTGGGTTTAAAACTTGTTAATTCTATCAACCGGGGTCTAAATTTCCCAACACATTGGAAATTAGATATCCTATACTTCAAAAAGGACACAAATTTGTCCCAATTTGAATTTCAAACAAGTGATATGTGACCCTTTGAAGTTGCCACAACTATGGTTCATTTGTTGAGTAAGTTCGTATAGAAGGATTGCAAAGGTTTTGGAGCCACTACAGTGGGGAAGGCAAGCGGGTTAGGCCTTTTTTGAGGTTACAATAACAAGTCTAGGCTGCACAAAATTTTTGTAAGCATATTATTGCAAATATTCTTCTACTAACTGTTCTAGAGGATTCGATTTCTAGAGTGTTTTTGTATTTTTTAAAGAGATTCTTCATTTGTTTTCCACTTCTTTACTAAATCTATGCGCCTTTTCACTCCTTTCATTATTATAGATTTAGCATTCAGATTAGGTAATTATAATTGTGGTTGAAATTCATGCATTGGGCCGGTTTAAAATATAATTTGCAAGCGGTGTTGGATCTTTTAGAATACATAGGGTTTACATAAAAAATTTCAATTTCCATAAAAATGGCAGGGAACGCTAAGGAACTGAGATTTATCCATTAACAATGGGTAATATGGATTACAATCTGAAACTGATTCTTAACTAAGTGTATCAAGGTTCTAGCTAATACCTACTGAATAATCTGATTTAGACCCAGCTAACAAATTAGCCGATTAAGTGTTACTTTAGTACATGGTTAACGATCCATCAGATAGAGCAAAGATGGTATAAATCAAACACAGATATGTCACTACAATCCAATAGTAACAAAAATAATAAAAGCAATAAGACACACACGGATTTGGTGACGAATTGATTATCAAATTCAAAACTGACTCAAATTAAGTTGAACGAGAGTCAAAGTTGTAAATTATATTAATTTGATGGTTACTTGCGTGTAATGGTCAACCAATATAACTCATGAAGACTTTGCTTACTGTTTTGGACAACTTTTTCCTCTAAACCTCCCGTTATATGATGGTTCAGATGACAATTTTTGTTTATTAAAATACATGTCAGTAAATTATTTAAATAAATCATATGATTAAAAATAATTTATATGCATGATCTTATGAAATATGAACTACCACGTATTGTAACAGAGGAACTTTTTTTTGCTGGTACCAAAAAAAAAAAATTAGGTTTGAATCCTCCTCCTTACTTGTTGTAACAATACATATAGGGAAAAACTGTAACAGGGCGACACTTCATCAAAGTTCATAGGGTTACACCCATTTATGTAATGGTAAGCTTTATTCTAACTTAGGTTGGCCACTTAGAACACATACACTAAAATAATTAGTCAAACCCTATAATCACCAAAAAAAAAAAAAAAAAAAAGACAAAAATATATATAATTCACACTCTTTTCTTCAATTTCGTTACCCCTTTGGGAAGTATTCCCCATATTGCTATCGCTTCCTTTAGGACTTCATCCTTTTCATCCCATATTCCTTGGACTTCCACAGCATTGATATTGACATTTGTAGTTTCTATCAACTTCGAGCAATCCCTTTCAACTTCATCTATTTGTACCCAATTTTGATATGGAGGGGGAGCCCTATGGTAATTGGGCAATGGGTTCTTTCTAATGTTGGGTTTGGTAATGATGTTGGGATTTGGGAGGGTTCCATTGTCTATGAGGTCTTGTATCTCGTGCTTGAGGCGAAAGCAATTGTCGGTTTTGTGGCTAGATTTTTGGTGGTAGTGGCAATATTCATTGAGATTCCAAGAGGGAGGTATGGGATTAGGAATGGGTGTGGGGTCTAAAGGCTTGATGAATCCTTTGTAGGATAAGTTATCATATGCTTGGGTGAGGGTCATCCCTAGTCAGAGAATTCTCGGGGGGCTTTCTTTGGGTAGGCCAGTTTTTGTTGGTGTATGACGGTGCTCACATTTACGGGATTGGGTGCTTTAGAGGTGGTCCCCCCTCCATACATCTTCTTGGTTAGAGGCTTGCTTTCCCCTTTCTCTAATCGTTCATTGTTGAGAGCATTTTCAATTCTTGTTCCACAATCACGTAGTTCTCCAAATGAGCTAATAGGCGATGACAAAAGCCTACTATTGTAAACCAGAAGCAAGTTCTTGATAATCATGTTGATTTGGTCTTTCTCATTTGGCCTATTGACCATTCTAGATGCCTTGTTATTCCATCTAGTCATGTATTCAGAAAATGTCTCCCCCACACCTTGCTTGGTAGTCTCTAAATCCCTTAGAGTCACATCAATCATGGTGTTGAAGATGAATTGGTCCACAAACAACTCCACTAGCTCATTCCACACCTTAGTCTTGCTTGGATCAAGGCTATAGTACCACCTTGATGCATCTCCCGTGAGTGAAAGAGGAAACGCATGAAAAGTTTGTTTCTCATCTAGCCCTTTCATTTCTACAATGCTTAGGTATCTTCTTATGTGTTGCTTTGGATCCCCAGTCCCATCAAATTTTTCCACATCAGAGATCTTGAACTTGGGAGGCAATGCAATAGGAGTCTTTGAGCTTACTCCCCCCATGTTATAGAGGTAGTCATCCATCCCTTGTGCCTTACGAAAGGCAAGTTGCATCTTCTCCATCTTTTCCCTCATAGCTACAGCTTCTGCAGTGAGCTTCTCAAATTGCTTGTTCCTTTCATATTCCGTTTTGTCCTTTTCATCCCATTCCTTCACTTCCTCTTCATCATCATGTACTTCCACATGTGTGGATTTCTTGAGCCTAGATTCTTCCAACCTAGTGAGGCATCCTCCCATTTTCTTGAGAGCTTCTCCATGTTCATCTAAAGCCTTAAGGATCTTTTGTGCCATTGGGTCTTTTGAGGAGGTAGCCATTGTCTCTTGGGGATTTTCTTCTTCTTGGTATGTATCCTCTATCTTGATTAAGTGCCTTCCTTTCTCTCGAATCCAAATGGGAGTGGGGACGTGCTTTCTTGACTTTGGCAGTGCAAAGATGCCTGAAAAAAAGCCTCATTTTTATTAAGTTCAAGTTCCAAATAAAATGTTCCTTTTACTCTTTAGATGTTCTTGGAAAATTCTTAAGTTCATTTTAATGAAGGCCCAATTACAATATCACTCCATTTCCTCTCATACATCCTTGCCCCTTGTTTCATTGGGCTTTGGTCTATTTACAATAAAGCCCTCACCTTACTCTTGTGGGCTTTCATTAGAATGTACTTAGGAATCTTCGACCCTTTGTCTCAAACTTGGTCCTACAATGTATTCATCACCTTTGGGCTTTTCATTCTTTATTCATTATTTCATCACCCTTTTTTTTTCTCTTGAAATAGCCCTCTAGCTAGAATATTTTGTAGCCTTCCTCTCAAAGTCCATGAAGTTCTCATCATTTTGGGCCTAAGCATGCAACAAGGAGGCCCAAGATTAGGCAAGTTCATATCGACTTTGTAGGATTTTGGATGCTAAGTCCATAGCGTATTTGTTACCTTAGGCCCAAAGTCATCTTTTTCATCCACTTGGGCCTATGATAGCAATTAAGTTATGGTCTTATGAACCTTTCAAGTTAAGTCATACCTTTGGATTTAGGGACAAGCCTTTTATATGTGAGAACTTCTTTTCTTTTATCCCATAACATCTTAGGGTATACCATAACTTTAGGGTCATCCCTCCCATTTTTATACCTTTTATTTGTCCTATAGGATTAGGTGAACACATGATATATGGTTGAATAAAAAAGAGATATATAAAGGGTACCCTTCAAGGTAGGATCTAGGACCTCCCTAGTGTGGGTAGGCTCCCTAAGGCTAAAGGGATAGATAAATAGGTCACTCATAACTAGGTGGGCTATGATTCCAACCGAGGGTCTAAGTGGACCCCATAGTGGATTGGTAGCAAACCTTTAATGTACTTAAGGCCCATTATAGGCGATGGCACCAATTGTGAGTTAGTGGGATGAACTTCGGAAAATTTGGGCTCGAATGGAGCCTTCCATCTTCCCATTCATCACCAACCAAGGCTAAGGGACAAAGAGAACAAGTGATATGTGTGCAAAACAAGTATTAAAACAATTTTCATTAAAGTTAAGACATAGGACACATAGGAATTAAACTCATCATCCCCAGTGGAGTCGCCACTATGGGCGCAAGGGAAAGGGCAAATTAAAATTGAAGTAGCCACCTAGTTATATGGTCTAGAACCATGAATATAGCGTCCTTTTGAGGAAGGACCTTTAATCTTACTACTAGAGTTTGGGTATGAAGTTTAGGTATGCTCTTGGGAAGAAACGGCACCCAAGATCGCCCAACCCTAAGGTTGGCCTTCCATCATTGTGTCCTATATCTTAACCCTATTAAAAACCATTTAAATACTTGTATTCTAGACTCACACAACACTAACATGCATCTAGCAAACAACATGACATCTTTAACCCTAAACACATACTTATCCATCTATCCAAACGAAAGAGAGCCAAACATATAAAAGAAAACCCTAGCATTCATCTAAAACAAAACAACAACTTAAACATGGCAACAAGCATATCATCAAACAAAACATATCAAAAACAAAATGTTAACATACTAGAAACCTTAATCTAAACATGTGATAACAACAAACATGTTAAAAGGAAAACAAACGGTCATGGGGCTTGAAACATATGAAAAAGAGGCTTATACAAAAAGACATGTGAAGGCAAAACAAAACAAACAAGAATTAGGGTTTTTTGGGTAATGACATCACGTACGCTAGAACAGGTTGGCGTACGCATGAGTTCAGCTTGCGTGCGCAGGCTAGATCATGCGTATGCAAATCCTTACCTAGAAATCCTAATCAACACAAAAACAGAGTAGAAACCAAAAACGTAAAATCTAGCAACCTATCATGCTTAAAGACAGAAAGAAAACCTAAAACTAACCTAAACAAAAAAATGTAAACATAAACTAAGCAAAAGAAATAGATTAAAACAAAGATTAAAGTAGAAAAGAAAATTTTTTTTTTTTTAAAGCATACCTTAAAGTAAAAGCTCATAGCCTTGATTTTTTACCATTCCACTTAGTCAAATCTATCACAATTCAATGAAATAGTGATTAGTAATCTTAAACTCAAAGGATTGGACCGAAAAAGGTCCTAATAAAATAAAAAGAGACTTGACGGTGTTTTGTGAAAAACTCCCTTTTGATTCACTATTTTCTAGTGAATCTTAGGTTTTTCTCGTGAGATTTTTGTGTGTTTTGAAAATGTACCATATAAGGATTTTTATAGTTGAAAAAATGGGGTTTGGAACGTCTCCCAAATGATGTGGGATTTGTTCCAAACCTCAGTCATTATTGCAGAAAACTTACATTTCTTATACTTTTGAAACCTTAGTAATGTACGCAAGAATGTGCCTATGTATGCAGGCCACGACTCACGTACGCAGGCCAAGGGCCACTTTGGTCATTTAATTTTCCAAAATAGATTTTCGCTCTTTTAAAAGGTTATATTTTCCATTTTAACACTCCTCAAGTCAACTTAATATCTGATTGGGTTCTAAACTGGTATTGGGCCTTAAAGTTTGAGTATTATTGGGGAACGGGGGCTCGAGTCGTAAGGGGTACAAAATGCGGTGTCTACAGAGTCCGACTATATGTGATTATAAAAAATTGATTCCAATTGGTTATAATTATAATCAATTTGAGATTAATAACATGTCATAATTTGATTGGCTAGAACTACATTTTATGGTAAGGTTGCACACACTTAATTAATTAGATAGTCAAACATTAATTGTTCAATGAGTAATTTGTGCAATTATCATTTTAATTAGGGAAAATTTAGAACTAATTAAGTTTGAAATGGGAGTGATTGGAGCCTATTAATGTTAATTGGAAACTAATATGGAACCTATTAATGTTAATTGTGATGAAATTATTTTCTAACAAATGACTTCTGCTCACCATTTTGTTGATATCTCTCAAAATATTTTGGATCTATGAATGAGGTTAATTTTTCACTAGACATTCGGGACTTCAATTTGAGCACAAGAATGAGACAATTCTGATCATAATTGAGTAAGATATGATTTTTTGAATTTGGCTCTGCAGGCTGTTACAGTAGCTACGGGAAAATGAAATTTTGCTTGCTCCTCACTCCCACCAATCTCTACATTTAATGCACCAGATTTCACCAAAGTCTAAAATAAGGTCTAGGTTCATGATTCTTTTTGATCCTTTGTCAACCCTCATTAAATGACATTCCATTCATATTTTCTTCACCACTACCATATAAACCCTCAATTTCTTCTATTCCAAAACACACAGAAACAACATATCTTCTCCTCTCTTGAGTTCTAGTGAAACTGAGTAGTCTTATTATATTTTGGTCTTCCTGAGACTTAAGGTATTGAGTGAGACTTACTCTCTCTTTCCTAGTTCTTCTTTTCAACTCCACCCTTAGGACTTCCACCAAGAGCTTCCTCCTCCACCGTGTGGATCTTGCATGCAAGTATAATCTCTTTCCCTAACTTGTTTTTTATATTATTATGATGAGATTAAGATTAGAGCATGCTAGTGTTTATTTAAATTCCTTGAATATGTTTGGATGTTCTTAATTGTTCATATGCATTCTTCACGTGTTATTGGTTGCTCATCACATGTTTATGCATAACACTAGCTTTGATCCTAAATCCACATAAAAAAAATATGAAAAACATGTTTGTTTCATAATTCTCTTAAATCCTTGAATCTATGGTATCACCATCCACACACATTCACTAAAATTTTTTTTCAATCCAAATGCAATGATTAATAAAGGGAATTAGGGTTTATCACATGCACACATTAAATTCAACATGCAATTGATTGATAACATATTGGATGATATGATATGAATGTTAGCCACCATAGTCTAGAAGACCAGTTTCACCAGGCAAGGTGGGTGCCTAACATCTTCCCACCTTGTAACATAGCTTCCGAGATTAGATCAAGGGTTGATAGATCAATGCTTATCCTTGTAATTTTCAATTTTTAGATTGTAACTAGGAAACAAAGCCATGTACTTTATCTTATATTGTATCTAGGACCAAAGCCATGTAATAAAATGATGAATTTTTCAATTATGGTTTTCTTATTTTTTTCAATAATAAAATAAGTGGCGACTCCATTGTAAAACCCTTAATTTAAAGTAGAAAATATAATTAGTTGAACCTCCATTTTGAGAGGCAATAACACAACTCCACCCATTCACATGAGTTTGGCCCAACACCTAAAAAAGGGTCGGAGGCGCGGTCTCTCACAATGCTATGAGAGAAAACCACAAAGGAGGTAATTCAGTAATTGGCTGATAATAACCACGTGGTAGGTCCATGTTTACAAACGTACGTTAGGCGTGGTTATTGGTTAGTGTAGTTTACCCTTTCTTATAATCATTTTTTTTTTTTTTTAAGATCCAACATTTATTTATACTCCAAATTGATTTATTGCCTTAATAAATTATAGTTTAAGTCAAATTAAGATTGATGAAAGTCAAAGAAATCACAAATTATGTTTATTAGATGGTCAACACTTCATAAATTGAAATAAAAAATCTTACATAAACTGATCAAGTCAAATGAGTAGTTCTAAGACCACACATTATTTTTCAACTTTTTACTATAATTTTGATATGCAGACTGTGAGTAGTTTCCCTATCACTTACACATAAACTTACCATTTTTTCTCCATCACTTACACTTTTTTATGTCATAATTGTGGCAAAGAAGCTGCGAGATAACTTGTGGTACTAAATTTTCTTGAGTCAAGTTGATTATCATATATAAACAGAGTAAAATTAAGTAGGAAGAATTTAATAAAGTCAAAGTTACAAATTATATTAGATTGATAGTTCACTTGCAGTTGAATCATTCATGAAGACTTTGCATGGTCTCGAAGAATATGATGTCATTTACACACATAAGATGGGCGCAGTTGTTAGTACACCATTGTTTAATTTAATTCCTGAAAATCTGTCTTCCAATAATTCTCTTTCAATCATTCTTCACAGCAGTTCCTGGAATAGAATGAATAACTACAGAATAAGGGATCTCTTTGCCTAAACCCCCTACTAGGCTAACTATCTAGGCTTGCATCAAGATCTCAAAGGAGACTGTGGAGACATTTCCATGATACAATGAATTAATGAACTTTTCATTGAATCCGGAGCTACACAATGCTAGCCTTATCTCCGATCGACTCTATTATATACCCTCGACGAATTGAGATCAGTTGTAGTATTTAGAGTATTGTACCTAATGCAATTCCTCTTAGAGGTTGAGATTGATAGTTAAAAAAGGCAACTTTCAATCTCAACTATTGATTAAAAAGAGTTAATAAAAGTAAAAAGTTAAATAAAAATGTGAAAAAAAAAAAAACATATATTGTAAGAGGGAGAGGGGTTAATTGCACCAGGTATAATACTAAGTATTGTACTGGATCTTCATACGACCTTCGACAATCTAACTTAATATAGCTAGCATACCTACCTTTAGTTTTCTCCTCTTGAAGCTATGAAGAATCTCTTGGACCGATACTTCATTCTTTGCAATCCATCTCCTAAGGATACCCTGATTGATAAGGGCAATCTGATTGGACAGTAAATTTCCTTAGTCATGTTACAATAAGCTTGGTAATGGTTTTATACACTACATTACACTTGCTAATAGGCCTAAAATAATTAAACGAGGTAGTTTTTTTGGGATCTTTGGGATAAGAAAGATTAGTGAATTATTTACCTCTTTTGTCATTCTTCCATGTTGAAGAAACTAGCGACCACACTCACTGTTGCTCACCAATAAACCCCACCCCCCAAGTCCTCCACCTCCCAATACTCTTCTTGTAAACGAACACTCTGAAACAATCAAGACTTGGAGGGACAAAATTGCTAAATGCCTTTTTTGGGCAAACTAAGCAGCGTTTTGCCCTATTTTTCAAATTAATTAGGGAAATGCCCCTTTTTTGAAACTCGATTTTCTCATAATCGAGTTATAAAAAAAAAAATTTCTGGAGCCCTATAGCGGCGTTTTTAAGGACCTATAGTGACATTTTCAGGACCTATAGTGACGTTTTGTAACTCAACTTCCATTAAATCGAGTTATAGGCAATTTTTATATATTTTTTTTTACCTATAACTCGATTTCATATAAATCGAGTTACAAAACGCCACTATAGGTCTTGAAAACATTACTATAGGCTCCTTAAAAACGCCGCTATAAGGCCTAAATCGATTTTGAGAAACTCGATTTTCAAAAGAGGGGCATTTCCTAATTAGTTTGAGAAAGAGGGCAAAATGCTGCTTAGTTTGCCCAAAAAGGGCATTTAGCAATTTTGTCCAGACTTGGAGATTTTAGTTCTGCCATGCATGTCCTAGATTGCCTTCTTAATCTCTTGTAGGGATGGAATTCTACATATTTCCTAATTTTCAGCTAGGGTTGGAGCCAGGACTTGAAGTTAGGGGGACGGCTCTGCTGCTAGCTGTGTACTGCAGCTCCGACCTTTGATTCTATTACTTTATCACTAAGGATTTTTGTTTAAAACTTTTTAAATGACCAAATTGTTTGTGTTGGGTAAAATATATTGATTGAGCTTTATTATTGGCAATTTTTGTTGTTGGGCTAATTTTTTTAGACTTGTATATTTTGTTTTAGATTTAATCTATTAATTTTTATGGCCTTGAAAAGGTGGAGAATGATAAAACTACAAAATTTTTACAAATTACTAATGTAGTGAGTGATTATTGATAAGTAAAAAATAATGCAAGTGTGCGATCCAATAAGAATTTGTTACCTCGATAGTTTGTAAAAATATTGTAAAAAAGTGTGTAAGTATAACATTACTCTTAAAAGAATTGATGACATTGTTAAGGGAGGGCAAAATGTAATTCTATTAAACAAAATTACTAAAATTAGTACCTATTAATATACCATTTTTTTTTTTTTTTTAATTTAGAGGGGCCATTTGGCCCATTACCCCCCCCCCCCCCCCCCCCCCCCCAGTCAATATATAGATCCGTCCCTGTTTTCAGCATCACTCACATAAGGTGATAATATCAACCCCTATAAGTTTGGAGGGCACTCAATCTCTTGTTCTCTCAATAAATCCATGCATTTAGCTAATAAGAGACCACTAATAGATTTCTTATTTGTGAACCCTTTTATTATAATCTCTTCCTATATGTAGATAAAATAGGTCAAGTGTACTAGACCAATAGACCTAATTTTTGCCCACATCAAATGAGAGACCAAACCGTTACAAATTTTTTTCTAAATGTAGCAAAAAAAAAAGAGGGGGGATTTTCCTCTTCCTATAAATTTCATTCTTGTCAGTATATATTGATGTGTAGAATGAGGCTCTATCTTTATTCTCGTACGATAAATTTTATTAATAAATATTTGATTTTTTCTTTAATTTGGATCAATTCACAACAACTCTTTTAATACATAAATATAGACAAAAGAGATAAATATTCTTACCCAAAAAAAAATGAAGGATAACACTGTAGTTATAATACTGTTATTATTGATCAGTCCAAATAGTACAAATTAGTCGTTACTAGCTAGTCCTTTTTTTTTTTTTTTTTTTTTTTTTTTGAATTTTGGTAATATACTCGTTAGGACCTTGTCGAAGCCTACCTTTTATATATTAATGCAACATGCACTTCTAAAACGTACAAGTTTAATTAATCACAAAGAGTCATGGTGTATGCATTGAACTGATCGGGTCTTCTTCCCGCTTGCTTTTAAAAAGGGTCGGAAACATTGGGGCTACCTATGGGTTTCCAATTCCATATGAGTGCTTATGCTATCACCAGGGTTGGTGTGATATTAATGGAACCGACAGAATTTCCTTTAGCTCTGCCTAGCTAACTGCCCCGAAACCGAAAGCTGTGGAGATGCGAAAATTCCATATCTCTCCCTTTGGTATGAATGAAGGCTAACATGAAAGATCAAGCTAGAAATTTTTCAATCAATCGTGACTCGTCGTCTGGTCAACCCCAACCAAAGACTGGGAACCTCATTGAGAAAATTAGATACAACATTTATTGAAAAAAAAATAAAAATAAAAAACACAGTAAGACACTATTCTCAAAAATATGGCTTTCCGTTTCTCAAAAAAAAAAAATAAATAAATAAATACGGGCTTCAATCACCTGGATTGGTATGATATTAAATTAACGGCTAGCGCAGAAACATTAGGCCCCATTTGGTAGAGTGGTTTAACAATATATTTTCAGTTTTTAAATAATATTACACGCATTTTCACACACTTTTTTACATATACATATTTCAAAAAAATATAAACAACATTATCAAACGGCCCCTTAATTTTATTTTGCTCTGCGTTAACTGCCCGGAAAGTTGTGGAGATGTATAAGTCCATTGACTGTTACAGCGAGTTGGGTGAAAACAATATGAAATCGTTTTTCAATGTCCCTAGTTTTTTTAAATATTTTTCTGTTAAACATAAAATTGGTGACATGTGTCTACTTTTAAACATGTGTCACCATATGACCAGGTATAGTACACTAAATGCACTGGACTTAAACTAAGTCCAAATTTTGTCAATTGTTTTACATTAAAAAAAAAATTGATAAATTATTTAAAAAAAGAAACCACAAAATAGCTCTCCCTTCGCAAATTAGATGTTGGGAGACACTAGTTTTAATGGTTTTTACTTGAAAATTTTTATTTCTTACTACTGAAAATTTTTAATGAAAATATTTTACAGTAAAACAAATATTGGAAAATTCATTCCATTAGCTTGTCATTGCTTTTGATTATAGTACAACTTCCAATTAACTTAAAATTTGTTCCCTCTCAAAAAAAAACTTAAAATTTGATTTTTTTTTTTTTTTTTTGGACAAATGCAGCCATTAACGAATGTGATGTTAAAGAGCTAAATAACTACACAAGCAATCAATATTGTGTAAATGAACCCAAAGATTATCGTTATTTCTGCATCAAGAGGTACCATTGAGATGGGTAGGCATGTGTTCCCACTCGTAAATCATCACTAGTAGTTAATGTTGTAGTTGGTTAGTATAAATTTTTTGTATGACATCCTTGGGTCCTTTTTGTCGTATCATCAAGCTAGGTCAAATATCGATCAAAATTAATGTTCCAAACTCATGGCCATTCTAGATAAAGAATGAGTAAATGAGAGTAAAGTAAAATTGGTTAGCCGAAAATTGCAGTCAAAATGACCATTAGTGCCATTACTATCTTTCTTAAAAAAAAATTTATATCAGATTGAGTTTTAAATGTAAGATTTTATATAGTCTCTTAATTAGCACCATATAATATATATACAATACATTTAGAGTAGCATTAAGGGAAAATATCTATACAGCTATAAACTAAGGGGAAAAAAAAAGGCAATTTTTTCAATACATTATGGTACTAGAAATTTGTATCTTTTTAATTGATAGACAAACAATACATTAAATGATGTTTCCTTAAAAATTTGGATTTTCTAAACAAAATCAACATTTTGGGATAGGTTTGTTTTTTGAAGCCTTAAATATCAATCACTATACTTCACTAATCCATGAAAAATTTGAAAGTCATAAATCCTTAGATAAATTAATAGCTTTGATTACCTTCATAAATAAAATAAAACTTTGATTTTTATGCGTAGAAAATGTCATGTTCCTGTCAACTTTGATGGGGACTAGATATTATAATTTCTTCCATAGGTGTTCAGTCACCATCGCACGGTCACTTTGGAATAGTACCCAAAGCGTGTTGCGGACTGTCAAATTTTAAATTAAATTTATTTTTTGATAAAATGCTAGAAATTCAAATTAAACTGCGTGTGGACAACATATTTTGGTTGTAGTGGATCGTGAATTATACAAAGTATTACACATCCGTAATAAATTCAGTTAATTATGTGATTAAGAATATAATTTTGGGAAGGTTCAACTCATAATACTGTTGCTGAAGTTTTTAACTAAAAAAAATTAAAAGAAGAAGCTAACCTCGGTCCTTGGATGTATCACATACACTAAAGCAAGTTGTTAGGTTTTCATTTGAGTTACTTGTAGTTGTTATTATTGGGAATACGTGACCATTAATTAGTTTTAATAATCAATTTAACTATCGAGTGCAAGTTAATTGTATGCTTTGTTTAAGAATAAAGCCGTAATTTTGAGTTTTATTAACTTCTAGGCAATTGACTATATTGTTTTTAAAGCCTGTTTGTGTTATAATTTTTAAAACAACAATAATATGAATGATTGTGAATAATGAAGATAAAGTTATTGGCCTATATAAAAATGATTATTTACTAATCACAATAGCATATATTATTAAGTTATGTAAAAGTAATCGTAACAAATTTGGTTATCCAATAACTGACCTCACCCGAAAAATAACTGTTGAAATTTCAATGTATGGAAAAAGTACTATAAATCCACTTGTAATTAGGCTTATTTTAATAGTATCTACCCTTAATTTGAACTTTGTTACTTTATCTACTTGAGATTGCCTCTGTCAGACTTCCGTAACTCACCTATATTAAAATTTAGGATAAATATGTCTTTTTGTACTTTTTTTAATGTCCCTCTTTTTCCCATTAAAATCATAAATAATTTTTTTTAAAAAAAAACATAAAAACACTAAAGAAAACAAGATAAAGAAGTGCTATATATATGTAAAAAAATTCTCTCTCTCTCTCTCTCTCTCTCTCGGGATAGATCCAGAACTTAGAGTTAGGAGCAGTTTTGTTGCTAGTTGTGTATAGTGACTTCGGCTTTCGACTTAGTTGCTGGTTGTTTAAAATTTTTTAAACAATTAGATTGTTTGTTTTTGGTAAAATTGGTTGACTAGGCCTTTTTTTTTTAGTTTTACTATTGATAATTTTTTTTGTTGGGCTAATTTTTTTGGGCTTGTATATTTTGTTTAAGATTTTAGACTTATAATTTTTTTTAATGGTCTTTAAAATGAGAAAAATGCTAGAGTTACAAATTTTTTTATAAATTGCTAATGTGATGAGTGATTATTGGTCAGTAAAGAAATAATGTAAGCGGTGGCTCAAATGTGAACCAATAAGAATTTGCTACCTTAACAATTTGTAAAAATATTGTAGAAAAATTTGTGACTATAACAATACTCTTAAAAGAATCAATGATATTATTAAGGGGGCAAAAATGTAATTTTATAAAACAAAATTGCTAAAATTAGTACTCATATACATAATAATATTTTTTTTAAAAAATGATATACACAAAAACTCCAAAAGAAACCCATTTTTCAAAAAACCAAAATAGAGTTTCTTAGAAGTGTTCAAAAGTCAAGAACTCAAGTTTTGGAAACTCCAATAACATATTCTTTTGGAGGAAGTTAGAACACGTATGCACTCATTTTCTCTTTAACTTCCACCAAACTTCTCTCCCGTCGAAATCCATGTCAAGTTAATTGATGGGAATTTAGACCCCTTAAACAACCAGATTGCGTAGCCTAGGATTAATTAGCCAGTTGTTACTCAGTCCAAATTATGCAATTCTAGGTTAAAGCAATCAAATAATCATATCAAGATATAAAGCAGCGGAAAATAAATGAACACAAGATATGATCACCCAGGAAACCACACGGTAAAAACCTGGGGAGGATTTGACCCACCGATCCTCAAGGCATAACAGAATTCACTATGAAAGAATTGAAGTTCTTACAAAAGGACTACAAGCTCCCCGCTCGACTTCCTAATACTACCCACCAATAGAACTTCCTGACACGACCACGTGTAGGCTCCGAATCCACGGACTACTTCTTTCTTGAATTCCTCAATCAGCTACAAGCTCCCCGCTTGCTTTTCTTTTAAGTTCCAATGGTTGCAACTGTAATGATCTTCAAGATGTTGAAATCATCTCTACCTTGAAAACCCTAAGTTTTGTGTAAAGGAAGTCTCCTCAAAGATCTCACACGATATTCACACAAAACAGCAATGTATGAACAACAAAACAATATGGACAACCTTCAAAAACGTGGCTAGGGTTTAGTTTATATACCTAAGGTAAAAACATAAAACCCTAAACGTTTAATGAAGTAGGGCTGAGTTGGAAATTCTGCAGAAAAATCAACCTGTGCGATTTTCGATCGATCGAGTCTATTCTTCGATCGATCGAGCCAGGCCGAAAGTCCCAAGTACTTCTGCAGCCACTCGATTCCAACTTTACAATATTAAACCAACTTTGAGCAAATCTAAACAAGACTAAATACATTGTTTTGATCATGGTTTGCCAACATTACAAATTAGAGTTCTAAATACATAAAATCCTAAGACCTTAGAACCTAACATTAATTTTTCAAATCCAGAGGGCCTATTTAAATTGAGAAGGAAGAAGGGAAAGTAGAAGACAATAAAATAAAATTTGCCAAAAATAGGCTAAATTTTTGTCAACTCTACTTTACTTCTCTCCCTCCCTTCCTCATCAATCCAAATGCACAATTAGTTTCAGCCAAATTATCTCCTTATAAAAACAACATCACCGCAATTCCTTTCAACCAGTCTGTGAAAATAGAGCACAAAATACATGAGTATGGGACCCACCACGGCACAACCACCTTTATTGGTTCTTGCCCCTTGCCAACAAAAACATATTGCTGGTACACATTGGTGAGACTTTTGGGTTTGGGTAAAATAGATTGACTGAGCTTAATTTTTTTTAGTTTTATTATTGGTAATTTTTGTTGTTGGACTAATTTTTTTGGACTTGTATATATATATATATATATATATTTTTTATTTAAATTTAATCAAGGTGAAAATGCACTTTTCGTCCCTACATTTTGGGTCAATTCCCATTTTGGTCCCTAAATTGATTTCTTTGCAAATTTCATCCCTAAAATTTGAAAATCGTTTTTAAAATGGTCCCTGCCGTGAACCAACAGACGGAACCCTCCTACGTGGCAGACGGAGTGCCCTTCTTGCTGACGTGTCGCTGACGTGGCCATTAAAATATTGTTAAAAATAATTATTTGGCATTTTTAAATACACGTCAGCATTTTAATTTTTTTTACTCAATGCCACATCAGAAAATTTATATAAAAAAGAAATTAAAATTAAAAAAAAAAACCTTAAATCTAATTTAATTAAAAAAAATATATTACTTATTATTATTAATTTTCATAAGAACATTACACTTGTTCTTTGTGTTCTTCCCAATCAAACCCAGCAAGGAAGAACTCAACCCAGATTACAAGAACACAAACCCAACAACCAATAACTCAAACCCAGATCACAACACAAACGGAAAAAAAGAAGAAGAAGAAAGAAACAGAGATCAATCACAAACACACTCAAATCACAACAACACAAACGGAAAAAAGAAGAACAAAGAAACAAAGATCAAACACAAACACACCCAGATCACAACAACACAAACGGAAAAAAGAAGAACAAAGAAACAGAGATCAAACACAAACACAGACCCAGATCCAAATTTTTCCCATTGTTTTCACGGCATTAAGACCCCATGGCCTCCATGATCAAAACCTCGAAGATCAGCCTCTTGATATGCTCGTCGTTGGTCAATATTGGGTGTAAGGTTTTGAGCGGAGATAAGATTTTGAGATTAGAGAGTTTGGGTTTAGATCGGCGCATGGTGCGTGGTGGAGAAGAATCCGTCTCCAAATCGTTCACAAACCCAAACCATCGAAGCGGCGACGCTCTTCTTCATCGGAAAAGGCAACAACCTCAACTCCCGAGCTAGATCGGCACGGTCACGAACCAACTTGATTCGTCTTGGGTTGCTGGGGTTTGATTGTGGGATGGGTTTTGTGGGTCTTCAATTTAAAGGGTTAGAGATGAGAACAGAGCATCAGTGATTCGTCTTGGGTTGCTAGGGTTTGATTGTGGGAGTGTTCATGCTATTTGGCTCTTGAGACCGAGAGAGGTGTTCAGTGTGTGAGAAAGTGAGAGATGAGAACAGAGCATCTGTGATCTTTGCGGCTTGAAATTGGGCATGGTGGAGGAAAAATTATCTGTGATCTTTAGGCTTAAAAAAAGTAATTTTTTTTTTTTGTTTGTTTTTCATTTTTTTAATTAAAATTAAAATTGAGAAATCTGGCTTTTATTTTTAATAATATTTTTAATAAAATTAAATTAAAATTAAAATTGAGAAAATTGACGTGGCGCTGACGTGGTATTTAAAAATGCCAAATAATTATTTTTAACAATATTTTAATGGCCACATCAGCGACACGTCAGCAAGAAGGGCACTCCGTCTGCCACGTAGGAGGGTTCCGTCTGTTGGTTCACGGCAGGGACCATTTTAAAAACGATTTTCAAATTTTAGGGATGAAATTTGCAAAGAAATCAATTTAGGGACCAAAATGTAGGGACGAAAAGTGTATTTTCGCCTTTAATAAATTAATTTTTATGGCCTTTAAAGGTGGAAAATGCTAAAACTACAAAATTTTTACAAATTGCTAATTTGGTGAGTGGTTATTGATAAGTAAAAAGTGATGCAAGCATGCAAACCAATAAGAATTTGCTACCTCAATTGTTTGTAAAAGTGACGTAAAAAAGTGTGTGACTATAACATTACTCTTAAAAGAATTAATGGCATTGTTAAGGGGTGGCAAAATGTAATTTTATTGAACAAAATTGCTAAAATTAGTATCTATTAATATACTAATATTAAAAAAAAAAAAATTATAGAGGGGCCATTAGGCCCATTACCACCCCCCCCCCCCCCCCCCCCCCCGGCGTCAATATATAAATCCATCCCTGTTTTCGGCATCACTCACACAAGGTGATAATATCAACCCCTATAAGTCTAGAGGGCACTCAATCTCTTGTTCTCTCAATAAATCCATGCATTTAGCTAATAAGAGACCACTAATAGATTTCTTATTTGTGAACCCTTTTATTATAATCTCTTCCTATATGTAGATAAGATAGGTCAAGTGTACTAGACCAATAGACCTAATCTTTGCCCACATCAAATAAGAGACCAAACCATTGTTCAATCACCCATCACGCGCTGGTCACTTTCGATTAGTCTCCAAATCAAGTTGTAAAGCCTATTTGATTTAGAATTTTGAGGATATACTTTTGGCTTTTTTCCCTTGGCAATTATGAATTATATAAAATTGCACATCTGTTTTTTGATTTAGTTAATTATGTGATTAAAATTATAATTTTGGTAAAGTTCCACGCATTCCACGCATAATACTATAGCTGGAGTTTAACACCCCCTCTCCCCCCACCCCCACCCCACCCCCCCCCCCCAAAAAAAAACCCCTAACAAGCTTGTTCCTCGTTTCACAAACACTAGAGCTGGTTGTTTGGCTTTCCTTTGAGTTACTCTTTTTTTTTTTTTTTTAATTTGAGTTACTCGTAAGAACTCATTTCTAAAAAAAAAAAAAAAAAAAAAAAAAAAAAATTTAAATCGAAACAAAAGTACTTTCTAGTTATAAAAGTTTTAAAGGAAAGAACAAATTTTTTTTCTAAAAAAAAAGGGATTTTCCTCTTCCAATAAATTTCATTCTTGTCGGTTGACGTGTGGAATGAGATTCTATTTTTATTCTCATGCAATATTTTTTTTTGTTAGTTTAATACTTAGATTTTTCCTTAAAAATATTATTTTTGCACACCCTGACTTAAATTTTATACACCCTTATTACAAATATTTCCAACTCTAAGAGTAAGAATAAGTGTTTGTAGATTGTAAGTATCACTTTGTCATAAATTTATATTAGAGTAATGTTACAACCACAAACTATTTTACAATTTTTATAAAATGTTGATGTGGCCAACTTCTTATTGGTTTTTATTTAGACCTACCATTAATATCCACTTTTTCATTTACCAATAATCACCCACCACATTAGCAGTTTGTAAAAAATTTTGTAAAATAGTTTGTATCTCTAACATTATTCTTTATATTATATGTGTACGAGTGTATCTAATATTGATTGTGTGCATTACTTTTTGTTATAATGTTATTTGTGTAAATAATAATGTGTGTGGAAGTTTGTGTGTACAGTATAAATATAAGAGAAATGTTTTGTCACTACTTTCATGGGAAATATAATAATTGCCTTAAGGATATCCGTTAACATGACCCTAAATATAATATAACTTTATATGATTTAGTAATTAGGAAATAGAGAAGGTTTGTTGCACATGCGTGTATTGTTATCATGTTATAATAATTTTTTGTTATAAAGTCAGAAAAATTCAAGAAAAAAAATTGTAAAGTTAGTGATTGTTCAAGTATTTTATTGGCTAAGTAGACACGTAGTGTATTATTTATGTATGAATGAATGTGGTTGTGTGCGTCAATAATTAATACAAAACCAATGAGTTGAGTTTATCCATTTAATTTAAAATATTTTTATAAAAACAAAGACAAATAAATAATAACAACTGCATAAAAATAAAAATGTTAGACAAACTTAACAAAATAAAATGGTCATAGCTACCCATAATGACAATTAATACTCATAATGAACTATTATATAACAATTCAAAATTTGAAAACTTGTAGAAAGAAATTGTAAAATTTCAATTTTTTTTTGTCAATAACTCGATATATTCAAGTTCTCTTTTTATTAATTTTTTTTTATATAAGTTTTTTAATGACCCCCCTAAACAAAATTCCTGGAGCCGCCACTGATTAATGCAGCATGCAGTTCTAAAACGTACAAGTTTAATTAATCACAAAGACTCATGGTGTATGCATTGAACTGACCGGGTCTTCTTCCCCTTTGCTTTTAAAAAGGGTCGGAAACATTGGGGCTACCTATGGGTTTCCAATTCCATAGGGATGCTTATGCTAATCGCCAGGGTTGGTGTGATATTAATGGAACCGACAGAATTTCCTTTAGCTCTGCCTAACTGCCCCGAAAGCTGTGGAGATGTAAAAATTCTATGTCCCTCCCTTTGGCAAAAATGAAGGTTGTTACATGAAAGATCAAGCTATAAATTTTTCTATTAATCGTGACTCGTCGTCTGGTCAACCACAACCAAAGACTGGAAACCTCATTGCTACAAAACGTTTCCATTCTTGATGTCTAACTCCATTGACTGGTACAAACTTACAACGACTCGGGTATGCCTGTGGAAAGCAATATGAAATTATTTCTCAGTGTCCCCACTTTTTCAAATATTTTTTGTGGAGCTTAAAATTTTTGTAAGATTTTGTGAAACGTTTTACCAAAGAAAATTTGATAAAACATTTATTAAAAAAAAAAAAAAACACAGTAAGATACTATTCTCGAAAATATGGGTTTCCGTTTCTAAAAAAATAAATAAATAAATAAATATGGGCTTCAATCACCTGGGTTGGTATGATATTAATGGCAACCGCAAAAACATTAATTTCCTTTTGCTCTGCATTAACTACCCCGAAAGCTGTGGAGATGTACAAGTCCATTGACTGTTACAGCGAGTCGGGTACGCCTCTGGAAAACAATACGAAATCGTCTCTCAATGTCCCCAGTTTTTTTAAATATTTTTTTGTTGAACATAAAAAGTTTGTTAAACGTTTTACCCAATAAAAAAATTGATAAATTATTTAAAAAAAGAAACCACAAAATCAGGACGAAGTCAGGATTTTGAGTTAAGGGGGCGACTCTGATCTCAAGTTCGGCGGTGGAGGTTTTTTTTTTTGTGTGTGTGTGTGCGCGCGCGTGTTTGATGTGTGCATTTACTAGGTAAAGACAAAATTATTCTATTTAAAACTTTTTAAATGGCCAGTTGTTTGTTTGAGTAAAATTAGTTAATTGGACTTAATTTTTTTTTAGCTTTGATATTGGTAATTTTTGTTGTTGCACAATTATTTTTGGGCTAGTATATGTTGTTTTAGATTTTAGATCTACAAATTTTTTTAATGGCCTTTAAAATGAGAAAAGTGCTAAAGGTATATTGCTGATATAGTGAATGATTATTGGTAAGTAAAAAAATGATATAAGTGATAGACCCAGATGCGAACTAATAAAAATTTGTACCTCAACAGTTTATAAAAATATTGTAGATAAGTTTATAACTATAACGTTACTCTAAAAAGAATCAATGATATTGTTAAGGGGGCAAAATGTAATTTTATAGAACAAAATTGCTAAAATTAATGCACATATATATATATATATATATACACACACCAATATATGTTTTTTCTTAAAAAAATTAGGAGGGGGCCATTGCTCCCCGGTCAATTAATGCCTCCATCCCTGCACAAAATAGCTCTCCCTTCGCAAATCTAGATGTTGCGAGACACTAGTTTTAATGGTTTTTGCTTGAAAAATTTTAAGTGAAAATATTTTACATTGAAACAAATATTGGAAAATTCATTCCATTAGCTTGTCATTGCTTTCGATTATAGTACAACTTCCAATTAACTTAAAATTTGTTTTTATTTTTTTGGACAAATGCAGCCATTAACGAATGTGATGTTGAAGAGCTAAATAACTGCACGGGCAATCAATATTGTGTAAATGAACCCAAAGATTATCGTTATTTCTGCATCAAGAGGTACCATTGAGATGGGTAAGCATGTGTCCCCACTCGTAAATCATCACTAGTACTTAATATTGTAGTTGGTTAGTATATATTTTTTATATGACATCCTTGGGTCCTTTATTGTTGTATCATCAAGCTGGGTCAAATATCGATCAAAATTAATGTTCAAAACTTATGATCAATTGGGATGAAGGATGAGTAAAGGAGAGTACAGTAAAATTGATTAGCCAAAAATTGCAGTCAAAATGACCATTAGTGCCATTACCATATTTCATAAAAATGTTTTTATGTTGGATTGAGTTTTAAATGTAAGATTTTATATAAAGTCTCTTAATTGGAACCATATTATATATATATAGGGTGTGGCTTGTGTCCTGTGGAAGTTTCCACTGGACACGTTGGATGGTGGACACGTGTCCACTCTTGGACACGTGTCCAAATCTGGACGTGTCTAGTGGAAATTTCCACTGGACACAAGCCTTGCCCATATATATATATATGGACAATACATTTAGAGTAGCATTAAGGGAAAATATCTATGCAACTATACACTAATGGCCTATTTGGAAGTTTAGAGAGGGAAGAGAGTAAATGAGAATAGAGGGGAGGAGAGTAGTGGGAAGGAGAGTAGAGGGGAATGGTTTCCCTCCACCTTGTTTGGATGTTTTTAAAATTAGTAAGGGGGAAGAAAATAATTAGTCTTTCCCCTTGTTTGGATGTTTTAAAAATTAGGATGGAGAGGAGATGAAATGATTAAAATAGACAAATTTGCCCCTATTTAAAAATAGACTTGCAACATTGGTCTATGATTAATTTAGAAATGATAAATTAGGGAATTTACTTGGACAATAATTTATCTACTCTACTTTCCCTCCAAATCTCTCCAATTTGGGGGAATTAAAAATGAGGGGTTAGAGGGAGTTGAAACCTCTCCAAACCCCTCCCTCTCCTTCCTTAAAAAACTTTCAAATAAGGTAATTGAATTACTCTCCCTCCCTCTACCCTACTCCCCCTCCTTTTTTAAACATCCAAACAGGCCATAAGGGAAAAAAAGAGGCAAGATTTGTTCAATTCATTATGGTACTAGAAATTTGTATATTTTTATGGAAAATTATTGAGTACTCTCGAAGTACCATAAATGTGTACTCCTGAAGTACCATAAATGCGTACTTTCCTCTCTCTCATGAATTGTGGGTCCTATCATGAATTTAATTAGTAGGACCCACAATTATGAGAACATATTTTCATCAGAAGGAATCTTTTGGAGGTAGCTTCAAGATGTTGGTTCGATGAACTCATAAATCTCATGAAATTTTAGGAATCATTAGGCCAATCCTTTAGAAAATTTTAATTTAATTCATAATATTGAAGTTAAAACCTTAATATAAAAAAAAGCCCTGTTACTCGGGTGTTACAAATACTAATTAATTAAGCAGGTTATTGTTAGGCTTTAACTTGAGTAACCTATAGATGTTATTATAGCAAATATCGTATAACGTGCATGTGACCATTAGTTTGAATACAAGATTTAGGTGCAATTTATAGTAGTTGTTAAGATTGGTGTGATGATTATAAGTTTTAATAATTTGGGGTGTGAAGTAAAGATTCAGAATTTCAAATTCCCCCTTATAGTCAATTGAGTGAATTATATATTCTTTAAAAAAAAAAAGTTTAATTACTACTTTATTATAGTGTATTACTTAAGTATTATGAGTTTGGTTAATGGATACCCTTAACCAATTTGTTGATAGATCGTTTTAAGAATGTTTTAATACTATACTTTTATTTGAAATATAAAATGCTGTAAAAAAAATTAATAATTTTTTTATTTTTTTTATAAAAAGTTTCTAAAAATGTTTCTAAACCAATATTTTTAGGACATTTGTTAACTTTTTCTAATAATAATTTAGAACTTTTGCCTTCAAGCTCCACTTAATTTTTTTCTCTTTTCTTTTATGGGTATTAATTAAGTCAAGGTCTACTTTATGGTCTACCGTCTACCATACTCCTTAGATCAGTTAGATTGTGAAGTGTAAACACAAAACCAGTCATAATAATATGCACATCAAGACTCGCGTTAGATGTGAAGTGGAAACATAAAACCAGTCATAAATATGTGAAGTGTAAACATAAAACCAGTCATAAATATGCACATCAAGACTCGCGTTAAATGTGAAGTGTAAACACAAAACCAGTCATAAATATGCACATCAAGACTCGCGTATATTTTACGGGTCTTCTCTTTACGTATGCCTGTAAAAAATCCAGCGTTTTTATGAAGCTCATACCAAATCATTACTCTTAAAACCCATAAATACGTACTCTTCTGGAAAATAGTGAGGCTATAGGTTGGTGTGGTATTATTATCAGTAGAAATGACAAATGCAGCAGAAACATTTCCATTATCCGTCTGGCATAAATTGAAGGTTGTTACCTGAAAGATACTGCTAGAGATTTTCTATCCGATGACTGGAAATGTCGTTGTCACAATATTTCAATCCAAGGCGATATTGACATCATAATGTTAACGTGATTAACTGTAACGAGTCAGTCAAGTAAGCCTCTGGAAAGCAAGAGACCAAAACTCTTGGTTCCCAGTTTCACACCGTTTCTGTTACTCAAAACATGCTCGTGTCGTGGGTGTTGGCTGTGAGTCTGTGACACTTATGTTGAAAAGTAAAACCTTGCACCCAACAACTTTTGCATACCTAAATGGTAATCTGAACTATGAACCCTTCTCCATCAGCTGCCTGTCCAGATGAAATAACATGTGAAATTTAGTCAAAGGGACTTGCTCTGGGATTGGGTGTTGCCAAATGGATATTCCTCAAGATTTGACAGATAATAATTTTAAAGCATATAGCTTTAACGATAAGCACACAAAAGTCTGGGATTTCAATCCCTGCAGTTTTGCCTTTATAATCTGAGACTGAGAAGACAAGTTCAATTTGTCCTCAGATAATCTTATTAGTCTACGAAACAATGAGACCCTTCACATGGTTCTTGACTGGGCAATTGGTAACGAGACTATGAAAGTTGCCCAAAACAAAGTGAATTACGAATGTGCAGGAAATAGCACATGATCAATTGACCTCAATCCCAACAACGTGTCTGATGATGCTAGGATCGTCAGTAGAGATGTTCGTCCAGAACACGATCGTCAGCCTCCGTTCCAGACCCTGCAATATCCCTGAATACAAAGAATGTGGTCACCGGTGTGGCACCAGCCACAATGCCTCCGATGCCAAAGTTAGGAAAAGTCCTCAAAATCAAGAAAGAGGAGAATATCTTTTAATAGTGAAATTTCTAGTGAGTGTTTCTTGTACCTTTTCCGAATCCTGGTTGAGATTATATATAGGCTGTTTCAGTACCCTTCTGGCCGTTGGTTCTGCCATAATGAGGGTGTAATTCCTTGAGTTTGTAACGCTCGTGCAGGGTATTAAGTTTGACAGATACTTCTTCAACGGTATTGATATTTACTGATCTTTTTGTAACGGCTGGTCGTGACAGGGGTATTGACGATTAACTTGTAGGTTCGGGCAATCCCACTCGTGCAGTGCTGTCAGCGAGGTCGTTCTTGTTCATCGTCCACAAGCAAGGGATGGACGATTATATGTATATTTTTTGGGTCTATCAGCTGCCCCCTTATTCCAAGATCGTCCACAACTTGGACGGTCTTGGGAATACGAAAAGTTTTTTTTTTTTTTTTTTTGGGAAGTGCTCTCCGTATTAATTGCCTTCTGGCGGCGTGGCGTGCGTTGTGGCCACGTGTCCAGTTCTGACCGGTGGGGAGGCATCGTTTCCGGTGAGTGTCTTTTCGGTTTCCCGCGGTTTCCAAAGCACGTTTTTAACTTCACTTTTCTTTTTTTTCCTTCATTCCTTCATTTTACTTTTCTTTGGCTTTTCTGAGTTTTTCTTTTTTCTTGTCCTCTCTGTGTCTGATTCTGAGTTTTACTGCCGTGGCTGCCTCACCCTTCCGACCTCCGATTTTCTTCCTTCTCTTCAGGTGCGTATCCCTTCTTTTCCGCTCCTTTCCTTTTTTCTGCTTTATATTTGCTTAGTTTCCTTTTTCGGAATGTGTATATCCTTCCTTTAATGGTGGATTACACAGCATTTCAGCAAATTTCTCCTTCTATTGCTTTTCTTTTTGTGCGCTTGGGGGGTTTTTTAGAGTTTTCCGGCGACCGGTATCCATACCTTGGTGATTTTGTGGCAGGAGGGAGTGGTTTAGATTTAGCGTTGAGTGATCTGCACCCATTGTTGCAGCAGTCTTTTTCTTGGTTTAAATCCATTAGTGGGGTCCTTAAGAGGGAAAAAATGGGTTCCGCAGTGAGGTCGAGTGATCATGAAGGGGGTTCTTCGTCTAGCGCGGCCATGGACGAGGCTGTGCTGGACACAGCTACCTCCGTGCTTCCTTCGTCAAATCTTCCTTCGTCTTCCGCTGTCATTCCTCGTCCCTTCCATGCTCTTAAGGAAAAATGTAATTTGAAGGTCGATGTTTTTAGTAAATTCAGGGATAGGTTTCAATTCCCAGCGGAAACTAGGGTTCGTCTTCCCAGGAAGGGTGAAAAAGCTTGTGCCTTTGCCCACGGAGAGGTTTGCTTTTATGAGGCGGCCTTCTTGTGTGGTCTAAGGTTTCCCGTCCACCCATTTATTATGGAGCTTCTAGATCACCTGCGAATTGCTCCTGGGCAACTTATGCCCAATTCTTGGAGAATTGTCATAAGCTGTATGGTGATCTGGACGACTATAGCAGATGGAGAGATGATCACGGTGAACGAGCTTACCAATCTCTATCGCCTAAAAGAGTCTAGGGAATTTGGGTACTATGAGCTTGTCCCCTGGGAGAGGAGGTCCCGTCTGGTGGCCGACCTCCCTTCGTCCTTCCGTTATTGGAAGTCCAGATATTTTTTTGTGTCCGGAGACGGTTGGGAGACCTTGTCAGATGACGTTTAAGGAAATGTCCCTAGGCTGCTGCGCCGGTGGGAGACCCCTTGTCTTGGTGCGTTTGCCTTTTTATGCTCCCTTTTTCTATCATCGTCTATTTCTCTTTTGATCGTCTATGTAATCTCGAGTGACTTTTTTGCTGCGCAGTGAAGGAGCGCCCGGATCTTGACAGCCGATTTAAAGCGAGAGTTCAGGAGGCGATCAAATATTCAAGGACGATTGAAGACTTCGACGAACTTATTGATCCGCGTACTCTGGCTCGTCACTGTTTGGGACCTGAGCCTTCACTCTACGTCCTTCAGTTTCTTGATCGTGAGCAGCGAAAACGTGAGTAGATGTGTATGATAAATATATATAGTTTTTTTTTTTTTTTTTGACTTCTCTTAACTTTCTTCTGCAGAAATGACGAGCAAATTCAACAAAGATCTGTATGCGAAAATCAGGGGGAAGAAGAACGAACCCCTTTCAAGTACTGGTCAGAAAACTTTGAAGTTTACTGACAGAGAGAAAGAAAAGGAGAAAGAGAAAGAGACGGTGGAGAGAGGCTCGTCTACCCCTACTCAGGGCGAAGCAAGGACAGCTTCTCCTACAGTTTCGATTGAAGAGGTCTCTGGACCAAAAAGGAGAAAGACATCGCACAAGGGTAAAGAGAAGGTGGGTTCCAGTATTTGGGACGATGCGGAGGCCGCCGTAGCCCGGGCCAACGATTTCTTAACTCCTGAAGAGAGAAAGGAGATTTCTCTTGTACCTTCTCATGAGATGGTGAACTAGCACGTTCATAAGCTCGTGCAGGTATGCTCTTTTTGCCTTACCATCATATTATCATCATCCTATTGCTTTATCAGAAAACTCATAAGTTATTATTTTTAGGTGCTGGGGGAAACGATGCACCTTACCTCGCAATTCCTGGCGAGTGAGGAGAAAGCTGTCATGGCCACTTCGAAGGTGGAAGCCTTAGAGGCTGAGGCTTCGGGCTTGAGGAAGGACCTGATCGCAGCGATAGACGACCATAATACCTCCAAGGAGCAAATCAAAGTCCTGACTGAGCAACTTGAAGCTGAAAAGGCGAAGGTAAAGCAGAAGGACGATCTCCTTGCATCCGCGGGTCAAAGGATGAAAGCTGCTATAGCCAAGGCCGTCATTGCCTTCCAGACGACGGACGAGTACAACACCGTACTGTTCCAGTGGTACTTCAAGGGGTTTGAACTGTTAAGAAGATACATGATCAAACATGGGCAAGGAGTCAATCTGGACGACTTGGACTTTGAAGCTGTGGATAAAGAGATTGAGGCGGACGAGGCTGCTCTGGCAGCTCAAGCTTCTAGAGCTTCAAGCGAGGACCCTCCTACAGCTGACGAGGGTGATGGCCATGCTCCTCCAACATAATCACTTATTGCCCTTCTCTCCTTTCGTTTTGTTTTTTTTTTGAACGAACACTATTTCGGGTCCCCGTATGTTTTGGGGTTTTTTCTTGAACAACTTGCATCTTTGTGCATATATATATATATATATATATATATATTCTGTTTGTTGTTGTTTCTCATGTTTTTATCATTTCTCCCCTATAGACTTAGAAGAATTTGAGTTGAAATTACTTCTTCGTTTCTTGAAGTATCTGTTTTCTTCGTCTGTCTGTGGAGTTAGATGATTTATGTAGGAATGTTCTCGGACGATTAAGGGATTTCCTCGTCCTTTTGATCTGGACAATGAGCATTCCTTGCAGGAATTTCATCATCTTTTCGATCTAGACGATAAGAGTTCTTTCAAGGAATTTTATGGGCTTCTAGATCTGGATGATGCGCATCCTTTCGCAGGATTTTATCGTCTTTTAGATCTGAACGATGTAAACTCTTGTAGTGAATTTTATGGCCTTTTTGATCTGGACGATGCACATCCTTTCGTAGGATTTTATCGTCTTTTCGATCTGGGCTATCAGCCGTTTTAAATTTTTAGAAGACAATTAGAACACGGGAAGTGCTGAATGATCACTTATGGAGTCCTGAATGATTACTTATATAATCTTGCATAAATACATAACTTGTGGTAGAAAACATAAGATCAATTTGAATAAATAGAAAGCATGGAATCAAATTTTGTTAACTGCTTACAATTAGGCCATGGGTTCTTTCTCGTAATACCTCTTTAGGTGCTCGACATTCCATGGACGAGGTAACTTGTTTCCTTCTTGATCTTCTAGATGGTAGCTTCCTTGTCGTGAGTAGTGGACGACTTTGTAAGGTCCTTCCGAGGTTGGGCCCAGTTTACCTTGTGCAGGGTCTTTTGTCGCAGGAGTTACTTTCCGGAGGACGAGGTCACCGATGCTGAATCTTTTCAGCTTCACTATTTGATTGTAGTATCCTGCCATCTTCTGCTGGTATTTGGCCATTCTCTGCGAGGCTTGATCTCTAACTTCGTCCACGCAGTCCAGGTTCAATCTTAGCTGGTCGTTATTTCCTTCTTCGTCAAAAAAGTCTCTCTTGATGCTGGTGAGTCCCACTTCGACGGGAATAACTGCTTCCGTGCCATAGGTTAGGTTGAAGGGAGTTTCTCCTGTTGGTGTTCTTGCCGTCGTCTTGTAAGCCCATAGGACGCCTGGTAGTTCCTCGGGCCATGCCCCCTTTGCCCCTACTAACTGAGACTTGATAATCTTGAGCAAGGTTCGGTTCGTTACTTCCGTCTGTCCGTTGGCCTGAGGATGTCCTGGTGAAGAATACTTGTTTTTGATACCTAAGCTGGAGCAGAATGATCTGAACCCTTGGCAATCGAACTGACGACCATTGTCGGATATGATCGTCCGAGGAATCCCGAACCTGCAAACAATATTTTTCCACCCAAAATTTTGTACCTTAGCTTCTGTGATCGTTGCAAGTGCTTCTGCTTCGACCCACTTCATGAAATAATCAATCGCGACGAGTAGGAACTTCATTTGTCTTTTTCCCTGTGGTAGGGGACCGACGATATCGATTCCCCACTGTGCAAATGGCCAGGGTGAGGAAATGCTCATCATTATCTCTCCTAGGACTCGTTGAACATTCCCATATCTTTGACAGCTGTCACATTTCTTTACAAAGTCGGCTGTGTCTTGCTGCATTGTGGGCCAGAAATAACCTGCCTTCATGATCTTTCTGACGAGTGATTTTGACCCTATATGATCTCCACAAATTCCCCCGTGAACCTCCTCGAGGACATACCTGGCCTCTTCGTCTTCTACGCATCTTAAGTACGGTTGAGAGAAACCTCTTCTAAATAGTTGATCATTCAAAATAGTGAACTGGGCAGCTCTTCTGCGGACCTTCTTGGCCTCTTCAATGCCTGATAGTAGTCGTTCGTCTTTAAGAAAAGCAAAGATCGGACTCGTCCATCCCTGGTGTGTATGCACAGAGAAGGCTTGCAATTCTTTAATGCTTGGGAGACTTTGTTCTTCTAGTCTCCATTCATATTTCTTGTCCTGGAGATCTACTGATGCGCTGCGGGCTACTTCGTCGGCTTCTGTATTCTGTTCCCGTGGAACCTGTAAGAACTCCACCTGATTGAAATTGCTTACCAGCTGGTTTGTTAGCTTGAGATATTTTTGCATTCTCATCTCTTTTGCTTCAAAATCCCCCATGGCTTGCCCTATGACGAGCTGTGAATCACTCTTGACCACAATTTTTTCAGCTCCCAATGCCTGGGCTAGTCGGAGACCTGTTAGCAGAGCTTCATACTCTGCCTCGTTATTGGTTATGGGGAACTTCAGCTGGACCCCATATTTGAGGACATCGTCTTGGGGAGAGACAATAACGACACCTGCTCCTCCCCCTTTCTGTGTAGACGATCCATCTGTGTTGATCGTCCAGATATCTTCCCGATCTTCCTCCTGCTCATTGGTGGTGAATTCTGCTATAAAATCTGCCAATGCCTGAGCTTTTATGGCTGTTCGCGATCGGTATTCGATATCGAATTGGCTAAGTTCGATCGCCCATTGCACCATTCGTCCAGCTGCCTCGGGTTTGTTCATTGCCTTCTTGATTGGCTGGTCCGTCATTACCTTTATTGGGTTAGCCTGGAAGTAGGGACGTAGCTTCCTAGAGGCCACTATTAGGGCGAAAGTAATCTTTTCGATCCGGGGATATCGAGCCTCTGCCCCCTGGAAGGCTTGGCTAACATAATACACAGGAAGTTGTACCCTGTCTTCCTCCCTGATTAAGGCTGCGCTTACTGCCGTGACAGACACTACCAAGTATAAGAACAGATCTTCTCCTTCCTTGGATGGACTTAAGAGCGGGGGATTGCTCAAGTATCGTTTCAATTCTTGGAATGCCGTCTCGCACTCCTCCGTCCAGGCAAAAACCTTCTTCAAGGTCTTAAAGAACGGAAGGCACTTGTCCGTTGCTCTCGAGACGAACCTGTTGAGTGCCGCTACTCTTCCTGTGAGCGATTGTACTTCTTTGGTCGTCCTTGGTGAGGACATTTCAATGATGGCTTTTACTTTTTCTGGATTTGCTTCAATTCCCCTTCGCAAAACCATAAACCCGAGGAACTTCCCTGAGGAGACTCCGAAAGCACACTTGGAGGGGTTTAGCTTCATGCTGTGCTGCCTGAGCTTGTTAAATGTCTCCTTAAGATCGTCCAGATGATCCTCTTCTTCTTTGCTCTTGACGAGCATATCGTCGACGTACACTTCCACATTTCTCCCAATTTGCTTGTTGAACATTTGATTTACCAATCTCTGGTATGTGGCGCCTGCGTTCTTTAAACCGAAGGGCATGACCCTATAGCAATAGAGCCCTTGGCTAGTGATGAATGCAGTTTTTTCTTGATCTTCTTCCGCCATCTATATCTGGTTATATCCCGAGAATGCGTCCATGCAAGTGAGAAGTTTGTGCCCGGTAGTAGAGTCTACTAGCTGGTCAATTCTGGGCAAGGGGAAGCTGTCCTTCGGGCAGGCTTGGTTTAGATATGTGAAGTCGACGCACATTCTCCATTTCCCATTTGCCTTCTTGACCATGACGACATTGGCCAACCACTCCGGATAATAAACTTCTCGAATAAAGTTTGCAGCAAGTAGTTTTCTCACTTCGTCCATCACCGCTTTGTTTCGTTTAGGGACGAAAGCCCTTCTTTTTTGCTGGACGGGCTTCTTTTCCGGATCTACGTTTAAGCGGTGTTAGATGATGCCTGCTGGAATTCCTGGCATATTTTCGTGGCTCCAGGCAAATACATCGAGATTGTTTTTCAGGAAAGTAATGATTTCTGTCTTCGTCCTCGGGTTTAGGTCCGTTCCTACCTGAGTTGTCTTTATCGGATCCCCTTCGATCAGTTCTACTGTTTCTAGCTTCTCCACGATCTCAGGTGTTTTATCTTCGATCACCCACATATGGTTTTCTTTCGAGGCTAAGACGGCCTGGTAACACTCTTTTGCCAACACTTGATCTCCCCTTATTTCTCCGACTCCCTGTTCTGTTGGAAACTTTACCTTCATGCAGTATGTGGAAGTGGCAGCTTTCCAACGGTTAAGGGTGGGTCGTCCTATGATAACATTGTAAGACGATGGTGAGTCTACAACCAGAAAATTGTGTTTGTTGGTTACCTGGAAGGGGTATGAGCCAGCTGTGACCGTCAACGTCACTATCCCGCGGGGGTACACCTTGTCTCCGCTGAAGATGACAAGGGGTGATTCAAAAGGACGAAGCCTTTTTGGGTCTACCTTCAATTGCTGGAAGGCGGACAGATAAATAATGTCCGCTGAACTCCCATTATCCACCAGAACTCTCCTTGTGTTGAAGCCCTCAATCATGATCATGATGACGAGTGGGTCGTCATGAGGTTGCTTTATCCCCCTGGCATCTTCCTCTGAAAAGTACATGTCCTGGTTCATTCGTCGTTGCTTTGCTGGTGGTAAGCTATGAACACTGTTTATTTGCCTTTGGTATGACTTTTTGAGGGATCTGAACGAGCCTCCTGTGGACGGTCCTCCCGTGATGGTTTTTATTTCTCCTCTTGCACTTTGTGGATGAGGTGGCTGATCTTCAGTTCTTTGGAAACCTCCTTGCTGATCCTTCTTACCGCGTCTGCTGGCTTCTCCTCTTTTCACGTATCTTTGAAGTTTCCCTCTTTGGATAAGTTCTTCTATCTGCTCCTTCAGGTCTCGGTAATCCTCCGTGTAATGCCCGTGGTCTTTGTGAAAACGGCAATACTTCTTTTTATCACGTACACTGGGTGGTGATTGGAGTGGCCTGGGCCATTTAAGGCATTGTTCGTCTTTGATCTCCGTCAAAATCTGATCGACGGGCATCACTAACGGTGTGAATTTCGTTGGTCGAGAATTTTTATCATCCCTTCGTCTATTCCCGTCGTCATTACGTCGGTCAGCTCGATCTCTCTTTTGCCCCCTTCGATCGTCTTTCTCGTTCTTCTTCTCCTTTGTCTTTTCTGCCCCATCTATGGCTGCCAGGGCATCTTCAGCGTTCATATATTTCTGCGCTTTTAACAGTGCTTCCGCCATCATCTTGGGGGGGTTTTTTGCCACAGAAACCACAAAGTCCCTGGACTTCAGTCCAGCCTTAAAGGTCGTAAGTTGTACCTTATCGTCGGATTCGTCTACCTCCAGCATTCCTCGTGTGAAGCGCGTCACATAGGACCTCAACGTTTCTTTCTCTCCTTGTTTGATCGTGAGCAAGTGATCGGCCGTTCTTTTTGGACGTTGTCCACCAACAAAATGACGAACAAACGAACTGCTTAGCTGTTCGAAATTATCAATGGAAGATGTGGGCAATTTGGTGAACCATTCCCGGGCGGCCCCTTTCAGGGTTGTGGGGAAAGATCGACATAGAATCTCGTCAGGGGGCTGTTGAAGACCCAAAGTCGTCTTGAAAGTATTTAGGTGATCCAACGGATCTTTCAATCCGTCAAAGGGTTCGAGCTGGGGTAGGCGGAACTTGGAGGGTACCGGGCATTCCTGGACGGCTGCAGTAAAAGGAGAATCAGTTTTCCTGACGATTCGGTCCAACCCTTGATCCGTCTTTCCCCTAATTGCGCTTCTCAACTCGTCCATCTCTTTCCTCATCTCCTTGAGGAAACTCGAGTTTGGTTCTTCTGGAGTGCTGGTTCGTCTCCTATGACTGTCTCCGCCTTTTATCTTCGTTGACTTCTGTGTGGTTATCTCCTTGTTGCAGTCGTTGTTTCATCTCTTGATTTTGCTTGGTGAGTTCTTCCACCGTGGTTGCGAGTGCTTGAATTTGTAGGGACAACGCAGCGGGGTCTGGGACACAGCTGGACTCCATCTCCTTAGAATAGAACAGTACCCTTGAACGAAACGCTCAAGAATAATACATTCCCTACAGACGGCGCCAAACTGATGATGCTAGGATTGTCAGTAGAGATGTTCGTCCAGGATGCGATCGTCAGCCCCCGCTCCAGACCCTGCAATATCCCAAAATACAAAGAATGTGGTCATCGGCGTGGCACCAGCCACAATGCCTCCGATGCCAAAGTTAGGAAAGGCCCCCAAATCAAGGAAGAGGAGAATATCTTTAATAAGTGAAATTTCTAGTGAGTGTTTCTTGTACCTTTTCCGGATCCTGGTTAAGGTTATATATAGGTTGTTTCAGTACCCTTTTAGCCGTTGGTTCTGCCATAATGAGGGTGTAATTCCTTGAGTTTGTAACGCTCGTGCAGGGTATTAAGTTTGACAGATACTTCTTCAACGGTATTGATATTTATTGATCTGTTTGTAATGGCTGGTCGTGACAGGGGTATTGACGATTAACTTGTAGGTTCGGGCAATCCCACTCGTGCTGTGCTGTCAGCGAGGTCGTTCCTGTTCATTGTCCACAAGCAAGGGATGGACGATTATATGTATATTTTTCGGGTCTATCAGTGTCTAACAATCTAAGCAATAAAATAATTGGTAAAACATTTCACAAAAACACAGTGACTCTCTCCTCCCTCACCAGGTAGTTGGAAGGCACAGATTTTAATAGTTTATATTTGAAAATTTTTATGTCCATACCAAAAACTTAGAAAATGTTTTGACTGAAAACATTTTAAAATGAAACAAATTAATGGATTTCTCATTTCCTTAGCTTCTCGTTGGTTTTAATTACGGTGCCTTTTGAAAGTTACTTAAAATTGTAATTTTATTATTATTAATTTTACAATTGCACACATTAACAAATACGATGTTATAGAGCTCAATGTAACTGCACTGGCAATCAATTGATCCAATGAACCAGTACATTATCATTACTAGCATGTAATTCTATGCAAATGCATGGATACATTTAAAATCAAATAAAATTTTTATTATAAAAATAAATAATTAGTTAAATTAGTTTTTTTTTTGTTTTTTTTTTTTTATTTTAAGCATGTAACACATGCATTCGTGCATATATATATATATACATTTAAAATTAAACACAATTTTTATCGTAAAATATAGATAATTAGTCAAATTATTTTTTTAAAGTAAACGTAATTAATCATATATTAAAATTCTTACCTAAATTTAATACTACTTACGATCATTTTTTTTTTCTAATTTTTAATAAAATAGAACATGTGGTAATTTTTGTTATGTGGTGATTTTTATTTTATTTATTTTTTGAGAAACATGTGGTCATTTTATTGATTTTATTGAGTATATGTGATTACACTTGAACTCTAGCCCTTGCCTCTTCTCTCCATATCTCACAAATACTTATACTTATGGAAGGATCATCATTCTCACGCAGTGGTAATATCAAACATTGTTAATGTTTGAAAAAATTGTGCCCCTACCATCTTTCATAAAATCTTTTTTTTATTATTTACTGAAATTGAGTTTTAATTAATGTAGGATCATATATAGAATGATTTTCTACTCTTGATCACAAGAGAATAGGAGATTGTTCTTTTCTTTATTTTTATTTTTTTGGGTTCTAAAAAAAAAAGGTCATGGTTGGTATGGAAAAAAGAAAGGAAAATTTTGAACTTGTTAAAACTTTTTCTTTAGTCTCCATTTTCCAAGTTCTGGAAAATTTAGACTTAATCAATTCCTTTGAACTTGTAAAAACTTTTTCTTTAGTCTCCATTTTCCAAGTTTTGGAAAGTTTAGACTTTATCAATTCAGCGTCATAAAAATTATTGTGCCCCTACCATCTTTCATAAAAACTTTTTTTTTCCTTGAAACTGAGTTTTAATTAATGTAGGATCATATATAGAATGATTTTACTCTTGATCACAAGAGAATAGGAGATTTTTCTTTTCTTTATTTTTATTTTTTTGGGTTCTAAAAAAAAAGGCCATAGTTGGTATGGAAAAAGGAAATTTTTGAACTTGTTAATACTTTTTCTTTAGTCTCCATTTTCCAAGTTCCGGAAAATTTAGACTTTATCAATTCAGCGTCATAAAAATTCCATTGAAAAATTCTAGTGAAATAGAATAATTCTACAACTTGATTGTCCTTGTGGTAGAGAGTTCTGAATTCACCTATTCACTATAAAAATAGTATGAAAACAAATAGTCACTTATTACAATTCTATTATTATTATTATTATTTTGAGAAACAAACACACACACAAGGAAGAGGGAAAATGGTTCTAACACAAAGACACACCACAACTCCACTATTGTAGGTGTTAGCGCAGGTTTAATAATCATGCTTTTCTGTAGCTCTTGGATGTACTTGATAATCAAGCAAAGAAAGCTAATCAAACTTAAAGAAATGTTCCTTTTAAGCAAAATGATAGTTTAATGTTACAACAGCACAATTCTCTAGACAGGAATATTCAACTAAAACCGCCAAAATCTTCACAACAGAGATCAAGAATGCTACAATAAATTACTATAAAACTTTTTTCCTGAATAAATTATTATTATTATTATTATTATTATTATTATTATTATTATTAAATTTATTATAATTTTTTTTATAAAAAATTACTATTATAGTAATTTTTTTACTAATAATAAAAAAAATATTATAAAACTTTAATCATTGGTCGGGGAGGTTTTGGTATTATTTATAAAGGATTTTTATTGACTAATAGGATCATGAAATGCAAAATGGTGAATTAAAGTGTTGGGTTAAGATAGCTTGACCCGGTTAATTCATTCAATTACCCAAGTTGATTAATTAGGTTCAATTGCACGCAAATCATGGAGACACCAACAAATCACCAAAAAAAAAAAAAAAACTAAATGCAATGGAAAATAAATTTGACATGGTGATTTGTTGACAAATGGGGAAAACCTCAAAAGGCAAAAACGCCATCAGGTGATTTTAAGGTCATCACTCCCAAGAATCCACTAATTAACAATCAAGCAGTTACAAGTATAAGGAATCTTACCAACTACAATGAATCTTACCAACTACCCTAGCCTATCCCAAAATACCAACCTACAGTTGAACCTTCGCTCCAATACCCAATTGAACTTGATCTTGTAGTAGTCTTCTTTCCCTTGATACACAAACTTTTAATTTGTGGCTAACTTCTTTGCACAGACCTCAGTGCGTGACTAACTCCAGCAACTTGAATGGTTGTTGTTGGCTGCAAAGTTCTTCACTTCGTCACCAATGAAGATCAAGAAGCACTTGGTTACAAAACCCAACTGCGTACAAACGCAGTAGCTTCTTACAGAGAAATTAAGCACTTGGTCACTGTATTCGTATATGACGGCTTTTAAAATAAGCCTTATATATGTCTAGGGTTGTGAGAAAAGAAACCCTACACATACACATAAGCTTGGGCCAGATTTCAGATTTGGAAATTATGAAATTTTAATTCTCGATAGATTAAGCTGGTGTCGAGATATCTATCGAGCTTCGAATTAAGTCTTGATAGCTGCTATCTGTCAAGAATTAATTAGCAGTTTTTTTTCACTTGTTTCTTAGATCAATCTTCATGTTTTTAATACTTGACTTGAACAACATGTTTCTTGAAGTACTAAATCCATCTTAGATCTACCCAATTGCAAGTAAAGTGCATTTTATCAAAGGATTAGCCAATTACAAAAAATATGACCCTATCAATCTCCCCATTTGACAATCCGTGACAAAACCACAAACAACAATTATGAGAGAAGTCTAACACAACTATCCCATAACTTACAAAAGTACATAAGTTTAACCCTACTATGAACTCTTGAAAAAATTTGCAAGAAGAGAGATCATGGCATGGTCAACTTGCAACTTGTCTTAACTAAAATACTTAAACAAAATTCATCAAGGCATCAAATGTGAAACATAGACAAGTTGTATAAAAGAAGAAATATGTGTATAAATAGAGAAAGAAAAAAACAACACATGTGAGATAAGGTGAAAAATATACATCATCATATATATAAAAAGAAGAATACAATGTATGTAAAAATGGTCACAATCTCACTACATGAAGTAAGAAAAGATACACCAAAACCTCACTACATCCCTCATAAACACTCCCCCTTCCCCCTATCTAGTATATCCTATGCTAGCTCTCCCCCTAACAAAAAGAATACTCTCATACACAAAACTACTCCCCCTTTTGTCACGAATGATAAAGGGTGCATCACTGAGAGATCGTCATCTTATCATCACTAGAAGAGCTAGAACCATCAGCATCATCTCCACCAGAAGAGGACTCCTCAGCAGACTTGGGTGAAGGTGAGGGCGCGAAACCACCAAGGTGAGATTGGCAGCCAGCGATGCGATCGATTCTAGTGTTCATTTGACACATCTCATCAGATAGATGGTTAAGATGACTACCAAAATCAGCTCGCATGTGCTGAAGTTACTCCATGATGTTAGCGAGAGAGACATCTGCCCTAGAGGAGGAAAAAGGGGCAGATGAAAAAGAAGGTCGAGGGGTAAGGGCTGCATTTGTTGTCTCCACATGACATTGCTTTGCAGCCAGCTGCGCTGCACTCCTCCAAATAGACTCCTTGCTAATGGCACCCATGACATGGAAGTGAGGAGAAGGAGGAATGGTGAGGTGCATGTGTGTGAGGATGCGTGTGATAGCCGAAGGAAAGATGAGCTTATCACATGTAGCAGTGTCTTGATAGACCTCTATAATAGACTCTATCACGTGTGATGGAAAATCTATAGAAAGATCCTCCATGAGAGAAAGAAAAAAATGAGCACGAGGCTTAGTGATAGTGTTATAGTGTGACCATGGAGTGAGAACAAAGCTCATCACCATATTAAGGATCCTTGGACCCTTAGCAAACTCGGTTGTGGAGAAATTTAGGGAACCTCCCCACAACATGGCCTTTTCACAAAATAGTAAGGCCAACTCATCTCTAGAGATAGAAGAGAGACGCTCTTGACTAGGGTAATCCATATGATCCACCCTAGGGACGCATAGTACCTTTGAAATGAGCTCCAGGGTAACTACGATATGTGTACCATGGAATATCGTAGTAATCCGAGGCACAAAAGTCGATGGCGTGTATATTGGAGTAAAACTCCTGTATGAACACGTTGGGACACCTCGAGGGTTTCTCACATAGAGAAGCACATCCTCGAGAGCGAAATGCACCGGGTAGAGGAGTGTCTAGAAATTCAAACAGAATGACTTGGCATTTCGAATGAATCGCCCGATCAAAGAAGTTCTCGAAGAAGTCCTTTTGGGCATCTTCGTTACAAAAATGAATAGAGGGAGGAATAGAAGAAGATGAAGAAGTGAAATGACAATGTGAGATCAAGTTCCGAGAGGGGACTGACTTTTTAGGTGTCATAGACAAGAAACTAAACGTGAAAAGGGAAGAAAAAGAAAACATGAACACAGTAGAAGGTTCAGGAAAGAAGGAAAAAAAGAACTATGCATGGTAATGCATGAGCATATAACGTGCAAAAGTAAATTGCATCATGGGAAAAAACCTAATCCATTCTAACAGCACTCACAAGATATAATCAGTCACACAATCCTAGAATGCATGAAACAATTTTATAATGCACATAGAATGCAATGCATGAACATGTGATAACAATTAAACAAGATCCATTCCAAAAATTTTAGCAAAAACACAAAAACCCCATATTTGTCCCATAACTAGAAAACCTCGGTCTAAATGCATGAAATGCATGAAAAAAGTGAAAAAGAGAGGATTAAGAACACTTACCAAGAAATTGAAGCTTGGGTAAGGCCGAAATCTTGAAGGGGGGAGACATATTAGTGAAGAAGGAGTGTTTGGGTCGAGAGAGAAGAGAGAGGTATCAAGATGTTAGAGAGTGAGTAAAACCGGGTCGAACCTTAACTATATATAGAAAAACGTGGCTCGATTGATCGAGGAGGTATCGAAGGGGTGTTGATGACAAAAAGGCCTCGATAGATTGAAGAGGTGTCAAGAAACTATCGAGCTGACAAAAGCTCCAGGAAATTAGCTCGATAGATCGAGTTATCTGTCGAGAGGTGTCAAGAACAAACCCAGAAATCTCGATTGAAGAGGCATGTGTCGAGCTGCTATGAAGATATTATTGAGGAGGTATCAAGCAGCTATTGAGAGGCCAAAAATAAGGTTTTTCAAGGAGGAAAAATAACACAAGATGTATGCAACAAGATAGACACTATAACAAACATCCAAGCAGCATGCTAAGCACTCAAACACACCATCAACTCTAGATGTGTAGCATTCCAAGATGAAAACTCTGTAAACACGTCTAACCAATTTTATTTTCAAAAACAAGTTTAGACAGTTTAGTAAGCATATATTACCACATGTATTCCTTGTGATGACCAAATCACATTGTACCTACACATGCATCAAGATTAGTAAAGAGTATGTGTGTTATGTGTGAAAAATTTGCAAGAAAGCATAAGTGATTCATATTATGAAGAGTAATAATATGAGAAGATCAATTACACCCTCACATAATCATAACTGTTTGATGGAGACCATCACCTTCGAGGTACCTCATATAACTCTCACATCTCCTAGAAACACACTGGCAACCATATTAAAAGCATTTTGATTCTTTTTGCTTTTCATGTTCTTTGCATATTTTTCTTTTAAGCATATCATACTTGGGCATATAGGAGAGAGAAAAGAAAATACCCAATTATGTAAGTTGAACATCTTGATTTTGCTGTGCAAGTGCTACACGTTACAAAGCACGACTTTTATGAATTGCACATAGATGTTTCATGATTGACAAGTTTTAGTGGTGAGATGGTTATTTATACCTTTCTCTTTGGATTTTTTAGTCCTTCCTGTTAAAAAGAGTGATATAAATACAAATGATAAAAGATCAACCAACCATACCCATCACAAAAATAAGCCACAGAGCTCACATTGCTTAGTTGTGCATTGATATGCTCATCTAAGCTACGAGTGATACAAAGTTAAGAAACTTTTTTCGAAAGGCCATCCTAGGTACACAAGTACCAATATACACAAACATACACTGTTTTTGTATTTTTATCATTTTTCCCTTTTTTCATTAAGAAAATAAAAAAAACAACAACAACAACAAACAAACAAACAAACAAACAAAAAAAGCATATAAAAAGAAAGCATAAAAACTAGACTGACTCAAAATAGAAAACATAAAACAACAAACACACAAGCAATGGGGGAGAAAAGTGATAGAATCACTTGGAGTCCTTTTCCTTCCAAATGGGAGACCTAGATGAGGAACCTTTCTTTTGCATGAACCTTTGTTCGGGTGGATAAGAAGGAGAATTGAATCCATTGAAGTTCAAAAGAAGCACGAGAGCCTTAAGCAATTCTCCAAAAGGAGCCAAAGAGAGTTGAAGTTGATTTTGGTTGCCAAAAGATGACACACTATTGCTCTATAAGTGGCTAGCCACTTATAACAATTTGGATGAGTGTGTCTGGATGCTCCACAGTCATGACAGAAGTGTGGCTTCTTTGGTTGAGACTTCTTGCTGATAGAGCGACGTCCATTTTGCTTGGTCTCTTTCCTAACAGTCATGGGGGTACTCCTATAATAGATTTTCCCATATCATTTTTACTCCCACTCCCACTTGCACTTTCAGTTTTAGGTTCATTATCCTCAGAGTTATCATTATTAGCAGCAGGGATAAAAATGACTTTATTTTGAGCACTAGTAGAAGTATTATGAGAAGAGATAGAATGATTATACCCCAAACCGATTTTGTCAGAAGCTGATTTCTTGAAGTTGAGCATTTTATCTAGCTTGGCACTTGAAGCCCTTTCCAATTGAGCTCTGACTTGGAACAATTCTGCATCCAATTTCTTGGTCCTTTCAATCAGAAAATTATTCTCAAACTACAAAGCTCCAATGGTCTGATTAGCTTCATCAACCTTGGTGGAGAGTTATTCTTGTTCCAATTCCACCTCACTAAGCTTCTTTGTAGCAAGTCTATAAAGTTTCTTATGTTTCTCGGAAACTTTGTACAACTTTGAGTAGGCTGTATGGGTGTCATATTTGTTCATCCATCTTCTCAAATTTAGATTCCATCAGCTCTTCTTCTTCGTCAACTGACTCAACTACTTCCTCAGAGGAATGGCTTTGGCAGAATAAAGCCAATCGAGTCTAATACCCTTTGATCCAGTAAACACTATTTGGCCTACAAAGGCTCAAATCCTTTTGTATAAAAGGATAGGAATGAAAACTAATATGAAAAAACATGACGAAAAGAAACAAGGAACAACCAAAAGTGTCAGCAGCAGGAATTGCGTGAAAAAAGAAGAAGAAAGAAAAGCCAAAGCAAAGGAAATGACTAACATACCAAGAAAGGCATGAAGAAATAAGACAAAGACAATGGCAGAAAATGCGTGGATGAGAAAGAAAACAAAATCAGAGAAAAGACAAAAGAAAACAAGGCAAGCCCAAGAGCCCATATCCTCTTCCACAAAGGACAAACACGGGTAGAAGAGACATGTGGCAGGATGAAACAAAACCAATCTGCTACAGTAGAAACAATGTAGGAATGAAAGAAAACAAAAACAGAAGATAGCGGAGCAAGCACATAAGGGCCGGAGCACCACCAACCTGTAGCTAGCCAATACAAAGGAGGTGGGCCCACAATCAAGGAATTTAGAAGGTGTAGTTTGGCGGTGGGGGAAAAGGGATCTATATTTTGTTTCTACCCATGGCTTCTTTTGGGAATATACCCTACTAGGATGGTATCTTATCTAAAAGAGGTAGTAAATGGTTGGGACCATCTGATGCATGCCATAGAGGTAGGTGAGAGAAACCCAAATTCTTATCCGTTTGGAACTGAAAGGTAGAGACTCAAGGCAAAACCAAACAAAGAGAAATTTTGTTGTGAAACAAGTAGTGGTGCAGCAAATGTGTACTGAGCAATGGTAGTGGCTGAGCAACCAATGCGTTGGTGGGCAGTCCTGAAGAAATGCCCACAACAAACCAAAAATAGTTGGTGAAGCCCTAGGGGTAAAATGAAGAAATCTCATTGAATCAGCTTACTATAAAAAGTGGAGGTAGCCATAGATGAGGAAAGGGGGGAGCAACCCACTGCAAGATAGTAGTAGGAACAACCCACGGGAAGATAGCAAAAAGAAACTAAGAGTACAAAGAACGGAGAGAAAGAAAGAAAGTGGTAAAGAGAAGAGAGAAAACACGGCAAAAATAAATGTATGCATCAATAGACTATCTTTCCCCTCCCTCTTTAGCAAACCCACTCTTTGAAGTCCCCCAAAAGTAACAGCTAGTAGCCATTTAGGCCTATTCTCCAAAATGCACAACTTTGATAGTAGAAGCCTATGACAAGATTGTTCAAGTTGAAGTTTAGGTTCCTTCTTGGTTCACTTTTTCAATGTAAAGATTCCACACCTGATGTTGGTGGGAAATACATTTGATTTTTGCTCGTTGGAACTTATATTTCTTGTATTAGCCGTTCTGTTGTGGCATCTTTTATTATATTTGCTGTATTTATTATTCTGTTGTAGTATCTTTACTTGTTGTACTAGTTATTCTGTTGTAGCCCATTTTTTATCATATTTACCGTGTTAGCTATTATGCTAGCTAAACCTTTCTGCTGAAGCTTTCTTATTTCTTTGTTATTATGTGTTTTTCTTTTAACACGAACTAATTAATATTCTACCATATATATGTGTGTGTGTGTGTGTGTTAATACGTATAACTTATAAGTATATATACACATATATGTATGCATATGTATTTGAGAATATGCTAACCCATGTAAATTAACATTTGCTTGATGGGTATTTTCTTTGGGTTTTAGATTTGTTTATGTGCAAGATGTAGAAAAGTATTTTTGCAGCAGAAAATGAAGAGTAGTCATTCACATTGCAGAAAAGTGCAGAAAACTTTATTGCACAGCAAAAAGTTAAGGAAAGTTAGGGGTTGTTTGGTAGGATGTTTTGAGCAATAGTTTTCAGTATTTAAATAATATTACATGTATTTCTACACACTTTTTTACCCACACATATTTCCAAAAAAATACAAATAATGTTACTAGAACAACATTACCAAACAACCCCTAAAGTTCCATAATATAAGCTAAAAAAATATTCCTTTTGTAATAGAGATGGAGAAAAGTCATCCACATTGCTAAAAAGTGTAGAAAACTTTACTACACAGTAGAAAACTAAAGGAAGTTAGATCGCAACAGAGGCTGGAAAAAGCTTCCTTTTGCAGTAGAGATGGAGTAAAGTCACTCACGCTGTAGAAAAGTGTAGAAAACTTTACTGCACAGCAGAAAGTTAGGAAAAGTCAGAGGCAGAATAAGCCCAATTTGCAACTTCATCCTTGGGCTTTGGACATAATGTTTGTGCACAAACTGGCAGTGATAGAATGAGATCTTGGAGCCCATTCCGTGGAAGCGTCAACCCCAACTTCCTTCTTAGAAAGAGCCTAGAATAGATGTTATCTAATAACATCAAGACATGTGTCTGAGGTACAAGAAACGTAAAAAGAACCCTCAACAGTAAGTATATATTTTTTTGTATGACATCCTTGGGTCTTTTTTGTCGTGTCATCAAGTTGGATATATCTATCAAAATTAATGTTTGAAAGTTATGGTGAATTTGGATAAAGGAGGAGTAAAGGAAAGTAGAATACTCCACAAATATAAATACTTGAGGGGTGTGGAGGGCAAGGGTCAGGATTCAAATCTCCAGGAGGGAGCTTCACATACATATACACTTAGATTATGCTAAAGTAGAAATTATATCTTGTAAAAAAAAGAAGAAGAAGAGGAAAGTAGAATAAATTTAGCCGAAAATTGCAGCAAAATGGCCGTTAGTGCCATTACCATCTTTCATAAAAATCTTTTTATATGAGATTGAGTTTCAAATGTAAGCTTTTATATAAAATCTCTTTATTAGCACCATATATATATACTAGCCTCACCACATGCGCTTTGCGCGTGCAATGAGGTTTTTTTTTTTGGTCTAGTGTCATAATTTTCCTTTTTTTTTTTTTTTTTTTTAATTTTGGATAAGTCTATTTTGAAAACATGGATTAGTATAAGAGTGTCCTATTTTGTAGGCATTTTAAGTGGAGTTTGAGATATTTTATCGGGTTGTTCTCAAGTTTTTTTTTTTTTTTTTTTCCTGTTAAACCTAAGGTTTAAGGGTATTTCTAAATCACATAAAAGTATAGTACAAAGAAGGGAATTCTCTTATAGATAGTATAGACTAGCCTCTTAGCACATGCTCATGCTCGTACTTAGAGGCCCTTCTACTTTTTATTTTTTTAAAGATTAATAATTTTTATTCATCATAATTCGCAATTGTTTCATTCTTCAATCACAAAAATAGCTAGAGGTGTGATAAGATTAATATGAAAAAATTATTTCACCCACAAATGCATAATTTCATCACACTCTTCTAGATGTTTTTCTGATTGAAGAATGGAACAATCGCGAATTATGGTGAATGAAAATTATTAACCTTTAAAAAAAAAATAGAAGAGCCTCTAAGTTTGCGCATGAGCGCGTGCTTAAAGGCTAGTTTTTTTTGAAAGGCTAATACTTTTTATTTATTTATCTTAATTCAGAAGAGCGCGTGCTTAGAAGCTAGTTTTTTTTTTGAAAGGCTAGTACTTTTTATTTATTTATCTTAATTCGGAATTGATGTATTTTTTCGGTCATTGAAAAACATAGACATGTGATGAGATGTAGTCTTTTAGGACGCATAATGCAAATGTTTTGGGATGTTGTTTGGTTGCTTACAACAACAGTTTTTTTTTTAATAATACATACCAAAAACATAATTATAATCAATATTCACCATGGGTGGGGATATTTATTTTGATGTCAAGACATTGAATCACAAAATAAAACATACAAAAAATTACATGAATCTTTGATATTCAACCATATAAATTCTTTACATACGTACAGGACTTGCTGTGTGCATTACTAGTCAAGCACCAATATCCATTTTTCAACCACCCCTTCAATAAAAAAGAAGAAGATATCGGTCTTTGATAATTTGGTGGAGCAAAACCGAACCACTGTTCTTAATCTATTAAATCAACCTGCAAATAAGTTAAAAAGTGAGTTATTAATGGCAATATTTTGGTTTTTGGAAAAAAAAAGTTCTCAACAATTAACTAATAATAAAAATTTCAAATTTCCTTTAATTTTCTATGATTCCCATACTACAAAAAAAAAAAAAAAAAAATCAAGGAGTATTATAGTGCAATAAAAAAATAAAAAAAGAAGATATAAAAAATATAGAAACAAATTTATTTTGTGACGGTATGAACAAGAAAGGGAGGGGGGGGGGGGGGGGGGGGGGGTGTGGAGAATACGAAAAATATGTGAAAGGGATTTTAGTCCCATAAACTATTAGTAAATCTATAAATGTACTATTCTAACTCCTGTTTTAGAACAACAGAAAACTTTTATTAAATTAAATCAATTGTTTATACTAACGTAGAATTTTCACTTAAAAAATCCATTCTTATCTATGTTTAACAAAATACCAAAGCAAATTTTCACCTAGAATATTGCATAAGAATATCTGCACGTCAGCAAATTACCAATCCATTAAGCTACAAACTTTGAAAACACAAATACACGTAAATTTCAATTAACTAAAAACTTACCTCTTTTGCTTGTTGTACTGTTTATTATCAGACTTGGGTTGCTTAAAGAATTTGCCTTTCCACCTACAAAAGAAAAGAAAAAGAAAAACCCTTTTTTGCACAAGCGTGGGATTCTTTAGGAAAAGTGTGGAATTAAGAAGAGAGACAAATTAATATAATTGCTACATAAAATAAATGATCTCTAATTCTTTGAGAAAGTTTAATCCCATAATTACTTCTCTCACTAATTGATGGTTGTAAACGTAATTTAGAATTACATATTATTTTATACTTGAAATAAATCAGGTGGAGAGCAAAGAAGAAACTTGGTCTCAGTTGCAAACAGATCTTCTACATGTCTACAGATGGTTATGGATGGCCTGCAATGTGTTGATAACTTGACTTTGACTATGGTTTGCAAATACTGGCAGTCTGCATATGAAAGTTATTCAGATAAAGAATGCCTGATTGGTAATAGATTTCCATGGCTAATGGAGAAAAAGATAAAAGATAAAGAAATAATGCACACAAATTCAGAAGAATAAACCCATGGGAAAAAGATAAAGAAAAAGAGATTAAAAAACATGTTAGATTAGTTAAAAATTATGAAACCAAAATACACAAACTAATAAATTAATAATTTCAACAATGTCAAAGGAAACAAACCTTTTTGAAATTGGAGATTGTGATGAAATGACTAGGCCTGTTCAGATTCCGCCTGCAGTCGACAAAACTGGTCTACACACCACACCCATTTGAGCTTCACCGGAGGCGTATGGCGTGGTGGTTGGAGATGATTTGCAAGTACCGATGACGGCTAGTGCAGTGTGCGGTTGTGGGTTTTGCATTCTAATGGGTACCCGAACCGACCACCACGTATATGTATGTATATGTAATCATGTTTCAGTTTTAAAATAAAAGAAATTTCTAGAGAGAGAGAGAGTACTAGTGCAATAGAGAAGAGAGGCATGAAAGTGAGAAAGGAGAAGGAAGAAGAGAAAAAAAAAAATAGGGTTAAGTTTAGTGATTTAAAATTACGTCATTCCATTTAATTTAATTTTTTTTTTAATTTGATATAAAACAATGTCGTTTTGAAACTAATATTAATTTTAATAATAAGTTCAAAACGACGTTGTTTTAGTTAGAACTTGTTGAGGTCCAAAATTAAATGGGCCACAGACTAAGGCCCAAAGAAGTAAAACGTTGGGCTCATTTCACACCAAAAAATAAATAAAACTAAGAGAGAAAAATGGGCTCACACAATAAAGAAAAGAGAAAAGAAAGAAGAAAAGGGCAGGAGGCCTAGAGGATTGGAATCCAAATACCCACGAAAGAATAATAAAAGCCTAAACTAGGCAGAACTAGCAGACCAAAGAAAGCCCAGTAAGAAGAACTGGGTTGGGATCCCAGAGATCACTAGAGGCAGGGGATCCCTGGACGCGCGAAGTGAGATTGAAGCAAATTCAAAGAGAGATAAAAAAGACAAAGGGCATGCGGATCTCATGCTCCAGACATGCAGTGGAGCCAGGAGGTATGTAGCAAAACGCATGAGCCTAGTTCCGACCATTTGGGGAAAGTGACAAGGAAGAGTACACTGAAAAAGCTGGAACACTGAGAAGAAAAAGCCAAATAGCTTCAAACCAGCCAACGAAGAAGTCTGGGAATAGAAAACTAGCTGAGGGACTTTCATTTGGTCGGACCAAAAGCAAGAAACTATGAGAGAAAAAGGAAACAACATGACCCTGAGCAACCTGGCACGACACGAACTCTAAGGGGCAAAAGGGAGAAATCGTTAGTACCCCAGAGCCCGAAGCTGTGCTATAAAAGGAGGAAGGGGTCCATGCTGAAAGGGATATAGAGATTCAGGGAGAAAGATTCATCTTTGATTAGAACACTCAGCCATTCACGGCCATTTTATTGGAGTTTTATAGAACTAGAAAAGAGCTCTGTAAAATTGAAAGAAAACAGAGGAACCGTTCCCGGTATCCCAGAGACAGCCACTATAGCACATGCTCGGATTCAACAAATTCAAACTCTGCAAGTCTTGAAGCTTAAATAGTTATCAAAGACTGTAGTTTTTGAACTTAGTTGAACCTTGCATCACGTCTTAGTGAGCATTGCAATTATGACTAAAGAAAATTAATAAAATACACCTCACTACTTCAAAGATCTCTAACCTGTTCTTACATTATATTTCATTTTACTGTGCATTTCTTTACTGTTGAAAAAGTCATTCAATACAGATATCTTTGCTTGTTAGTTATTTGTATTGTAGGAAGTTTGTTTTGTGTACCACTCGGTTTTAAAACAACCCTCTTAGCTGCGGTGAATCGAGCCCAGTTCACCAGAAACATTTCTTTGGCCCAGGATCCTTGGGCCACTAAAGTGAGAAGAAAAAGTCACTCTCACAAAACTTAGGTTAAATTTCTGAATCTTTTAAATTTTGTCTTCTCTTATCTCTCATCCGCCTCTCCCCCTTTCCCCCTTCTCTCTCTATCATTCCTCAGCCCCTGCCTTCACCACCAGGCCCACCACCATCGTCCACACGATGTCACCATTTCCAAGGTTTCCCCTCTCATCTCTCCTCTTTGTCACAATTATTATCTAGAAATTTGAAGAGAATGTTTTGATGCTTAATACCTAGCTATTAGGGTTCTCCTTTCTATGCTTTTCTTCCAGGTACGAAAATTTATATAATGCTCAATATATACCTGCTTCTCCTTGCAATGCTTTTTAGAAAGATGGAGAATGTGTTGTTTGATATTTCTATGTGGGTTGCTTGATGATTTTTTTTTTTAATTATTTGTTTGTTTTATTTTTGCACCGAATTAACTGCACTGCCTCGCTATGGTCAATTAGAACTTGGTGTAGACCAGTTCTTACCCTTCACATGTGAGGTGCAGTCAAGCATGAGGGAAAACCGCACCCTATAGGTGTGGTGCAAAATTCCCCCACCCCCCCTCCCCCCCCAAAAACTGGCTGCATCGTGCCGTGTATAGGCCTATAAGTGACCAAGAAATTGAGGCAATATAAAAGTCTGTGCAAACTGCAAAGAAAGCAAAAAAAGAGACGTGTGAGATATTTTAAAATAGAGATAGTGTGTGCTTATTTTTAGGAAAAAGATGCATCAAAAGTGTGTTAGATGAGATAATGCGTGCTAATTTTTAGAGAAAAAAAAGATACGTTTTTGAAAAAATATTTTTAAAGTAGTCTACTAATGGTGCATTTTTTAGACGGTAAAAAAAAAAAAAAAAAAACCACTAATGGCGCTAAAAAGTAAAAAGTAAAAACTTGCCGCCATTTGTTTTGGAAATTAGAAAAAAATAATAATAAAAAAGAACGTAAATTTGAAAAGGGAGACTCTATAAAAAAGGAAAAATAAAATAAAATAAAAGCAGTTTTATCCATTCACATTAGGGGAGGGGGGGGGGGGGGGGAAACAGACGTGAGGAAGAAATGTGGTTATTATTATTATTTTTTATTTAGGTAAAATTTAGGAGCATGAGCAGTTTTATCCCTTCATGTTAGAGCATTCACATCAGCATGTGAATACTCATGTATAATACAAAATTTTCCTCATTTTACACATTTTGGCCAAAAATCCTCCCACATCAGATGGTGTAAAACCGTGTAAATTCTTCTAAAAATTTCCATGAGCTACAGTAACCGTGTATATATACACGGTTACTGTAGCTCATGTATAGATTATTTTAATATTTCTAATTTCGCTCCTTTTTTTCTCTCTCTTCTCCATCTGCTCAACCAACCCCTCATCATCTTCTTCCTCCGATACACACTCCCACAGACAAAATAAAAAATCAACCACCACAAAATCAACAACAAAATAACCCAGACACCACAAAACCAACAAAATAACCCACAGACAAAATCCAAACCGATCGGCGTGCTTGGATCGGAGCGCTTGGATCGGCGCTCGTGGGAGCTTGGATCGGAGCTGCGGAGCGGAGTGGTGGTGCGGAGTTGCGGATCGGAGCTCGGATCGGAGCTGCGGAGCGGAGCTTTGGATCGGAGCTCGTGGGAGCTTGGATCGGAGCTGCGGAGCTGCGGATCGGAGCTCGTGGGAGCTTGGATCGGAGCTGCGCAGCGGAGCTCGTGGGAGCTTGGATCGGAGCTGCGGAGCTGCGCAGCGGAGCTTGGATCGGAGCTGCACGGCGGAGCTCGTGGGAGCTTGGATCGGAGCTGCGCAGCGGAGCTCGTGGGTATTGAGATGGGTTATGGGCAGGGAGATGGGCTGTGAGAGAGAGAGAGAGAGAGCAAAATCAGAAAAAATGATGGTTGAGAAAAAAATGAGCTGAGAGAGAAAGAGTGCGCGCCTATAATAAGGTAGGTGAGGAAATAATAAAAAAATGGAGAAAATTGATTATTTAAATAAAAGTGGTGATAAAATAGATGAATTGATGTGGGTGATTTGTAAAAGAGAATGTGTAAAATAGAAAAAGTAGGTTTTTAGTGTAAAAATGGGCGTGTATTTTACACGGACTGATGTGAATGCTCTTAGGGGAAAAAAAAAGACTGGAGGGAGAAACGTGCAAACTATTTATTTAAAATTTTGGAGTTACATATTTAACCCTATTATTTAAACTTTTTAAACAATGACTTTGAGGGTATTTTGAGTATTTAAGTTGAGAATCTCAATTAGGAGATGTTCCTTAAATAGTAGTATAGACAATGCATTTTTTAGTAGCATTAAGGGAAAATATCTATACAACTATAAACTAAAAAAAAAAAAAAAAAGCTTCAATACATTATGGTACTAGAAATTTGTATCTTTTTAATTGATAGAGATGAACAATACATTAAATGAAAATTCCTCAAAAATTTTAATTTTCTAAACAAAATCAACATTTTGGGATGGAAAGAGTAAGACCCTATTTGGTACAGTCACTCAAACACATGTTTTCATTTTTTAAACAATATTACATGTATTTTCACACATTTTTTCACCTACATGTATTTCTACCAATGTTTTCAAATAACAAAACACATGTTTTTAAGTGCATGTAACAAGCAGCCCTAAGTATTTTAATTAGTTTTGTTTTTGAAGCCTTAAATATCAATCATTATACTTCACTAATCCATGAAAATTTTAAAAGTTATAAATCTCATGTTTTATAGATTTATTTGAAAGACTAAGATAAATTAATAACTTTGATTACCTTCGTAAATAAAATAAAACTTTGATTTTTATGCATAGGAAATGTTGTGTTCCTATCAACTTTGACGAGGACTTGTTTAGCAAAAAAAAAATCTTTGACGAGGACTTCGTAGCAAAAAAAAAAAACTTTGATGAGGACTGTACTTGATTTTTATGCATAGAAAATGTTGCGTTCCTATCAACTTTGATGGGGACTGTATATTATAATTTCTTCGGATTCTTCCTTTAGGTATTCACTGTTCAGTCACCAGCACACGGTCAACTTTGGAATAGTGCACAAAACAAGAGTATGGGACCCACCACCACCCTTCTTTGGTTCTTGCTCCTTGCCGACAGGTACACGTGGGTGAGACTTTTGGGTTTGGATAAAAAAAAGGTTTTAAAAAACAATGGGAAAAGAGCGGGGTTAAAAGAGAGAGAAAAATAAATGGATAAATACAATTACTACTACACCCAGGATTTGTAAATGTTGAAATTCTAAGTTTGGATTTTACTAATGTATGTTTTTAGGGTATATATTAATTTTTATTTTTAAAAATTAAAAAAATAATAACAATTTTTTCAATTCTCGAGTAAATGTTTTCAAAAATAAAAAGCTTAGGGCACACATTAATCGAACCTTCTAAATTTTTAACACATTGCATAAATTTTTTACCGATAGCACTTTTTTATCTTGTTTTCTTTAGTTTTAATTTTTATTTTTATGTATCTAAAAAAAGTGAAATGGAGGAAAGAGACATAAATAAAAAAAAGAACAAAAATATATATTTACTTTCATTTTTAACAGGAAATTACATAGGATAAAATGACAAATTTTAAATTAAGATATTATTAAAATAGGTCTTACTGTAGATGAATCTAGTCATTATGAAAGTGACGGTCTACCCATGCCCCAATCCACTTGATCAAGATGTAAAATAAACAAAAATCCACCACAAACATCCACTTCGAATCTTTTCGTCTGCCTTTAAATAGTCCTGCATCTCTATGTAGTTTCCATACACCAAAACATCAATCTTCTGGGAAAATAGTGGGGCTATGGGTTTCCTTGGGATGCTTATGCAAGTCATCTGGGTTGGTGTGATATTATCAGCAACAATGGCAGCCGCAGCAATAGCGTTTCCAATAGCCCGGCCTGAATGCCCCGACAGATGTGGAAATGTTAAAATTCCATATCCATATGGCACAACTGAAGGTTGTTACCTCAAAGATACTGCTATTTATGGGTATTATTTTATCAAATGTACTACCAACGTGTACAGCCAACCTCAACCACTGATTGGAGACTTTAACGTTTCAAGCATTTCCATGGAAGAAGGTGAGATTGAGGTCCAGATGTATAACTCCCTTGACTGTTACGATGAGTCAGGTGCGTCTCAGTTAAAAAAATCTGGAATACTCACCCTTTCCACTTTCACAGTTTCTGCCACAAAAAACAAGTTCGTGGCAGTTGGCTGTGACACTTACGCATACCTAAATGGTGATCTGAACGGTCAATTCTTCTCCATGGGCTGCCTGTCCAAATGTCAAAACATAAGCAATGTAGTCAGTGGGAATTGTTCTGGAATTGGGTGTTGCGAGGTGCAAATTCCTGCAGGAATGATAAACGTTAATTTTAAAGCATATAGCTTTGGGAATAACCACACAGAAGTCTGGGATTTCAATCCATGCAGCTACGCCTTTATTGTCCGAGCAGACAAGTTCAAATTCTCCTCAGACTATCTTATTAGTCTACAATACAACAGAGCCATTCCCATGGTTCTTGATTGGGCAATTGGTAATGAGAAGTGTGAAGTTGCTCAGAACAAAGCGAATTATCTATGTGGAGTGAATACCACATGTTCTAATCTCAAAAACCAAGTTGGGTATCGTTGCAAGTGCAAGGACGGTTACGAAGGGAACCCATACCTCAGTTGCCAAGGTATATATTCAATTTACTTATGAATCTCTACGACAAAAATTATGGAAATAAACACAATAAAACATCTTTTTAACGATTTTTTTAACATATATATCATGTGGCAATACGTTTCACATTTCATTTTCGTTTTAATGGTTTGTCGTTGCTCTTGAGTTTGATTGTAGTACTTGATTTATGATACTTAAAAATTGCACCTTTTTTTTGCTTATTTATTATTTTATAATTACAGACATAAATGAGTGTGATGCTAAAGAGTTTAGTAACTGCACGAGCCATCAATATTGCGTCAATGAACTCGGAAGTTACCATTGTTCGTGCATCGAAGGGTACCATTTGGATGCGGAAGAATGTGCTTCTAATAAATCATCACTAGCAATTAAACTCACAGTTGGTAAGTATATTTATTTTAGAGATTACACACTTTTCATTGTTTACTCGTTATATACACAATGCCATATGAAATAAAATCATATTTTTAAAACATGATTTTAGTTAATATTGTAAAATCTTGTTTTTTATGAAATCTTGTTTTCAAATGAGTGTGTACGGAGTGTGCAATAAAAAATACATAATAAAATTATCCCTAAAAATCTTTCTATAGTCTCCAATGTCTTCTCCAATCATGTCACATAAGTATTCCACAAATTCTTATTCATCCAAAAAATAGTATCACTAGAATCGACTAAAATACTGATTATTACTAATTTGCCTTTTGCTTTATTAAGAGTGTGTTTGGATTTTGGATAGAGTTTATTTTTTATTTGTTTATTATTCTAACAATAAAACAAAACTGCATAATAATTAGTCTAATTTGTTAAACAAAACAATAAAGTAATTCTAAAAATTATAGTAATTCATTAACAAAAAGCTAAGGAGTTTTGAAACTTACAAGCTCACCATAGAAAAAAGATTAATGAATATTGTTAAATTTATTATTGTCGTAGTAGTGAGTTTTAATTTTCACTAAATATTTAATTAGTCAATAATGTTATAGTTTCTCATTAAAATAGAAAAAATTATCTAATTAAAGAATTACTAAAAGTAAGTCAAACTCAGTAAAATCTACCTTCACTCCTTTCAACTAAACTTCAAACGCAATACTCATAGGAGCTATTATACGCTGTACCCGGCATATATGCCGGGTACAAGATATAAAAATTGTACTCATAGAGTCATAGTCTTATGTAACTGTGGAATTAATCAAAGCAGAGAATTTTCAAACTTCTTAGAATGCATTGCCCTCCTACTCATAATATTGTAATCTCATGATATTGCGTAGATTACTCGAAGTTGTATAAGGCTCACAAACCCTTCAAAATCCTTTTGGAATATCATTAGCTTCATTTGTCAACGTTGTCTGCTGGAAAACATGAATAGATACCATAAAGAAGAATAAAATTAGTGCTTTGTGTGTAATTGGGAGAGGACATTTAGGATTTATTTAAAAAACAAAAAATCTATTTTAACGACAGAAAAATATACTTTATTTACTTTAACCTATCATATCACAACTCACTCTATATCAAATCTTTTATTTTTTATTCTTCTCTCTCTCAGCAGCCACACCCCTACAACTCTCCACCACCATACTACCACTGTAAAACCCAAAATCACAACCAAGCACTACTGAAAATCCACCACTACCGCCAAATTTGCAACCCACCCAACATCACCACAAGCCTTCACAAAACCCAAATCAATAAAAATTCATCACAGAACATAAATTAAAAACCCATCACAAAACATAACTGATTAAGTAGTGAAATTTTGTATTGTAAACAAAAATAAATAAATAAAAACTAATCTCATTTTCAAAACTTTTAACCATAGAACCAGGTTGGGGTCGTCGGGACCGCAATACGCAAGGAAGTATCTTATGTTTTAACAATTATGGGCCCATATTTTAAAGAAGCCCAAACTGTCCAATACGGCGAAATCCCAAATTTGTATACAAAGGTCACAAACTCAACCTGCTTTAACAATAGAAAACACCCATGTTGAGTTAGGACTTAGGACCCAAACTAAAGCCCACCTATATACCATTCTTTCTTGAACAATATTTCCGTCACTCGCTTCGCGTAACCCTGGCCCTGTATACCTTGAAAATTTTGGTAGGGAATGCCTGAATGAACTTATTTTCATTAATAAACAAGTTATATAGATTATAATTGTATCTAGAAAATAAAAATTAAAAAATTTTATCCAATTATATAAATAATATAAATAAATAAACCCTAAAGCTTCAAACCATACTTGGAAGTCTCAATAGCATATTAACCCATATATTATAATTTGGTCACCTAAATTATACTTTAAAATATATTTGAACTTCCAAGTTTATTTAGAAAATTTAATAAAAAAAGCTTATTTATACTAGAGTGAATTTAATTTTTCTTAGAAAGATAATATTGTGTTTTGAATTTAATTGGAGAATAATGTACTTTATTTAAGAAATTGTGTCCGATTTTGCCTTTTTTAATTACAAAATTCTATAAAAACACCAAAATTTAAAAACTTATTTTTAGAGGTACTATGCTATAAACGAACCACTACCACTACTATTATTATTATTTTTTTTGTAAATCTACACCTATTGTTTATAATTGGCCCAACAAAATGACGGTGCATTTGTCATATATCCCCGGTCTGTTGTTTAGACTTTAGAGTTTAGACTCTCAATTGGTTAACAAAAAGAGATTAAATTTTATAAGGACGTGGTGTAAAATCCATATTTTCCTTCTCATATCTCAATATGCCATATCATCTTATTATATATTTAAGAATAAACACAACCACATCCAATCAATTTTAATACCCATATATAAATCCAACAAAATTAGGAGTTTATTGAGATGTTATTAGGTGTAGTAGGATGTATTGAATTTTAAGTAAAATGTCGATGTGGTAATCTCTTATTAGATGGTGTAAAACATGAGTTTTACACCCTATCCTTAGCAAATTCAGACTCTAAAAAAAAATTAACAAAAAACAAAAAACAAACCAAACCCCATCAAATTTTTATTCTTTTAAAGGACTTGTCAATAAAATTACCTTAATTTATTTGCAGCGCTGATTATCTAAGAGTAGGTTCTTATTGGTTTTTATCTAGACTCACAATTAACATCAAATTTTCATTTACTAATAACTATTTACCACATTAGCAATTTATAAAAAATTTGTAAAAATGTTTGTATTTTTATCATTATTCTAGTATATATGTAGTTACTCAAATCTTTCCACGGCGGAGGAATGCCATTAAATAGGTTGAATCAATTTCTCTCTTTTCTCTCTACAAGTCACAATCTCAAAAATAAATTCGGAAAAAAAGTTTAACTCCTATTCATAAGCAAAATTTATAAAAGTTAGTCATGCTATACTACCTTTCTGAAAGAAAGATTAATAGCAAGGATAACCTCAAAATTCATTTTTAATTGGCTTCTTAACTACGAAAGAATGTTAAGGTTTTAACTAAGGACCCCAATTAAAAATTTTGGTTCACCAATTCTATTTTAATTGTTATTATTTTAATACTCATGTAAATTAGCATGAATTACATTCAGAGTCGATGACTAATATATTCTGATGTAGTAGTCATTAACTACATTGTAATTCAAATATTGAATGGCTCATTTTTATATGATATATATCTTAAATATTTAGTTCTTAAAGGTATTGAGAAATATAAAATGGTTAAAAAGTTCTACAAGGTGAAAATGCATGTCTGAATGTCTGAATGTGTGTAGGTATCGGTGTTGGCCTTTTAGTCTTGCTTGTGGGAGGTTCTTGGATATATTGGGGACTGAAAAAAAGAAAGCTTATCCAGCTAAAAGAAAAATTCTTCCAACAAAATGGTGGCATACTATTACAACAGAAACTATCTAATCATCAAGGTTCTGTGGAGACAGCCAAAATTTATAGCGCAGAAGAGCTTGAAAAGGCCACCAACAACTATAATGAGAGCAGAGTCCTAGGACAAGGAGGTTATGGTACAGTTTATAGAGGAATATTACCAGATAACAAAGTGATTGCTATTAAAAAGTCCAAAATTGGTAGTCAGCGTCAGGTTGAACAATTCATAAATGAGATGACTGTGCTTACTCAAATCATCCATCGGAATGTGGTTAAGCTATTAGGTTGTTGTCTAGAAACAGAAGTACCCTTACTAGTTTATGAATTCATCACAAACGGGACTCTTTCTGACCACATTCATGATAAAGGTCGATCATTCTTCCTTTCATGGGAAAAGCGTTTGAAAATTGCAGCAGAAACTGCAGGAGCACTTGCATACTTGCATTCTGCAACTTCTGTGCCGATCATACATAGAGATGTTAAAACTGCAAATATATTATTGGATGAAAACTTCACAGCAAAAGTGTCTGACTTTGGAGCTTCCAGGTTAATTCCTCATGATCAAACAGAATTAAACACATTGGTGCAAGGAACTTTCGGGTACATGGACCCAGAATACTTCCATACTAGTCAACTAACAGAAAAAAGTGATGTTTATAGCTTTGGTGTTGTTTTGGCAGAGCTTCTGACTGGTAGGATGGCACTTTCTTTCAATATGCCTGAAAATGACAGAAATCTAGCCAAATACTTTGTTTCTGCAGTAAATGATGATCGCCTATTTCAAATTCTTGAGGATCACATTGTCAATGAAGGTAATATTAAGCTACTAAAGGAAGTTGCTAATATTGCAAAAAGTTGCTTAAGTCTGAGAGGCGAGGATAGACCTTCTATGAAGGAAGTGGCAATGGAACTGGAGGGCTTGGTTATCATGGAAAAACATCCTTGGGGAAATGCTAATGTCAATATAGAAGAGATTGAGAACTTGCTCAATGCACCTACACAATCATTCAACATTGATGTTGGCACAAATTGTTCCAGCAATACAACTACAGGGTATGATAGCATGATAAACCAAGTATTGAAACCATTGGATGGCGGGAGATAATTGGTTAGTCCACCATAGTATACTTGCATCAATTGAGACTAAATTATTGATATATCTATTATTTAGCTACAATCATTTTAGACTAAATGATAGAATTGGAGGTGCAATTGAACTTATGTATGACATTATATTTGAATATGTAGATTGGCTTGTTTTGTGTATGACATTATACACATGTTGTAGAACAGATAAAATTTTGGCACATGGCCAAAGGAACATGCATTCTAACCGAAATGTCTCGGTGGTATTCTTTTTTTTAATTTCTTATTTTTTGACAATTTGATAATTAGGAGAGGAAAATTTGAATCTTGAATTTTTACTGAAAACATTAAGTACTAGTTGAGTTACAAAACTCTTGCCGTTTAGGTAGTCTTCAATATATCATCTAAGCCATATTACTTGATATTCTACTTTCAGTGGTTAAGGAAGATTCCACTGAAGGCCCTGTATAGGTGAGCAATCATTTTGCCTGTAGTTGTCATAGTGTAGAGAGATTTAAATATATGGCTTTAAATCTCTTATTAGTCTAGCTGTCTAGACTTAATTACCACAAAAAATAATCAAGATCTCAACAAAGACTGTGGAGACACATTCTGTGATCCAATGATTGTGTTCGTTTTTAGACCCCTTAAAACATAACCAGATTAACCTAGTTAATTAGCCAAGTGATTACTTAGTCAAATTTAACAGATCTAGGTTAACACAAATATATCATATCATTGTAAAGTGCGAAAAATAAAGAACACAACAATAAGATAATCCAGGAAAACCAAACTGGTAAAAAACCTGGGGAGGATTTAACCTAGCTATCCTCAAGGTAAAACAAATCAACTATGAAAGAATTGAAGTTTACACAATAGCGACTTAGACCACTAATATCCTAGTGCTACCTCGAGTAGGAAACTTACTACCACGATCACGTGACAGCTCCGAGTCCACAAACTACTTCTTTCTTGGATTCCCAGCAAGCACAAGCACTCCCACTTGTATATTTTTAAGCTCTTGACATCAATCTTGAGATTGGAAACCCTCAATGTATGTGAAGGCAAACACTTCTAGATCTCACAAGAGATTCACACACATAGTATAAAGAGCAACCTCAAAACGTGGCTAGGGTTTTTCTTTTTATACTTAAGACAAAACATAAAACCCTATACATCAAACGGGCTTGGGCTGAGTTGAAAAATTTTGTAGAAAAACAATCAGCACAAACTTTGATCGATTGAGTCTAATTTTCAATTGATCAAGCCAGGCAGATTTACACAGTAAATCCTACAGTACACTCGATTCCAACTTTACACTTAAACATACTTTGAGCAAGTCTAAAACAAGACTAAACGTTTTGATCATGGTTTGCCAACATTACAAATTAAAGTTCTAATACATTTAAACCTAAAGTCTTAGAACCCAACAAACTCCCCCATTTGGCAATCCGTGACAAAACACAAACTAAACAAAGTGCTCAAAGTTTACAAAAAAACAACCCAATATAAAACTCTGCCCAACAAAACAAATTCAACCTCATCACTATCTATCAGTTGCAAGTGTAGACAGCAGCACAATTGAATCAACCTGTATATTCCTGTAACACTTAACAAACACATAAATGCATGTGTGAAAAATACAAGTAAAACAAAATAAATTCTTTATTTCACATAACATAAACTACAGGACATATATTATGAATAACCTCATAAATATAAATCAATAATCAATGTAGCACAATGTAAAGCAAGAAACAAAAATAAATACATCATAGTATCTCCCCCTATCATGGACAACCCAAACAAAAACAAAAAATACATCATGAGCCAAAAAAGTAGATACATAATGAAGCACCTAAATACAATCTAAAGCTCCACAACTCCAAAATAGCAAAAATCTCCCCCTAACAACAAAAACTCCTTTACACAAATGCACTCCCCCTTTTTGTGACGAATTGCCAAAGGGCACTTACTCATCATCAAAAGGAGGTGGCGGAGGCGATCAACGAAGACTATCCAAATCCGCTCGCAAGGCACGAAGCTCATCAAGCATGTCCACCAAAAGCTGACCATGAGCCGCCTGAACGGTCATGACAGTCTCCAACATACGACGAATGTCTGAATCATTCGAAGTAGAAGGTGGAGGAATAGCAGCAGCAGCAGCAGTCGGATCAACAGACGCCTCAACAGTAGTATCACCTATAGTAGAGGGAGGAGGAGGAGGAGGATGAAGAGGAGGGGGTGCACCAAAACACTCAACTCTTGGGCGTTTAGAGCTTGCTCTAATCTAAGTAGCCTTCTACCTAAGAAAGGTGGCACCTATGGGAGCTATGATATGAATGGGCTCAGACGTCGGAAACTGCTCTAATCCTAAATGCAAAAGAATCCGATGAATAAAAACCTGAAAGAAAAGGGCATGAGCAGTAGAACTACTCCTATGAACCTCAATTAAAGAACGAATGAAAAGATGAGGAAAACTCATAGGAGCGTCCGTGACAAGGGCATACAAAAACACACAACGCTCTATAGGAATGGTGTGCAAATGAGAGATAAGCCACAAAGAATGACAAGCAATTCGAAAGAAGAGATAATGAATCTTAGTCAACTCAGTAGAAGTGATCCGAGGATCAGAACCCCACTGGATAGAAGTACTAGTGGTGTATGACATGATGTCATCTAAGGGCGGAGACTTATCATAAAAATAAACAGGATGCTGGACTAGTGGCACCCCAAGAGCATCAGCCACTACCGAAGGAGTAATGGTGTACTCTTCACCCCGTATCAAACTCTTCACCTGAGTGTTGGAATCATAGGAGTGGACAGAGAGGTTCAAATAGAACTCTCTGATCAAGGTGGCCAGAGGAGGATGATCAACATCCAACAAAGGCAACCAACCCCGACAGTCAAAGTTTCTCCTAATCTCACCATCTAACTCATCTAACAAAACCTTCCTCTCAGCCCATACATTCCTACGAATGTTCAGCTTCTCATAAGCTTCCTAATTTTTCTCACTCAGGAACCTCTCACTATCAAAGGTGGGAGAAGAAGTAGAGGTGGAGATCCTATGAGGTCTAGCCTTCCTAACCATGATGCTAAGGATCAAAAGGACAAACACAAAAGAGACAGAGAAGAAAAAACAAAAAAACCAAGGGTAGACTGCAAGTTAGCATAGAAATATAGAAATAACAATTCTATATGATGCATGAACAATATCAACTGTGAGAGACCGCGCCCCCGACCTGTTTTTTATGGAATGTTGGGCAGAATCCACGTGAATGGGTGGAGTCGTGTTATTGCCTCTCAAAATGGAGGTTTGACTAGTTATATATTTCCCTTTAGATTAAGGGTTTTACAATGGAGTCGCCGCTTATTTAATTATTGGAAAAAATAAGAAAACCATAATTGAAACATTCCTCATTTTATTAATTTGAAATTTGAATTTACATTGATCATAGGAAAATTACATGGCTTTGGTCCTAGATACAATCTAAGGTAAAGTACATGGCTTTGTTTTCTAGTTACAATCTAGAAATTGAAAATTACATGGATAAGCATTTGATTTACTAGCCCTTGATCTAAGTTTGGAGGCTATGTTACAAGGTGGGAAGGTGTTAGACACCCACCTTGCCCGGTGAAACTGGTCTTCTAGACTATGGTGGCCAACAATCATATCATATCATCTAATATGTGAATCAATTTACATGTTGAATTTAATGTGTGTGCATGTGATAAACCCTAATTTAATTTATTAAACATTGCATTTAGATTTGAAAAATAAAATTCTAGTGAATGTGTGTAGATGGTGATAACCTAGATTCAAGGATTTGAAAGAATTATGAAAAAAACATGTTTTTCATATTTTTGATGTAGATTTAAGATCAAAACTAGTGATATGCATGAACATGTGATGAACAACCAAGAATATGTAAAGAACACATAAGAACATTTAAGAACATTCAAACATATTCAAGAGAATTTAAATAATCACTATCATGCTTTAATCCTAAATTCTCACCATGGCAACACAATAAACAAGTTAGGGAAATGGATTATACCTTCATGCAAGATCCATATGGTGGAGAAATAGACTCTTGGTGGAGGTCCTAAGGGTGAAGAAAAGAAGAACTAGGAGAGGGAGAGTGAGTCTCACTCAATACCTTAAGTCTCAGGAAGACTAAGATATGACAAGACTACTCAACTTCACTAGAACTCAAGAGGAGAGAAGAGAGGGATTTTTTTTTTTTTTTGTGTGCTCTGGAATGAAGGAGGGGGAGGGTTTATATAGTAGTGGTAGAGGGAATATGAATGGAAGGCCATTAATGAGGGTTGACAAAGAATTATGAACCTAGACCTCATTTTAGCCTTGGGAAAATCTGGTGCATTAAATGGAAAGATTGATAGGAGTGAGGAGCAAGCCAAAATTCGGTTTTCCCATAGCTGCTATAACAGCCTGTAGAGTCAACTTCGAAAAATCATATCTGACTCGATTATAATAGGAATTGTCTCATTCTTATGCTCAAATTGAAGCTCCGGATGTCTAGTTTCTGGAAAAATTAACCTCATTCATAGATTCAAAATATTCTGAGAGATATCGATGAAATGGTAAGTAGAGGTCATTTGTTAGAAAATGGTTTTAGCACAATTAACATTAATAGGTCCAAAATTAGCTCCCAATTAACATTAGATGGCTCTAATCACTCCAATTTCAGACTTAATTAGTTCCAAATTTACTCTAATTAAAATATAATTACACAATTACCCATTGAATAATTAATGTTTAACTATCTAATTAATTAGGTGTATGCAACCTTACCATAAAATGTAGTTCTAACCAATCAAATTATGATACATCATTGATATCAAATTGATTACACTTATAACCAATTGAAATCAATTGTTCATAATCACATATAGTCAGACTTAATTTGTGATAGTGCATCTCAGCCATTAAAACTTGATTTGATGATAACTTTCAATTTGGTGGTCCGATTAGGGCTTACGACCAGTCGATTTGATCGTTACAACGTCAAGATCATTTTAGTGAAATGAGATTAAGGATCTAATGGTCAGAATCAAGATGCATATTTTCAAGGCAAAATTACCATTTTACCCTCCATGTGAGGTTAAATACATGTTGCAAAATTGGGTGTCAACGGAGTGCCCCTCATTGGCAGAGCTTGAAAAATGAATGTCAATGTATGAAGGAGACACCTAACTTTGCAATCAGTATTTAACCGTGGTGAATGTATGATGCATGTACACAAAAATGCAAATCGTCATGTAGTGGATCAAAATGTGGATCGAATCTCCGGGGAGATTGCCTACGTACCTCTTGGTGAGAGGATCAAGTCCAAATGTAGTTCATACATGTAGCCTTTTTTTTTTTTTTTTTGAAAAAAAAATGAGTACAAGACATGCTTACCAGTGGTTACGACAAAATGAGGATTTCAGTCGTGATCTTGAATTTTGGACATGCTTTCTAGAGGTCCGATGGATTTGAATTTTGGACGTGCTTCCCAGAGGTCCAATGAATTGAAGTTTGGACATGCTTCCCAGAGGTCCGATGGATTTGAATTTTGGACGTGCTTCCCAGAGGTCCGATAGTTTGACTTTGGACGTGCTTCCCAGAGGTCCATTGAAAGTGAATTTGGACGTGCTTCCCAGAGGTCCATTGAAATTGAATTTGGACGTGCTTCCCAGAGGTCCGATGGATTTGAGTTTGGACGTGCTTCCCAGAGGTCTGATCGATTGAAATTTGGACGTGCTTCCTAGAGGTCTGATAGATTTAAGTTTGGACGTGCTTCCTAGAGGTCCGATGGATTGAAGTTTGGACGTGCTTCCCAGAGGTCCGATGGATTTGAGTTTGGACGTGCTTCCCAGAGGTCCGATGGAATTGAATTTTGGACGTGCTTCCCAGAGGTCCGATGGAATTGAATTTTGGAGGTGCTTCCCAGAGGTCCAATGGTTTGAAGTTTGGACGTGCTTCCCAGAGGTCCGATGGAATTGGATTTTGGACGTGCTTCCCAGAGGTCCGATGGAATTGGATTTTGGACGTGCTTCCTAGAGGTCCGATGGAATTGGATTTTGGACGTGCTTCCCAGAGGTCCGATGGTTTGACTTTGGACGTGCTTCCCAGAGGTCCATTGAAAGTGAATTTGGACGTGCTTCCCAGAGGTCCATTGAAATTGAAGTTTGGACATGCTTCCCAGAGGTTCGGGGATTTGAGAGGCATTATGCATGCCGATGTTTGTGGGCTTTTTACCCTAATACCTGCAAAATAAATATTTCCAATTAGTAACGGAGTTATTCATTGAAAAGACTTTGGCATACCTGGCGAATGCCCCTAGTTTGGGACATCTTCCATGCTGAGGGTGGACAATTGACTTGATGTTGCACCACTGGAGAATATGGAAGAGGATGATAACTTTCTGTTCCTGAAGAAGAATTTAATGAAATTTTTTTTTTTTTTCTCTTTTTTATGGTAACCTAAGAAGTATGGGCCCAATGTCCCTAGTCCCAAGGCTTTTTGAAAATTCTCTCTTTTCTTTTCTTCTCTCTATCTCTCTCTCTCTCTCTCAATTTGAAGATTTGTTCATTATCAAAAGCGAAGAAGATGAAGATGGAGTAAAAGAGATGAAGATTTATTCATGATTTTTATTTTTTTTTTGAAAACCTATCCTTTGAATGAGAATAACTTTGGCTGGAAGTTAATGTGGATTGCTGGATAAGTCCTTGATTAATTACTGCAAAAAGATAATTTCAATTAGCAATGGATTCTTTCATTGATATGAATTGAAAATACTTACCCAATGCCCCTAGTTTGGGGCATATTGCACGCTTAGATTGAAGCTGAGTTCATTTGATGTTGCAACCATTGGGGAACATGAAAGAAGATCACAGTCCACTATCCTTGGTTCCTGCAAAAAGACTTTCTTTCTCTAGCTTGTTAGAAACCAATTATTGTGAAAACTTGCACACAATATAAATAGGCCAATGCTCCAAGTTTAAACATGCTGAATGCAAACAAATGAGCTTAACCTAACATGCACCCAAACAATTTTGTTACATTGTTTTGAATTTGTTCTCCAAGATTGTTTGGGTGAATGGGACCGGGCCTTTGCAAGGCTGCCTACGTACCTCTCTCATAGAGGATCAGGTCAAGATGCAGTTCAAGAGAACTAGATTTTGGAAAAGAATGATTTTTTTTTTTGGTGGAAATGAGATTTCTCTTTCTTTCTTCTTCTCTCTTTTTTTTTTTTTTTTTTTAACTTTTTTTTTTTTTTTGAACAAGTGGTGATCCGTTGAACAACCATTTTAGCAAATCAAAGTGTTTAAGAATCAAACAAATCTCTTTGATTGGGAAGGATCAAGATCATTAAACTCATGTAATCAAATTTGCTTCATCCTTTTGAACATCGTCAGATTAAGTTTCCAAAGGCAATCAAGAAATGAAATGCATCACATTGTTGGGTGTAAACAAGGAGAGTGCTCTAGGTTTGGAAGTTCTTTTGGGGATTTGAAAATTTGAGAAGTTTTGTCCTCGGATATATCATCCTGTGGGGTTTGACAATTTTAAGCATTTTTCCTTTTTAATTCAAGAAAAAAATATTATTAGAGTTTAAGATGCGCCTACAATTAGCACAACTTCAAGGAGGTCTTATTCATGGGTTGTAATGTAGGCCAGGTTTAGGTTATGAAATGAAGGATATAAAAAGGCTCAAAATTCCCTATGATGTTCCCCCAAGTATGCATTACTCAAAAATCAAGTATTAGAGGAGTTTTCCTATTTCTTCTTTACCATCTTCTCACTAGTCTCCGTTGATCACTTGTATCAACATTTTTTTTTATGCTCATTCCATTGAATCATACCTCTAGACTTTCATCTTGTAAAATCCTTTTCTTTTTAGGTTACATCTTCAAGTTTTCAATTTGCTAGGATTTTTTTTTTTTTTTTTTTGGCCCTAACTTTTGCCTAGACCGCCCTTTTGGGTTTTCAGCCTAGCGGCCCTTTTTTTTTTTTTTTTGGCCTTTGCTTTTGCCTAGACTATCCTTTTGGGTTTTTAGCCTAGTGGGCTTTTTTTTTTTTTTTTTTTTTTTTTTTTTTTTTTTTTTTTTTTTTTTTTTTGGTCTTTCATCTCTTGATTGAATGAACTTTTTGGGACATTTTTCCCTCCTTTTTTTTTTTTTCTTAGATTAATGATTTTTGGTCATTTTGATGCACTTTCTAGACTCCTTTATTGCCTCGATGCATTTGCACCTTTCTGTTCTTGATGAATCTTTCCTTTTTTGATGAAATCTCTTTTGGATGAATCTTGTATTCCTCTTGGCATGATGAATTTTAGGCTCTTCAAACTTGATGCACACTTTTTTTTCTCTCACATTGATGAAATTTCATTTATCTTTCCTTGATTGAGTGAAAGCTCATTTTTCTTTGATGATCTCTTATCTTTAGCTTAATTAATTCTCTACTTGTCTTTCATGTCCTCTAGGAAAGCTTTATCAATTAGCTTCAAAGCTCAAGGTCGACTCCTCCTCAACATGAGATTTAAGCATGCATACTTTAAATTTTCCCACCCTAGGTTTAGATTTTAGTGGGTTTATGCGAAAAAGATGCTAAGTGTTTAAAGGCAAATGGGCTAGCAATGGATAATGATCATTCTATGTATTAAGGTATAATCTTGTTTTACCAAAGACGGCCTCCTATCCCTAGCAATGCTTGCTTGTAAGCACGGTGACTTGAGCTCTTTTAATAAATTCATCTTAAAAGAAAAAGTATGAATGCTCTATTGGAGACACAAAAGTTTTCAGAAATTTGGAATGAATGCATGAGCCTTTTGAATTTTTTGATGAATAGATTTTCTTTGATTGCCTTGTAAGACCATTTCTTCTTTTATTCAAAGTAATTTAGCAAAAGTGTTTACACGAAAAAATGAAATCAATCCTTTCTCAGTACAAGTTGATTGTTCAAGCCTTTAAACATCTTAATTTAGAAAAGTTTTGTCCAACGGATCTTCATGTACCATTTTGAAAAGAAGACTTTAAAGAATCTTGAAATCTTTGAAAGAAAAAAAATGGGTCTTTTTTTAAAAATCACTAGGAAGTCCAATGCCCCTAGTTCAAAGAATTTTTTTTTTTAATGACTTAAAGGCTCAATGCCCCTAGTCTGAAGACTTTTTCCTTTTTTTTTTTTTGGAAAGATTTGGAAATCTTGGAATTTTTTTTGAATTTTTTTTTTCTTAATATATATATACATGAACAAAGCTCATTAAATGCTACATGAAATTTTTGAATTCAAAGAAACATAGAAACATGGAATAAACAAACAAATTTTAAGCTTAACCATGATGTTGCAAACCAAATGTGGAGCGAGGCAAAGTTCGGCCACTTGCTTCTTCTTGGTCCATTTAGGATGCTTGAACCTTCATTATGATAAAATGGCTTAGGCTTGCACTTGGAAGGCTTGAACCTTGATTATGATCTTTTGGTATTTGCTTGAAATGGTTTGGGCTTACACTTGGAAGGCATGCATCTTGTGAGCTTTTGGCCTTTGATGTTGCTCATGTCTATACACCTTTGATGGGCTCAAGTGTTGGGCGTTGACTCATTCAAGAAACAAATTTGGGCTTCCATGCCAAGTACAGTTCAATCATTGGCTTTTGGGCTTGAGTTCATTCATAGCATACAAGGTTCAAACAATTATGATGAGCTCAAGCGTTGGACTTGGGCTCATTATGGTTCAAACAACGGCCAAACACATGCATGATGCAATGCAATTTACATGGACTGACCTAAAGGTAGGTTCTATGGGTCATTACAACATGGGTAGAAGATAGGTTAAAGGTTCCCACAAGCTAGGACGTTGTACCTCCCAACTTGTGACGCCAGGAGCGCCGCGTTGGTCCGAACGGTACAGTTTGTCCTTATGAACCACCATGGCATAAACATAATGATCCTTGTCGCGGTGGGTGGTAGGTTCACCGCTGGGTATGTAAGTCTCAGGACGACCACAATCCACGGCTAATACTACCGGACTTCCGGGCTAGCACACAAATAAAATAAATTTCATTCAAGCAAATGATGCATGACATGCAAAATAATGACATACTAGACATATTATACACAAAAAGAAATAAAAAAACAATGACATGGTTGGCCACCATAACCTAATTGAAGCTTAGCCCTCAATATCCCCAGTGGAGTCGCCACTATGAGAGACCGCGCCCCCAGCCCGTTTTTAGGAATGTTGGGCCAAACCCACGTGAATGAGTGGAGTCGTGTTATTGCCTCTCAAAATGGAGGTTCGACTAGTTATATCTTTCCCTTTAGATTAAGGGTTTTACAATGGAGTCGTCACTTATTTAATTATTGGGATAAATAAGAAAACCAAAATTGAAAAATTCCTCATTTTATTAATTTAAAATTTGAATTTACATTAATCATAAGAAAATTACATGGCTTTGGTCCTAGATACAATCTAAGATAAAGTACATGGCTTTGTTTCCTAGTTACAATCTAAAAATTGAAAATTACATGGATAAGCATTTGATCTACTAACTCTTGATCTAAGTTCGAAAGCTATGTTACAGGGTGGGAAGGTGTTAGGCACCCACCTTGCCCGGTGAAACCGGTCTTCTAGACTATGGTGGCCAACAATCATATCATATCATCTAATATGTCAATCAATTTACATGTTGAATTTAATGAGTGTGCATGTGATAAACTCTAATTCAATTTATTAAACATTGCATTTGGATTGAAAAATAAAATTCTAGTGAATGTGTGTGGATGGTGATAACCTAGATTCAAGGATTTGAAAGAATTATGAAACAAATATGTTTTTCATATTTTTTATGTAGATTTAAGATCAAAACTAGTAATATGCATGAACATATGATGAACAACCAAGAACATGTAAAGAACACATAAGAACATTTAAGAACATTCAAACATATTTAAGAGAATTTAAATAATCACTATCATGCTTTAATCCTAAATTCTCATCATGGCAACACGATAAACAAGTTAGAGAAAGGGATTATACCTTCATGCAATATCTATACGGTGGAGGAGGAGATTCTTGGTGGAGGTTCTAAGGGTGAAGAAAAGAAGAACTAGGAGAGGGAGAGTAAGTCTCACTCAATACCTTGAGTCTCAGGAAGACCAAGATATGACAAGACTACTCAATTTCACTAGAACTGAAGAGGGGAGAAGAGAGGGGTTTTTTTTTTTTTTTTTTTGTCCTCTTGAATGAAAGAGATGGAGGGTTTATATAGTAGTGGTGGAGAGAATACGAATGGAAAGCCATTTAATGAGGGTTGACAAGGATCATGAACCTAGACCTCATTTTAGCCTTGGGAAAAATTTGGTGCATTAAATGGAGAGATTGGTGGGAGTGGGGAGCAAGCCAAAATTTGGTTTTCCCGTAGTTACTGTAACTGCCTGTAGTGCCAATTTCGAAAAATCATATCTGACTCAATTCTGATCGGAATTGTCTCGTTCTTATACTCAAATTGAAGCCCCGGATGTCTAGTTTCTGAAAAAATTAACCTCATTCACAGATTCAAAATATTCTGATAGATATCGATGAAATGGTGAGCAGAGGTCATTTGTTAGAAAATGGTTTCAACACAATTAACATTAATAGGTCCCAAATTTGCTCCCAATTAACATTAGATGGCTCCAATCACTCAAATTTCAGACTTAATTAGTTCCAAATTTACTCTAATTAAAAGATAATTGCACAAATTACCCATTAAATAATTAATGTTTAACTATCTAATTAATTAGGTGTATGCAACCCCACTATAAAATGTAGTCCTAACCAATCAAATTATGACACATCATTGATATCAAATTGATTACACTTAACCAATTGAAATCAATTGTTCATAATCACATATAGTTAGACTCAATTTGTGATAGTGCATCTTAGCCATTAAAACTTGATTTGATGATAACTTTCAATCTGGTGGTCCGATTAGGGCTTATGACCAGTCGATTTGATTGTTACAACATCAAGATCATTTTAGTGAAATGAGATTAAAGATCTAATGACCAGAATCAAGATGCATATTTTCAAGGAAAAATTACATTTTTACCCTCAATGTGAGGTTAAATACGGGTTGCAAAATGGGGTGTCAACATCAACACATGATGCATGCTTTAATGCAGTGAGAATAAGTTCAATTTTTTACTTTAAAATCACAAAATTGGCTTGAGCATAGAGTTTATATCAAAAACCCCAAATTTTGAAAGCCCACTTTCAAAAAACCAACAAATTGATCAAATTGATCATTGCACAACATAGAACATAGAATATAAAGATCAAATTAATCAACCTAACAAGCCAATTTCATCAACATATGCTCAATTGAACAAAATCCCCAATTCAGGTAGTTTAAAGCCTTAGAAAATTAAAAATTTCCCAAATCATCAAATTGATCAAATTAAACCTCAAGGATCATGTTTATAGCATCCCACAATGAAAACCCTCTGATCAATTTTAAAAGAAAAGGCTTAAATCAACAAAAATCCCAAATTTTCATAGGTTCGAAATTCTCCCAATATGCATGACAAAAATGCATGAAACAAGAAAATAAATGAAAAAAGGAAGGGTATAAAGGTCTTACTAGCCTTAGAGGGCAAAAACCTTGCAAAAGAATCGGAGGAAAATGACAAAAATTTGCTTTGATTCCTTGACCGATCGAAGAGAGAGAGAATAGAGTTTGAAAAGTTTTGAAAAAGTGATGAACACGTGAAAACTCAAAGTTTTTAAAAAACTCTCCATGCGATTTTCGATTGATTGAAATTTAGATTCGATCGATCAAAAATGCCTTTGATTGATCCAACAACGATCGGTCGAGAAACAGGTTCGATCGATCGAAATTCTGGAAAAATCAATTTTTTTGAAAAACAAAGCAATTTTATGCAGAAACTCCTCAAAGTATAGTATTTTATGAATAAAATGCATAAGTATGAGATGAAATGCTTTTCAAAAACACATGTTTTGAACCCAGTTTTCCCAAAAATAAGATTTTCAATCAATTCTCCTTAAATTCTCAAACTTCAAACACATTTTGCATAAATATCAAGGAATTCTTCAACCTTGGTTGGCCAAACCAAAATCACACACAATAACATGTACAAAGTTTAGCAAAGAGTAACTTGTGTAGTGTGTGCAACTAGCAAAAGCTTGAAATACATGTGAGGTGATATGTGACTAGAAATTAAGCACAATTTCTACAAAATTCATCACATAAACTTGAAAGAGACTATCACCTAAAGAGTTATATCATATAACTCCCACATCTCCTAGAATAAAAGCTTGCAATCATGTAAGTTTCTTGATTTGCCTCATAATGTACACACCAATTTTATTTAATCTGAAACTTATTAAAGATAGCGAGGATAATGTACACACCAATTTTAATTGATTGAATTTATTATAGTCCAATAATATACACACCAATTTTAGCATTTAAACAGAGACTACACCTTATGTTCTTTTTGTATATGTTCTACACTTTCTCGAGTACAAAATCTTACGATATGCACTAAGGTGTTCATGATTGGCTAGTAAATAATTGTGAGATGGTTATTTATGCTTTTCTCAATAAGATCAAGTCCAACAATCAAAAGCATGTGACTTCAAAATCAAGACAAAGTGATCAAAACTATAAACATCTTCCCACACAACATGCACTACAAAGCTCAAACTAGTAGAGTGCAATGAAATAAGCTTATCCAAGCTAAACAAGGTACATAAACATGTTATGTAAAGATAAATTGGCCAATCTTGATTTCAAATCCAAGAAATAATGCAAAACACATTTTGCTTCCCTTTTCCTTTTTTTTTTTTTTTTGAAAAGAAATAACAAAAACAACCTAGAATGAAATGCATGAATGTTATGCAATGCAAATCCTAGAAAAGCAAAGAAAACAAAAACAACAAAGAAGAATGGTCACAAAGAGTAGAGCGATGAAGTACAAGGACCATGTCAGAAAGACTCAATTAGATCGAGTCTTTTGCATCCAAAACTTTTTAGATGCAACTCTAGCATTGGAGTTATTATTCACATTAGAATTCTGAGCAACTCCAGGATTGGAATAAAGGTTTAAAGCCTTTACCAACTCACCAATAAGTACCATAGGATCTTGTGCTTGAGGCACAGGTACTTTTGGCTTATTTGCTCGCTTAGCAGCTTGCAACTTGAAACAGTTTGGACGAATGTGCCCAGACTTTCCACAAAAATGACAAACCCATACAGGCCTATAATGCAACTTGCCTTTAGGAGGGTTAGAAGTCTTAGGTTTAGATTCTTGAAGATCAACCCTAATTTCCTAGGAGGTGTGACTTTTGCAGGTTTAGCAACCTCACTCATAGAGGGTTTAGAAGAAGGAACAAAGTTTGTGGAATGAGGCTCAGGCACAGAGATACTTTCTATAAAACCTAAACCAATTTTGTTTGAGGGAGACTTTTGAACACTCAGCATATGATCAAATTTGGAACTAGTAGACCTATTTATTTGTTCTCTAGCAATAGATAATTCATGTTCCAAATTCTTTACTTGATCAAGTAAAAGTATGTTCTTAGTCTTCACATTATTCAACAATTCATTAGCATCAAATAGTTTCACAAGCAGATTCTTCTTATCAAGTTCAAGACATGCAATTTTCTTTAAGCCAAATCAACACTCATAGCATCCTTTACAGCAACTTTGCAAAGTTTATTAAAGGCTTCTTGCAAATCTGCATCCCTAGAGAGTTCCCCACCAGAAGGATTCTACTCAACAGCAACACTTTCATTAACTATAGCAGTAGCAGTCAAAGTAATGAAGTTTCCATCCTCATCACTACTAGACTCATTGTCAAAAACTTCATCATCACTAAAGGTTACAACCACAGCCTTACCCTTAGACCTCAAGAATGTTGAACATTCAGATTTCACATGACCATACCCTTGACAACCAAAACATTGTTGACTCATAGAATTATTAGAAGCTTGACCTACTTTTTCTTTAGATTTTTTAGTGTTATTTACCTTAGTGGGATTATTCCTCCTAAAATTTCTAGGTTCAGCATTGTTTTTACCTCTTGCCCTTCTATTGTTGTTCCTAAGAAAGTTTCTAAAGTTCTTGGCAAGATAGGCAATCTCTATAGCAAAGAGCTCATCATCAAATCCACTCACATCAACATCATCAGCAAATTTAAGAGTCATTGATTTGGATTTGCTAGTCTTAGGTAAGTCCAACTCATAGGACTGAAGAGATCCTACTAGTTCATCAATAGGGATGGAGTCCACATCTTTGCTTTCAGTGATGGTAGTCACTTTGGGTCTAAAATCCTTAGTCAAAGATCTAAGAATCTTCCTAACAATTTTAGGTTGATCATAGATTTCACCCAAATTATAAGCAAAATTAACAATATCATTAAGCTTAGCATATAATTCATCAAAACTTTCATCAATAAACATCCTAATGCTTTCAAATCTAGTTGTTAACTGCTGTAACTTATTGATTTTAACTACCTTTGTGCCTTCATGCATAGTCTGGAGAAAATTCCATGCAGTATGAGCAACCTCAACATTAGCGATTCTTTGGAATTCCTCCATAGAAACAACATTAAAGATAACATTCATAGCTTTGCTATTAAATGAGGCTACTTCTTTCTGAGAAGTTTACCGCTCACTAATAGGAGTAGTGGACTTCTCCTATTTGTATTCAACAGAATTCCAAACTCTCTCATCAATAGATTTCAGGAATGCTTTTATCCTTACTTTCCAATAAGCATATTTATTCCCATCAAAGTGAGATGGAATAACAAGAGTGTGTCTGTGTTCCATGACAACCGGAGTCAAGGATCAACTCTTAGATCAAATTATCTAAACACAAGAGCTAACTCGCTCTGATACCACTTGTTCATTTTTAGACCCCTTAAAACACAACCAGATTAACCTAGTTAATTAGCCAAGTGATTACTTAGTCAAATTTAACAAATCTAGGTTAACACAAATATATCATATCATTGTAAAGTGCAAAAAATAAAGAACACAACAATATGATAACCCAGGAAAACCAAACCGATAAAAAACCTGGGGAGGATTTAACCTAGTTATCCTCAAAGTAAAACAAATCCACTATGAAAGAATTGAAGTTTACACAATAGCGACTTAGACCACTAACATCCTATTGCTACCTCAAGTAGGAAACTTACTACCACGACCACGTGACAGTTCTGAGTCCATGAACTACTTCTTTCTTGGATTCCTTACAAGCACAAGCACACTCGCTTGTATATCTTTAAACTTTTGAATCTGCAACTGAATTTATCACCAAGCTCTTGACATCAATCTTGAGATTGGAAACCCTAAGTGTATGTGAAGGCAAACACCTCTAGATCTCAAAAGAGATTCACACACACATCATAAAGAGCAACCTTGAAAAATGGCTAGGGTTTTTCCTTTTATACTTAAGACAAAACATAAAACCCTACACGTCAAATGGGCTTGGGCTGAGTTGGAAAATTTTGCAAAAAAACAATCTACATGAACTTCAATCAATCAAGTCTAATTTTCAATTGATCAAATCTAGTAGATTTACATAGTAAATCCTGCAGTATACTCGATTCCAACTTTACACTTAAACATACTTTGAGCAAGTCTAAAACAAGACTAAACGTTTTGATCATGGTTTGCCAATATTACAAATTGAAGTTCTAATGCATTTAAACCTAAAGTCTTAGAACCCAACAGATTGAACTTTTCGTTGAATCCAAGGTTGCACGAAACTAGCCTTAATTAGAAATCTCCATTTAACTCTATTAGAGGCCTTTTGGTGGTCTAACTTAGTAGCTAGCATACCGTCCTTTAGGTTTCTCCTCCTGAAGCTATGAAGAATCTCTTGGAGCACTACTTCATTCTTTGGAAATTCACTCCCAGGGATACATGCTGATTGATTAAGGGCAATTTGACTCCTTAGTCATATTACAATAAGCTTGATAAATCCTCATGAAAATTTTAAAAGTTATAAATCCTCATGTTTTATAGATTTATTTGAAAGACTTAGATATATTATTATTAATAACTTTGTTTACCTTCAAAAATAAAATAAAACTTTGATTTTAATGCATAGAAAAAATGTTGTGTTCCTATCAACTTTGATGGGGACTATATTATAATTTCTTCCATAGGTGTTCGGTCACTTTGGAATAGTACCAACGCGTGTTGCGGACAGTCAAATTAAGCTTGATAAATCCTCATGAAAATTTTAAAAGTTATAAATCCTCATGTTTTATAGATTTATTTGAAAGACTTAGATATATTATTATTAATAACTTTGTTTACCTTCAAAAATAAAATAAAACTTTGATTTTAATGCATAGAAAAAATGTTGTGTTCCTATCAACTTTGATGGGGACTATATTATAATTTCTTCCATAGGTGTTCGGTCACTTTGGAATAGTACCAACGCGTGTTGCGGACAGTCAAACTTTATTTATTTATTTATTTTTGATAAAATGCTAGAAATTCAAACTAGACAGCATGCGGACAACATATTTTGGTTGTAGTGGATCGTGAATTATACAAAGTTTAACACATCTGCAATAAATTGAGTTAATTATGTGATTAAGAATATAATTTTGGGAAGGTTCAACTCATAATACAATTGCTGAAGTTAAAACCTAAAAAAAATTAAAAGAAGAAGCTAACTTTGGTCCTTGGAGGTACATATCGCATAGTTCACATACACTAGAGCAAGTTGTTAGGTTTTCATTTGAGTTACTTCTAGTTGTTATTAAAGGGAATATGTGATTCTGAGTTTTATTAATTTTGGATGTAAAGTACAAATTTCCTTATGCAGTTATCACTCATTGCAATTGATTACATTGTTTTTAAAGCATGTTTGTCTCTCAACTTTTGCTACAGCAATAACATGTGTAATTGTGAGTAATGAAGATGAAGTGATTGGTCTATATAAAATGATAATTTACTAATCATAGTCGTATATATTATCAAGTTATGCAAAAATTGATCGGTTTTAGACCCTTTAACACAAAACCAGATTGAGTAGCCTAGTTAATTACCCAAGTTGTTACTTAGTCAAATTAAGCAATTCTAGGTTAAAACAATCAAACAATCATATCATGAAAATATATAGCAGCGGAATAATAAATAACACACGATATGATCACCCAGGAAAACCAAACCGGTAAAAAACCTGGGGAGGATTTTACCCACCGATCCTCAAGGCAAAACTGAATTCACTATGAAAGAATCGAAGTTCATACAAAAGGACTTACAAGCTCCCCGCTCGACTTCCTAATGCTACCTACCAATAGAACTTACTGACATGACCCCGTGCAAGCTCCGAATCCACGGACTCCTTCTTTCTTGAATTCTTCAATCAGCTACAAGCACCCACGCTTGATATTCTTTAAGCTTCAAAGGCAGCAACCAAGTTGATCATCAAGATGTTGAAGTAATCTCCATCTAGAAAACCCTAAGCTTTGTGTAAAGGAAAGCTCCTCTAGATATCACAAGAGATTTACACAAAACAGCAATGTATGAGCAACAATACAACTGAAGCAACTCTAAAAACGTGGCTAGGGTTTTGCCTTATATACCTAGGGAAAAAACATAAAACCCAAAATGTTTTTTAAAGAGTTAGGGCTGAGTTGGAAAACTGTAGAAAAACGCAATCTGATCGATTTTCGATCAATCGAATCTATTCTTCGATCGATCGAGCCAGACCGAAATGCCCCAATGCATCTACAGTCTCTCGATTCCAACTTTACAATAATTAATCAACTTTGAGCATACTTTAACAAGTCTAAACATGTTGTTTTGATCATGGTTTGCCAATATTACAAATTAGAGTTCTAAATACATAAATTCCTAAACCTTTAGAACCTAAAAAACTCCCCCTTTGGTAATCCGTGACAAAACCCTAATTAAAAGCTCAAAGTTTACAAGTAAAAAGCCCTTTACAAAAATAATGCTCATAAACTCAAATTCAAATCTAACTACTATCCATCGGTTGCAAGTGTAAACAGCAGCTTTGTTGAATCAACCTGTATATTCCTAAAATACTCAATAAACGCATAAACACATGTGTGACAGAAAAGAGTAAAACAACAGGTATAACATTCTTGTAAGATTCACACAACACAAAATAAAGACATATATGAATGAACAACTCATAAATATAAATCAATAAGCAGTGAATCACAAAGCAACAAGAATCAAGGAATATAACATGTATATCAATCAATGTTACTCCCCCTAACATGAATATCCCCAAAAATGATATACAAAGTGAAGCACCTAGATACAATCTAAAAACTCCACAAGCTCCTCAACAACAAAAAGTAACAAAAAATCTCCCCCTAACTACAAAAACTCCTCTACAAGTCAAAAACTCCACTCCCCCTTTTTGTGACGGAATGCCAAAGGGCAATCACAAGTCGCCATCAAAAGGAGGTGGTGAGGGTGAATGAAGACGCGCAAAGTCGGCTCGTAGAGCACGAAACTCATCTAGCAAGTCCACCAAAATCTAACCATGAGCCGCCTGAACGGTCATGACAGTCTCCAGGGTACGACGAACATCAAAGTCGGTTGAAGGAGGTGGAGGAACATCAGCAGCAGCAACATCATCACCAACTGGATCAGGAACATCCTCACCAGCAAGACTTGTAGAAGAAGAAGGAGGAGGTGCGCTACTAGACGGCTCAGACCTAGGGTGTTTAGAGCCAACTCGAAGATGAGCAGCCCTCTGTCTAAGAAAAGACGCACCTATAGGAGCTATCACATGAACGGGCTCCGAGGAAGGGAAGCCACCAAGATCAAGATAAAGGAGAATCCTATAAATGAAAATAGGATGAACAAGAGCATGAGCAGAAGATGAACTCCTATAAACATAGTTCAAAGAACGAAGAAATAGATGGGGAAAACTAATAGGAGCATTAGTAACCAGAGCGTACAAAAATACACACCTCTTAAGAGGAATGGTGTGAACATGGGAGATGGGCCAGATAGAATGACAGGCTATCCTAAAGAACAAATAGTGCAACCCGGAGAGCTTAGCAGAAGTGATCCGAGGATCAGAACCCCACTGGACAGTAGTCCCAGTGATGTAAGACAAGACATCACTAATCTCGGGAGACACATCATAAGGATAGACAGGATTCTGGACCAAAGGTACCCCTAGAGCATCAGCCACTATCTTGGGAGTAATGGAGTACTCTACGCCTCGTATCCAACTCTTGACTAAAGTGTTGGAATCATAGATGCGGATAGAGATGTTCGAGTAGAACTCTCTAATCAAGGCAGAAGGTGGAGGAGGATCAGAAATATCCACCAAGGGTAACCAGCCTCTACGCTCAAAGTTTGCCCTAATGGCAGGATCAAGTTCATCTAAGTGAACAGAACGCTCAGCCCAAATCTTTCTCCTAACGTTTAGCTTCTCATAAATCTCTTGGTTTTTCTCACTCGAAAACTTCTCACGGTCAAAGGAGGGAGGGGGTGAAGGAGAAGGTGAGGAAACAGTCCTACGGGCTCTAGTCTTCCTAGGCATAGTGCTAAGGAAAGGACAGAGACACAAAGTGAAAACCAAAAGAACAAAAGAAAACAAAACCAAGGGCAAACTGCAAATTAGCACAAAAAAATATAGAACAAAAATCTATATGATGCATGAACAATAACAATGTTGTGATGCATGAACTAATGCAGTAAACACAGTTCAAATTAAGTTCAATTACACAAAATTGGCTCGAACATAGAGTTTCTGACAAAACCCTAAAAATTTGAAAACCACTTGTAAAATTTTGCAACAAATTTGATGAATTGATCATTACATTACACAAGGTTGAAAACAGATTATAATAACCAATTTCATCAATACAACAAGCCAATTTCATCAATTAAACCTTAATTGAACAAAATCCCCAAATTGGATCAATTAGAAACCCTAGAATTTTAAATTTTTCACAAAACCCAAAATTGATCAAATTAACCCATTAAGAACATGTTTATAGTGTGTCCCCACAAAAACCCATTGATCAATTACACAAAATTGGGCCTAAATCAACAACAAACCCAAAAAGAAAAGGGTCCGAAATTTTGAGCATAAATGCATGAACAATGCATGAAATATGTAAATAAACTCAAAAAGGAGGGGTAAGATAGACATACCGGCTTGAGGAAAGAGATTTCTTGCAAAAAATCCGGAGGAAAACGACAAAAAATTGGAATAGTTGAGCTTGCCAAGTCGGAGAGAGAGAAAAGACTTTGAAAAACTTTTGAAAAAGTCAAGAACAGTGTTTTTAAAAACCTGATTCGCGACTTTCGATTGATCGAAAAATACATTCGATCGATCGAAACAAACAGTCATTTTGAGACAAATTAAAGCACTTTTTCGATTGATCGAAAATCAGACTGGATCGATCGAAATGGGCAGAGGCTCACAAAATTTTGAGAAAAATCACAGTTCTGAAAAACACAAACCATATTTTGAAAATAACTCCTCAAAGCATTAAATTACAGAAAAAAAAAAATGCATGAGTATGAGATAGAATGCTTTTTCAAAAACCCAAATTTTAATCCCAGTTTCTTCAAAGATAATTTCAGCCATTCTTCCTTTCAAATTCTCAAGAAAAAAAAATGTTTTGCATAATTCTCAAAGTATTTTCAAACTTGGTTGGTCAGACCAAAAACACACACAATAACATGTACAAAGTTTAGCAAAGAGTAACTTGTGTAGTGTGTGAAACTAGCAAAAACTTTGAGAAACATGTGAGGTGATATGTGAATAGCAATCAATCACAAAGTCTACAAAATTCATCACATAGAATTCAAAAGAGACTATCACCTAAAAAGTTACATCCTATAACTCCCACATCTCCTAGAACAAAAGCTTGCAATCATGTAAGTTTCTTGTATTTTGCCCCATTATAATGTGAAATAAATTATGTGAAATGGCATCAAGCCTAATGGTACACATCAATTGTAATTATGTGAGATGACATCAAGCCTAATAGTACACACCAATTTTAAGCATTAAGCAATTAAGCCGAGGCATCACTTTATGTTCTTTTTGTGCATGTGCTACACTTTCTCGAGCACAAAATCTTATGATATGCACTAAGGTGTTCATGATTGACTAGTGAACAGTGGTGAGATGGTTATTTATGCCTTTCTCAAAAGGACCAAGTCCAACAGTCAAATAACATGTGACTTCAAGATTAAGACAAAGTGATAAACACCATAAACATCTTTCCCACACAACATGCACTACAAAGCTTCAACTAGTCAAGTGCAATAAATAAGCTCATCAAAGCTAAACAAGGTACATAAGACATGATATGTGTAAATAAATTGACCAACCTTGTTTTCAAAAACCAAGAAACATAATGTCAAACAAATTTTTGCTTTCTCATTTTCTCCTTTTTTTTAATTTTTTTTTTATTAAGGGAAAACAAATAAATCCTAGAATGAAATGCAATGCAAACCCTAGAAACAAAACAAAAGAAACACAAAAACCAAAGAACAATGGTCACAAAGAAATGAGCAATGAAGCACAAGGACCATGTCAGAAAGACTCAATTAGGTCGAGTCTTTTGCATCCAAAACCTTTTAGATGCACCACAAGTATTGGAGTTCTTATTCACATTCGAGTGATTTCCAACTCCAGGATTGGAATAAAGGTTCAACACCTTTACCAATTCACCAATGAGTGCCATTGGATCTTGTGCTTGAGGCACAGGCACCTTTGGTTTAGTTGCTCTCTTAGCAGCTTGAAGCTTGTAACAATTAGGACGAATGTGTCCAGACTTTCCACAATAATGACAAACCTAAACAGGTTTACCATGCATCTTGTCCTTAGGTAGGGTAGTCTCCTTAGGTTTAGCCTCTCCCAAATCAACCCTAATCTTCCTAGAAGGTGAAACTTCTACAGGTTTGACTACCTCACTCACAGGTGGTTTGACAGTTTCACTCACAACCTCACTCACAGAAGGTTCAGAAGAAGATGAAGGAACAAAGTTCGTGGTATGTGGAGTAGACACAGAGATGCTTTCAACATTTCCTATCCCAGATTTATCAGAAGGATACTTTGAACATTCAACATGTGATCAAGTTTAGAACTAGCAGTTCTAGCAACAGATAAATCATGTTCTAAAGTTTTAACTTTATCAAGTAAAAGCATGTTCTCAGATTTCACATGGTTCAAAAGATCATTAGTATCAAATAATTTAACAAGCAAATTTTCCTTTTCAAGCTCAAGAGAATCAATTTTCTTCAGGCCAAGTTCAACATTCATAGCATCCTTTGCAGCAACTTTGCAAAGTTTATTATAGGCCTCTTGAAGATCTGCATCCTCAGAGAGTTCCCCATCATAAGGGTTCTCCTCAGCAGATATGCTTTCATTGACTACTGCAGTAGCAGTGAAAGCAATGAAGTTTCCATCCTCGTCACATTCAGACTCATCATCAGAAACCTCATTATCACTAAGGGTTACAGCCATATCTTTACCCTTATTTTTCAAGAATGTAGGACATTCAGATTTAACATGACCATACCCTTGACAACCAAAACACTGAGTACCCAAAGAATTGTTTGAAGATTGACCTACTCTTTCTCTAGGTTTTTCAAAGTTATTAACCTTAGTGGGATCATTCTTCCTAAAGTTTCTAGGTTCAACAGTGTTTGTACCTCTTGCCCTTCTATTTGTATTTCTCAGAAAATTTCTAAAATTCTTGGCAAGGTAAGCTATCTCTGTAGCAGAGAGCTTATCATCAAATCCACCAACTTCAACATCATCAACAGAATTAAGAGCCATTGATTTGGATTTGTTTGTTTTGGGTAACTCAGACTCATAGGACTGAAGAGATCCTGCAAGCTCATCAACAGGGATGGAGTCCACATCCTTGCTCTCAGTAATGGCAGTCACTTTGGATCTAAAGTCTTCAGTTAACGATCTAAGTATCTTCCTAACAATTTTAGGCTGATCATAGATTTCACCCAAGTTAAAAGCAGAATTAACAATATCATTCAGTTTGGCATAAAATTCATCAAAGAATTCATCATCAGATATCCTAATGCTCTCAAACCTAGAAGTTAATTGCTGCAGTTTGTTTATCTTAACTGCCTTTGTGCCTACATGCACAGTTTGGAGGATTTTCCAAGCAGTATGAGCAACCTCAACATTTGAGATCCTCTTAAATTCCTCCATTGAAACAGCATTGAAGATGGCATTCATAGCTTTGCTATTGAAGCCTGCAGCTTCCTTTTCAGAAGTTTGCCACTCTCTCACAGGAGTAGTGGGCTTCTGCCATCCGTATTCAACGGAATTCCAAACCCTCTCATCAATTGATTTCAGAAATGCTTTCATCCTTACTTTCCAATAAGCATAGTTGTTCCCATCAAAGTGAGGAGGAACAAAAAGAGAGTGTCCATGCTCCATGACAACAGGGGTCAAGGATCAACTCAGAGATAAAAAAATCTAAGACAAAAGAGCTACCCGCTCTGATACCACTTGATAGAAATTTAGACCCCTTAAAACAACCAGATTAACCTAGTTAATTAGCCAAGTGATTAACTTAGTCCAATTCATGCAAATCTAGGTTAACACAATTATATAATCATATCAAAAGTATAAAGCAGCGGAAATATAAAAGACACAACGATATAATCACCTATGAAAACCAAACCGGTAAAAAACCTGGGGAGGATTTTACCCACCGATCCTCAAGGCAAAACTGAATTCACTATGAAAGAATCAAAGTTCATACAAAAGGACTTACAAGCTCCCCGCTCGACTTCCTAGTGCTACCTACCAGTAGAACTTACTGACACGACCCCATGCAAGCTCTGAATCCACGGACTCCTTCTTTCTTGAATTCTTCAATCAGCTACAAGCACCCACGCTTGATATTCTTTAAGCTTCAAAGGCAGCAACCAAGTTGATCATCAAGATGTTGAATTAATCTCCATCTAGAAAACCCTAAGCTTTGTGTAAAGGAAAGCTCCTCTAGATCTCACAAGAGATTTACACAAAACAGCAATGTATGAGCAACAATACAACTGAAGCAACTCTAAAAACGTGGCTAGGGTTTTGCCGTATATACCTAGGGCAAAAACATAAAACCCAAAACGTTTTTTAAAGAGTTAGGGCTGAGTTTGAAAACTGCAGAAAAATGCAATCTGATCGATTTTTGATCGATCGAATCTATTCTTCGATCGATCGAGCCAGACCGAAATGCCCCAATGCATCTACAGTCTCTCGATTCCAACTTTACAATAATTCATCAACTTTGAGCATACTTTAACAAGTCTAAACATGTTGTTTTGATCATGGTTTGCCAATATTACAAATTAGAGTTCTAAATACATAAATTCCTAAACCTTTAGAACCTAACAAAATAATTGTAGCAAGTTTGGTTATCTTAGAAGAAATGATCATTCTTAACCCACCCCCGACCTTACCTTAAAAATAACGACTGAGATTTTAATATATGAAAAAATTACAATAAATCCACCTGTAATTAGGCATATTTTAATAGTGTCTACTCCTAATTTGAACTTTATTACTTTCTCTACTTGAGGTTGCCTAGGCCTCCGTAATTCTTTTTTTTTTTTTTTTGAGAATCAAACCTACACTTTTATTAATTAGCAGGAAAATCTGAAATAACAAACTGGTAAATATCAGATGGAACATGCTCCATCCAAACTAAAACAGGGAACGAAACTATTGCTCTCTTAGCCAATGCATGGGCCACACCATTACCCTGCCGCCTAACATGAGAGAAAGAGTAAGTTCTAAGCGAACTAATCATAGACATGATGTCTTTTACAATCTGAACGATGGATGAGTGGCTGCAATCTGCTGACCCTAAAGCTCTGCACACAATCTCCGAGTCACCCTCAAATTCAGAGTCCGTAATACCTAACTCTACAGTGAAATTAACAGCCCTTCTTGCAGCTAAAGCTTCCAGCAATTCCATTGAACCCGAGTGTGAAATCTTTTCGGCAAGAGCAGCCATAACCTCTCCTTTAGCATTCCGAACCACCACCCCAATACCTGCCTCTCCGGATTCAGTAAAAACCGCCCCATCATAGTTAGTTTTATACGTTTCACCCTGAGGAGGACGCCACTGAATGCGACCTCTGGGAGGTTTTGTTGCTGCCTTAGGAATCTTCGTCTGGAACTCTGAGAGATACGACTTCGCCACTTGTAAGATTCTGTCCATGGCTATACCCTTCTCATTCAGGCGCAACTTGTTCTTGTGACTCCAAATAAACCAAGCCACAACAGCAAAAAGTTCGAGACTATCACGCCGCTGCCCGACCAAATAAATAAGCTCCATGGCATCTTGGAATTGAGGAACCTCTGCTCGGACCCAGCTGAAACAGGGGAACCAAATGTGGTGCAATCCCAGATGGCATGAAGAGTATTTTCCTCAGCCACAAGACATGCTTTGCATTTTGCATCTTCCAGAATCTTCCTCTTCTTCAAATTTACCATAGTCGGCAAAGCAATTGAACAAACCCGCCAAAGGAACATTTTTATTTTATTTGGGATGTGCAACTTCCAAATACGTTTCCAGAAAAGAGATTGCTCCGAACTGTCAGAGCTTGATGCAGCACCAGAAATTTCAGATTCACAGAGGAGCTGATATCCCGTTTTTGTTGAATAATTCCCGTCCTTGCACGTAGGCCAAATTAAGCTATCTTCCTGATCAGTCCAACACAAAGGAATGGCTCTAATACGGCTAGCCTCGAAACTCAAAAAGTGTTGTTGTAACACATTTTGGTCCCAGGTCCTTGTATTAGAGTTTATAAGAGCAACAACCCGTGCACCTTCCAATGCACCCGAGTGTGGAGAGAGTACTTTAGCCGATCCCTTCCCAGGCAGCCAATTGTCATTATATACATTTATACTTTCACCATCCCCTATCCTCCATCACATCCCCATCGAAATCACCTTCCTGGATTTAAGAATACTCTGCCAGACATATGACCCCCCAGCTGCATGTGCTTCAAAAATCGACCCATTTGGAAAGTATTTTGCTTTGAAAACTCGGAAAAATAGGGAGTTTTGATCCTTTAGCAGTCTCCACACCTGTTTTGCAAGCAAGGCATCATTAAACTTTCACAAATCCTTGAAGCCCAACCCCCCTTTGGACTTTGGCTTACAAAGAACCTCCCATTTTTTCCAATGGATTTTCCTTTGCTCTCTCTTTTGCCCCCAAAAAAATTTCCTGATTAACGCCTCAATTTCATCACAAAGGCCTCCAGGTAGTTTGAAACAACTCATGGCGAAAGTGGGAATTGCTTGCACCACGGCTTTGAGTAGAATCTCTCTACCTGCTTGGGACAGATGCTTCTCTTTCCACCCTTGGAGTTTGCTCCATACTCTCTCCTTTATATAGTTGAGGCTTGCCTTCTTATTTCTTCACACCACTGCCGGTAAACCAAGATATTTCTCATATTCTTTAACCTCGGGTACCTGTAGAAAGTTTGAGAGTAGGGTCTTTGTGTCTCCATGAACTGCCTTACTAAAGAAAATGATTGTCTTCTCTCGGTTTAGCTTTTGTCCTGATGCATTCTCATACAATGATAGAATATTTTGAATAACCTGCAAATCTGCCAAAGAGGCTCTACAAAACAACAGGCTGTCATCAGCAAAAAATAAATGGGAGATTTTTGGCCCTCTCTTACATAAGGAAAAGCCCCTAATGCCATCCTCCGCTGCTGCCTTATGAAGCATCCTATTCAACCCCTCGGAACATTGTAAGAAGAGGTAGGGGGACAAAGGGTCACCCTGTCTTAGACCTCTAGAGGGTCTAATATCACCCCTAGGTTCTCCATTCACCAAAATTGAGTAAGAGACAGAGCTAATACAAGCATAGACAAGGGACACCCACTTATCACAAAAACCCAATTTCTCCATGATTTTTACTAGGTACACCCACTCCACCCGATCATACGCCTTGCTCATGTCTAGTTTCAAAGCCATAAAACCCCCCTTCTTAGATTTTTGGTGCTTCATATGGTGCAAGGTCTCAAAGGCAACCAGGATATTATCAGAAATAGCTTTCTTAGATTGGAATGCACTTTGAGTATCAGAAATAACGCTAGGTAATAAAATCTTCAGCCTATTTGCTAGAACCTTAGAAATAAGCTTGTAGAAAGTATTACATAGAGCAATAGGGCGGTACTCTGAAACTCTTACCGGGCTTTTGACCTTGGGAATGAGAGTAATGAATGTCCAGTTTATTGAGGAAGGTATGGAGCCCGATTTGAGGTAAGTGAGAACGGCCTCCACCACATCATCTCCAATAGCCGACCAAAAGTGCTGGAAAAACAGAGGTGGCATGCTGTCTGGTCCTGGTGCCTTAAGAGGGTCCATCTGCTTTAAAGCCACCTCCACTTCCGCTCTTTCAAAAGGTGCTACAAGTACCTGGTTCATCTCTTCAATAACCACCGTAGAAGTGGCTTCTATTGCTTCCTCAATTTGATCAGGTGAGGAGGAAGCAAAGAGGTTTTGATAATATTCAACCAAAATATTTGCAATCCCATTTTCATCCTCACATCTATCCTCCCTGTGATTTTCCAAAGCCTCAATTCTGTTTCTCCTGAACCTGTGGGAAGCTTTGCTATGGAAAAAACAAGTATTGCTATCTCCTTCATGCAGCCACAAAGCTCTAGATTGTTGTTTCCACATTTTTTCTTCTTTAGATAGCAGATCATTTATTTCTTTTTTCAACCTAAGCACCCGATTCATTGACCTCCCTGTTATAACTGCCTCCTCGGCCTTCCTTAATAAATCTTTTTTTTTTTCCTTCAACAACAGCGTGATATTCCCAACTGCCACTCGACTCCACCATTTTAATTTTGATTGGCAATGGGTGATCTTGCCTTCAACCCGAGCCATTTCTTGGCCAGGAACGTCAACGCCCCAAGCCGACTCCACTGTATCCCTACACCCCTCCTCCTCTAACCACATGTGCTCAAACCTCCATGGTTTATTTCGAAACTTAGGCATACCATTGAGACAAATAAGTAGTTGTTTATGGTCGGATGAGCCACACTCCATATGAAGTACCTTCGTTGCTGGGAATTTTTCTAACCATTCCATTGTAGCAACTGCCCTATCCAACCTCTCCCAAATTGTAAAACCATCTGGATGTCCATTGCACCATGTAAATTTCCCCCCACATAACCAAGGTCTCGAAACCCGCATTCATCCAACAAATCTCTAAAGTCCTCCATTTGTCTTACTGGTCTGTTGCGGCCCCCAAGTTTCTCATGACTTCTTGTAATCTCGTTGAAATCCCCGGCACATAACCAAGGAATAGCATTTCTATTTTTAAGAGGACGTAGACAAGACCACGACAAATGATGGTTTGCTGTTTCTGACTCTCCATAAAATCCGGTAAATCTCCATTCATCCTCCGTGCCTTTATTCACAATGCCATCTATGTGGTTTAGAGAGAACGTATCTAAAGAGAAATCAACCCCCTTCTTCCAAAAAATGACAATGCCCCCCCCCCCCCCTCTCTCGTCTCACGACAAACTTCGATCATACCTCCTAAATTTAGTCTAACCCGAACCTCTTCTAGCCTTGCTTTATCCAGCCATGTTTCGGCTAAGAACACAACTGAGGGATCTTGTGCTCGGATCATATCACCAAGCTCTTGCTCTATCGGTTGGTTCCCAAGCCCCCGACAGTTCCAACATAAGAGATTCATTGCTCTTGGCGGGGCTGCCCTGCAGCCTCCACCATTGAAGAATTTTCCTTAAGAGTTTAAGCATTCACCTTTCTCTTTTTTGGTTTCTCACAGTTATCTACCTCTACCATCAATCGTTTAGAGGAGAGAACCCCTTCATCAGTGCAGCCTTCGTTAACCCTCTGTGCTGCCCTTGCTATCCTTGTCCACGTTCTCAAAGAAGAACCCCCCATGCAAGCCCTACCCTCATGAGAGATATGAGTTTCAGGTTGCTCTTTCTCTTGTGATTCCAATGTTTGAGAACTTAAGTGGACCACGTGACCTACACCTGCCTCTGAACCCAATTTAGCCCCATCTGATAAGTTATTTGCCTTATCACTAGAAATAGAGTCCACGTATACCTCCTGTTGATTGGCTGCCACCTCCCTTGAATTACTCCCAGAGATATCAACGCTATTTAATTCCTTATCTATTTCCCTAATCTGCTCCTCAATAATATCTCTTTATTTCCGTTAGAATCCTCATTAAACACAGCAAATGATTTCAACTTTGAAATATCAAGTGCATTAAAAGTCTCCACTGATTGCGCTTCAGCCCCTTCCGTTACATTCTCCACCTCCATGTCAACATGGGTGACGTCAGCCCTAACCCCCTTTGACGGCGGCGGTGCCTTCCTGGCCACCTGACTGTTCTTCCTCGCTCCATCTTTCTTTCTAGCTTCGTAGAACTCAGGGACCATCACCACTGGTTTTCGTCGCACCTGAGATGGAGAGGCCCGAATCCATGGTCCATACCCTTTATCACTGTTTCCTAGTGAACCTTCACTATCGATCCACTTGTCGCAGTCCCTGTCAGTGTGATCCAAGCAACCATACCAGTAACAAATGTTGGGAAGCCGTTCGTATTTGAAGGTCACCCAATGCTCTTCCTTGTCCTCAATTGAAAGCACCCTACCCCTGCACAACGGTACTGTAATATCCGCTTTTACTCGAACTCGAAAAAAACTTCCTCCATCCACTTCTCCATCCCTGGACTCACGGTCAACCAATCCAACAGCATCACACAATTCTTCAGCTATCTCTCTTTTCCAAAATCTAACTGGTATATCGTGAACTTGGACCCAAAGTGATATTGTGTTGAACCCCACTTCATGTACTACCACTGCATTGGTTACCCTTTGAAGGACCACCAAATGTCTGTCAAAGCTCCACGGTTCACTAGCCAGAATTTTTTCGATCTCTTCTGCATTGTCAAACACAAAAAGCCTCGTATGATCGCCTATCTCTCTAACTTGAAATCCATTCCTAGAACACCATAGAGGACTGAAAGTCCTAGCAATTGCCTCCGTATTAAGAACTCGTGGCGTTAGGAATTTCACTGCCAAGGTATACTCCTGAGATGCTCTATCTTTCTTTACCGTCATCTTACCTCCCTCCCTGTCATTGAGAGACAGATTGTGCCAGCGGTTTGTAAGACTGTCCATCCCTCGTACTGGTGTTTCCCAATCCCCACCAAAAAAAACCCACAAGCCCTACAGATAGCTGTGCTATCATAGGGAACACAAAGCCTTACTAGGAAGGGACAGTCACTTTCTACAGTCTAAGGAAAGAGAAGACGGAAACCTCTATCCTAGAGACAGAGAAACTTTTTTTGTGCAGACATGAAAAAAACTGCTTCCCTTAGGTTCCCTCCCCCTCCGTAATTCACATATGCCAAATACTAGTAATTTTCAACTTACTGGTGTTAATTATAACTTACAAGATTACACGTGGTTTATGCCCTATTGATCAGAAATCACCGTGTCATTAGTCTCGATATTTTAAGAGTGGTTTCCGTTTTGTTTCCAAGAACACAGTTTAGTTTCGATCCTAAGACCAATTTTGGCATTCACGTCAAGACCAATTTGTTATAATTTTTTATAATGCATGATAGTCCCGATCATATTACTTTTGTCCATAGAGAAAGCAAAAGATGAAGCCCACATCGAGCTTCGCCTCACCCCTGCTGGCCACCTGGTGAAGACGAGGCCATCATCCCACGATCAATGAAGAAGCGTTACGAGAGCACTAATGAGTCTCCACATCATTGAGAAGATATCTCCCCATTAACACCCCTCAAGGACGTTACATATTTGGGAATAATGTCACCATTAAGACGAATCCAACGGCTAGAAGAAAGAAGGAAGCACTTATATATATACCCATTCACAAGACTTGAAGACAGGTACACAAATTTTCTAGCACACCCACATTACTTTCTGAATACTTCTTTTCACCTCTAGCTATTCTAACTTTGGCATGGGAGGCTCTGTGGTAGGCACCATACCGGTGACCACACTATTTCTTTTCACCATTCGCCTTGTCTCAGGGTCAGGATTAGCTGTGGACAACTCCCCGCTGGACGAACATTTCTACTGGCGATCTGAGCATCATCAGTTTGGCGCCGTTTGTGGGGATTTAGCGATTCTTGAGCACCCAGTTCAAGAACATTGTTCCATTCCAAACTATAAGTTCAGATGGAGTCCAGCACTAACCCAGATCCAGCTGCACTGGCCCTACAAATTCAGTCACTTGCAGCCACTGTGGAAGAGCTTACCAGGCAGAATCAAGAGATGAGGCAGCGGCTGCAACAAAAAGGTAACCACCCAAAGACCAACAGAGACGATGAGGGGGACTGTCACAGGAGACGACCTAGTACCCTAGAAGAGGCGAGCTCAGATCTTTTCAGGGAGATGAGAAAGGAGATGGACGAACTGAGAAACGCTATCAAGGGAAAAACAAAACAAAGTCTGGACAAAATGGTCAAAAAGACGGACTCACCTTTCACCTTAGCTGTCCAGGAATGCCCGACGCCCTTAAAGTTTCGTCTACCTTGGCTCGAACCCTTTGACAGATTGAAGGATCCACTGGATCACCTCAATACCTTCAAAACAACTCTGGGTCTCCAGCAACCCCTTGATGAGATCCTGTGCCACTCCTTTCCCACCACCCTCAAGTGGGTAGCCCGAGAATGGTTCACCAAATTACCAACGTCTTCTATCGACAACTTCGAGCAGCTAGGCAGCACCTTCCTTCATCATTTTGTTGGCCGGCAGTGCCCCAAAAGGCCGGACGACCATTTGCTCACCATCAAGCAAGGAGAAAAGGAAACCTTAAGGTCCTATGTAATGCGTTTCACCCAAGGAACTTTGGAGGTGGACGAAGCAGACAACAAAGTACAACTAACGGCCTTCAAGGCTAGGTTAAAGTCCAGGGAGTTCGTGGTCTCCTTGGCAAAAAATCCCCCCAAGACGATGGCAGAGATGCTTTTAAAGGCACAGAAGTATATGAATGCTGAGGACACCCTGGCAGTCATAGATGGAGTAGAGAAACCCAAGGAGAAGAAGAAAGAAAAAGAATACGACCGAAGAGGACAAAAAAGGGATCGAGCGGACCGGCAGAATGTTGAAGGAAGCAGACGCAGAGATGACAAAAACCCTCGTCCAATAAAGTTCACGCCTTTAGTGATGCCCATTGACCAGATTTTGACGAAGATTAAGGATGAGAAATACCTTAAATGGCTCAGGCCATTACACTTGTCACCCAATGTGCGCAACAAAAGGAAATACTGCCACTTTCACAAAGATCATGGGCATCACACAGAGGATTGCCGAGACCTGAAGGAGTAGATAGAAGAACTTATATGGAAAGGGAAATTACATGAGTACGTGAAAAGGGGAGATTCCAGTAGGTACAGGGACGGTGACAAAGATCAACAGTTTCTTAGAGAGACGAGGGTCATTTACCACCTCGTCCACAAAGTGTAATAGGGGAAATAAAAACCATCACGGGAAGGCTGTCCGTAGGAGGGTCATTCAAGTCCCTCAAGAAATCATACCAAAGGCAGGTGAATAATGTTCATAGCCTGCCTCCCCTAAAGCAAAGACGGACAAACCGGGATATGTGCTTCTCAGAGGAGGATGCTAGAGGGGAAAAACAACCTCATGATGACCCGTTGGTCATTATGGTCATGATTGAAGGGTTCAATACCAGGAGGGTCCTAGTCGACAATAGGAGCTCAACAGACATCATTTACCTTTCTGTCTTCCAGCAGTTAAAAGTAGACCCAAAAAACTTCGTCCTTTCGAGTCCCCCCTCGTCAGTTTCAGTGGAGATAAGGTGTATCCCCGGGGAATAGTAACATTAATGGTCACGGCTAGCTTGTATCCCTTCCAGGTAACAAACAAGTATAACTTTTTGGTAGTAGACTCACCTTCGTCCTACAATGTGATTATAGGATGGCCTACTCTCAATCGCTAGAAAGCAGCCACTTCCGCTTATTACCTGAAGGTAAAATTCCCAATAGAATAGGGGGTTGGTAAGATAAGAGGAGACCAAGTGCTAGCAAGGGAGTGTTATCAGGCAGTCTTGGCCTCAAAGGAGAACCACACATGGATAATCGAAGACAAGACACAAGAAATCTTTGAGAAGCTAGAAACAATAGAATTGGTCGAAGGAGATCCTCCAAAGACGACCCAAGTAGGGACAAGCCTAAATCCCCAGACAAAGAAAGAGATTGTCAGCTTCCTGAAAGACAATCTGGACGTTTTTGCATGGAGCCACGAAGATATGCTGGGCATACCAGCCAGCATCATTCAACGTCGTCTAAATGTGGACCCCAAGAAGAAACCCGTCCAGCAAAAGAGAAGAGTCTTTGCCCCTGAACGGAATAAAGCAATCATGGACGAAGTGAACAAATTTCTCGCTGCTAACTTCATCAGGGAAGTCTACTATCCCGAGTGGTTGGTTAACGTCGTCATGGTCAAAAAGGCAAACGAAAAGTGGAGAATGTGCATTGACTTCACTAATCTAACAACACTTGCCCGAAGGACAGCTTTCCATTACCCAGAATCAACCAGTTGGTGGATTCGACCACCGGGCACAAACTTCTTACTTTCATGGACGCATTTTCTGGGTATAACCAGATACAAATGGCCGAGGAAGATCAAGAAAAACGGCTTTCATCACTAGCCAAGGACTCTATTGCTATCAGGTCATGCCCTTTGGTTTGAAGAACACAGGGGCAACGTACCAAAGATTGGTAAACCAGATGTTCAAGGACGGTCAAAGGGGTACAATCACTAACAGGAAGAGTAGCAGCCCTTAACAGGTTCGTCTCAAAGGCAACGAAGAAATGCCTTCCTTTCTTTAAGACCCTGAAGTGAGCTTTTGTCTGGATGGAAGAATGTGAGATAGCATTTCAAGAATTGAAGCGCTACCTAAGCAACCCCCCACTCCTGAGTCTGTCTAAAGAAGGCGAAGACTTATTCCTTTACTTGGCGGTATTTGTAACGGCGGTTAGTGCAGCCTTGATCAGAGAAGAGAGCAAGATACAACTTCCTATGTACTATGTCAGCCAGGCCTTTTAGGGAGTCGAAGCTCGATATCCGCACATAGAAAAGATCACCTTCGCCCTAATAGTGGCCTCAAGAAAACTCCATCCTTACTTTCAGGCTAATCCAATCATAGTAATGACAGGCTAGCCCATCAAGAAAGCGATGAATAAACCCGAGGCCGCTGAACGAATGGTACAATGGGCAATCGAGCTCAGCCAGTTCGATATAGAATACCGCCCATGGACGGCCATAAAAGCTTAGGCATTAGCAGACTTTATAGCGGAATTCACTGTCCCCGAGCATGCAAAAGACCAGGAAAAGCTTTGGACGATCAGTACAGACGAATCATCCACCCAAAAAAGAGGCGGAGCAGGTGTTGTTATTACCTCCCCTCTAGAGGACGTTCTGAAGTATGGGGTCTAGCTCAAATTCCCCGTAACCAATAACGAAGCAGAGTACAAGGCTATGTTGACTGGGCTAAGAATAGCTCGGGTACTTGGGGCCAAAAATATCGTGCTAAAGAGCGACTCACAGCTCGTCATAGGACAAGTCAGGGGAGATTTTGAAGAAAAGGAGACTAGAATGCAGAAATATCTCAAATTGACAAACCAGTTAGTAAGCAACTTTGATCGCATAGAGTTTGTTCAGATCCCACAGGATCAAAATGCTGAAGTTGACGAAGTGGCACGAAGTGCATCAATAGATGACCAAGAATAGATAAATGATTGGAGGTTGGAAGAACAAAACTCCCATAGCATTAAAGAATTTTAAACCTTCCTTGTGCATACCCGCTTTAGATGGACGAGTCCAATTCTGTCTTACCTTAAAGATGGATGATTACCACCGAATCCCAAAGAAGCCAAGAAGATCTAGAAACAAGCTGCCTGGTTCATGGTACTGAATGACGAGCTTTACAAAAAAGGCTTCTCCCAACCCTACTTGAGGTGCATAGAAGAGGAAGAAGCCAGATATGTTCTAGAAGAGGTGCACGGGGGAGTTTGTGGAAATCACGTAGGGGCCAAAGTCCCTCGTCAGGAAGATAACGAGGGCAGGTTACTTTTGGCCCACGATGCAACAAGACGCAGCGAATTTTGTCAAGAGATGTGATAGTTGCCAAAGGTATGGGAATGTTCAACAAGTCCTAGGGGAAAAGATGACGACTGTTTCCTCACCTTGGCCATTTGCACAGTAGGGGATCGATATCATGGCCCCCTACCACAGGGAAAGAGACAAATGAGGTTCCTACTTGCCGCAATTGACTACTTCACGAAATGGGTCGAAGCGGAAGTGCTAGTAATGATCACAGAGGCAAAGGTACAAAATTTTGTATGGAAAAATATTGTTTGTAGGTTCAGGATACCAAGGTCGATCATTTCAAACAACGATCGTTAGTTCGACAGTCACGGACTCAGGTCATTTTGCTCAAGCCTAGGCATAAAAAACAAGTACTCGTCCACAAGGCATCCCCAGGCCAATGGGCAGACATAAGTAACTAATCGAACCTTGCTTAAGATCATCAAGTCCTGGTTAGTGGGGGCAAAGGGAGCATGGCCCAAGGAGTTACCAAGCGTCCTATGAGCTTACAAGACTATGGCACGAACACCAATAGGAGGGACACCCTTCAACCTAACGAACGGCACAGAAGTAGTCATCCCAGTCGAAGTGGGGCTCACTAGTCTCAGGAGGGAGTTCATTGACGAGAAAAGCAACGACGATCAATTAAAGCTGAACTTGGATTGTTTAGATGAAGTCAGAGACCAAGCCTCTCAGAGAATGGCCAAGTACCAGCAGAAGATGGCCGAATACTATAATCAAAGGGTAAAGCTGAAAAGGTTCAACATCAGGGACCTCTTCCTTCGAAAAGTGACTCCAGCAACAAAAGACCCAGTATAAGGCAAACTAGACCAACCTAGGAAGGACCCTACAGAGTCGTCCACTATTCACGACAAGGAAGCTACCACCTAGAAGACCTGGAGGGAAACAAGCTACCTCATCCATGGAATGTCAAGCATCTAAAGAGGTATTACGAAAAGGAACCCATAGCCAAGCTACCTCATCCATGGAATGTCAAGCATCTAAAGAGGTATTACGAAAAGGAACCCATAGCCTGATTGTAAGCAGTCAGCATGATTTCATGCTCTTTCATACAATTCATGTATTCAAATAAATGATTATTCTACATTTCATAAGTATTATTCAGCAAGTCATGCATTCTAGTCATCTCTTTCTCAAAAAACCAAAATCGTCGTCTAGGAAAAAGACGATAAGATTCCTTAAATGGATGTACATCATCCAAATTAAGTTGACGACAAGATTCCTGAAACATATAAACATCGTCCAAGAACACGTCAATAAAAAATTCTCTAAGTCCCTAGATGGACGAAGAGAGTGCTTCAATAAAAATTCACCAAGTCCATAGGTGGACGAAAAGAGTACTTCCACAAAATTCCCTAAGTCCCCAGATGGATGAAGAGAATCCTTCCATGAAAATTCTCTAAACGAACGAGGAAAATACCAGCAAAAAGATGAGTATGAAGATAAAATGCTTAGATATATCATATATAAAAAGGTGATGCAAATTGTTCAAAAGCCCCAAAACATACAGGGCACAAAAAGATTGTTCTTCCAAAAGCCCCAAAACAGACAGGGCATTAAAAAATTAAAAAATAAAAAGAAAAAGAAAAAAGAAGAAGGAAAATGCAACAGGGTCAAGCTGAAGGAGCATTGTCACCATCCTTATCCACCTCAGGAGGATCCTCACTAGTGGTCATAGAAGTCTGGGCAGCTTGGGCCGCCTCGTCCGCCTCAATCTCTTTATCCACGGTTTCAAAGTCCAGGTCTTCTAGATCGACGCCTGGACCGTGCTTCACCAAGTATCGCCTCAACAATTCAAAGCCTTTGAAGTACCACTGGAACATAATGGTGTTGTACTCATCAGTTGACTGGAAGGCAAGGACGGCCTTAGCCATCACGAATTTCATCCTCTGGCCAGCTGTTGCGAGGAGTTCATCCTTCTGTTTTACCAGTAGCTTCTTGGCCTCAAGCTGCTCAATCAAAGCCTTGACTTGCTTCTTGGAGGTATTATGGGCATCTATGGCAACAATCAAATCTTTCCGCAGTCCTGAAGCTTCAGCCTCCAATGCCTCTGCTTTTGAAGTAGCAACAACGACCTTCTCCTCATTCACCAAATATTGAGAAGTGATGTGCATCGCTTCCCCCAAGACTTGAAAATAAAAAGTTCCATCAAAACCTGAGTCAACAAAAGTAGCCAAACGCTTAATGACGGGACAAAAAAAAGAACAAGGTAAGAAAAGATTACCTGGACAAGCTTATGAACGTGCTGGCTCACCATTTCATGGGAGGGCACGTTGGAAATCTCCTTCACTTCCTTAGGAGTCAAGAGCTCGTTCGCCCGAGCTATAGTTACTCTAGTATCAGCCCAAACACTGGAGCCTAACTTATCTTTTCCTTTGTCCCCCGTCTTCCGCCTTTTGGGGGTAGGAACCTCCTCGATAGAAATGGCCGGAGAAGTAGTCCGTCCTTCATCCAGGGTAGGGGTAGACGAACCCCTCTCAGCAGTCTCCTTCTCCTTCTCCTTCTCTTTATCAACTATCCTTAATTTTCTCTGGCTGATGTTAAAAAGGGGTTCATTTTTCTTCCCCTTGATTTTTGCATATATATCCTTGTTAAACTTGGTTGTCATCTCTACACCAAAAAGGGAAGAAAATTAAAGAGTTGAAAAAGAAAAAGACGATCAATCATATCAAGGCAACTCACGTTTTCTCTCTTCCCGATCAATTGCTTGAAGAACGAAAAGTGAAGGCTCTGGCCCCAGGCAATGACAAGCTAATGTGCGTGGGTTAACCAGCTCGTCAAAATCTTCGATACTGCTTGCGTACTTAATTGCTTCTTGAACTCTCCCTTCAAACCGGCTCTCAAGTTCAGGACGCACTTTCACTGCAAAACAGAAAATACACAAGATTAGAAGGACGACTAACTCAAATAAAGAAGATGAAAAAGAAGAACATCTCGCAGAATGCAACGCACCAGGTTAAGGGGTCTCCCACCGGCGTAGCAACCTAGGGACGTCCCCCCAAAAGTCATCAGATAAAGTCTCCCAACCATCGCCCGACACAAAGAAATACCTCGACTTCCAATAACAGAAGGATGACGGAAGGTTGGCAACGAAACGAGACCTTCTATCCCAGGGTACAAGTTCATAATACCCAGTTTCCTTAGACGCTTTTAGGCGGTAAAGATGGACGAACTCATTAAGCGTGATCATGTCCCCATTAGCTATGGTCGTCCAAATCACCATACAGCTTATGACGATTCTCCAAGAATTCGGCATAAGCTACCCTAGAGCGATGTTCAGATGGTGAAGGAGCTCCATGATGAACGGATGGACGGGAAATCTAAAACCGCACAAGAATGCAGCCTCATAAAAACAAACCTCACCATGGGCAAAGGCACAAGCCTTCTCGCCCTTCCTAGGAAGACAAGCCCTAGTCTCCTCAGGGAACTGGAACCTGTCCCTAAACTTATTAAAAACCTCTATTTTCAGATTACACTTTTCCTTAAGTGCGTGAAAAGAAGGGGTTGTGTCTATCCCCGCCTCAGCCGTGCCTATACTGGGAGATTAGTCCCTCTCCTCATTACTCGACCTCACCTCAGACCCCATGTGTTCCCTTCTAAAAACCCCTCACATAGATTCGAACCAAACTAAAGACTGGTGCAACAGAGGATATAGGTCACCCAAAGCTAAACCTAAACCACTATCACCTATAACAAAATCCCCAATTCGTGGGTATGAATCGCTCGAGTGATGTGGGAGTACACTTAAAGGACTGCTAGAGGAATCTAACAACGCACCTAAATGAGCGAAAAGGAAGGCGATGGAGGGAGAAATGTGCCTAATTTCAAAGTGATTCACCATTAGGGGAAATTACACAACCTAAACAAGGAAAACAGAAGTACAAAAGAGAAAAATACAGAAAAACTAAGAAGGAAAAAACGTAGATAAAGGGCGTACATGGAAATAAAGATGGAAACTAAGAAAGCAGAGAGCGAAATGTGCGAAGAAGTCAGAAAAACCAAACGCCAAAATCAAACACCAAAAGAAAGTAAAGAAATGGGAGTTGAAGAGAAAAGAGTTAAAAAGGTTTGCCTTGGATAGTGCAGGAAAACTGAAAAGGCATTCACCGTAAACGAGACCTGCCAACCAACCAAAATAGGACACGTGGCCACGCTGCCATGGAGCAATTAATGTGGAGAGCAAAACCCCAAGTGCTTTAACTGTAAAAAAAAAAAAAAAAAAAAAAAAAAAAAAAAAAAAAAAATTCCTCATATTCCTAAGACCGTCCAAAATGTAGACGACCTTGGAATAGGGGGGCAGCTGATAGTCCCGATCATATTACTTTCATCCACAGAGAAAGTAAAGGACAAAGCCCACATCGAGCTTCGTCTCACCCCTGGTGGCCAACTGGTGAAAACGAGGCCATCATCCCATGATCAATGAAGAAGCGTTACGAGAGCACTAATGAGCCTCAAGGACGTTACATATTCAGGAATAATGTCACCATTAAGACGAATCCAACGGCTATAAGAAAGAAGGAAGCACCTATATATATACCCATTCACAAGACCTGAAGACAGGTACACAAATTTTTTAGCACACCCACATTACTTTCTGAATACTTCTTTTCATGACCTCTAGCTATTCTAACTTTGGCATCGGAGGCTCTGTGACAGGCGCCACACCGGTGACCACACTCTTTCTTTTCACCATTTGCCTTGTCTCAGGGTTAGGATTAGCTGTGGACGACTCCCCGCTGGACGAACATTTCTACTAACGATCTGAGCATCATCAGTGCAAACAGGAGAATTTTTATCAAATATGACAACTAATATGAGAAATTGAGAGTTCGTCATTGTATATGTAATGTATATTACACTATAAAATGAGCAAAGGTAAAGAGCCTTTCAAAGTGTAATCCAAGGGTTGGATCATGGACGGGTCACACTCACTAACAAGGCCGGCCTTCAATTTGAAGGTGATGGAAGAGCCGAAAAGATTTATGAGATATTGAGAGCTACTCCAGCTTATAGCTAGTGATTCGGCTGGCTATAGCTGATTGAATGCGGGCATGAACAAAAATAGGGAAATTTATGGGGGCATTTTTGGCAACACATGACATTTCATCAAAATGAGATTTATTTATTTATTCTTTTTTCATTTTTTTTTTTTTTTGGTGAACAAAATGAGAAAATAAATTAAGTAAAGACTTCCTATAAAAATGAACACCAAAATCCAAAAGCGTGGAAATGGTTTGAAATCACACGCTTTCACAAAGTAAAACTCCTTAAACAAAAGTACCAAACAAAACATAAAAAAAATAGGATGACACCTATGACAAAGTATTGCTGAAGTTGTTGCTTGTAGATTTGTGTTAGAATTATATGGTTAAATGATTAAATTTACTATTTCTCATTAAATGCTAAGGTTTTTTTTTTTTTTTTTTTTTTTTAGAAGGAAATCTATATATGCTTGCATTTTATTCAATGAACTAGAACATCTGATGGAACTGACTCCGTCCAAACAAACAAAGGAAAAGACAGTCTTGCTCTCTAGGCTAAGGCATGTGCAACAGCATTTCCTTGCCTAACAATGTGGGAGAAAGAAAAACTTCGTAAGGAGCTTACACGAGTTATAATATCTCTAGCTAAATGAAAAAAAGATGAGGAAGACATAGTGCCCATCTGTAAAGCTTTAATCACAAGTTCTGAGTCACCTTCAAAATGCGCTTGTTGTAGTCCAAGTTCAGTAGCAAAAATAACGGCATGCCTTGCCACCAATGTTTCCAAGTGTTCCACTATACATGGCTTCCTAATTTTTTCTGCCAATGATGTCAGGACCTGACCTGCAGAATTGCGAACTACAATGCCATTTCCTGCCTCTTCGCTTTCATTAAACATTGCGCCATTGATTTTTAATTTATATTTGTTAGGACATATGTGTTTTCACTTGTTAAGAACATATGTCATTTGTTTATGTAAATTGGTTAATCCTTTGACAAAACGCACTCTACTTGTAATTGGGTAGTTCTAGGTGTTTTTAATACTTCAAGAAACAATGTTTCAAGATCAAGTGTTGAAGTCATCAAGTCTGTCCAAGAAAACCAAGCTGAAATGCAAATTCATTAAAGCTCGACACCTTCTCGATAGCTCCTCGACACCTTGCTATCTGTTGAGATTTATAAAATCAAATTTTCTGATCTGATTTCTTGGGATCCGTGAATGTATCTTTGGGATATCTTTTTTCCAAACCCTAGACATATAAAAGGATTATTTTAAGAGCCGTCAAATTGTACACAAGTTGCACAAGCATTGAGCAAACTCTGTTCAAGCAATTTGTGATCAAAGACGAAGTTCTTGACCTAGTTCATCTTCTCTGAAGAAGTTGCTGTGTATTTTGCACCAAAGGATTTTGTGACCAAGCATCTTCATGATCTTCATCGTGTAGGATGAACTGAAGAACTTTGCAGCCAACCTCTCCTTCTAAGTTGGTGTTGAAGTCGCGTACTAGGATCCGCACATTGGTTAGTCACGTACTTGGGAGCCGTGCATCAAAGGTGGGAGCTGTCACTATAGATCAAGTCCAATTGGGTATTAGGGTAAGGGTTCATCTGTAGGTTGGTAAGGTACTTGGGATTCCTTTTCTTGTAACCACTTGATTTGATAATAGTGGAGTTTCGAGAGTGGTGACCTGAAAATCACCTGGTGGGGTTTTTGCCACAAGGGTTTTCCCCATTCGCAAACAAATCACCGTGTTATTTAATTTTCGCTGCTTAATTAGTTTATTGGTGATTTGTTTGTGTTTCCATGCATTTGCATGATAAATTGATTAATTAATAACTTGGCTAATTAATTAATTGGTTTAATCACAAGGGGTCATTCAGTTTGTGACCTATCAATATTCACCTGATTTTGGAGGCTGCCACCTGCGATTTCTTGCTGGATTTCTAGGCTTGCATCTGTACAGTGAGTCTCAGCTAGCATAGAGTAGTTCCAGGTAAGTTTTGGCCGTGTCTCTGATCTTGTCCAGCGGTACAACTTTCTCCTTGAGTCTGGTTTTGTTTCAATGGACCCAGATATGCCAAGCAGAGATAGCAAACAACTCTTCCTTACCAGATTTTGATACCATTCGATCAAACAGATCCAAGAAGTTTCCTTCCTCAGGTTCAAACCGATTGAACCAGCCAAAATCGACACACCAAACCTGTTTTATCGCTTCACAATACCATAAAGCATACTTCGTATTCTCATTTCTTTTTCCACATCGGTGGCATAGCGATTCCAAAATGATTTTTCTCCTTAACAGATTTGTTTTGGTTGCCAAGCTATTTGTACAAGCCCTCCAAAGAAAGTGTTTGATCTTCCCTGGCACATTGAGCTTCCAAATCACTAACCATATTCTTGATGTTGCTGCTAAGTTTGGGACTGAAGCTTCCTCTCATCTTGCATCCTCACAAATAGCTTTGTACCTCGACTTCACCGAGTACACTCCATCTTTTTCCAATGACCAGTACAGAAAATCTGATTGGGGAGATACAACTAATGGAATAACTTTTATTTTCTGTGCTTCAAATGGGATGAAACAAGAGTTAATCACCTGCTCATTCCACTGACCCAAGTTTTGCTCAATCAGATTGTCCACTCTAGGCTCACTGCCTAGTGCCGTGGGCAATGAGGTGATTTTTCCTCCATTTGTTTCAGGCAGCCAACTATCTTTGAAGATTCTAATTGACTTTCCATCACCCACTCTCCATTTTGCACCCATGGAAATAACTTTTCTTGCCATTAAAATGCTTTTCCATGCAAATGAACCCGTAGATTGTTTGGCCTAAAAAGTGGTACAATTTGGAAAGTATTTTAACTTAAAGACACGATAAAACAAAGAATTTTTATCATGAATAAGTCTCCATGCGTTCTTGGCTAGCATTGCATCATTAAACTTTGCTAACTCTTTAAAACCTAGCCCTCCTTCTTTCTTTGGTTTGCAAAGTGTCTCCCAATTTTTCCAATGGATCCTCCTACTCTCACCATGTTGTCCCCACCAAAATTTCCGAATCAACATCTCAATGTCCTTGCAAAGACCCAATGGGAGTTTGAAGCAGCCCATTGCAAAAGTTGGTATGGCTTGCACTATTACCTTCAAGAGCACTTCTTTCCTTGCTTGAGATGAGAGTTTTTCCTTCCACCCTTGTAGTTTTTGCCAAACTCCATCTTTTATATAGTTTAAACTTGCTCTCCTATTCTTCCCCACCACTGTAGGTAGCCCCAAATACTTCTTATATTGCTTTATCTCCGAGACACAAAGAAGATCTATTATTGAGTTTTTTGTTGACTCGGTCACTGATTTGCTAAAAAATAGAGCTGTCTTCTCTGTATTTATTTGCTGGCCCAAAGCTTTTTCATAAACCCTCAAAATGCTTTGGATGGTGTTTACCTCTTCCAATTTTGCTCAAAAAAAAAAAGAGGTTGTCATCTGCAAAAACAAGTGAGAAATTTTTGGTCCTCCCCTACAAAGAGAGTAACCCCAAATATTCTCTTCATTTATAAAGGAGATAAAGGAGATAAAGGATCCCCTTGTATCAACCCCTTTGTTGGTACAATATTACTCCTTGGTTCCCCATTTACCATAATAGAGAAAGAGACCGAGCTAATACATTCATACACCCACCCAATCCATTTTTCATGAAACCCCATCCTCTCCATAAGTTTTACAAGAAAAATCCACTCCACCCTATCATAAGCCTTACTCATGTCTAACTTCATAGCCATAAAACCCATTTTTCCTGTCTTCTTTGTTTTCATATGGTGTAAAGTTTCAAAAGCTACTAAAATATTATTTGAGATAGCTTTGTCAGCCTAGAAGTCACTTTGAAACTCAGAAATAATTAGAGGCAATAATTTTTTCAACCTATTTGCTAGCACCATTGAAATAATTTTGTAAGGTTGAATTTATTCAATCATTTTGTTGGCTTTATTCAGTGCCAAATTTTCTTGTAATTCAGCATTTAGAAACCCTGTATTTAGGTGGGAATCATGTAAGGATAGTGTGTGAGAGAGAGTGAAGAAAAGCTCGAGAGTGTGCACTCAAGAAGAGCCTTGCGACTAGATCACGTGATTGGTTCGCGACTGGCGAGTCGCCAAAGGTGGCACACATGTAAAGCATGCAAGGGGAGCTGAAGGGTCACGCCAGCTATTGCACTACAAGATAAAACCTCCAGTCTGGCCAAGCAGTTAGCTCGCGACTCAAACTCGCAACTCGTTCTAGTCGCGAGCTCAAGTCGCCAGAATGCCCTGTTTGGTTGTAATTGACTCTTCGTATTCCATATACACCCTACTATAAATACCCTTATACCCACAAAATGTAGAGAGCTTCCAGAGATAATTTTAAAGAGAAACCCTAGAGAAAAACAAGATTGACTCATCCACAATCTTCATCCTTTGATTCTCCAAATTCCTCTACTCTCACCCTTTCCATTAACATATCCTTGAGAGGTACATTTTCCAAATCTTTAATTCACCATACCCATATCTGTGAGAAGGTCTTTTGGTGCTTAGGAAGCAATTCAAAAGGGACCAATTCATTTTGGTTGATGCAATTGGCGATTACGGGATCCGGTAAGCTAGAGAAGACAAGGTTCAGCGTAACCCTGTTGGAGCAAGAAACTTGGAGGGCTTAGGTGCACTAGGTAGAATAGGCTTAGATTGTCTTCTGCTATTCATGTATCCCAACTTTATTCTCTAGTGGATTATTGACCGCTTGGAGGGCAGCGGAAAGGTTTTTTCCGAGGACTTCGTTTTCCTCTTCGATAACACATCACTGTGCTGTCTTTGTGTTTGCATCTCTATTCCCTTAATCTTTGCCTTTTAATTACTGCTGTGGTTGTGATTAAATTCGGTTTAGATTGTTTTGCCAATTCTGTTTTAGCTTATTTTCATATTCCGCACATATATTGTTTGATTATAAGCTAGTGTTGGTAATTTGTAAATTGGGGGTTTAAACATTCACTGTTATTTTACAACTATTTTGAGCTTTCAATTGGTATCAGAGCGGGTTCACTTGCTGTGGTTTAATTACCTAAGTGCAATCCTAGACCCCTTAGCTATGGATGAAGCTATGGAAAAGGCTATGCTGAATTGTGGTTTAAATGTTTGTGATAATGACTCTATGAGTATGTTTGAAGGGTGTCCTAACAATGAACTCCTAGAGTTGTTAAAAACAAAGAAACATGCTAGAATGTTTGTTCATATGCTGAAATATTTTGAAAATGAGAATCACATCTTAGACAATAGTCTATGTGAGTCTAATTCTTTAATTAGGAAGTATAAAAGAAGAAATAGAATATTGTGTGATAAGGTTGATAATCTAAAAAAGAAAATTCAATCTGACAAGAGCATGGAAAATGAAGATAAATTTATGTTTGAAGGTCAAGAATGCTTGTCCCATGCTTGCTTGTTTGTGCACACTTCTTTGAAGGTATTTAATTCATGCCTATGGTATCTTGATAGCGGCTATTCTCGTCATATGACAAGAGATAAATCATTGTTTAAGTCACTCAAAGTGAAGGTTGGTGACTATGTGACATTTGGCGATGGGAGTCATGTTCAAGTTCTCGGCAAAGGGACTATTGAGATACCGAGATTACCTCTATTGAAGAATGTCTTATATATCAAAGGGCTGAAGGCGAATCTCTTAAGCATCACTCAAATATATGATGAAAACTTCCTTATTCAATTCTCAAAGAAGGGGTGCATAATCATTGATGAATAAGGGATTCAAGTCTTGGAGGGAAATAGGACTACCGACAATTGCTACGGAGTAGTTCCTACGGCACCAATTTCCCGTAGAATTGCTTGTGTTGACATGTTGGAACTTTGGCATCACAGATTTGGGCATGCAAATTTCAAACAAGTAGCTAAAGTGTCTAAACTTGAAGCTGTTGAGGGGCTTCCAAAGTTTGGAAAGGTAAAGAAGACAATTTGTGATGCATGCCAAATGGGAAAGCAAACAAAGGCAAGTCATCATAAGGTGAATGTGATTGCTACTTCACGTTGTTTAGAGCTTCTTCATTTTTATCTAATGGGGCCCATAAGAATTGAAAGTCTAGGAGGAAAAAGGTACATTATGGTCATTGTTGATGATTTCTCAAGATACACTTGGGTGGAATTTCTTAGAGAAAAATCAGAAGCATGTGAGAAATTGTAAATTTTATGCAAGAGACTAAAAAACGAGAAAAGGGTTCCAATTGTCAAGATAAGGAGTGATCATGGCAAAGAGTTTGAGAATGCAAGATTTGAGTCTTTTTGTGAGAAGAATGGGATCAAAAAGGAATTTTCAGCCCCCAAAACTCCTCAACAAAATGGGGTGGTTGAGAGGAAAAATCGGGTGATTCAAGAAATGGCAAGAGTTATGCTACTTAACAAGCAAATTCCTCAAAAGTTTTAGGGAGAAGCTGTGAACACCTCATATCACATTGGAAATAGGATATTCTTTCGAGCAAGAACAAAGAAGACTGATTATGAAATTTGGAATGGAAAGAAGCTGAAAGTGAAGTTCTTCCAAGTGTTTGGAAGCAGGTGTTACATTCTAAATGATTGGGAGAAACTTGGAAATTTTGATGCAAAAAGTGATGAAGGCATCTTCCTTGGGTATTCTACTACTAGCCGGGTATATAAAGTTTTCAACAAGAGAACAAAGACGGTAATGGAATCCATCAATGTAGAAATTGATGATGCTATAACAAAGGTAGAGATGGTTGATGATGGAGAAGGGCCAAGCATCAAAGAGCCCACAACTGGGGTCGAAGCTCTTGATATTGAAGTTGAAGGACCTATACCAGAAAAGGAATTAACTCCCATGAACTCAAGAATGGAAACAAGATTGATGTTTAGAACGTCAAGTCCTTTCATTCCTCCAGAAGTTCATCCTCCTATCTCCCGGAATGATGAAGTCTCCACATCAAAGAAGCCATCATCAAGAGTGATTAAAAGCCATCCGGACATTAACATGATTGGGTCTTTATATGAAGGTCTTCACCTTAGAAAGGGAAACATACTTTTGGCCAATCATGTAACATACCATTGCTACCTTGCCCAATTTAAGCCGAAAAAGGTAGAAGGAGCTCTTCAAGATGAAAATTGGGTTAAGTCAATGCATGAAGAGCTGAATCAATTTGTGAGAAATGATGTATGGAAACTTGTTCCTAGGCTTGAAAATGTTCATGTCATCGACACTAAATGGATCTTCAAAAACAAGACCGATGAAGATTGAAAGATTATCCGGAATAAATCTCGGCTAGTGGCTCAAGGATATACTCAAGATTGAGAGATTATCTAATGAATCCTTCGCTCCCATGGCAAGACTTGAGTCTATCCACATTCTTATGTCAATTGCATGCACTATGAACTTCAAACTCTACCAAATGGATGTGAAATGTGCATTTCTAAATGGCTACCTAAATGAAGAAGTGTTTGTTGAACAACCCAAAGGCTTTGAAGATCCTTACTTCCCGGACCATGTGCTGAGATTGAAGAAAGCTCTTAATGGCTTGAAACAAGCTTCTAGAGCTTGGTATGATCGACTTACTCATTACCTCCTCGATAGAGGGTTAGAAAGAGAATATGTCGACCGGACTTTATTTGCCAAGAATGATGGGGATTACCTTCTCATGGCTCAAGTATATGTTGATGAGATAGTATTTGGAGCTACCATTGATGCTCGAGCTATAGAGTTCTCTAAGGAGATGCAGAAAGAATTTGAGATGAGTATGGTGGGGGAGCTTACATTTTTCTTGGGTCTTCTAGTCGAACAAAAGGAGGAAGGCATATTCATTTCACAAGAGAAATATGCTAGAAATATTGTGAAGAAGTTTGGATTAGATTCCAAAAAGCATGCCTCTACTCCCATGAGTTCATCTACAAAGCTTAATGTTGATTCTTCTAGGGTAGAAGTGAGTCCAACCTTGTATAGGAGTATCATTGGGATTTTACTCTATCTTACGGCCAGTAGACCGTATATTGCTTTTAGCATGGGTGTTTGTGCTAGATATCAAGCTGCTCCAAAGGAATCCCACTTGACTGTGGTGAAGCGAATCATATGATATGTCAATGGAACTTCGGATTATGGCTTGTGGTACTCAAAGGACTCTAATGCTTGCCTTGCAGGTTATTCTGATGTAGATTAGGCTAGACGTATTGATGATCGAAAGAGTACTTTAGGTGGTTGCTTCTATCTTGGAAACAATCTTGTCTCTTGGATAAGCAAGAAACAAAATTTCGTGTCTCTCTCTATGGTTGAAGTAGAGTTCGTAGCTATTGGAAGTTGTTGCACACAACTCCTTTGGATGAAAAAGGTACTTCATGGCTATGAAATTCCTCAAGATACAATGGGTGTTTACTGTGATAACACTAGTGCTATAAATCTCTCTAAGAATCCGGTTCAACATTCAAAGTCAAAACACATAGAGATATGTTACCACTTCATCTGGGATTTGGTGGAAGATAAAGTTGTATGTCTTGAATTCATACATACAGACAATCAAAAGGCAGACATCTTCACCAAGCCTCTCGATGGTCCACGGTTTGAATCACTCTGCAAGACCATCGATGTTGGTACAATTCCTTGAATCTCATGTGTGATGTGTGCTCTACCTCTTTGTCTTGATTTGATTTATCTATTGTAAGGCACACACTACTTTGTTGGCTATTTGTATAGCATGTTCTGTTTGTTTGTAAATTGCTTTAAATGTTTTTACATTTTTTTTTTATCAATCTTTACTTGTTTTTGTGTCAAAAATCCAAAAACACAAAAAATAAAAATTCCAAAAAGTTTGATTGACATTATTGTGTATTTGTCACTAGCATGTTTTGCCTGTACCATTGTACTAATGGCTTTATGCATTTTTTAGTGTAGCTCGTTCTTTATGCACTCATATCATTGTGGGAAAAATTTTGAAATCTGTGTGACTGTTGTAAATAGATCTTCAAACTTGTCATGAATGATTAGTCAATAGTTTTGTTGATCTTGAAACTTGCATAGACTTATGCTTATATATCTTCCCACTCTTTTATTTTATTTTATTTTTTCTTAAGGAGCTCAACAAATATAAATCTCAAAATGAAAAGAGATAATGAGTTGCAAAAGCCATCGCACATACTAGCATTTGACTAGGAAAAAGGGAAAGTGATTTTAAAAAAATATTTATGATGCCCAAAAAGCCAAAGGCTTGTTCATCAAATTGAAATATCAAAAATGAGATGTATTGATTCAAAATGACCAACTGAGCCAAATGAAAAGCTTCAAAATAATGTTATCAAGTTTTGTGGGAGGTCATATATGCATATTTCTATAATTGAGATAGGTCACTTTTCCTAGTGCTAATTGTGTATGCCTTGGTTGAATTGATCATTGAAGCTTCACATTAGACTAAGGACTATCTCATCTTTGGTACCCACACACATCACACATGTCTATGTTCAATGAATGCCTTATTCATTTGTGTGATTGTACTTGATTAAATATGTTGCACATGCCCAATTATATGTTGATCAAACAAAAAAAGATTTTTGAGTGTTTTAGTTGTTTTTGGAAAGTGTTTTATTTTGAAAAATGTCAAAAAACTGTGTAACCCTGTTTTGGCGACTTGCCTCGCGGGTCAAGCTGTTCGCATGTCCTAGTCGCGAGATTACACAGAAGGTATTCGCAACTCTTTGGCGGGTCAAAGTCCTAGTCGCAAAAAAGGCTTAGAATTTTTTGCAAAAATCTGGGTTTTTAGATTTCTTGCGACTCAATTTGGCAACTCGTTCGCGAGTGGAAGCTCCAGTCGTGAGGGTTACTCAGAAGGTTTCGTGGCTTCCTACATGACAAACTCGCTGGTGGAACTTCCAATCGCGAAAAACACTTAGAAATTTTTTTCCAAATTTTGTCACAAGGTTTTTTGTCGGCTTGCTTTGGCGACTTGTTCACAACTCAATCCAGTAGCAAAAATTGCGTGTTTTGCACAATGAGGGTCTTTTTCAAGATAGGTTTCAAAAACTTTTCATTTTTCCCTCGCATTTCGTGACTATTCATCTTCTTGTCCATCTTTCCCTCTTTCAAAATCACCGTGTTCACACACAAACTCTCCATATTCTTCCTCACTTCTTCACCAATTTTCAAGAAAAGATAAGGTTTCTGTTTCTTTCTCAATGTATTTCACATTTCTTGCCTAAGATTTCTTGAAATGGTTTTTTTTTTTTTTTTTTTTTTTTTTTTTTTTTTAATGATATCTGTGAATATGATGCTTGAATATGGGTATTTGATGCTTTGGTGAGATTGTTGTGTAGGTTGTGTTGGTTATGTGTTGTTACACTTTGCCTTTGGTTGCATAATGTGTTATTTGTAGGACACACACATTCAATGACATGATTGAGACCTTAATCTCATGATTTTAGGGCTTTCTTCAATATTCCAGTTTTGGGACTAACTCAATGCTAATAGAGTTTGTTTTCTTGTGTGGTTTTTGTTGCTCTTTGGTGTAACATGATGCAACTTGAAAATGTCTCCATTCAAAAGATCAACAATGAAAGGAGGCAGCAGCAAAGGGAAAGAGCCCGTGATTGATGTTGATGATCTTTCTCCTAGGTCAAAGAGAACTCGATCACCAACGGGAGTATATGACCCTAACAAATTCAGATATTATGCTGCTTTTCAGACCCATGAGAACTACTTTAGAGAAGCCTCATTGCTAGTTGAAAGGGTTGTTAACCAGTCATCTTTCTTGAACACCAACATCCCTAAATGGTTTGCCACCAAAGATTGGAACTTCCTTCTCTCCAACCTTGATGATGCATACAAGAATTTGGTGAAAGAATTCTATGCTAATGCCATTGTTGAAGGAGAGAAGCTCAAATGCTGGGTTAGAGGAAAGAGTTTTTCAGTGACTCCCGTTTATTTGGCAGATATCCTACACAACAACCGGCCGATGTTTACTAATCCATCGGTATATGATGATTTGAATCCTGATGAGGATTTACTTTGGGATGCTCTTGGAAGAAACTTGGAATTCTCCCGAAATGGAAACTCAATTAGTGTTTCCTCCTTATCTCCGGAATTAAGGGTGCTTACAATAATCATGTTCCATAATCTCTACCCTCTATCTAGCACTGGGTACATGAATCTCGGGAGAGCTTTGCTCCTTCATGATTTGATTATTGATGAAGAGATAGATATTTGCCCTCATATCTTTCATATTTTGTGCAAAACTGCTACAAGAACTGACTCAAGGATTTGCATTCCTTTTTGCTGCCTCATTTCAAGAATATTGAAACTCAAAGGCCTCCATCCATCAGAAGATGAGTCTCCCTACCTGAAGCCAAGTCCAATCAACATTCGTATACTCAACGCTAGCATTAGTCATAGTCAGAGACTCCAGCTTCTCATAGTGGTTCACGCTCTAGTTGATCCTCCTATGATGAGAAGTAAGACAACATTATGGCATTTGTCCATGACATAAGTGCCAAGATGTCCTGCACTATCACAACATCCGTTGTGATATGAAGTTCACTTCTCTCCAAACTCAATTGGACCAAATTCAAAGAAAGTTAGAAGAAAATGAGGACTAGTTATTCCATGACAAAAAAGAGGAGATGATGATGATAGGAGGAGTAAGAGCTTGATCAAAAGGGAAGTATTGATGTTGAAGAGCAAGAGATAGAAAATGCCTATATTTATGTTGTGTGTTTATATTATGATGTTATTTCTACCCATGCTTTGTAGCTTAGTACTTGTTGTTAATGTTATGCATTTATTTAAGTACATCACTTTTGTGCCCTTGTTGGATTTTATATCCTTGATGCAATTACCTTATGTTGTTGTATCGGTTGAGTGTTGGACATGCAAATGATACTTTGCAATGAGCATATTGGCTTGCATGTCCAGATGTTCATTCCTTGTGTGAATGATCATTGTGGTCACTATTTATAGTGAATGTTCATTTTTGTTCAAGCCATGCTTTATTGTTTCATTCCTTTATACTTGATCGCATTGTACTTGTTCCATATGCATTTCAAGTTTTCTGCTTACAATGATCATTTTTTTCAGGAAATACTTGTCTGTATGGTTCAAGCGCTTCACAGATTCTAGAGTTAGGTGTGAGTGAGTTTTGTTCAACTATTCCCAACTCACATGTTAAGCCTAGAGTTTGTTTTAGGGTTTTGTCATGGAATAGCCAAAGGGGGAGATTGTAAGGTTGAATTTATTCAATTATTTTGTTGGCTTTATTTCATGCCAAATTCGCTTGTAATTTAGCATTTAGAAACCCTGTATTTAGGTGGGAATCATGTAAAGGTAGTATGTGAGAGAGCGTGAAGAAAAGCTCAATAGTGTGCACTTAAGAAGAGCCTCGTGACTAGATCTCGCGACTGGCTTGTGACTAGCGAGTCGCCAAAGGTGGAACATGTGTGAAGTATGCAGGGGGAGCTGAATGGTCACGCCAGCTGTTACACCTATAGGACAAAACCTCCAGTTTGGCTAGGTAGTTAGCTCACGACTCAAACTCGCGACTCGTTCCAGTCGCGAGCTCGAGTCACCAAAATGCCCTGTTTGGTTGTAACTAACTCTTCGCATTCCGTATACACCCTACTATAAATACCCTTATATCCATGAAATGCAGAGAGCTTCCAGAGAGAATTTTGAGAGAGAAACCCTAAAGAAAAACAAGATTGGCTCATCCACAATCTTCATCCTTTGATTTTCCAAATTCCTCTACTCTCACTCTCTCCATTGACATATCCTTGAAAGGTACATTTGCCAAATTCTTATCTCACTATACCCATATCTGTGAGAAGGTTTTTTGGTGCGTGGGAAGTAGTTTAGAAGGGACCAATTCATTTTGGTTGATGCAATGGGTGATTGCGGGATTCAGTAAGCTAGAGAAGACAAGGTTCGGCGTAACCCTGTTGGAGCAAGAAACTTGGAGAGCTTAGGTGCACTGGGTAGATTAGGCTTGGAGGATCTTCTACTATTTATGTATCCCAACTTTATTCTCTAGTGGATTATTGACTGCTTGAAAGGCGGCAGAGAGGTTTTTCGCCGAGGACTTCGGTTTCCCTTTCGGTAACACATCACTGTGTTGTCTTTGTGTTTACATCTCTCTTCCCTTAATCTTTGCATTTCAATTATTGCTATGGTTGTGATTAAATTCGGTATAGATTGTTTTACCAATTCTGTTTTAACTTATTTTCATATTCCGCAGATATATTGTTTGATTATAAGCTAGTGTTGGTAATTTGTAAATTGGGGGTCTAAACATTCATTGGTGCTTTACACACTATTTGAACTTTCAAATTTAATACAAGATATTACAAAGAGCTATAGGTCTAAAATCGAAAACTTTCTCAGGACATTTAATTTTGGGAATAAGAGTAATATAGGTATGGTTCAAACCTGTAAAGATTTTCAGTGCAAGGCTGCATCAGTCACATCATCTCCAATAATTTTTCCAATAATGTTGGTAAAAAATTGGTGACATTCCATCCAGTCTCGGTGCTTTTAGTGGTGCCATCTGATTTATAGCCAATTCAACTTCAACTCTTGTAAAATCCCCAGTGAGCTCTTTGTTCATTTCTTCTATTACTACCCGCCCAATATGTTGTGTCACACCATCTATCTCAGTCGGGTTTGTATAAATTTGGTAGAGATTGGGACTCTATCTGATTGATGCCTTCTTTTACAGTCCTTGTATGATTCAAATTCTTCATCATACCTTCTTGGGAAGCCTTGGATAAGCCTGCCACCTCCTCAGTACTTTGCTTTTGCACATACTCTATCAACTCCTTCGGGTGTGGAATCGTGGAATTTTTTGAGACATCCCGTGCACCTCCAGTCACGTGCTTATCAAACTTTTTTAATTTAGAATCAAGTTCTTCAATGCACCATCTGAACAGTTCATTAGGACAAGCACGTGCTATTTCCTTAATGGCATGTTTGGATGTTTAAAAAAGGAGGGAGAGTAGAGTAGAGGGAGGGAGAGTAATCCAATTACCTTACTTGAAAGTTTTTTAAGGAATGAGGGGGAGGGGTTTGGGGGAGTTTGGAGGGGTTTCAACTCCCTCCAACCCCTCATTTTTAATTCCCTCAAATTGGAGAGATTTGGGGGGAGAGTAGAGTAGATAAATTATTGTCCAAGTAAATTCCCTAATTTATCCTTTCTAAATTAATCATAGACCAATGTTGCAAGTCTATTTTCAAATAGAGGTAAATTTGTCTATTTTAATCATTTTCTCACCTCTCAATCCTAATTTTTAAAACATCCAAATAAAGGGAATGGCTAATTACTCCCTTCTCCCTTACTAATTTTAAAAACATCCAAACAAGGTGGAGGGGAACCATTCTCCTCTACTCTCCTCCCCACTACTATCGTCTCCTCTACTCCCCTCTACTCTCCTCCCTCTCTAAACTTCCAAACAGGCCGTAAATTTCTCCAGCCCTCCTTTATGTGAAATTGAGTCCGTTAGTGCACTGTTGGCTGATGTTAATTCCTTTGAATCATGCTTCAAATCATTTATTTTTGGAATGGGGAGAGAGTTCTGATTACCTTGAATAACTTCCTCCACAATACCTGCTACCAAATTGATTTTCCCACCCGTTTTTGAATTTGTAACCTCCCCCACATTAATACCATCATTAAACCCATCCTCAAACTCCTCGGATTCCATAATTGAGTCGTCTTCCACCATTGCCACCCTACCAATATCTCCGACCACCGTATCACTATGCTACCTCCCTGTTCTTAGCATGTCCTCATCTTGCAGCCCAGACTTATCATAGAAACCTGGAACAAAAATCACCTCTTGATTTGATGATCTATATGGTGGTGCTTTTAACAATACATTGAATTCCCTTTGTTCGACCTTGAGTGTGCCCTTGCTCTTAATCCACGACGGGCAGTCCCTATCACCATGAACTAGCTTACCATTCCAAAAGTAGAAATTTGGCAGAGGCTCATACCGAAACAACACCCAAGATTTCTCCCCGCTCTCAAGAGTAATCGCACTTCCCCTACACAAAGGTAGAGAGATACTAATCTTAACTCTTACCCTTATGAAGCTACCCCCTTCCTCAGTTTCAACTCCAATTGATTGAACAACCTCCCCAATATTCTCACAAATCTTTTTAACCACTTCAGTACACATAAAATGAATAGGGATGTCATGAACTTGAACCTAAAACATTGTTGTCTCAAAACTTAAAGAATTCAAGTGAATCCCTTTGTCATATCATTTCACCACCACCAAATGTTTATTGAAACTCCATGGTTGATTTGACAGAATTCGATTCACATCTCATTCATCATCAAACACAAACAAAACCTTATGATCCTTAAGATTTCGAATCTTGAAGCCATTACTGCACCTCCAAACTTGTTTAAAGGTTCTTCCCATAGCGTCCATATTCAATGCATGTGTGGTTAAGAATTTTGCCACAATTATAAACTCATTTCTCTTGGGAATTTTTTTTTTTTTTTTTGAGAAACAAACACACACACACACACACACACACAAGGGAGAGGGAAAGGGGTTCTAACACAAAGGCACACCACAACTCCACTCAAAAGCCATGGTAACTCTTGGGAATATTTGGTAGTACAAAACCCGTATTTTCCTTCTCTGAGAGTGATAATTTTCCCCATGATCTATAAAAATTCTCCATGACAAAAAAAGGAAATTTTTTCCCGATACCCCGAAAGAAAAACCCACAAGCTCTACAAGAACACTTAGTGCTTAATAGGACAAACACACCAACAAAGAGGGACAATGTTCTACTGCCTAAGAGAAAATGGGGAAACCATCTTTCTTAGCTATAGAGAAAAAGCAAGAGCTGTTAATGCTAAGGTTAGTCTAAACAAGTAACAAGGTTTTATCATTTATAAAAACTAAGTTTTGATAGAACTTGTAAAATAGAAGGAGGAAAAATAAAATATGTAGAGAGAGAAAGGGAAAGTGGAATAAAAGAGAATTAATTATGTGGTTCTCAACTTAGGAAAACCTACTCTAAATGTTCTAAATATTTTCACAACAAATCATAGGTGGTTAGTTGTTACTGATTCAAATTTGAACATACCACTGAAATTACTTTTTGTCCAGCCGATAACAACTTGTAATAACTTGCCACTTAGGATTTATTGTGAAAGCATTGTAAAAATGTTGTGGACATAACATTTCTCTAAAAAAGAAGTGCAATGTCTACAACATTTTCACTACAAATCTTAGGTGGTTAATTGAATTATACTGCAATACAAAAAACATAAAGATAAATTCTTTGTGACCTAGAAGCCGAAATCTCTCATTGTCTTTCTTTTTCTCTCAACAAAATATAAAAATCAAAAAAAAAAGTAAAATGCAAACCTCTTTTTTTCTTCTTCTTTTTTGTTATTATCTTATCGCTAGAAAATTTTGTTTTTTATATTTTTTTTATCTTCCTGAGGACAGATGTGAATCATGTTAGGAACATATGTCACTATTTTATGTAATTGGCTAATCCTTTGACAAAATGCACTTTACTTGTAATTGGGTAGATCTAGGATGTGTTTAATGCTTCAAGAAACAAAGTTTCAAGTTCAAGTGTTAAAGTCATGCAAGTTTGTCCAAGAATCAAGTGATGAAATGCCAGATTTTAAAGCTTGACAGCTAGCATCTATCAAGGTTTAAAAGCTGATGAAGCCCGTGGCTCAACAGCTAGCTCGATAGATAGGGTATTTGTCGAGATTTATGAAAATCAGTTTTTTAAGTTGATTTTCATCCAATTCGTGAGTGTATGTTTGGCTTTCTTTTCTCACAACCCTAAATATATATAAGGATTATTTTAAGGGTTGAAAAAGGCAACACAAGTTGCACAAGAGCACAATTCCACAAGTGTGAAGAAGAGTGTGATAGAAAACCTAGTTTGCCCTAGTTCTTGAAGAAGTTGCTATGTTTTGTACACTGTAGCATTTTGTGACCAAGCAACTTCATGATCTTCATTGTCTAGATGAACTGAAAAACTTTGCAACCAATATTCTTCTCAAGTTGGTGATTAAGTCATGTATTGGGATCCGCGCAATTGGTTAGTCACGTACTAGGAGCTGTGCATTGAAAAGGAGAGATTGTCACTACAGAACAAGTCTAATTGGGTATTGGGGTAAGGGTTCAATTGTAGATGGATATAAGGTACTGTGATTCCTTTACTTGTAATCGCTTGTTTTGATAATAGTGGATTCTCGAGAGTGGTGACCTTAAAATCGCCCGGTGGGGTTTTTGTCGTGTAGGTTTTCCCCATTTGTAAACAAATCTCTGTGCCAATTTTTTTTCTACTGCATACTTTAGTTAATTGGTGATTTGTTTGTGCTACCATGCGCTTTGCATGTTAATTTGATTAATTAATAAACTTGGCTAATTAATCAATTAATTTATCACAAGGGGTCAATACATTCTTGGCCTATCAAGTGGTATCAGAGCAGGCACACTCTGATTAGGTTTTAATCTTTGTTGTGTGATCCATTGACCCCTGTTGTCATGGCTGCAACCGGCTTGAAGAGATCTTTGTTTTCAAATACATCTTGTTTTTCTAATCTCTACTTGTTTGAGTGTATCAGAAAATGCAAGTCTAAAAGTTATTTGAATTCTATTATGATGACTATTGGAAAAGATCTCAGCTTGACAAAGAAGAAACTAGACTATCTCAGAATGAAAATGTGTAAAGGAGTTCATTTGAGAAGAGTGAAAGTTAAAGGTTTAGTTTATAACAGGCTGATGAGAGAAAACACCATTCCCACTGATCTGTCATTTAAGCATGAAGTGTGCTTCATGATGAAGTCCGCATTTAAAGTTATAGACACGTGCTTGTGGTACCTTGACAACAGCTGCTCAAGATATATGACTGGAGACCGATTTCTCTTCAAGGTTTTCGAGTATAAGAAAGGTGGTAATGTCACTTTTGGTGATGGGAACAAATCACAGATTAAAGGAAAAGGAATCATCTCTCTACCTGGACTGCCAGACATTGCAAATGTCCTATATGTAGAAGGGCTGAGAATGAACTTGTTGAGCATAAGTCAGATATGTGATCAAGACTTCATAGTACTATTCTCAAAGGGAAAATGCCTTGTCATGGATGAGTCTAGAAAGAAGCTCATAAATGGTGTTTGCACTCTAGACAATTGTTATGGCTTGGTTCTTGATACTGATATTGTGTGTAATAGCATTCGTTTACCAAATAAAGATCTATGGCACCAAAGGATGGGACATACTAGTTACAAACATCCTTCAATTGTATCTAAGCATGAGTTAGTATTGGGGATACCAAAGCTTAGTAGAGTGAGCAATGTGGTGTGTGCACCATGTTAGCTTGGGAAACAGACGAAAGCTAAACATCCGGGCACTCAGACATCTGCTACATCCAGACCATTGGAGCTACTACATCTGGATCTTATGGGTCCAACTAGAAACGAGTCTCTTGGTGGAAAGAGATACATCATGGTTGTAGTAAGAGATACATCATGGTTGTAGTAGACGACTTCACTAGGTACACTTGGGTCATATTCCTATGATCCAAGTCTAATGCTCCTGAGCACATTGAAGCTTTGTTCACTAGATTGCAAAATAAGAAGAGCCTGAAGATTGATCAAATTCGAAGTGATCATGGTAAAGAATTCGAGAACTCATATATGGAGTCCTTTTGTACAAGATCAAGTATATCTCAGGAATTCTCTGCTCCTATTACTCATCGGCAGAATGGTGTAGTAGAAAGGAAGAATAGGGTTATTCAAGATATGGCTAGAGCCATGTTGCACAACAAGGATGTGGCTAGAAACTTGTGGGGAGAAGCCGTCAACATTGCTTGTCATACGGTTAATAAGGTGCATTTTAGAACCGGTACCAAGAAGACTCCATATTAGTTATGGAAGGAAAGGAAGCCAAATGTTAAATATTTCATAATCTTTGGAAGTACTTGTTTCATTCTCAAGGATAGAGAGACTGAAGGAAAATTTGACTCCCGAAGTGATGAAGGAATATTTATAGGATAATCCTCTACAAGAAAGGCTTATCAGGTATACAACAAAAGAACCATGAAGGTAATGGAAACAGTAAATGTTGTTATTAATGAATCTTCAAATTCCGGTTCTGAGAAATTTGGTGAGGAAATCCCCTAAGAGGAGATTCTTCCTCCCGAGCCCAAGGAAGTTCAAGAAATTATTGAACAAGAGCCTGCATCTCCTCGTACTTCAGATACTCTAAGTGTTGTAGAAGACTCAGCAGACTTATCTACTTCACCTGATTCTGAAAGCCATGAGGAGAAAGACCTTTTTCCAGGATCAAATTGAATCATCCTCCTGAAGTTATTGTGGGAAACATGAATGAACTTACATTAAGGAAGCGTACGGTTGATAAATGTGTTGCTAACTTTGTGTCTTATTCTTGTTACTTGTCACGAGTTGACCTACTAAAGTTGAGGAAGCTCTTCAGGAAGAAAGTTGGATTGAAGCTATGCACAATGAATTGCTTCAGTTTCAGACGAATGATGTCTGGACTTTGGTACCTAGATCGGAAGGTGAGCACATCACTGGCACAAAGTGGATATTTCGCAATAAAACTGATGAGGAGTGTAATGTGATCTACAAGAAGGCTTGTCTTGTAGCTCAAGGATACTCACAAATGGAAGGAGTAGACTATGATGAGACATTTGCTCCGGTAGCCCGTATAGAGTCCATTAGAATTCTCCTAGCCCTGGCATGTCACTTGAAGTTCAAGCTCTATTAAATGGACGTGAAGACTGCATTCTTGAATGGGCTGCTTAAAGAAGATATCTATGTGGCTCAACCAAAAGGGCTTATTGATTTACACTTTCCAGATCATGTGTTGTACCTCAAGAAGACAATTTATGGATTAAAGCAAGCCCCCAAAGCTTGGTATAATCAGCTCATACAATACTTGGTGTCACATGGGTTCACCAGAGGAAAAGCAGATCAAACTCTCTTCATAAAGAGGGAAGACAGCGAGTTGATAGTTGCTCAAGTCTATGTTGATGATATCATCTTTGGGTCAACTAAGGATGAGCATGATTGGAGAGCCAACTCACTTCCTTGGATTGTAGATTCGTCAACAAGATTCAGGTATATTCCTATCTCAATCTAAATATGCTAAAAATATTATGAAGAAGTTTGGTTTGGAATTTGCTAGTTCTGTTAGAAGCCCTATGAGCCCAAATGATAAACTCACTGTTGACTTCTTAGGTAAAAATGTTGATTCATCTCTCTATAGAAGCATGATAGGTAGTCTTTTTTACCTTACTGCTAGTAGACCTGACATTAGTTATAGTGTGGGAGTGTGTGCTAGATATTAGGCTAATCCCAAAGAGTCTCATATGATTGCTTTGAAAATAATCATAAAGTATGTCAAAACCACTGTCGACTTTGGTGTATAGTACAGCAAGGACACAAATAATATCTTAGTTGGGTATTCTGTCGCTAATTAGACTGGGAATGTTGATGATAGAAAAAGTACATCTGGGGGTTGTTTCTATATAGGTAATAATCTTGTTTCCTGGATGAGCAAAAAGCAAAATTCCATCTTATTATCCACTGCAGAAGCTGAGTATATCACTGCTAGAGCTGTTGCACCCAACTTCTATGGATGCAAAAACTTCTCCATGATTATAGTATTTATCAAGAGCATCTTACCATCTACTATGACAATACCAGTGCCATCAACATCTCTAAGAATCCGGTTCAACATTCTTGAACTAAACACATAGAGATTCGAAATCACTTCATTAGGGAGCTTGTCGAAGATGGTACTCTTACTCTTGAGTTTTTTCACACTAATGATCAAAAGTTTGATTTGTTTACCAAACCTCTTGACAGCAAATGGTTTGAGTTCCTTCGCCAAAACATTGGTGTCATCTCCATGGATTGATCTCCTCTTCTCTTCCTTCTTCCTCATGCATTCACATCTAGTTTTATGCATTGCTTGGTTTTGCTTAACATGTTTTTGTTTGGTTAGTTTTCAATTTTGTTTTGTTTTTCATATAAAAATTTAAAAAAAAAATTTGAAAAATTGAAAAATACAAAAATAGTGTGTGTTTGTGTATATTGGTACTTGTGTACCTTGATTGGCCATTGAAACAAAGTTTTCTAAACTTTGTATCTCTTGTAGCTTAGATGAGCATCTCTATGCTCAACTAAGCAAGTGAGTTTTGTGGCTCGTGTTTGTGATGAGTAAGGTTAAGTAATCTCTTGTATTTAACACTCGTATCACTCTTTTTGATGGGACGGATTTGAAAATCCTAATAGAAAGGCATAAATAACCATCTCACCACTGTTGCCTGCCAATCATGAAATGACATCCGTATGCTTTGGCGTAGCAAAAGTGCAATGTCAAATGCTCAACATCATTTGGTATTTTTTTCTCTCTCTCTTATATTCCCATGCATGGTTTGCTTAAAAGAAAAAAATATGCAAAGAAAAATAAAAACAAAAAGATCAAAATGCTTTATATGATTGCAAGTGTGTATTCTAAGAGATGTGATAGTTATAGGATGTACCTCGAAGGTGATAGTCCCCATCAAACAGTTATGATTGTGTGTGGGTTAAAGTGATTTTTTCATATCTCAAATCGTCATAACATGTAGACACTTATGCAATCTTGCGATGTTTTTCACACACAACACGCAATATTCTTTGCTACTTTTGATACATGTGCAGGTACAATGTGATTTGGCCATCACAAGGATTACATGTGTTAATGTATGCTCACTAAACTGTCTTAATTTGTTTTCGAAATATAAAATTGGTTAGACTTGTTTAGTGTGTGTTTGTGTTTTGGGATCTATATGCTTACATTTTTCTTGATTGAGAGATGTTGTTGAGAGATTAAAATGTTGTTTGGATCCTTGGTTGAGTTTCATATTTGTTTGCATTCATGTCTGTGTTTTTATCTTAAAAAACTATTTTTAAGCAATCTCGACAGCTTCTTGACACCTCTCGACACCTGGCTTATCTATCGAGCTCTTCAGCTTCTTTTCATCGCAATCTTGATAGCTTCTCGATGGCTCCTCGATCCATCGAGAAAGTTTCTGTCTCCTCAATAGCTCCTCGATCCATCGAGCTTATTTTTGCTGTAGACACCTCTAGATAGCTGCTCGATAGCTATATCTATTCATGCCTTTAAAGCTCGACACTTCTCGACACCTCTCAATCTATCGAGAATTATAAGATCTCTATATCTACGCTCTTTGCGATTTCAACTCTCATTTCTTCAATCTTTCTCGACAGTTTCTCTCTTTTCTCACTCCAAAACACTTCAAACTCAAACCCTTCACGCTCCTCACTTGATCTTCAGCCTAAATCAAGTGTTCTTCATCTGGTATGATTCTTTCTCACTCATTAATCATGCATTTCACTCTTTTTTTACCTAAGTTTTGAGTTTTGAAGAATATTTTTGGGGGTTTTTCAAAATTGATGAGTTTGTGTAAAAATTTTGGAATGGGTTTTGTATATTTGATCTTAAAACATCATGCATTACATCACATGTGTATTATAACACTGATTCATGCATTTTAGATGTGTGTTTACTTTGTTGAAATGATTGTGTGCTAGTAGGATTGGATTGGGCTGAGCCCATGATATTTTTACTATTGCATATCACATGCTCATGCATTTTCATGCATACGTACCTTACATTCTCTATATTCTTTTATAATGATTGTGTTTGGTGCTTTTTTGTTTGTTTCTCTCCCTCTCTCTCTCTCTCTCTCTCTCTCTCTCTCTCTCTCTCTTATTTATGGTAGTTGCATCATGGCACCTAAACGTAAGTCTACTCCGTCCCGGAACCCTCTTCGTTTCGGGGCATCCACCTCTTCTAATCCTACTCCCTCATATGTTCGGTTCCGTGATGATAAAGCCCAACAGGACTTTTCGGAGAACTTTTCTAAACGAGGCATTCGTTCGGAATGCCAAGTCATTTTGTCGGACTTCTCCAACACTAACCTACCCACTATCATTCATAGTAGGGGTTGGGAGTCACTGTGTGATGTCTCGGTCACTTGTCCATCTGTGCTCATACAGGAGTTCTACTCCAACATGCATGAATTTGATTATTCAGTACCTCTTTTTGTTACTCGTGTTTGAGGTACGCGCATTTTGATCACACCGGATATTGTATCTGACATGCTCCGCGTCCCTAGGGTAGCGCATCCTAACTACCCTGGTTGTGAGCATTTAAGGACTGTGTCCAAAGACGAGCTTATGTCAGCTTTTTGTAAGCATCCTTCTGATTGGGGTGATCATCAGTTCACTCATTGTTCGGCCTTTGCTAAAGGTCCTCGTTTTCTTAACATGGTTATGACTTTTGTTCAGCATCCTCTTTCTCACTGTAACTCTATTACCGAGCCCCGTACTTGATTTTTGCTTTCATTTCTAGAGCATCTTACTATTGATTTTCCCTCCCATTTTATTCTTTCTATCATAGAAGTATATAGGGATTTGGCGACTCGTGATAAGCTTATCTTCCCTTCGGCTATCATGAGGATTTTATGCCATTTTTCTGTTCCCTTCCCCGTTTCCGACCACTTCCATGTTATGTGTGCCATTGACACTACTACCGTTAAATGAAGCAAGGCCTAGCTACGTTCGAGGCAGTCCAGGATGGCAGCTCCTCCCTCTTCTTCAGCTCCATCCAACTCCACTCCCTCTTCTTCTGCGGGTGGTGTGACTTTTGATGTGAATATGGCGCAGCTTCAGCGCATGGATGCTCGCCTTGCCACTCTCAGTGATGAGTTGTGTCAGGTGAACACCCGTGTTAGCCGTATTGTCAGACAGTAAGCTCGCCTTGGTGGCTTCTTAGAGTCTTCCTCTCCTCCTCCTGAGGCATCCGACGACGATGATGACTTCGACGATGATGATGATAAGGATAAGGATGCTAGCTCACCTAGTGATGAGGAGATGTCTACTTGATATACTTACCTTTTGTCACTCGTGACAAAAAGGGGAAGTAGTTTTGGATATGAGAATAGTCATTCTCATAGGGGGAGGGTCTGCATAGGAGATTTTTGTTAGGGGGAGTGTTCATATTGTTGAGGGATGTAGTGAGGATTCTATGTATCTTCTTCTTTTTTTTGTTTCTTTTCTTTATATTTTAGATACATTATCTTTTGTATATTAGTCTTGTGACCATTTTGACATACATTGTACTTATATTTGGTTTATATATTTTGATGTTTGGTCTTTCACCTATCTCTCCATGTGTTGTTTCTTTTCTTTCTTTATATACACGTTTCTTATAAAGTGTATGCAATCTATTATTTCTATTTCACACTAAGATGCCTTGATGAGTTTTGTTTAAAGTGTTTCAGAAATACAGGTTGTCAAAGTCTTCTTGCCATAAACTCTCTTCTTGCAAAGTTTTTCAAGAGTTTGTGTTAGGATAGATTTTATTGTATTCAATAAGTGAATATGAGTTGAGTGATTTATGACTTCTCTCATATCTCATTTGTTTGTTGTGGTTTTGTCACGGATTTCCAAAGAGGGAGATTGTTAGGATATATGTGAATCATGTTAGGAACATATGTCACTATTTTATGTAGTTGGCTAATCCTTTGACAAAATGCACTTTACTTGTAATTAGGTAGATCTAGGATGTGTTTAATGCTTTAAGAAACAAGGTTTCAAGTTCAAGTGTTAAAGTCATGCAAGTCTGTCCAAAAATCAAGTGATGAAGTGCCAGATTTTAAAGCACGACAGCTAGCATCTATCGAGGTTTAAAAGCTGTTGAAGCTCGTGGCTCAACAGCTAGCTCGATAGATAGGGTATCTGTCGAGATTTATGAAGATTAGTTTTTCAAGTTGATTTTCATCCAATCCGTGAATATATGTTTGGGCTTTCTTTTCTCACAACTCTAAACATATATAAGGATTATTTTAAGGGATGAAAAAGGCGGACAAGTTGCACAAGAGCACAATTCCACAAGTGTGAAGAAAGGTGTGATTGGAAACCTAGTTTGCCCTAGTTCTTGAAGAAGCTGCTGTGTTTGTACACCATAGGGTTTTGTGACCAAGCAACTTTATGATCTTCATCGTCTGGATGAACTGAAGAACTTTGCAACCAACATCCTTCTCAAGTTGGTGATCAAGTCGCTTACTGGGATCCGCACAATTAGTTAGTCATGTACTGGGAGCCGTGCATTGAAAATGAGAGATTGTCACTACAGAACAAATCCAATTAGGTATTGGGGTAAGGATTCAAATGTAGGTTGGTATAAGGTACTGGGATTCTTTTACTTGTAACCGCTTGTTTTAATAGTAGTGGATTCTCGGGAGTGGTGACCTTAAAATCACTCGGTGGGGTTTTTGCCGTGTAGGTTTTCCCCATTCGTAAACAAATCACCGTGTCAATTTAATTTCCGCTGCATACTTAGTTATTTGGTGATTTGTTTGTGCTACCACGTACATTTCATGTTAATTAGATTAATTAATTAATTTGGCTAATTAATCAATTAATATATCACAAGGGGTCAATACATTCTTGGCCTATCAATCTTCATCTTAGGCCCCAAAATGCATAGGTTGCCCCTACTCTCTCTCAATATATAGACCCCACATCTATATGAGATATGCATGTTATGATAGAGATTATACACATAACAATGCAAGTTATAAATGCTTCTGTTCATGTAAGTCTCCAATTGAAAATATTTATTCTTGGATAAGCCTTTATTTGTGGGGCCCACAAGTTACGAGAGAGACTATGTATGTATTTGATATCAATGATATTGTGTAGTCATTCCCATACATACAAGATATTATAGGAAGGAATTCCATAGAATTATCTAATAGAATTTAAATTAGAATTCATAAAACATATTGTAGGTAGGGGTAGCTTCACATTGAAGCTAGAGTAGTCACAAGACTACCCTAACCTAGAAAAAAAAATTAAAACTTTTATGATTTTTTTCACTTTTAAAAAAAAATTGTAACCGACCTAAATTTTTTTACGCCATCAAAATTAAATTTTGGATGAAGTTTGGTAATAAATTTGGTTGTAGACTAAGACTACAATTTCATTTAATATTTTTTTTTTTATTGGATGTGAATTTTGGCAAATCCACCATTTGATTACATTTTCTTCTTATAATCCATGCTTTCAAAATTTCAATAAGACGAAAGGTCATTAACTATGTCATCAATCAAATGTTTAAATTTTTAGTTTTTGAAGTCTAAAATTATATGTAAAAATAAGTTAATGGATCGAATAGTAAATAACATCTAATTGACATAAAATTTGTCATCTGATTGGCATAAAATTTGACATGTTTTTTAAAAATATAAAAAACATCCAATTTAACAGTTAGATTTCCAAAATATGTAGTCATGTTAATTTGTCCTTAAACTTTGGTTCCCTTATCAATATATTAGGTCCTTACAAACAAAAAGGAAAAGCTCAAAAAAAAAAATTATTGAACTAAAATTTTAAAAAAGATTTAACTTTCAATATGGATAATGAGACTATCATGTAATGATTTCAAAATAAAACTTATAGAAGGAAATTGTAAGACTTTATGTATTTGTGTGTGTGTGTGTGTGTGTGTGTGTGTGTGTGTGTGTGTGTGTGTGTGTGTGTTAGGGGTGGCAAAGTAAGTCCAAACCCATTTGCCCACACAAACTCACCCACTCTAATTGAACCCAAACCCACCCAACTATTAGTTGGGTTAAATGGGCATCAACCCAATTAGACCCAGTGATTATTGGGTTTTAACTAAAAACCCATTGAACCCCATTTAACCCAAAAAAAAAATACACCAAATTCAACCCAGCCCTTCCCATAAGAAAAAAAAAAAAAAAAAAAAAAAAAAAAAAAAAAAACCTAGTTTTTCTTTTTCCCTCATTTTCTTGGCCTCCAATCACGTTTTAGTCGAAAACCCAGCAACTCATACAGGCCGATTCCAAGTTCGTTCACTGGGTTAGTGAAAGCTCGAAAATGTGTCGAAAACACAAGAGCTGTTTAGACCCCCAAAACAAAGTTACGGCTTAGTTGATTTTACACTAACTTAATACTAAGTGCGGAATAGTGTAAACACAAGCGTATAAGCAAGACAACTACTCTAATCCATATTTAATGTAACACAGCAATAAAAATGAAATGAACAAGAGTAGGGAAGAGAGATGCAAACACAGATAACACTGAGACATGTTATCGAAGAGGAAACCAAAGAACTTGGTGAAAAACCTCTCCGCCGCCCTCCAAGCGAAAATCGATCCACTAGACAATTAATGGGATACATGGGTTAGCAAGAGACCCTCCAAGCCTAATCTACCCAGTGTACCTAAGCCCTCCAAGTTCCTACTCCAACAAGGCTTCTCGAAACCGTGTCTTGTTTAGCTCTCCGGATCCCGCAACAAGCTCCATGTTGCATCTGTCATCCTTGGCTTCTTCCAATGCTTCCCAGTAGCTCCAAAACACTCTCTACACCCTGAATAGGTGTGGGTTGTGTTCTCTTCTCAAGGTACGGCAATGGGAGAGGGATGGAGAAGAGGCTACAATGATTTCTCACTAAGGATGAGTAGCTCTCTCTCAAAAGATGGAAGTGTGTGTTGTAGAAAACCTATCTAGGATTTTTCTCTCTGAATAGGCCTCACATACATTTGTGGGTAATGAGGGTATATATAGTATGGGTGAAGGGTAAGAAAGTCACACTTGAAAATCCTCTAGGCAGAATATTTCGCGACTATCTCGCGGGAAGGCCTTACCCGCGAGACACTCGCGAAAATGACAGTCTAGCATGACTCTTTAGCTTTCAGTCATGTGCTTCTCACATGGCTCTTTTGCGAGTTAGCTTCCAGTGAGACATTCGTGAGATCTACTGATTCTTCATTTTAGCTTGAGTTTTCGCCAACTTAATACTAAACCCAATACAATAAAATCCCACAAAATACAAGGAAATAAATTAAACCAATTACAACACATTTTGTCATGGAATAAAGCCAACATAAAACATAGTTGTAAATCACAACTTTATAGTTAACCAGCATGATCCAGATTGAGCTCTATAACAACTCGTTGTCCGGCGAGTTGCCTACCGGAATGTCTAACTTGACGGCATTGCGACTGCTTGACGGGTCGATGAACCAGTTGACTGGGACAATTCCAGATGAGTTGTGTGGGTTACAACTCAAAATTCTCAACCTTTACGAGAACTGATTCGAGGGAAGCTTACCTGAGAGCATTGCCAACTCTCTCTCTCTCTCTCTCTCTCTCTCTCTCTCTTTTCTTCTTTTGCATTTTCTTGATCTGTGAGAAATGGAGGAGCGGTTAATGGAGCTGAACCCTAAGACATGCGTGGTGCTTGGCGAACAAGGCTTCCTAGGGAAATCGCTGGTCCACAGGCTCTTGCGACTCGGCAAGTGGATCATCCGAGTCACCGATTTCGCTCACTCTCTCCAACTCGACTCTTCTTTCGATTCTAACTTGCTCCTCTCCTAAGCCATAGCCTCCGCTCACACTTCCTATCACTAACTTGACCTTCGTGATTTCTCTCAAATCATCCTAGGTAACTAACTATTTGCATTTCTGGCTGGTTTTGCTTTTACCTGTTTGGACACTGAGAAACTGCGAGAAAGTTGACTCAGTTAAGCTTGACGTTCGAGTGTTTTTGCGGTGTTTTTAATTTCCTTTGATATATTACTATATTAGTCGTTCCTGTTTGTTTGCTGAGAAAATGCGAGAAAGAAAGGGAAAGATTCAAATGCGAGGAAGTTACACTTGGATTAGCCGGATTGTCTTGTGTTTTTGCGTAGTGCTAAGGCTTAGATTTTATCATTAATCTACATCTGTTTGGTTGCTGAGAAAACACAAGAAAGTAAGACAAAATATTTGCCAAGTTTTGATATCTATAATTTTGACTTTAGTGGTCATTTTTACTTTAGTGGCATTTTGGTAATTTTGATAATTGAGTGGGTTAGGGTTTACCCATAATAATTGGGTTAGGTTAGATTTGGGTTAGAAACAATTAGTTAAATAGGTTTTATATACTCAAACCAATTATGTCCACCCTAGACCCGCCCAAACCCACCCATTTGAAACCCCTAGTACTCTGTGTGTGTGTGTGTGTGTGTGTTTTTGGTCAATATATAAACTTATCTTTTTATTAGACTTTGTATAATTTAAATTTCATAATGACTATTTTGGAAAAATTTTATATAATTGCCACTAATTGTAGGAAGGAATCTTTTTGAGGTGGCTTTAAGATGCTAATTTGAGGTGCCATCAATATTATGAGTTAACCGTTGAGATGGGTTAACTCATAATATTGAAGCTAAAACCTAAAAAGTGAAAGGGAAAAGGAAAAAAAAAAACCTTAACCATATATGGTACTTAGAGGGCGTTTGGATAGCACGTTTAAGTGTTGCGTCCGCATTTTCTCCATTTTTTTTTTCAGCCGCAACTGTTGACCCAGTCTTCTGTGTCACGGGTCCTACAAACTCCACTTTTTATCAACTTTTTCATTAAAAATGTGTCCCACGATACTATTTACACATTTAAAAATTATTTTGCTACAGTGTTTTCAGTTTTCAGTTTTAGCAACAATAAATTTAATCCAAACGGACCTTTAGTAGTGTCACAAACATTTGGTGTAGGTTGTTCCGTTGTTAGGCATTAACTGAGTTGAATTTGTCATGTTTACCGAATAAAGTATGACGTGGGTGACCATTAGTTTGAATAGTCAAATTTAGGTGCAATTTGTAATCTTTGATAAGATTGGAGTGATGAGTATAAGTTTTAATAATTTGGAAATGTGAAAACAAATCCAGTCCAATAAAATTGCACATCAAGACTCACGTATTTAATGGGTCTTCTCTGTGTGTGTTTTTTTTTAAAAAAAAAATCTAGAACGAGTCTTCTCCTCTGGGAAATTATTAATTCCGGGACTACCTGATACTTTTCAGCTCTTCTTAGCTTCTGACTTAAAATAGTCCCAGCATCTTTGTGAAGCTGATACATACCAAGACATATTAATCTTAGATACTGTTCTGGGAAAATAGTGGAGCTAATTAGCTAAACCCGTTGAGAAGGTCTAACTTATAATATTGACGATAAAACCTAGAAAGTGAAAAAGAAAGAAATGAATAAATTAATTAAATAAATAAACTTATATGACCATGGTATTTAGTAGTGTAACAAACATTTGGAGTAGGCTGTTCCGTTGTTAGGCGTTAACTGAGTAGAATTTGTTATTATACCGAATAAAGTATAAAGTAGGTGACCATTAGTTTGAAGGGTCATTCTACCGTACCCCCGTAAAAAAAAAGGGGTACGGTACCCCCTTTAATCTGAACCCTTCATTTAGTTATCTTTTATTCTTGGCCGTTGATGTAATTTTAATGAGTTTTGGTTACCGGCTAAACAGGTTTTATATATAAACCAAAAATTATAACATTTATCAAACTTTTCTCCTCTCACGTTTGCTTCTTTACCTTTGCCTGTCTCAGTTTGCCTCTCTAAACAAAACCCTCAAATCACAGCTAAAACTATACAAAAACCAGACAGCCGCACACCCACAACCTCAAATCGGCGGCGCTTCTTCTCATCCAATCCAACACGTCGGCGCCGCTCTCTAATTTAGTCTCTTCCAATCCATCCTCAAATCGGCGGCGCACTTATATCCAATCCAACTCGGCGGCGCTTCAACTCCTCCCGTACGACTCGGCGGCGCTTCTTTTCTGCCATTCTAAATCGGCGGAACCACCCACAATCTTCAGGTTCTCTCTTTACATATGATTAACGCTGATATGGGTTTATATTATTTCTCTAAACTTTGTGGGTTTATGCTATTATTGTTTTGTTTGAGTTTCGGTTCTTATATATTTGACAAATTAATATTTACACCAAAGGGCTTGACAGTCCACCATTGATTGCCTGGATCACTACTGCCATGTGAAACGAAATTGTAATAAGGTTGCCAATGCTTTGGCAAAGAAATCTTGGGTTGGGCTAGAACTTCAGGTTTGGGTTGAAGACTTACCTGGGGACGTTATCCCCCTTGCTCTGTTTGATGTTCATAGTTTTCTTATGTTTTAATAAAAGCATTGGTTTGTCTCACAGACTGGTTTCTCAAAAAAAAGAAAAAAAAACAAATAATCTTTACACTTTTGAGTTTGGGATGCGAAACGTGAAACTTGAGTGAGACGTGGGAACCCTTATCCATAAGTTGCGACAAGATTAGATTTGGTTGGGAGTGTGGGGAGGACACGATACTATGAACCTATGGACTTAGGAGATTAGTATTTTTTTTCAACCACCTTGGCAGTAAGAACACCAATTTTAGTGTTGGTCTGTGCTATATTTTAGAGTTGGTTTCCAATTTTAGAGTTGGTTTCTCTAAAATTTAGAATTTGAAAGAAGCCTGGTGAGTTTGCTCAGAGTTTCAGGAGCAGATATTTTATCTGGATGACGTTCACCATAAATTGAAGTTGTAATAAAAACAGCCTTCCTAATTAGATCATCTCCTGTATCAAAATTGTGTCCCTCTTTTAGCATTAGTTTCTACTTTCTACTTTCTAGCAGTGTGGCTCTGCATAAAGCCAGTTGGTGCCAAAGGCAAGGATTCAACTGGGAATTAGTCAGTAACAAAGCGATCTCTCAACTTGAGTAACAAATAGTTGGTCCCCCAGCTCCCAAAGCATTTGTACATTACCGCAGAAGTTGTAGAGCAGCACTGCACCTAGAGAAAAAGATGTAGCAAGAGACAAAAACCAAAACCCACTTGTTTGTTTGACAAAGATATAGCTACTCTGACACCTTTACCTCAACAACAATTACAGAGTACAGGGTAAGGTCATCTCCAATTCTGAATAGCAATAACAAACGTTGCACAGATAGTTTCAGGTTCAACCCAGTGATTACCTTCAAATTAGGATTTTTCTTTTTTCTTTTTTAGTCCAGTTACTGGGAAAAATCAGGTTAACATTATTTCTCATTGAGAGTTTATTTTAGCTTTGGTTTTTCCTAGGTGAGGTGAGGTACTCTGAATCAAGATGATACCGAATAAACGACTAACCATCATGATTGGAAATATTACTTTGTGAATTTAGGTCAATGTCATTTTAAGGTGTGGTCTCACCTATAAAAAGGATGAGTGCATAATTACCACCAAAAAAGAAACTACCCTATAGTAAGCACATTTATCAATGCTTTCACTTGCTAGATTAAGATTGGGAATTGGACTGCTATGGTTGAGGATGTCTCATAGTAATATATATTTTGAATAAAATTGCATTGTTTATGATTTTCCATTCATGATAAATATTTATTGAGGTTAACCTGCTTCCTTTTTCTGTTTTTGAATCAGGCTTACACACACATGTTTTAATAAGTGCGTTGAGAAAAGGTACAAAACTTTGTGTTAATTTATTTCTTGCAATTTGCATGAACTTTTCTAAGTTGATTTCGAATTCACCTTTGTACAATCCAGTTAACTTTTTTTACAAAGTTCAATAATTTTTTCTCTATATTAATTAATTGCAGAAAGTATTCATTTGACATCCTTGTGTAAAGAAAATGTATCAAATTGATCATATTATCATTTATTATTTAAGGTACAAGGAGTCTGAACTAAATATGGGTGAAAATAGTTGCATTGATCGCTGCGTATCAAAATATTGGCGTGTAAGTTGACAATCATATTCACATATGGTTTACACAGTACTTCCCACAGTATAAACTTTTGATTGATGTACTTTTTTTGAGGGGTTAGATTAAATTTCTCATTACTATATTACTCTCTTGTCTCTTGTTATAATTTGATTGATATAAAGTCATATCCATGTTATAATTTGCTTGATAAGTTTGTAAATATTTTCAAGCTACTCATAGATATCCTGTATAAGGAGCAATGCAGATGTTTTAAATGTGGACTGACTCTCATCTGTTGTCATATTCTTCTGAACTGGATTTTGTTACAAAAAAGACAATATTTCAGTTTCTTCTTACCTTCAACCCCTCCACACCAGAAGTTTCATTTTTCCCCTTGGCCTTTCTTTGAATTTTGTTGTCTTGATGTTTGATTGGATTCTCTCCATCATGTTTGTGGCTTAAGTTTAATTTTATATCATCCATTACTTCCATGCTTCCTTCACATTATTTTATTTAGTTTATCAATGCATATGTTATACTGATAATTCTGTGCACCATGCCATTAGCTTAGAAATATCTGTATAAGTCTTGCAGCCTTGGTGTTGCTTTAGAAAGGCCAAACCTTATAGACGTGATTTTCTGTGACATCAGTATTTGAATAGTGTGGGTTGCTTGCTGGTTCTATTTTGTTTTGTGGTAATTTAGTGTATGGAATTGGTATTTCATCACCTATGAATTATGATTTGCATGCGATTACCATCATGTAATGGAAATAAAAGAAAGCTATTTTGTGTTTCTGCCAGGTGACTTATGTAATCGGCCAGCTGCTAGGTTCAGGTCGGCCCCCAATGTGAAATTAAGGCTATTCTGAAATTTGCTCTACATTAGTTACGTGTTTACCTGGCTGGCTGCCAAAGGTTGATACTGGAATGATTTTTGTTTGTACCAAACTTTATGAGGTGGTTCCATTTTGTTTAAAAAAAAAAAAAGTATTGGCGGCAATTTGAATTTATGCAGCTCCTAGATTTAAGTCATAAAATTGTTAGCTCTTCATAATTGAAATATTATTCTTGGAAGAATCATCAGTATTTGTGATGATTCTATAACATGTTGAATTGTTTTTGCTGCTGCTTGTTTCTTGGAAGTTTGCAAATTCTTGAAAGGAATGGAGATGTTAATGCACATTAAGGGCCCACTTCCTTCCTCCACAGAGCTTAAAAAAGTTCTATACGTACATCAGTGCCCTTCCACTTCTGCGCATCTGAAGTTTGTGGTCATTCTAGCTGATCTCATTATGAAAATCCAGACTGAAAATGAATGTGCAATTCCTACATGTGTGAACGTTGAAGCCTACAATTGAATGACTCAAATTGCAAGTTAGGGAATCAAATTGCAAGCCTGTATAAGACATGTCAGATACGAAAACATCAATTAAGCAATTGAGTATGTTTAGATTGGATTCGTAGATCAATGGGATCTGTTTATCCGACTTTTGTCTAATTTTCTTTTCAATATCGCAAGGTAACTTGGAGCAACACAGTTTAAGTGCACTGCCTCCTACCCCACAAAGAAGGAAACGAGAGCTTAAATCTAAGGCCAAAAATTATACGTGTAGCATGTTTCTTGTAGATATAGGACGTTAATTAATGGGGCAAGAACAAGGTGATGCAGCCTAAGGCACCTATTAACAATTTCAAAGCTCATTTCCTAATCATCAGAATTTAAAAGGCAAGAAATTCAACCCCCGAAAAGCCAAATTTTTTTCCATAATGCAAACTCAACTTTCATTCTTACCATCACAATCTGAATATAGCAGAAGCCACAAGACAGCCAAGAAATGTGAAAAAAAAAAATTAATTACAGAAGCATCTAAAGACTGAGATAATTAAGAATATAGATCAAACGTAAATTGAACATTAATCCTCAGGTGCTGTAGAAACTAATAAGCCAAGGAAAGGAAGAGATGGATAAAGATAGATACAAGGGGTATTTTCGTTTGCTGTTTTTTTCTTTTCTTTTGTCCCTAATGCAAGAAGAAGGGGTAAAAAAACCTATACACTATCAGTTTCTGTGTCTTTGTGTTTCCAAGGATGTTCCATCTTTAAGCCTTTCCTGTGCATCATTGTCCAACCCAAGGCTGAAGAGGGCAGCTGCTTGAAGATTGAAGGCAGTAGGCCATTCAGGAGCTATTACCTGAGCTTGCATTGCATCTCCAAGAGCTTCTTGCGGCATTTCACTCATCAAGTAACACAAGCAGCGTCTGGCAAACACAGTTGGTGATATCATGGTCCCACCATCGATGAACTACAGATTCAAGCAAAGGAGATTCCATGTTAGGATAAATAAAGGAGCAAATTCAACAGTACTCTTCATTTCTATCACACAGATCATAAGAATTTTAAAGCTTAAATTTGTACAGGGGCCTATTTTATCTATTTGCTGAAAGAGTGCTTTTTTCTACTTTTTTTAGCAACAATGTTTGGTAACGCAGTTTCAAATGCACCTTTTCAAAGAACAGAAAAAAAATTCACTTTTTTTATTTTTAAGTGCAGCCTTTCAAACAATCTCATTTTCAAAAAAAAAAAAAAAAAAAACTGAAAAATAAGTTGTACCAAAGGCATAGCTCTCCAATTTCCATTTTGAGGGAAAAAGTGATGTAGCTTTGCCAAAATCATTATTTACTTTTCTAAAATCATTACGCATCAAATGGAACATAACAACTGCGTTCCAGCTACAAAGAATGAGGATATGTATTGTGGTCTAGAATTTTATTAATTGAGATGCGGAAGTATATGCTATTAATGTCTTGATAATATTACATTGCCATAGAACTGCAATGATGTGTCAGCATTCCTAGACATTCAGTTTGCATAACAATTTTCTAGTTGAAGATTCTGCAGATCTAAAGAAATGACTTGTGTGTAATAACTAAGGGCATTAGCAAAGTCCTTAGATTGAAAAGCAGCATCTCCACGCTTCTTAGAATACAGCATTTCCTGTATTTGATTTGTCCACGTTTGGAAGGAAAGCTGCAAGGCAAGGAAAATCCCATGGTATGATGGTATTGAGCAATATGACGTGTATAAGAGGGACCAAATTCAAGTTTGAGAATAGCCAGAAGGATGTAAATACTAGGTTGACTACGAGAGAATTCATTGCCCGATAAAAAAATCCAATCTCATTTCAATGGCCTGTCTCTTGTCCATTTATAGAAAGGTAGGACTGCCTCCAATGCCTACCATTTACATTTCATTCAGATTTCTATGTAAAGATGCATGCCTTCATTTTCCTAAATAACAAGACTAATTGGGTGACTCTACCAACCCTCTGATTTTTCAATATAACAGCAGGCCCCTCTGCACTTTGCAGTAGAGAACAATGCAATTAAAATATTGTAACAAAGAGTTATTGCTGTTGATAGATATTACTCTTAAATCCTTCCAAGATAAAAGAAAATGATCAGTCCATACCTGGTCATGAATGCCGCATATTGATCACATGCAGCCAACGTATCCACTTGGGTCCCTGCCATCTATTTCATTCTGCATTGCAAAGTTTTGGGTAAATAACACTTGGTAGTTGATAAGGCATCAGTAACAACCTCCATTAAAGCACAATAAATCTGAAGTGAACTAACCTTGTCATTCAGATATATTGATATTTCAAGTGCTTCTTCCGGTCCTCTTGTCCACCAAGAATCGTTTTGGCCCAATACATCCAACACAAGGTTTTGCAAACGCAATGACAGGTCAAAAAGATTGTGATTCTTAACAAAAATTCAGAAGTAGTAGTAGAATTAACAGTGCATCTAACGAAATTGCATACTGTATATTCAAGAAAAATAATGCATCAATCTCCAAAAGGAAGCAAATTTCGCCCATGTATTTATATGTACAGCATTTTCATAACAGAAATATTACTGGCAATATGGTACTAGTGGCCAGCGAATCAAAATAAAGAGAGGAACAAAATGGTAAGCCACCCCAATTTAACACACAGATCATGATGCGAGCAAACAAAGAAAGTAAACTGTGACACCAAATTTCAAAAAATCACAACACTGTTATACTCTTCAGGAAGTCACTTACCGCATAAAACCATGCATCTTGCCATAGTAAACCATCTCCAACTGAGAAGCATTCCAGAGCTGGAAATCACAAGCCATAAAGATAGTCAAAACAATGACAGCATATAACACCAACTAGATGTAAATAAGACTAAAATGCTAGAGGCATTTGTAAAACCAAAAGAAGACCTCATCAATATAAAGGTCAAAACATAAACTATGAAACATCAGATACTTCCAACATCTCATCAACATTATTACGAAATAATATTAAAACATTCAGCTTACAGGATAGGCTGTTTTTGCCTTTTCCAATTGCTCCCTGCTGCAAATTCCATAATCAATTAAAAGTTAGAGAACCTTACACAAGGAATCAACACAATCCAATCAAAGTAGAGCAAATTTGACTCACGTGTAGATATGTTCTTGCTCATCAGAAGCATGGTCCATCAAGGTCTTACGTGCCCATTCCCATGCTCCTTGCAGTGAATCATAATGATGCTGGTAGAAGCAGAAGTTATCGGCAATTTCTCTGCGCACAATCAACTCCTCCAAGAATGTATCAACTGCCTTCAGAATAATAACAGGTAGAAGATAGATCAAGCTATCATTGATGCCATTAACCACTGAACAAAAAGAAATAAATAAGAAAATTCAAATGTGACATCAAACTACAATCAAACACTGATATTTTCTCTAATCTCTAGAGACTCTACTCTCTCTCTTATCTATATAATACAGTCACACAGAGTCACAATTCACAAAGACAAACACAGACTCATCAGTAAGATAGTCACAGAGTCACAGAGCCAAAAAGCCAAAAAGCCAAAAAAAAAAAAAAAAAAAACACAAGCACAGATTCCTCATCAGTAAAAACACAAACACCACAAGCATAGATTCTGAGATTTTGAAGGATAGATAAAATACTTGAGTGTGAAGGCTGAAGCAGATTAAAGCCAGCAGCGGCGTCACGGCGAGATGGGTGTCGTGTGGTGGGTGTGGCCGTGTGGGTGTCGCGTGAATCTGCGAGATGGGTCTCGCCGCTCTCGCGTGGTGGCGACGTCACGGCGTGGGCAGCAGCAATATTTCAAGCTCTCACCTCGCGTTTTGGCAGCTTCACTCACGGCGTGGGCAGCGGCAAAGTCTCTCTCACTCTGAGTCTCTCGCCTCTCACTCTGTCTTTTTTTTTGAAAAGCCTCTCACTCTCTCTGTCTTGCCTCTTAGCCTTAGGTTTTCTTTTCTTTTTTTCTTTTGTTTTTCCGTTTGGACTTTGGAGACTAGGGCCTTCGGTCGGACTGCTGGGTTTACATTTTTGGACTAAACATTTTTTTTTCTTTTTACACGTGGGTTGGGCTGGCCGGCTGGGACGCTGGATTAATGGTTTACCATTTCAGAGGGGCCCAAGTCTTTTTTTTTTTTTTTAAATTAACCTACTTAAAAAATAAAAAAAAATTTGGGCCAGGGGGCTGGGCCCCCACCTGTGTCTGTCCCTGGCCCTGTAAAACCAAAAGGAAAACAAAAACAAAACAAGATTAATAACAATTCAGCAATACAAAAGCCAAACCGCAAAAAATCCAAATGAAAAACTAAAAAATAAAGATGAGACGTATTGAGATTTTAGTGACGAGAAACGGTGGAGACTTCAAACAAAAGGGGGAGAGAAAGAGAGGAAAATCGATGGCTGTTATCACTGACATTGAAGGAAAGAAGATTTGGGATGAACTAGGGTTTTTCTTAGGCGTAGGATCTTGTGGACTTTTCAGCTTACGGACCAAAAATTAAAAATTCAAAAAAATAAAATTGCAGGCGTGAAGGATTCGAACCAGAGTTGCTCGGTAAAAATATACTGACTTGCCACCATGCTGATTTGAACAAAGTATAGAGATGAAAATTGACCTTTTAACAGCCAATGATGTTCAAATTACACGTTCCAATATTTTATAGGAACAAATACCAAATGGCTTTAGAATGACGAGTTTGTATAAATTTTGCGAAATCCAAAGAGAGAGAGAGAGAGAGAGAGAGAGAGAGAGAGAGACACATATATATATATATATATATAAATGCTTTGTGGCACCGATAAGTCTTCAACAACGAAAACATTTCATTGCTATTAGGGCTCTCTCAGACTTAGCTAGTGGAGGCTTTACTGACTTAAATGAGGCTCACACTTATCATTGTGGTCGATATGCTAAACTCTCAATGACAAAATTATTTTGATAATTTTTTTAAAAAGGACTATGTTGTTCGTTTTTGGTAAAATCAGTTAATTATGCTTAATTGTTTTTACCTTTTCTATTGGTAACTTTTGTTATTGTAGAAAATTTTTGGGATGTTTATTTTGTTTTAGATGGGTCTAAATATAATAATAATTTTATGAAACAAAATTGCATAGACACTTTAGTTGGGGTGGTTATACTCATGTCAGACACAGTCATTCGACACTTCCACACACGTGGATCTAATGAAAATGCCTAAAAAATATAAAACCTGGTGTAGCAGGCTTGATTGATGACTATTTCATACTAGATTTGTAGTTTCAATTCAAGTGTTTACTGAAAATTTTAAAATTATCAACAATCTTTGTATTGGATTTTTTGCATAACTTGCTAATTGTATAGTCACCCTATTTCCAACCTTAGACACCACAATAAACACACAACTGTGATTAAGTTGCAAATGTTGCATAAGAACAATTAGAGAGCACATAAGGTTATATATACATCTTCGGTTTTATAGTATATATTGATGATGCATAGAAAATCAGTAGGCTGAATGTTTTAGGCTTCAATGGGCTTGAGATTGCTTGGAAGGCCTGAAAGAAAGAAGTACAAGATCAAAGGTGACTGGGATGAACTGGCCAAGAACCTTCCAATGCTTAAGTTAATTTTCTTTCTTGAGCTTAGAAATTCCAACTCTATAAGTGGTGAAAAAATTACTTTGATTTCATATGGCTGAGTCCTTTTATAGTGAGCTCTGGAGTAGTTACTTGTTTAGTAACTTCCTTAACGTGGATGGAAGTTAGAAGGTTCAGACTTAACTTCTACAACTCTCATCAGAAGTTAAGAACTTAATGGGAAGTTAAAGCGATGAATAAGAATTTTGCTCATACTTCAGAATAGTAGAACGTGGTCCAAATCATAAGCTTTTAGATATAGATTTACTTCGAAAACTTCTAAGTGTTTGGTGGTCGTCCAGGTGACTCCATGCTGGACGACCTTCTTGCACTTGAATGACCTTTCTGGTCTTGAACGACATTATTGACGAATTGGAGATAGTCTAATTTTTGGTTCACCATCATATATAAATAATAAAAATATAAACATCAAGAAAACGACCTCAACTATGTTATTTTATAGGGAGGTATGCCCCTGAATGTGATGGAAGCTACCAAGGGAGATACGTAGGAAATTAATTGGTGTATTCAAATATTTGTGGAAGAAACCAAGATAATTCCAGCTGATTTTTTTTTTTTTGTGAACAAGTGTAATTATTGTGGTTGGGCTAATTTCATGGGATGCTTTTTTTTTTCGATTTTAGATCTAAATTTTTTAATAACTTCTAAAAAATTACTATTGTCATGAGCGGTTATTGGTAAGTAAAAAAGTGACCTCAATGATAAGCCTAAATGTAAAATTATGGTAAGATGTGATATTGGTAGGGCTTACTGTGACGATTGAACTGCCAATTGTAAGGAAAAAAAAGAGGGTGGAAAACTTTTTTATTTGGTTGGAAAGAAAAAGGGGAGGATGAAAAATGTAGTTTACATAAATTGACTATTATGTCCTTGTTATATAATAATGGGAAAGTGAGAGGGGTAGGTGAGTGTAACAAAGTGACAGTATTTGTGTAAATTACATCATCAGCATCTTTTCCATCCTATTTTCCTCCCAAATAGGGAGGTAAAAAAGTGTGGGCCCGAAGGGATTATTTTCCTCCCCATTTTCTATCTCTTTTTTTTTTTTCTCCTGAATCAAACTGTGGAAAATGCCGTTTTCCACCCTATTTTCCGTCAAATATGAGAAACAAAAGTAAGGGAGCTACCAAATGTGAGAAATAAACTGTCACATGTGATGTTGGAACTGCACAATTTGAGGACGGAACCGTCAAATGTGAGAAAAAAAGTAACGAAACCACCAAATGTGAGAAAAGAACTGTCACATGTAATGTTGAACAGCAAAATGTGAAGATGAAACCGTCATGTGTGAGAAAACAGTAAATGAACCACCCAATGTGACAAAAGAATTGTCACATGTAATGTTGGAACTGCAAAATGTGAGGATGAAACCGTCAAATGTGAGAAAAAAATAGTCACATGTGATATTGGAATTGCACAATGTGAAGATAGAACCATCAAATATGAGAAAAAAGTAAGAGAACCACCAAATGTGACAAAAGAACTGTCACATATGATGTTGGAACTACACAATGTGGGGATGAAACTGTCAAGTGTGAGAAAAAAAGTAAGGGAACCACCCAATGTGACAAAAGAATTGTCATATGTGATATTAAAACCACACAATATGAGGATGAAATCGTTAAGTGTGAGGAAAAAAGAAGGGAACCTCCAAATGTGAGAAAAAAAAACGGTCACGTGTGATGTTAAAACTGTACAATGTGAGAATAAAACCGTCAAATATAAGGACAAAAAAGTAAGAGAACCACCAAATTTGAGAAAAGAACTGTCACATGTGATATTGGAGTTGCACCATGTGAGAATGGAACCGTCAAATATGATAAAAAAAAAAAAAAAAAAGGGAACCACCAAATGTGACAAAATAACTGATACATGTGATGTTGGAATTGCACAATGTGAAGATAGAACCGTTAAATGTGAGAAAAAAAAGTAAGGGAACCGCCAAATGTGAGAAAAAAACTGTCACACGTGATGTTGGAACTGCATAATGTGATGATGGAATCGTTAAATGTGTAAAAAAAGTAAGGGAACCACCAAATGTGATAAAAGAACTGTCACATGTGATGTTGTAACTGCACAATGTGAGGATGGAACCACCAAATGTGAGAAAAAAGTAAGGGAACCACCCAATGTGACAAAAGAACTATCATATATAATGTTGGAATTGCACAATGTGAGGATGAAACCGTCAAATGTGAGAAAAAAAGTAAGGGAACCACCACCAAATGTGAGAAAAAAACGGTTACATTTGATGTTGGAATTGCACAATATGAGGATATAGAACTATCAAATGTGAGAAAAAAAGTAAGAGAACCACCAAATGTGACAAAAGAACTGTTACATATAATGTTGGAACTACATAATGTAGGGATGAAACCGTCAAGTGTGAGAAAAAAAGTAAGGGAACCACTCAATGTGACAAAAGAACTATCATATATGATATTGAAACCACACAATATGAGGATGAAACCGTTAAATGTGAGAAAAAAGTAAGGGAACCACCAAATGTGAGAAAAAAAAACTGTCACGTGTGATGTTGAAACTATACAATGTGAGGATAAAACTGTCAAATATAAGGAAAAAAAAAGTAAGAGAACCACCAAATTTGAAAAAAGAACTGTCACATGTGATATTGGAGTTGCACCATGTGAGGATGGAATCGTCAAATATGATTAAAAAAAAAAAGGAACCACCAAATGTGACAAAATAACTGATACATGTGATGTTAGAATTGCATAATATGAAGATGGAACCGTCAAATGTGAGAAAAAAAGTAAGAGAACCGCCAAATGTGAGAAAAAAACTGTCACACGTGATGTTGGAAATGCACAATATGAGGATGGAACAGTTAAATGTGTAAAAAAAGTAATGGAACCGCCAAATGTGAGAAAAGAACTGTCACATGTGATGTTGAAACTGCAAAATGTGAAAATGGAATCGTCAGGTGTGAGAAAACAATAAAGGAACCATCTAATGTGACAAAAGAATTGTCACATGTGACGTTGGAACTGCACAATATGAGAATGGAACCCTTAAATGTGAAAAAAAAAAACCATCAAATGTAACAAAAGAACTGTCACATATTATGTTGGAATTGCACAATGTGAGGAATGAACCGTCAAATGTGAGAAAAAAAATAAGGGAACCACCAAATGTGAGAAAAGAACTGTCACATGTGATGTTGGAACTGCACAATGTGATGATAACACAGTCAAGTGTGAGAAAAAAATAAGATAACCACCCAATGTGACAAAAGAACTGTCATATGTGATGTTGAAACTGCACAATGTGAGGATGGAACTGTCAAATGTGAGAAAAAAACTGTCACATGTGATGTTGGAACTGCACAATGTGAGGATGAAACCGTTAAATGTTAGAAAAAAGTAAGGGAACCATTAAATGTGACAAAAAAAGGGTCACATGTGTTGTTAGAATTGCATAATGTGAGGATGAAATCGTCAAGTGTGAGAAAAAAGTAAGGGAACCACCCAATGTGGCAAAAGAATTGTCATATGTGATACTGGAACTGCACAATGTGAGGATGAAACTGTCAAATGTGAAAAAAAAAGTAAAGGAACCACTAAATGTGAGAAAAGAACAAAAGAACTGTAATATGTGATATTGGAATCGCACAATATGAGAATGAAACTGTCAAATGTGAGAAAAAAAAAAAAGGTAAGGGAACCATCAAATGTGAAAAAAAAAAACTGTCACATGTGATGTTGGAATTGCACAATGTGAGAATAGAACCGTCAAATGTGAGAAAAAAGTAAACGAACCACCAAATATGAGAAAATAACTGTCACATGTGATGTTGGAACTGCACAATATGAGGATGAAACTGTCAAATGTGAGAAAAAAGTAAGAGAATCACCAAATGTGAGAAAAGAACTGTCACATGTGATGTTAGAACTACACAATGTGAGAATGGAACCATCAAATGTGAGAAAAAAGTAACCTGGTGTAGCAGATTACCCACTAATGGGTATCGTACCCCCCATTTTCTTGGGGGGGGGGGGGTACCATAGAATTACTCGTAAAAAATAAGTTAATAGATCTAATAGTAAATAACATCTAATTGACATAAAATTTTTCATCTGATTGACATAAAATTTGATATGCTTTTTAAAAATATAAAAAACATCTAATTTAACAGTTAGATTTTCAAAATATGTATCCATGTTAATTTGTCCTTAAACTTTGGTTCCCTTATAAATATATTAGGTCCTTACAAACAAAAAGGAAAAGCTCAAAAAAAAAATTTATTGAACTAAAATTTTAAAAAAGATGTAACTTTCAGAATGGATAATGAGACTATTATGTAATGATTTCAAAATAAAACTTATAGAAGGAAATTGTAAGACTTTATGTATTTGTATGTGTGTGTCTGTGGTCAATATATAAACTTATCTTTTTATTAAATTTTGTATAATTTAAGTTTCATAATGACCATTTTGGAAAAAAATTTTAGGTGGCTTTAAGATGCTAATTTGAGGTGGCGTCAATATTGTGAGTTAACCGTTGAGAAGGGTTAACTCATAATATTGAAGCTAAAACCTAAAAAGTGAAAGGGAAAAGAAAAAAACCTTAACCATATATGGTACTTAGTAGTGTCACAAACATTTGGAGTAGGCTGTTCCGTTGTTAGGCATTAACTGAGTTGAATTTGTCATGTATACCGAATAAAGTATGACGTGGGTGACCATTAGTTTGAATAGTCAAATTTAGGTGGAATTTGTAATCTTTGATAAGATTGGAGTGATGATTATAAGTTTTTTTTTTTTTTTTTGATAAGAGATGATTATAAGTTTTAATAATTTGGAAATGTGAAAACAAATCCAGTCCAATAAAATTGCACATCAAGACTCACGAATTTAACGGGTCTTCTCTGTGTGTGTTTTTTTATTTATTTATTTAAATCTAGAACTAGTCTTCTCTTCTAGGAAATTATTAAGTCTAGGACAACCCGATAATTTTCAGCTCTTCTTAACTTCTGACTTTTAAAAGTCCCAGCATCTTTGTGAAGCTGATTAGCTAAGCCCGTTGAGAAGGTCTAACTTATAATATTGACGATAAAACCTAGAAAGTGAAAAGAAAAAAAAAAAAAAAATTAGTAGTGTAACAAACATTTGGAGTAGGCTGTTCCGTTGTTAGGCGTTAACTGAGTAGAATTTGTTATTATACCGAATAAAGTATAAAGTAGGTGACCATTAGTTTGAATAGTTAAATTGGGGTGTGATTATAGATTCCCTCGCGCATCTAATTTGGGGTTTAATAGATGTGTAGTGTGAAAAGTGAAAGCAAATCCAGTCCAATAAAATTGCACATCAAGAGAGACTCGCGTATTTAACGGGTCTTCTCTCTGTTTTTTGTTTTTTTTGTTTATATCTAGAACGAGTCTTCTCTTTTGGGAAATCATTAGGTCCGGTACGACCTAAAATTTTCCCCTTTTCTTTACTTCTGCCTTTAAAAAGCCCCAGCATGTTTATGAAGCTGATACACACACCAAGACATAATAATCTTAGATACTCTTCTGGGAAAATAGTGGAGCTATGGGTTTCCATAGTAAGCTTGTTCAAGTCATCAGGGTTGGTGTGATATTATCAGCAATAATGGCAGCCGCAATAACAGCATTTCCAATAGCCCTACCTAACTGCCCCGACAGTTGTGGAAATGTAAAAATTCCATATCCCTTTGGCACAACTGAAGGTTGTTACCTCAATGATACTGCTAATATTGATGATGGGTATTATTTTATCAATTGTACTAGCAACGCCCAAGGCCAACCTCAACCAATGATTTGGAACCTCAACGTTACAAGCATTTCCATGGAATTAGGTGAGATTGACATCCAGATGTATAACTCCATTGACTGTTACGACCAGTCTGGTACGCCTCTTTCACCGGACAACACGGCAACTCTCTATGTCCCCAGTTTCACAGTTTCTGTCACCAAAAACAAGTTTGTGGCAGTCGGGTGTGGCACTTAAAGCATACCTTAATGGTTTTCTGAACGGTCAACCCTCACTCGTAGGCTGCCGGTCCACATGTAATAACACACTGAGTGCAGACAGTGGGGCATGCTCTGGGATTGGGTGTTGCCAAATGGATATTCCTCAAGATTTGACAAATATTAATTTTAAAGCCTATAGCAATAAAAACCACACACAAGTCTGGAATTTCAGTCCATGCAGCTATGCCTTTATTATCCAAGAAGACAAGTTCAAATTCTCCTCTGATAATCTTACCAGTCTACGAAACACTGAAAAACTTCCGATGGTTCTTGATTGGGCAGTTGGTAGCGAGAGTTGTGAAGCTGCACAGAACAAAGAGAATTACCTATGTGGAGCAAATAGCAAATGTAATGATACCAATTCCAACAGCGGGCCAGGGTACCGTTGCAATTGCACGGAAGGTTACGAAGGGAACCCATACCTCAAAGACGGTTGCCGAGGTATTCAATATATCTATATATCTACTACAATTTTTTTAATCAAAGAAAGAAAAATAATGAAACACATTTCAACGAATTTCTAATATATATATTATGTGGCAATACGTTGCAAGTTTCATTTTCGTTTCAATAGTTTGTGATTGCTTTTGATCGTGGTTCTTCTAAGTTACATAAAAAATGGTTTTTTTTTTCAATTGCAGACATTAACGAATGTGATGGTAAAGAGCCCAATAACTGCACAAGCAATCAATTTTGTGTTAATGATGTCGGATCACATCATTGTCCGTGCTTGGAGGGGTACCACTTGGACGGGAAGGCATGTGTCCCCAATCAAGCTGCTCCTAAATTATCACTAGCAATTAGCCTCACTATTGGTAAGTAATTTTTAGTTGCTCTTTGGCAAACTTTTTGCTTTAGTTTTTTTTTTTTCCCTTAATTTAACAAAATTAGCTTTTTTGAAAATTAATTAGCTTTTAATATTATTTTGGCACACATTTAGGCTATTTAGCAAAAAAGCAAATATATATAACCACTATATAAATAAGTTACTAGAAATCTAGATAGATTGAGTTTTAACTTTTAAATATAAGATCATATATAGAATGACTGACAGTCATTGTTCCAAAAAACAAAAAGAGCCATGATTGGTTTGGGAAAAATAAAGGAAATTTTAGGACACATTTGGTGCATTGTAATGATGATTACACGTATTGTAATTATAGAATCTTTTTTACATGGCCCACAAACCCTTTAAATGCTTTTGATATGTCATTAGCCTCATTGATCAATGTTGTCTAGTGGAAAACATGAATAGATACTAAAATGTAGAATAAAATATTCTTTATTAAAATCCATATTTATTGGGATAAAATAGAAGCTTTTGTTTTAGGGTCATGCTAAGGAGTGCCCTTAGGGCATTGATTAACAATTCATTTTAGGAAAGTTTTAACACCACTTTTATGGGAAATAAAAAAAGCTGTCAAAACATTAATTGCTTTTCTTTCTTTCCCCATAAAAACTTTCTTTAAATGGATTATTAAACAATGCCCTAAGGGCACTCGTTAGCATTTCCCTTTGTTTTATAATAGGGAGATTTAGGTGGTATTTATGTTTATTATCATTGTTTAAACAACAGTTTTTAATATTTAAACAATATTAAACATATTTTCATGTACTTTTTTATTCACATGTATTTCTACAAAACAACAACAACATTATTATAAATCTCTTACCAAACGGATCCTTAAGATTTCATATACAACTTGTGAATAAAGTATGTGAAATTTTGTACTTTAATTGACACATCTTTATGTACAAAGTGTTTGGAGATTTGAGAGGGAAAAGATTCTAACTGCATAATTAATAGCATTTTGTAAATATCTCAAAAAAAAAATTGTGAAATTTTGTATTGCAAAAAAAAAAAAAAAAAAAAAAAAAAAAAAAAAAAAAAAAAACTAATAAACCAATTTAAGGCCATGTTTGGATTTTTTATTTTTATTTTTATTTTTTATCACTTATCACTCTTCACTCGTCACTCATCACTCATTACTCATTACTCATCACTTAAAACACCCCACCTCATTTGGCATCATCACTCAATATTTTTCACACTGTTTGTGGGCCCCATACCTGTCACTCGATGCAGCCCTTTTTTTTTTTTTTTTTCAAGTACCCAAACTCACCAAACCCAGTGAAAAAATAAAAAATAAATAAAATAAAAAAATAAATAAAAAGAAGAAGAAGAAGAAGAAGATTGGTCAAAAGTTGCGGCTAAGTGGGTCTTCCATGTGTGTTTAATTACAAAAATGTCATTGAGTTATGAGTTATGGAAACTGAAAACAGCCAAAATGTGTTTTCAGTTTTCAGTTTCCATAACTCATAACTCAAAAATTAGATAATTGAGTGATGGAAACAGAGTTATCCCCTTCCAAACAGACTTCTTGCTATAGGTCCTACTATTTTTGAGTTATGAGTTATGGAAACAGAGTTATGAGTTATGAAAATCAAAAATCCAAACACCTCCTAAATCACTCGTTTTCAAAAATTTTAGTGTAAATCTCTTGGGTCCCATAAGTCATAACAAAAATTTTGGAGACCTGTTGTGTTAGCCATAGAACCAGGTGCGATCCGGGACCACAAGGAGCAGGCAATCATTCTGAATTTCTGACGTTTTCTCAATCTTGGGCCCATATTTACCCCCCAAATTTGTAACCTAAGCTCACAGTCACCCTGCTATAAGTCCAATATAAACAGAGATGCACAATTGGAAAGGCCCATGTTGAGTTAGGACCAGAACCAAAGCCCACCCATAGCATTCCTTCTTTTTTTTTTTTTTTTTTTTTTTTTTTTTTTTTTAATTTCGATCTAGAAAGAAAGGGGTGCAATACCATGGAGAGTCTGTCAGGTTTTTTTAACTTATTTTTTTTAAAATATTATATTTAGAAAATAAATTATTTAAATGTGTTCTATGTCAAAAAAAAGTGAAAACAATAAACCCTGAAGCCAAACTAAATTAGGAATTCTAAATCGCATATCAACCCCATAGTTTATAATTTGTCACCTAAATTATACTTTAATATCCATTTTGAACTTCAAATTTTCTTTAGAAAATTTGATTAAATAGATTATTTATGCGAAAATAACTTTTAATAGATAAACTCAATTTAACAAAAAATAGTATCATTTTCTAGTTTCTGCTTTGTACTGAACTATCGTTCGGTTCATATAATAAGGACTTTAATGCCTAGATAAATTTTAGAGCGTATTTTGCACGTTATAGAACCTGACAAACAAGAATCAATATAACCAAATTTTAATTATTTCAACTTAGGAAAACTTTAAGAGCAAAAAACCTAGTTCAAAGCTGAATAAAATATATTCTTTAAAAAATATTTAATCAATTAAGTTAACATGGTTTTATTTTATATTTAATTTGTATAAACTCGTGTTAGAACAATTTTTTAGTGGGATTATGTATATGAAAATGCTAAAATCACTATCTATTATGAGACAAAACTTAAGTATAGTTTCTTTAGGTGTAGTTCAATGTCAAGAGCTTTCCAGCTTAGCTGATTGGCACTTTTTGGTGTTTCTAAGGGAGACATATAAAGTTCAAATCCCCTCCATTTCAGGTTGTAACTATCATATTATCAAAAAAAAAAAAAAAAAAATTGTACTAAGGTTTTGCCCCCTTTTTTTTTTTTTTTAATAATGAAAAGATACATATAAAAGCACAAAAATTTAAAAACTCATTTTCATAGAGGTAAGCATTTAAAAAGAACTTAATGAAAAACTAGTTTTTATCCGAACCTTGATGTATTGTTTGTAATTGGCCCAAGATGATGATAATCTTTATTCAAGGAAGTCAACATTGTATCAGTACTGGCTGTATATATTGTACCGGCCATAAAGTCAGTATCGTACTCTTCTAAAATATACTGACTAAAGTATAAGGTTGTACTGGCATATACCAATTATACTGGGAATTTTTTGGGTATTTTGGCTGGAATTGATGTTTATGTTGATGAAATATTTATAAAAAAAATGTTATAAACCGTGTTATTTAAGTTAATACATTTGGTTAATGTAGTTAGGATAATATTTAAGCTTATAAAATGTGTGGATTTTAAATAGTATGTTTAAAAAAAAAAAAAGCAAATATATATATATATATTTAGTAACTCCTAAAATGGTACATCGGTATCAATTAGTGTCAAAATATTTCGTTTTCCATACCAAACCAAAATGACTTTTGGTATAAAATTGACTCCCTTGACATTACTGCATTTGTCTAACACCCTTGACCCAATTGATTATATTTTATCCTAGTGTGCTGTTTATGGACTTTGAACTCAATTGTTTCCTTTAAAAAAAAAAAAAAATTAAATAAAAAAAAAATTTTGAAACTTTTTTTTTGAGAAACTTGAAACTTGATCTTTTGATTCTTTAAAAGGTCTTGAGTATAGAATTACCTAAAGTTATATGCAAAGCCCATTATGTGAAAGCAAAATTTATATTTATCAATTATATAAGCTTAAATATTACATTATAGTTATTCCTCATACAAAGTTACAAACCACCAATTACCATTTCATATTGCCAATGTCATCATTTCAGAAACTGGTGTAGCCATCGATAGTCATAACAGCAATTTTCCAATAATTATCCATCGTAGATAGCCGTTGTCTAGGGTTATTGACATTTGCTTTGCATGTTCCATTTCACATTGATCACGATCCTCTACACATCTTATTGTTGGGGAGATAAACACCTTGGGAAGCTTCCTTGAATAATTAATATAATATATAAAGACATACTTTAACCCAAAAGACATAAGCCCAATGAGTATGTGCTTAATTACGTTATATTAACTACTTATTCTTCTAATTTTTATTCAATGTAGGACTTTACTCACACGTGTACACCCAAAAATATGCTTATTTAGTAGTCACAAATTACGTTGTAAATCTGTAATTCGCATATTGATCTAGTCATCTTTGTATAATAGATATGTTAAATATTTAGTTCATACCATGCAAAGTATTTGCCATTACAAACTTCAAGACAATGGGATTGACAAATATAAAAGGTTAGAAAGTTGTTCAAGGTGAAAATGCATGTTTCAATGTGTGCAGGTATCAGCGTTGGCCTTTTACTATTGTTTGTGGGAAGCTCTTGGATATATTGGGGACTGCAAAAAAGAAAGCTCATCAAGCTCAGAGAAAAATTCTTCCAACAAAATGGTGGCTTATTGTTACAACAGAAACTATCTAATCATAAAGGGTCTGTAGAAACAAGCAAGATTTATAGTGCAGAAGAGCTCAAAAAGGCCACCAACAACTATGATGAAAGTAGAGTCCTTGGTCAAGGAGGCTATGGAATAGTTTATAAAGGAATATTACCAGATAACAAAGTGATTGCTATTAAGAAGTCCAAAATTGGTAATCAGAACCAGATCGAGCAATTCGTAAATGAGATAATTGTGCTTACCCATATTAACCATAGGAATGTGGTTAAGCTATTAGGTTGTTGTTTAGAAACAGAAGTGCCCTTACTAATTTATGAATTCATTTCAAAAGGGACACTTTCTGAACACATTCATGATAAAGGCTTATCATCCTTACTTTCTTGGGAAAAACGTTTGAAGATTGCTGCAGAAACTGCAGGAGCACTTGCGTACTTGCATTCTGCAACTTTTGTGCCAATTATACATAGAGATGTCAAAGCTGCAAATATATTGTTAGATGATAATTTCACAGCAAAAGTGTCTGACTTCGGAGCTTCCAGATTGGTTCCTCTAGATCAAACACAATTAAACACTTTGGTGCAAGGAACTTTTGGATACTTGGACCCAGAATACTTCCATACTAGCCAACTAACAGAGAAAAGTGATGTGTACAGTTTTGGTGTTGTTTTGGCAGAGCTTCTGACTGGTAAGAGGGCACTTTCGTTCGATAGGCCTGAAATTGACAGAAATCTAGCAATGTTCTTTATTTCTGCTATGAAAGATGATCGCCTAGTTCAAATTCTTGAAGATCATATTGTTAATGAGGGTAATATTGAGCAACTAAAGGAGGTTGCTAATCTTGCAAAAAGGTGCTTAAAAGTGACAGGCGAGGATAGGCCTTCTATGAAGGAAGTGGCAATGGAATTGGAGGGGTTTGTTATCATGGAAAAACATCCTTGGAGAAATGCTAGTGTCTATACAGAAGAGACTGAGTACTTGCTTGGTGCACCTACTCAATCATTTAGTATTGATGTTGGTCCCAGTTGTTCTTCCAGTACAGTTGCTGGGTATGATAGCATGAGAAACAAAGCATTGAAACCGTTGGATGATGGGAGATAATTAGTTAATCCACCGTAATATTCTTGCATCGATTGAGGCTAAATTATTGGTGTATCTATTATGCAATTGAATTTATGTATGACAATATATTTGAACATGTTGTAGACTGGTTCATGCTGTGTATGACATTATACACATGTAGACTGAATAAAATCTGGCACATGAGCAAAGGAACATGCATTTCCCCAGATATGTCTAGGTGGTATTCAATATCATCTAATTCATACTAATTGATATTCTACTTTGACAGGTTGAGACAAATCCCATCGAAGGCCTTGTATAGGTGAGCAATCATGCTGCCCACAATTGTCATATTTTAAAGAGATTTAAATATCTGGCTATAAACTTCCGTGGGAGCTATGAAATTATAAATTTAACAAAGAAAATAGAAAAATGTAACATGGGCTGAAATGCGAGCTTAAAATTCAAAAATAAAAATTTTCTTCTAGTCATATGAAAATTGAATAGGCCGAATTTACCCTCAGGCCCCATGGTGGTCACTTAAAATTCTATGCCTTATTGGCAAACTTTGACTTTAACAACTGAAGAATATCAGTTATGTCAACAAAGTTGGTTTTCTCAAGGGTCAAAACCCTTTAAAGAAAGTATTAAAAGCCATTTGAGGGTCTAAATGACCTTTGAAACAAATACATACCAAATAGAAATTACAACGGCCTATGTGACCCTCGAAACAAAAATTTCAACAGCCTACATGACCTTTAAAACAAATGTTTAATCTTTACGGAAAATTGACGACCCTCAAAAAAATTCAAAAATAAATAAAAGTACAATAACTTTTTTTTGAGTCTCCCAACCCTTAAAATAAGGTTTTTCTCTTTTTTTTTTTTTTAAATAAATAAATAACTCACAGCCTTACACATACACTTTAAAGAACCACATATTACAAAATCTATATTATACCAAAGCACAAATATCAGACAAAATTCAATTAGCTTTCCAAATGACTAAATCCTTCATTCTTGAAGTTTATGGAGACACTTTTACATTAACCTATAGGAACTTAATATTTTAACTAGAGAATTTTGAAACCAATAAATTATTATACCCACCATCTTTAATAGCATGCTAAGAGTGTTGGGCCAAAAACGATTTCTAATGGTCCTTCCAAGAGATTAGAGGATGCTTCAATCAGAAGTTCCCATTAGTCTGATAAGTCCTTGGGTCCAATATTCCAACATTGTTGCCAATTACTTCTAAGGATGCACATGCTTTCATCTTGTCAGTAATCTGCAACCAAAGATATACCCCTACAACATGGAGAGTGATCATCCACTTGATACTATGTATAACACATAAATCATGTAGTTGGTTACACGTGTAAGGATGTAAAGCCCTTTAAAAATCTTACAGTCATGAATGGGGGCATTAGAAATATAGAAGTGGTGGCTTGTGAATAATGAATAAAATAAAGTTACTAGTGAACACATACATCAGCCTGGCTTCAAAAAACTGACATAGACAGTTTTCAGATTCACATAAACTGATGGAATTTTCAACTCTTAGGAGTAGTGTTTTCCAAAACTCAAAATGGAATACAGATTATGAAATTGAACAAATCATCATGGTATAAAAATAAACTTGGATTAATGATGGCAAAAACAGCCAAACTAACCACAGCCTATTCATGTGGTAATGCACTTGTTACATAGTTGAGGTGTTTGACTGACAAATTGTCATATGATGAAGTCCATGTTGACATGTAACATATTTCAGTTCATGAATTATTACCTTGACCACAAGTGTCTGAACCCCAGCATATTTGACATCCCAACTGAACTCACTCATGCTCCATCCAGTTCCACCAAGAGAGTCACCATTTTCCCAAGGTAATTCAAGTAGTACTGAATTTCAACTGCCTAGGATGCATTCATTTATCCATAGGATGCATAAACATAAGTTAGCAAAATTAATCATTGTTAGCATCAGAGTCATAACTTTCATTATAGAGCTAGGATATTGAGCACCAAGAGAATTGCACAGCTTAATTATTTTCTATTTAACCCAACTTTTGCTAGATAAACATAAATTTACTAATTCCCAAAAAAAAAAAAAAAAAGGTACTCATCTCACTCCAGCAAATTCCAAAAAACAATACTTGACTTGCATCTAGATATACCCAAAGAAAAAAAGTAAGAAAGTGTGAGAAAACAAACCTGAAAAGGAAGCTAAGACCAATCAAAGCAGAGCTCAATAACTTAGTCAAAATCCATCAAAGATCTGCAAAGCAGAACTTGCAAATTTAAAAACAACCAGAATTTTTCTCATAAAGAAAGACTATTAGAAGCAATTAAAGACCCAAAAGTTTCTCAGGAATTCTGTTGAGAAAAATCTAGTGGAAGATGTGAAAGTAAACAAACAAAAACAAAAAGGTAGATTTGAAGGTGGGTGGAAGAAACAGAGAGATCTATACCTCAATGACAAGTACCTCATCAAAGACACAAATCTTAAACTATAAAGATATTCAATCAATGCAAATTAATTACATAACCACTTGCTGGAAAAATTAGGAAACATCCTTACATGTGTAAAAAAAATCGCATTGGTGTATATCAAACAAAAGCAGAAGTATAATTTAATAAAACTGAATACTGAGTCAAACATTTACAAGGCTGGATTAGATATATGAAGATTATATTATACAAATTTTATATTCATATATAATGGATTGTAGAGGCTTCTTTCTTTTGAAGATGACAGAAACAACCAAAAGATCTTTGATCAGCAGCATCACCATGATTTCAATGCAGTAGCATTTGCAATTCTTTCAACTAAGTTTCTATCTCTACAACAACTAGAAGACAAGTATAAACAACAAGGAATATAAAGCTATGATATATGAACAAGCGAAGTGAGAAGAAGGTGCCGAAAAGAGAGAATAGTGGGTAACTTCAAGAATGCAGCCCACATCGATTGTGCAGGATTAAATGATTAAACAAAAGTTTAAAATACTTGCATTGAGATTTCAAAATCAACTGTTGGAATTCTTCCACGATCCTAAACTTCTATGATGAATGATTGCTCAACACAGAGAAGTGAAATGCAGAGCAAGAAGTAGGAATGTGAAAAATGAATTCCTCATACGTATAATTAGCTTACACTGTTCTTTATATACAAGATACAGAAGAGTAAAGCTGAAACAGAAAACTAACTATCCAATACTAACTACACAGGTGCCAGCCTCTATACACGTGGCAACTGACTAAAGTATAAAAGCTACTAAGCTACAAGTCGTTCTTTACACAATTACAGAGTTAATTACAAACTAAACTAAACTAATCTTCAACACTCCCCCTCAAGATGAACTATATATGTTTAGTAGGTTCATCTTGGACAACAAATAATGAAACTGTTTATGCCCAAGGGCTTTAGTAAAAAAGTCAGCAAGTTGATGTCTTGAGGGAATATGGAAAGTTCTAATTGTACCAGCTTGTATCTTCTCTCGGATGAAGTGACAGTCCACTTCTATATGCTTTGTTCGTTCATGATACACTGGATTAGCTGCTATGTATAAAGCTGCCCTGCTGTCACAGTAGATAGAAGCAGTCTGGGTATGCTCTAATCCAAAAGTCTTGAGTAATGAGATGAGCCAAACTATTTCACTTGTCACTGTGGCCATGGCCCTATACTCGGATTCTGCAGAGGATCTAGATACCACATGTTGTTTTTTACATTTCCAAGAAATCATAGAATCACCAAGGAAGATGCAAAAGCCAGAAACAGACCTCCTTGTGTCAGGGCATGCTGCCCAGTCAGCATCACAGTATGATTTTAGTTTCAATTCTGATTCTGCAGAAAGAAACAAGCCTTGGCTTGGACTCCTCTTCAAATACTTGAGAATTCTGTATGCAGCTTGCAAATGAGGCACTTTAGGGGCAGTCATGAATTGACTTAGTTTATGTACAGCATAGCAAATGTCAGGGCGTGTGAGTGTCAAGTATAGGAGCTTGCCTATTAATCTTCTATAAAGAGCTGGATCAGGAACATCTTCACCGATGGAATTGCTGAACTTGGCAGATTGCTCCATTGGAATGTTGGCAGGCTTGCTTGCCAATAAACCAGTCTCAGATAATAACTCTAAAGTATACTTTCTTTGACATAATGTCAGTCCTTTGGTGGTTCTAGCAACCTCAAGACCTAGAAAATACTTCAAAGTACCTAAGTCCTTGAGTTTGAACTTATTGTCTAGGAATTGCTTGAAGGTATTGACTGCATCTACATCATTACTAGCAATTAATATGTCATCCACATAGATCAAAAGAATGATGATTGAACCTTTGTTGACCCTGGTAAACACAGAATAATCTGATTTAGATTGAAGGAAACCAAGATCAATGATAGTGGATGACAATTTTGCAAACCACTGCCGGCTAGCTTGCTTAAGCCCATATAAGGACTTTGTTAACCTACACACCTCCCCCTTGCTGCCAAAACCTGGTGGAGGAAGCATGTATACCTCTTCATCCAAATCCCCATGAAGGAAGGCATTGTTGACATCCAATTGAGTGAGATGCCAACCATAGATAGCAGCGAAGGCTAACAAGGTTCTGACTGTTACAAACTTCACAACAGGTGAGAAAGTTTCAGAAAAATCAACCCCTTCAGTTTGTGTGAAGCCTTTAGCAACTAACCGTGCCTTGTACCTCTCAAGAGAACCATCTGCTTTGAGGTTCACCTTATATACCCACTTACATCCTATAGGAACTTTACCAGGAGGTAGTGAAGTCATCACCTAGGTATGATTGGCCACAAGGGCATCAATTTCAGCCTGCATTGCAGCTCTCCACATAGGATCTTTCAAGGCTTGAGCATAGGTATCTGGTTCCTTAGTAATAGACAAGGCAACATAAAATATTCTATGCGGAGTGGACAGTTTACTGTAGGAAAGAGTGGAAGAAAGTGGATAAAGTATACCTGAGGTACAAGCAGCAGTGGATTCATGTGACTGAGTTAGAGAAGCTGAAGCCAATACATGTGCAGAAACCAGATTGCAATGGTAGTCATGGAGGTAAGAAGGTGGATTATGAGGTCTATGAGACCTTCTAATAGGAGCAGGAGCAGTGGAATTAAGGGCAGGAAGGGCAGATGTAAGAGTAGGAACATCAGGAAGGATATTAGGAGAAGAAACAGTGTGATCAGGGGAATGATCAGGGTGAGAGTCAACCTGATCATGATGAACCAGATCTGGAAATTCATCAGGTGGAACAGCAACATCAATTGAAGACAAAGGAGGGGAGAACTCGGCAGAAACTAAAGGAACTTGAACTTGAAAAGTGTCAGGAACAAAAGGTTGAGAAGGAAACATGCAATGAGTGATAGGAAGGGAGGAAGATCTAGGTTTTGCTGTCCAGTGCTAAAAAGGAAAAACAGACTCTCTAAAAACCACATCCCTAGAAATGAAACAAGATTTAGTGGTCAAATCATATAATTTGTAACCTTTAGAACCAAAAGGATAGCCAAGAAAAATGCAAGCTTTGGCTCTAGGGTCAAATTTGGCTCTATTCCTATGCAATGTAGAAGCAAAGCATAAACATCCAAAGACTTTAAGGTGATCATAAGCAGGGGAATGACCTAGCAGCTTCTCATAAGGTGTTAAACCAGAAAGAAAAGGACTAGGGATTCTATTGATAAGGTAAGTGGCAGTCAAAACACAATCCCCCCAAAATTTCAATGGTAAGTTTGCTTGAAACCGTAATGCTCTAGCTACATTCAACAAATGTTGGTGTTTTCTCTCAACCACTGCATTTTGCTGTGGTGTCTCAACACAAGATAATTGGTGTACAACACCTTTAGAAGCATAAAAAGATTCAATGGCAAACTCAGGACCATTGTCAGTTCTCAAAACCTTAATGGAAGTTTTAAATTGAGTCATAACCATGTTAAAAAAGGACTGAACCAGCAAAGATGCATCAGATTTATGTTTCATTAAGTAAACCCAAGTGCACCTGCTGCAATCATCTACCAAAGTAAGGAAATACTTAGAACCAGACAAAGTGGGAGTGGAATAAGGTCCCCAAATATCAGCATGGACTAAATCAAAACAAGAAAGAGATGCAGTTGTAGAATGAGAAAAAGGAAGTCTCTTTTGTTTAGCCAAAGGACACACATTGCATTCAAAAGGTTTATTAGCATTGCAAGAATTGTAGTAAGGTACAATGGATTTCATCAAAGCTAATCTTTGTGAAGAAGGATGGCCTAACCTGCAATGCCATAGCCTAAAAACATCATTGGAAGAAACAGAAATACAAGAATGAACATTGTTTACAGAAACATAGGAAGACAGTTTGGACAAAATGTCAGAAACTGACTTAGGCAAAGCAATCTGTGTATTGGTTTGCAGAATGTAAAGTCCACCTTGCTTCTTACCCAACCTAATCATCCTCCAGAGCTGTAAGTCCTGTATAAAACAGTAATGGGAAAGGAATATGCAACAACAGGAAGGATTTTGAGTCAATTTACTGATAGAAACAAGGTTGAAAGAAAATGATGGAATGCAAAGAACATTTTCAAGAATCAAAGAAGCTGAAACTTGTACAGTTCCTATGTGTGTAACCTTTGCCATGTCTCCATTAGGCAACCTAACTGAAGTTTGAACAGTAGAAGTAATGGTTTTAAAAAAGGAAATGGAATGGACCATGTGATCTGTGGCCCCACTATCAAGGATCCAATCAGTAGGATTGAGATGAGAAATATCAACAGTAGAAGAAAACACAGAGTACTCTAAAGAAGGACAAGACCAAATACCTGAGAGCTCATGATCTTGAAATCCAATGGAAGATTGTGCAATGATGTTGGCAATCTGAGGAGTCTCTACTGCAGTTTCAAGTGGAGCTTGAGTGCCAAAATGACACTGAGAATTCAGCAATCCAATCAACTGTTGGTATTCTGATTTGGTCAAAGACACTCCTTCATCAGAACCTTGGTCAACAACAATGACATTGTTGGCAAAAGTAGTTGAACCGGCCTTATTCTTGAACTTATAGCCAGGTGGATAGCCATGTAATTTGTAACACTTATCCACTACATGTCCCATGGCACCACAGTGAGTACACTGAGGTCTCCCAGCCTTGTTTTTGTTGAAATTCCTGGCATTGTTCTTGTTTCCCAAAGCTGCCAAGACTGCAGCTGTGTCAACTTGAAATTTTTTTCCTGCTCCAACCTTTCTTTGCCTTTCATCTTGAAGCAATAGAGAAAAAACCTTGCTCAAGGAAGGAATGGGATCCATGAGTAGAATCTGTCCCCTTACTGCAGAGTAGGTATCATTCAACCCCATTAGAAAAGCCATTGTGCAATCTTCCACTTGGTGACCACAAGTACAATTTCTGTATGCAGTGAATTCATCCCAAATGCCCTTGAATTTGGTGTAGTAGGCATTGATAGACATATCTTCTTGAGCCAAAGAACTAACCTCTTTTCTCAACTCAAAGATCCTAGGTCCATTACCTTGGGAAAACCTAAATTGTAGATCAACCCAAACCTCCCTTGCTGTCTTGAAATAAACTACACTGGGCTGTAGGTCCTTGGAAATTGAATTGAATAGCCAAGCTAAGACCGTGCTATTACACTTACACCAAGCTGTATAACATGGATGATAAGGTGATTGAGGCTTTGGAATTGACCCATCGACAAACCCAATTTTGGTTTTGGCATCCAATGAAATCAGTACAGCCCTACTCCAGGTATTATAGTTTTCTTCTGTCAGACGCTCCACAACAAGAGATACACCAAGGTTATCACTACTAGTCAAGAAATACGGACTGGAGGAATTTTCCCATGGGTGAACAACATGGTGAGTAACAGGTACAGAGGTACTAGAAGTATCATCAGCCATTTTCAACACAAGAAAACCAAAAACACAGTAGCTCCAAATCACGACAATCAAGAACCTTCTTGATCACAAGAATCACCTTTCTTGATTACAAGAATCAATCTCAGAATAATATCGGTCAAACAAACCCAAGAAATCAGAGACTACAATTAAGCAATTGAAGAACCCTAAATCTCAGGAACCAATTACGGAATTTTCAATAAAGCAATCGAAAACCCTAGATCAAGATTTAGAAGAAAACAAAGTGCAAGAATCAAGAAAGAACACAGATGAAAATCTGTTTGATTCGCGAGAAAGCACTAAGGAAAAAGAACGAAGAAAATTCAGAGAATACCAGAGGGAATTGGTTCTCTGAGCTCTGATACCATGTTGGAATTCTTCCACGATCCTAAACTTCTATGATGAATGATTGCTCAACACAGAGAAGTAAAATGCAGAGCAAGAAGTAGAATGTGAAAAATGAATTCCTCATCTTTATAATTAGCTTACACTATTCTTTATATAAAAGATACAGAAGAGTAAAGCTGTAACGGAAAAGCTAACTACCCAATTCTAACTACACAGGTGCCAGCCTCTATACACGTGGCAGCTGACTAAAGTATAAAGACTACTAAGCTACAAGTCGTTCTTTTACACAATTACAGAGTTAATTACAAAACTAAACTAAACTAATCTTCAACATCATCTTTTCCAGTGTAACTGAAATCTTGGAAACAAGACAAGGGTATTTTTTGTAGCCGCGTCAAGAGGGAGTCCATCACAAATTTTAGCACAAAATAAAAATGGACCATCTTGCTTTATATTTTTGTGTCATGTAACTAAGTAGCGGTAGCCAAAGAAGATTAATATCCTGGATGAGAGGAAAATCATGGAAAAAATATATTATAGAAATACTGTCTAGCAGCACATAAATGGATAGTAGAACATAAAATTAAGAAGAAACTTACAATGTCAAATAAATTTAATGAGAAGACAAAAAACGCATATATTGTATAGTAAACCCAAGGCAGACACCAGGAGAAGTTTCATGGTTAAATACCTCCCTCTCAATGTTCTCATGCTCCCAGAAAAGGTGATCCAAGGAGGCTGCCATGAATAGCCGGGTTAGCAGTAAATTTTCTATCCAAAACATGGTTAACAAAAAAAAAAGTGTCAATGAACCAATTATACTACCGGATACCATTATTTAGTGCTTTGAGTAACAAAGCTTAAGTATATGGTGAGGGAAACTTCCACTAGATTGTTACCTATTGCATATTATTAGTCAATATTCAAGAAATCAAACATACAACATATGATGGTAGTAACAAATGGCAGAACTATAGAGTAACTCTTGCCAAAATAATCTCATCAGACAATGTTGTGGAAAAAAAATTTAAAAACTAGGATAAAGTAAACTTGTATAATGTATTTTTGTGCTTGGTAATGACATACCAAATCACTCAAAGCATCCATCATGCTCCAACAACAGCACCAGCAATTATGCAGCAACTTAAGCAGCACCAGCATCAGTTATGCAGCAACTTAAGTTGAGCATTATTACCACCAACCATGAGTATTGATCCAGCCAGCATAAATCCTAAAAATCAGCCACACAGATAAACTAGTTGCTATCACTAGTGAAATTTGATAGAGTGAAAAACCTGACTTGGGCATTATATAATACAATAGATAGAAAATAGATCTTGTATTTTTTAAATTTCTAGTAAAATTTGAAACCTTAGTACCATAACACTTTACCAACAAAGCACCGAGCTATGGTTTTGCCGTTTCATCACTCAAACCATCTAAAATTGATTCCAAAATAGGTCTTCACAAATCCGTGACACCAATTGAAAACAAAGCATGCCGAACAATAATATATTTCAAAATGAAATCCCAGCAATTCATGATTTAGATCACACCCTTTCCAAAGTGGCGCACTTCTTTCCATGTAAATTTAACCATATTGAACCAACAAGGTCCTCTATAACATTCCTATAGTTCTCTCTGTTCAAGAATTGTGCAGTAAAGCAAACTCTAAAAACGGCCAAACCTTTAAGATAGTTGAGCTTAACAGATTCTATTTAAGTCCTCCCCGCATTCTATGCCCCAAGTAAAAATTAATATAATTAATATATTTTTAAAAGTAAATTGCAAATTACACCCCTGAAGTTTAGGGTTGACTGAATTTTACACCCCAAAGTTTCAAATATTTGATTTTACCCCTTGAAGTTTGGTTCCTTTAGCAATTCACCCTCACAGTTAATTTTTGCTGTTAAGTGACACATCATTTTGTTGATTTGTTCTATTTTTGCCAAATAAGCATCAAAACTAAGTCGTTTCAGCTAAAGTTATTATACTAACATCTAGCTTAAACAACACCGTGAAGACTTAACTCTAAAATCCAAAATGCAACCCACGGATGAAGTTCTTCAACTCGGTGAACCCTACAAACCTAGCTCCTCTGCTTTGCAACTTCTACCATGAGTCAGTCCATCGAAGGCTTCGATAATTATCATTATCAAGGCTTGTCTGCTCTGCAACTCCTCTGCAATGCATCATTATCAAGGCTTGATCAAGGCAAGTCAAAACCCTTTTAAGTACCCAATATTGCTCCACATCATCTCTCGTGACCAAAATTATCTTGAGCACTGAAGCTTAGATCCAAAGGTCTTCGTAGGATCACATGCATTTGGAGGACTTGTTGCAGATATACCCCCCAAAAAAAAAAAAAAAGATAATGTTTATCTCATTGATGTAAAATTTATAGTTTTTTTTTTGGCAAAAATCCAAAACTGACCCTTTAACTTTCAGCCTTTTTTATTTCAGTCCTCTAACTTTCAGTTTTGTCATTTCAATCCTCTAACTTTCAATTTTTGTCAATCCGATATTCTGTTAATCATATGTTAAGTGTCTCCATTAAATGAGCAAAAGTTTTGGCTCTTTTTTTAATTTTAAATTTTCGTAATTAAAAAACTGTTAATAAAGAAAAAGCAAAGTTGAAGAAAGAAAAACTTTGTCTGTCTGCGTAGAACAGAGCAAAGAGACCATGAAGAAAGGAAAAGAACCCACGTGCTTGATTGATTTCTGGATGCAAGAGACTGTGAAGAAGTTAACAGCTTTATTTGAATCCGGCGAAACCATGGAGGCGCCACCGCCAAACACCAGCAACGTTGAAATCGGAAGCTACCTCTTCGACTTTCTCTTCGTTGCTCAGGATGCTTCCACTTCATCGCTCCTCTGGGCCGTGACTCTCCTCGACTCACATCTGGAGGTTTTGGCGAAAGTGTGAGAAGAAGTCGAGTCGATATGGTTGCCGAAGTCCGATTCTTTAATAACCGGCGACCAGATAGCGCAAATGAAATACACGCACACGGTGGCACGTGAGATTCTGAGGTACAGAGCTCCGGCGACCAGATAGCGCAAATGAAGTACACGCACGCTGTTAACTCCTTCATGGTCTATTGCATCCAAAAATCGATCAAGTACATGGGTTCTTTTCCTTTCTTCATGTTCTCTTTGCTCTGTTCTACCCAGACAGACAGTTTTCCCTTCTTCAACTTTTTTTTTTTTTAATAACAGTTTTTTTTAATTTCTTTTAATTACGAAAATTAAAAAAGAAAAAGAAAAAAAAGAGCCAAAACGGCGTCGTTGTACTCATTTTGTTAGGTTCTAAGGTCTTAGGATTTTATGTATTTAGAACTCTAATTTGTAATGTTGGCAAACCATGATCAAAACATTGTATTTAGTCTTGTTTAGACTAGCTCAAAGTTGGTTTATTATTGTACAGTTGGAATCGAGTGGCTGCAGAAGTACTTGGGACTTTTGGCCTGGCTCGATCGATCGAAGATTAGACTCAATCGATCGAAAATCGCACAGGTTGAATTTTCTGCAGAATTTCCAACTCAGCCCTACTTCATTAAACGTTTAGGGGTTTATGTTTTTACCCTAGGTATATAAACAAAACCCTAGCCACGTTTTTGAGGTTGTCCATATTGTTATTGTTGCTCATATTTTCTGTTTTGTGTAAATCTCTTGTGAGATCTTAGAGGAGCTTTCCTTTACACAAAGCTTAGGGTTTTCAAGGTAGAGATGATTTCAACATCTTGAAGATCAACTTAGTTGCAACCATTGGAACTTAAAAGAAAAGCAAGCGGGGAGCTTGTAGCTGATTGAAGAATTCAAGAAAGAAGTAGTCCGTGGATTCGGAGCCTGCGCGTGGTCGTGTCAGGAAGTTCGTACTGGTGGGTAGCATTAGGAAGTCGAGCGGGGAGCTTGTAGTCCTTCTGTAAGAACTTCAATTCTTTCATAGTGAATTCTGGTTTGCCTTGAGGATCGGTGGGTCAAATCCTCCCCAGGTTTTTACCGTGTGGTTTCCTGGGTGATCATATATTGTGTTCTTTATTATTTCCGCTGCTTTATTTGTTTTATATACATGATATGATTATTTGATTGTTTTAACCTAGAATTGCTTAATTTGACTAAGTAACAACTTGGCTAATTAATCTAGGCTACGCAATCTGGTTGTTTTAGGGGTCTAAATAACCTATCAAGTGGTATCAGAGCAGGTAGCTCTTTGTGTTTGAGATTTTTAATCTCTGAGCTGATCCTTGACCCCTGTTGTCATGGAGCATGGACACTCTTTGTTTGTTCCTCCTCATTTTGATGGGAACAACTATGCTTATTGGAAAGTAAGGATGAAAGCATTCCTGAAATCCATTGATGAAAGGGTTTGGAATTCCGTTGAATACGGATGGGTGAAACCCGCTACTCCTGTGAGTGAGTGGCAAACTTCTGAAAAAGAAGCAGCAAGCTTCAATAGCAAAGCTATGAATGCTATCTTTAATGCTGTTTCTATGGAGGAATTTAAGAGGATCTCTAATGTTGAGGTTGCTCATGTTGCATGGAAAATCCTCCAAACTGTGCATGAAGGCACAAAGGCAGTTAAGATTAATAAATTGCAACAATTGACTTCTAGATTCGAAAGCATTAGAATGTCTGATGATGAATCTTTTGATGAATTCTATGCTAAATTAAATGATATTGTCAATTCTACTTTTAATTTGGGTGAAATCTATGATCAACCTAAAATTGTTAGGAAGATTCTTAGATCTTTAACTGAAGATTTTAGACCCAAAGTGACTGCCATCACTGAAAGCAAGGATGTGGACTCCATCCCTGTTGATGAGCTTGTAGGATCTCTTCAATCCTATGAGTCTGACCTACCTAAAGTAAACAAATCCAAATCAATGGCTCTTAAGTCAGTTGATGATGTTGAGGGTGGTGGATTTGATGATGAGCTCTCTGCTACAGAGATTGCCTATCTTGCCAAAAACTTTAAGAACTTTCTGAGGAATACAAATAGAAAGGCAAGAGGGACTTACACTGCTGAACCTAGAAATTTTAGGAAGAATGATCCCATTAAGGTTAAAAATTTTGAAAAACCTAGAGAAAATTTTGGTCAATCTTCTAATAACTCTTTGGGTCCTCAGTGTTTTGGCTGTCAAGGGTATGGTCATGTGAAATCTGAATGTCCTACATTCTTGAGGAATAAAGGTAAAGCTATGGCTGCAACCCTTAGTGATAATGAGGTTTCTGATGATGAGTCCGGTGGTGACGAGGATGGAAACTTCATTGCTTTCACGGCTACTGCTATAGTCAATGAAAGCATATCTGCTGAGGAGAACCCTTCTAATGGGGAACTCTCTGAAGATGCAGATCTTCAAGAGGCCTATAACAAACTTTGCAAAATTGCTGCAAAGGATGCTATGAAAGTTGAACTTGGCCTAAAGAAAATTGATTCTCTTGAGCTTGAAAAGAGAAATTTGCTTGTTAAACTGTTTGATGCTAATGAGCTATTGAATAATGTTAAATCTGAGAACATGCTTTTGATTGATAAAGTTAGAACTTTGGAACATGATTTATCTGTTGCTAGATCTGCTAGTTCTAAACTTGATCACATGCTGAATGTTCAAAAGTCTCCTACTGATAAAACTGGGTTAGGATATGTTGAAAGCATTTTTGATTCTGGACCACATTCCACTACTTTTGTTCCTTCCTCTTCTTCTGAACCTTCTGTGAGTGAGGTTGTGAGTGAAACTGTCAAACCACCTGTGAGTGAGATAGTTAAACCCGTAGAAGTTTCACCACCTAAGAAGATTAGGGTAGACTTAAGAGAATCTAAACCTAAGGAGCCTACCAAATCTAAGGACAAGATGCATGGTAAACCTGCTTGGGTTTGTCATTATTGTGGTAAGTCTGGACATATCCGTCCTAACTGTTACAAGCTTCAAGCTGATAAGAGAGCAACTAAACCAAAAGTGCCTGTGCCTCAAGCACATGATCCTATGGCACTAATTGGTGAATTGGTAAAGGTGTTAAACCTTTATTCCAATCCTGGAGTTGGGAATCACTCTAATGTGAATAAGAACTCAAATGCTCGTGGTGCATCTAAAAAGTTTTGGATGCAAAAGACTCGAACTAACTGAGTCTTTCTGACATGGTCCTTGTGCTTAATTGCTCTATTCTTTGGTGACCATTGTTCCTTGGTTTGTGTCTTTTTGTTGTTTTTGTTCTAGGACTTGCATTGCATTACATTCATGCATTTCATTCTAGGATTTATTTGTTTTCTCTTTTAAAATAAAAAAAAAAAAGGGAGAAAGCAAAAAAAAATTATGTTAGACACTACTTTTCTTGGTTTTTGAAAAACAAGGTTGGTCTATCTTTTGACACATGTCATGTTCTGTGTACCTTGATTAACTTTGGTGAGCTTAAATATTGCACTTGACTAGTTAAAGCTTTGTAGTGCATGTTGTGTGGGAAAGATGTTTGTGGTTATTAATCACTTTGTCTTGATCTTGAAGTCACATGTTATTTGACTGTCGGACTTGATCCTTTTTGAGAAAGGGTCTAAATAACCATCTCACCACTGTTCACTAGTCAATCATGAACACCTTAGTGCATATCATAAGATTTGGTGCTCGAGAAAGTGTAGCACATGCACAAAAAGAACATAAGGTGTAGCCTCTTTAAATGCTTAAATGCTTAATGCTTAAAACTGGTGTGTACTATTAGGCTTGATGCCATTTCACATAATCTAATCTGGTGTGTACTATTAGGCTTTATGCCAAATTTCACCTAAATAATGGGGCAAAAATACAAGAAACTTACATGATTGCAAGCTTTTGTTCTAGGAGATGTGGGAGTTATAGGATGTAACTCTTTAGGTGATAGTCTCTTTTAAATTCTATGTGATGAATTGTGTAGACTTTGTGTTTGATTGCTATTCACATATCACCTCACATGTATCTCAAGTTTTTGCTAGTATCACACACTACACAAGTTACTCTTTGTTAAACACTGTACATGCTAGTGTGTGTGTTTTTGGTCTGACCAACCAAGTTTGAAATTATCTTGAGATTTGTGTACAACATATTTGTTGTTTGAGAATATTCAAAGGAAGAATGATTGAAACTTGTTTTTTTTTTTAGAAAATTGGGGTTTAAAATTTTGGGTTTTTGAAAAATCATTCCATCTCATACTCATGCATTTTATTTCTGTAATTTAATGCTTTGAGGAGTTGTTTTTCAAAATTTGGTTTGTCTTTCAAAACTGTGATTTTTCTCAAAATTTAGTGAGCCTCTGCCCATTTCGATCGATCCAGCCTGATTTTCGATCAATCGAAAAAGTGCTTTCATTTGTCTCAAAATGACTGTGTGTTTCGATCGATCGAATATGATTTTCGATCAATCGAAAAAGTGCTTTCATTTGTCTCAAAATGACTGTGTGTTTCGATCAATCAAATCTGATTTTCGATCGATCGAACATCGTGAAAAAGCTTTTTAAAAGACACTTTTCTGACTTTTTCAATGTTACTATTTCAAAAACTTTTCAAAGCTTTTTCCTCTCTCCGCGTTGGCAAGCTCAATTTAGAAAATTTTTGTCGTTTTCCTCCGTTCTTTTTGCAAAATCTCTCTCTCCTCAAGTTGGTAAGACTCTTGTACCCTTCCTTTTGAATTTATTTTCAAGTTTACATGCATATTTTCATGCATTTGAGGGTAATTTTCGGAATTTGTAAAATTTGGATTTTCTGTTGATTCAAGCCTTAATTTATGAAATTGATCATTGGGTTTTTGTGGGGACACTTCATTAACATGATTATTACCTGTTAATTTGATCAAATTTGAGTTTGGTGCAAAATTGAAAAATCTAGGGCTTGTTCTTGATCCGAATTGGGGCTTTTGTTAAATTGGGATGATTTTGATGAAATTGACTTGTTGTGTAGTTGTAATTAAGCATTATAATCTATGTAATGTGTTTTGTAATGCTCAATTCATTTTTTTGGTATAAAATTTCAACAAGTGGTTTTCAATTTTTGGGATTTTTGATAAAAAAATTCCATGTTCAAGCCAATTTTGTCAAATTCAATTTCAATTGAACTTATTTGTTCACTGCATTAGATCATGCATCACAACATTATTAATGTTCATGCATCATATAGATTTTTGTTCTATATTTTTATTGTGCTAATTTGCAGTCTGCCCTTGGTTCTGTTTTCTCTTGTTCTTTTTGGTTTTTCACTTTGTGTCTCTGTCCTTTCCTTAGCACTATGCCTAGGAAAACTAGAGCCCGTAGGAATGTTCCCTCACCTTCTCCTTCACCCCCTCCCTCCTTTGATCGTGAGAGGTTTTCTAGTGAGAAAAACCAAGAGATTTATGAGAAGCTGAATGTTAGGAGAAAAATTTGGGCTGAGCGTTCTGTTCACTTAGATGAACTTGATCCTGCCATTAGGGCAAACTTTGAGCGTAGGGGCTGGTTACCCTTGGTGGATGTTTCTGATCCTCCTCCACCTTCTGCCTTGATTAGAGAGTTCTATTCGAACATCTCTATCCGCATCTATGATTCCAACACTCTAGTCAAGAGTTGGATACGAGGCGTAGAGTACACCCTTACTCCTACGGTAGTGGCTGATGCTCTAGGGGTACCATTGGTTCAACATCCTGTCTATCCATATGATGTGTCTCCCGAGATTAGTGATGTCTTGTCTTACATCACTGGGACTACTGTCCAGTGGGGTTCTGATCCTCGGATCACCTCTGCTGAGCTCTCCGGGTTACACTATCTTTTCTTTAGGATAGCGTGTCATTCTATCTGGCCCATTTCCCATGTTCATACCATTCCTCTTGAGAGGTGTGTATTTCTGTACGCTCTAGTTACTGATGCTCCTATTAGTTTTCCCCATCTTTTTCTTCGTTCTTTAAACGATGTTTATAGGAGTTCATCATCTGCTCATGCTCTTGTTCATCCTATTTTCATTCATAGGATTCTCCTTCATCTTGATCTTGGTGGCTTCCCTTCCTCTGAGCCCGTTCATGTTATTGCTCCTATAGGTGCGTCTTTTCTTAGACAAAGGGCTGCTCATCTTCGAGCTGGTTCTAAACACCCTAGGTCTGAGCCCTCTAGTAGCGCACCTCCTCCTTCTTCTTCTGCAGGTCTTGCTGGTGAGGATGTTACTGATCCAGTTGGTGATGATACTGCTGCTGCTGATGTTCCTCCACCTCCTTCGGCCGACTTCGATGTTCGTCGTACTTTGGAGACTGTCATGACCGTTCAGGCGGCTCATGGACAGATTTTGGTGGACTTGCTAGATGAGTTTCGTGCTCTACGAGCTGACTTGGCGCGTCTTCATTCACCCTCACCACCTCCTTTTGATGGCGACTTGTGATTGCTCTTTGGCATTCCGTCACAAAAAGGGGGAGTGGTATTTTGACTTGTAGAGGGGTTTTTGTAGTTAGGGGGAGACTTTTTGTTTTGAGGAGCTTGTGGAGTTTTTAGATTGTATCTAGGTGCTTCACTTTGTATATCATTTTTGGGGATATTCATGTTAGGGGGAGTAACATTGATTGATATATATGTTATATTCATTGATTCTTGTTACTTTATGATTCACTGCTTATTGATTTATATTTATGAGTTGATCATTCATATATGTCTTTATTTTGTGTTGTGTGAATCTTACAAGAATGTTATACCTGTTGTTTTACTCTTTTCTGTCACACATGCGTTTATGCGTTTGTTGAGTATTTCAGGAATATACAGGTTGAATCAACTAAAGCTGCTGTCTACACTTGCAACTGATGGATAGTAGTTAGGCTGAATTTAATTTTATGAGCATTACTTTTTGTAAAGGGCTTTTACTTGTAAAACTTTGAGCTTTTAATTATGGTTTTGTCACGGATTGCCAAAGGGGGAGTTTGTTAGGTTCTAAGGTCTTAGGATTTTATGTATTTAGAACTCTAATTTGTAATGTTGGCAAACCATGATCAAAACATTGTATTTAGTCTTGTTTAGACTTGCTCAAAGTTGGTTTATTATTGTACAGTTGGAATCGAGTGGCTGCAGAAGTACTTGGGACTTTTGGCCTGGCTCGATCGATCGAAGATTAGACTTGATCGATCGAAAATCGCACAGGTTGAATTTTCTGCAGAATTTCCAACTCAGCCCTACTTCATTAAACGTTTAGGGTTTTATGTTTTTACCCTAGGTATATAAACAAAACCCTAGCCACGTTTTTGAGGTTGTCCATATTGTTATTGTTGCTCATATTTTCTGTTTTGTGTAAATCTCTTGTGAGATCTTAGAGGAGCTTTCCTTTACACAAAGCTTAGGGTTTTCAAGGTAGAGATGATTTCAACATCTTGAAGATCAACTTAGTTGCAACCATTGGAACTTAAAAGAAAAGCAAGCGGGGAGCTTGTAGCTGATTGAAGAATTCAAGAAAGAAGTAGTCCGTGGATTCGGAGCCTGCGCGTGGTCGTGTCAGGAAGTTCGTACTGGTGGGTAGCATTAGGAAGTCGAGCGGGGAGCTTGTAGTCCTTCTGTAAGAACTTCAATTCTTTCATAGTGAATTCTGGTTTGCCTTGAGGATCGGTGGGTCAAATCCTCCCCAGGTTTTTACCGTGTGGTTTCCTGGGTGATCATATATTGTGTTCTTTATTATTTCCGCTGCTTTATTTGTTTTATATACATGATATGATTATTTGATTGTTTTAACCTAGAATTGCTTAATTTGACTAAGTAACAACTTGGCTAATTAATCTAGGCTACGCAATCTGGTTGTTTTAGGGGTCTAAATAACCTATCACATTTAACAGAGACACTTAACAGATGGTTAACAAAATACCAAATTAATAACAATTGAAAGTTAGAAGACTGAAATGACAAAACTAAAAGTTAGAAAACTGAAATAAAAAAAGCTGAAAGTTAGATGATCAATTTTAAATTTTTGCCTTTTTTTTTTCTTTTTCCTCTTTATTGAGTTAAAAAGTTTATGGGGAATTCTCTTCTATCAATGAACTGGATGACCAATCACTTAACTTAGTTAAATTTACACGGTAAAAAAAAAAGTGGGATATTTTTCAGTGATTAGAATTTATTTTTAACTTTTTTTTTTTAGAGTAAGAGATTAGTTATTGACACCCATATTCACTTTTTTTGATAGGGGCGGATTGACTCATGGTAGAAGTTGCAGAGCAGAGGAGCTGGGTTCGTGGGGTTCATTGAGTTAAAGAACAGGATTCGTGGGTTGTGTTTTGGATTTTAGAGTTAGGTCTTCACTGTGTTGTTTAATGTAGATGTTAGTATTTTAACTTTAGGCTGAAACAACGTAGTTTTGATGCTTATTTGGCAAAAATAGAATACATCATCATAATGATGTGTCACTTAATAGTAGAAATTAACTGTGAGAAATAAATGGCTAACGGAACCAAACTTTAAGGTGTAAAATCAATTATTTGAAACTTTGGGGTGTAATATTCAGTCAACCCTAAACTTCAGCAGTGTAATTTGCAATTTACCCTATTTTTAATTGCCACAATTGCCAAATGAAAACTATTTCATTCTCACTCTATTCCAGTGCATCAATTTTATTAAAAAAATTCAAACTTACAATAAAAAATAAAATAAAATAAGATTTTATATACAAAATTGAATTAGGCTAACGCTTCAGATCAGACCTAAAAACACAAATAAACCAGGAAATGCAGAGCAAAATCAAGAAAATGAGAAATAACGAAATCCACACCTTATGCTTTTTCAAGCCACGGATCTATTTTGAATCAAAGCCGGTTTGGCGTGATTCCAATTCCAAAGTATCCAAACCCTAGCCCCCAATTTATACTACTACTCTCCCTCTCTCTAAGCCCCTAAAACACCAGGACTAACCTAAAATTGGACGAATACTTTGTAGTCGAACGAAGAAGTGGAAGAGAGATTGGGACAACTTCCAATTTTTTTTTTTCTCGGGAAACAAACAAAGAGTTAAATAGAGAGAGACCTGTAATCAAACGAAGAAGTGGAGGAGATGATATTGCCGACCACCGTGCCCCTCAGCTCGTCATCAGAGATGATATCGCCAACCACCACGCCTCAGATCGTCGTTGGAGCTAAGTCATCGACCGCCGCACCTTTTATTTTTCAAATTATGGGCTTTATTTTGTGGGTTGAAAATTTTGGGATATCTTTATTTTGAGGGTTACGTTAAAATGGTGCTGAAAAATGTAATATTTGGAGCCAAAACTCTCGCGGGAATGCTACTAAAACTGGTCTGCCTTTTTTTAAACGGTTGTATTGGCTTATTTCAAGGGTTTTAATGCCCCTTGAAATAAAGCTGTCAATACTTATTCACTAGGACCTATTTTCAGTGTTTGTTTGGACCCTCGAAATTAGTGGGTCAAAACAAGTGAAGTATTTTGTAGTCTATTTACTCATCTTATTCAGTAGTTCGGTACTTGGGTAGTTGGGTTCCCACTTTGCTATAAAAGATCTCAAGTTCCTACACTATTTCCTTGGTTATTGATGAAACCTCTTAACTTGGTGACAATCTCCATCTCACACAAACTATGTACGCCACTAATTTTGCTAATGTATGCTTACATGCATGGACTCTGCCAAACCATACTCTTCCCAATGGTCCTAATCCCATCCCCTACCATAGCATTTTGGTGCTTTCCAAACCTTACTCTCACCCATCTTGACCTTCCATTTGCCTTCAACTAGGTGTGCCAATTCATGCATCAACCTAGGACATCTCATTAGTCTGCGTCTCAAAGGCACTCTAGAATCTCGATAACAGGCTTCTTTTTAATCCAAGTCCTCTTAGCCTTGAGGCCTATTTATCGCTGTTCCACTCGTGGTTATTGCATTTATTTTGAGTTCTCATCTATCTTGTCGAGCACCAAGAGATAGGCCATCATTTCTTGCTTTAGCACTAAAACGAACTACCGTTAATTGGCTCAGACTGCCATTGACCTCTCTTGGTTGTCAACTTTTCCGAAATCTCCATCTTTTTCAACCTCCACTAATATGGTGTGATAATATTATAGCTCCATTTTCCTCTGCTCCAAATCCTCCAACCCACCTTTTTTATGCTTGTATGAAACATCTCAAAGTTTATTATGATATTATCACTATGTTCGGGAGAAGGTTGTGCATAACGAGCTTTGGGTGTTCTACATTCACACTGTGGATCAAATTGCTTATGTGTTCGGCAAGGACCTTACTAGTGCTCAATTCTGGCTGACAAGCTCGTGATTTGTTCTTTATCGATCCAACAGCTTGCGAGGGTGTATTAGTGGAAATTAAGACAAGATGCCGAATCAAGTCAATCCCAATATTACAATATCTAACTCTAGTCAACCATCTTTAATATTGGGTCATTCTAAGGAAGCAATCACACAATATCTTTCATGCATGTTGTTAGGTTCTAAGAAATTAGGAACTAATGTATTAGAACTCCAATTTGTATTTTGTTGGCAAACCATAATCAAAACATAAAGTCTAGGTTTAGGCTTGCTCAAAGTATGTTTATTTGTAAAATTGGAATCGAGTGATTGTAGAATTTATTGGACTAAATCTGCAAGGCTCGATCGATCGAAAATTAGACTCGATCGATCGAACCACGTGCAGATTTATTTTTCTGCAGAATTCCAGTTCAGCCCAAACTCTACTTAAATGTCTTAGGGTTCAAGTAAAACACTCCCATATATAAGAAAAACCCTAAAACGTTTTTAAGTGATTTTTAGAGAGATTAGAGTGCCATCTTGTGCCTCTTTTTGTAGATCTAGGGTTTTGTACCCAAAGCTCTCTAAGGTTGCTTTTTATTCTGTGTGTGTGAATCTCTTGTGAGATCTAGAGATGTTTGCCTTCACATATACTTAGGGTTTCCAAGATTCAAGATTATGTCAAGAACTTGGTGATCATTTAGTTGCAGATTCAAGAACTTAAAGATGCACAAGCGGGGTGCTTGTACTTGATTAAAGAGTCCAAGAAAAAAGGAGTCCGTTGATTCAGAGCTTGCACGTGGTCGTGTCAGTAAGTTCTACTGGTGGGTAGCATTAGGAAGTCAAGCGGGGAGCTTGTAAGTCCTTTTGTATGAACTTCGATTCTTTCGTATAGTGGATTCAGGTTTACCTTGAGGATAGCTAGGTCAAATCCTCCCCAGGATTTTACCGTGTGGTTTCCTAGGTGATCATATCATTGTGTCTTTTATATTTTCGCTGCTTTATACTTTTGATATGATTGTATGTTTGTGATAACCAAGAATTACTTAAATTGACTAAGTTAATCACTTGGCTAATTAACTAGGTTAATCCGGTTGGTTTAAGGGGTCTAAAACCGTTCACATGCAACCACTCCCAATATACCAAATGTAGTCTTTGTCAACCATCATTACTATTGTAACCTATAAAAGGAACCAATCACTTGATCTCTTCGGATAATTATTCTTTTGTATAATTGATTTTATATTTTTATGATTTTTACTATCCAGAGACTTGAGACTTTATTATTGTAAAAGGAGATTATACATTGAAGGGGATATATAATCATTTTCTTTTATCATTTGTTTTCTTTCATTTTTCTTCTCTCATCTTAAGAAAATAAAATAATATTTTTAATTTTAATTTATCACAAAACAAAATATGAATCTCTTTGTTGTTTTCTTCTCTTTTTTTTTTTTTTTTCTTTTTTTTTTTTTTTTTATGGTAGAAAAGGAATATTCATTAAACTAAGTGATACTGGAAAAGTATGGAGGAACCCAAACTAATATGATGAATGATGGATCACAAATTATTTGGATAGATGGAGTAAGTCAAAAACTCAATAATAAAATGAATTAATAGCCCACTACCAAAGCAAAAAGACCAATGAGATACATGCATTCCCAACCAACGGAATTCTGCTAAGGATACAGGATTGAAATGACTCACCACTCAATGAGATACAAATTATCATCACCCAAAGATATATAGAAACCAAAACTCGCCACCCAAAGAATAGGAAAATGAAAATAGCAATTAAGGGGCCATTTGGTAACGTTGATCTAGTAATATTGTTTGTATTTTTTGGAAATACGTATGGGTGAAAAAGTGTATAAAAATACGTGTAATGTTGTTTAAAAACTGAAAACATGTGTTTAAACACATGTACCAAACATGCCTTAAAATATTACATTTTCAAGATCATAGTCAAATAAGACTCATAGAGACTAGAAACAAATTAAAAGACTTGTCTGCCTAGGATTGCTAAACATAAAAATATTTCCTAGAAAATCCTTATTAAATGCTACTTGACTTATTGGAGAAACAACACATTAATCTTCTTAATTTTGAGGGAAAATTCATTCAAAAAAATGGGTTTTATTTGTTGGACTTCAAAAACATCTTGGTAAGGTTTTAGCATCAGATGATTGAACTAGTTTGAACTTAGAACATTCCGGTATCACTAAGAAGCAATGACACTTTGTTTGTTTTAGCATTAACATTTTTTGGAAAATGGTTTATTTTCCAAAGAGCATTGTCTAGAAAACTATCTCATTTTTCGGTATTTGATAACGACTTTGAAAATGAGCATACGAATGTTTTCTAGTGTTGGGTATGCAATTTTATTTATTTATATTTATTGTATAATTTAAAACATGTGTATTATGCAAACCAACTAATGTAATCAATATATATATAAAATAAAAAATAAAAACCAAGAATGAATTTGGTTTTCATACTAAAATTTTGACAATAGATACAATCATAATTAGTTGTCAAATTTTCATGATCTTTACTACTCATCTTGCTTATATATATGGACAGTAATATACATATATATCAACTATTTGTCTATATATATTAAAATTGACAGTGAAATACATCTTCAATAAGTACAAATTTGAATAGTTTTTAGACTCCTTAACACAACCGAATTAACCTAGTTAATTAGCCAAGTGATTAACTTAGTCAAATTATGTAAATCTAGGTTATCACAATCAAACAATCATATCAAGCATATAGCAGCGGAAATATAAATAACACAAAGATATGATGACCCAGGAAAACCAAACTTGTAAAAAAGCTGGAGAGGATTTAACCTAGCTATCCTCAAGGTAAACTTGAATCCACTATCTTGAAAGAATCGAAGTTCATACAATAAGACTTAAAAGCCCCCACGCTGGACTTCTTATTGCTACCCCCACCAGTAGAACTTACTGACACGACCACGTGCAAACTCCGAGACCATGGACTCCTTCTTCCTTGGATTCTCCAGCAAATACAAGCACACCCACTTGTGTATCTTTAAACTCTTATGGCAGCAACTGAATGATCATCAAGGTCTTGAAGAAATCTCCTCTTGATAATCCTAAGCTTGTGTGAAGAAAAACTCCCCACAAATCTCACAAGAGATTCACACAAACAGCAATATGAGCAACCTCTAAAACGTGGCTAGGGTTTGCCTTATATACCTAGGGCAAAAATATAAAACCCTAAACGTTTTAGGAGTTAGGGCCGAGTTGGAAATTCTGCAAAAAAAAAAACGCATCTGGCCGAGATGCACAGTGAATTTTGCATTAGCTCGATTCCAACTTTACATAAACAACACTACTTTGAGCAAGTCCAAACAAGACTAAATAACTTGTTTTGATCATGGTTTGCCAACAATACATATTAGAGTTCTAAATACATTAAATCCTAAGTCTTTAGAACCTAACAAAATTAATAACAATAACTTTTAATTGTCTACTCTTTTTGCCGATACACTAATTGTTTACTATGGTCAACCACAAGTCTTCAATATTACTCTAAATTATGTATTTACATAATGTATATACATAATATATCTGTGCACACCGAATGAGAGGCAAATGGACTGGGCCTCACTTGGGCTCACAACTTATTGGAAAAGTGGGTTTAGGATTTCCCACTATGGGTGATCCTCGGCACAGAGACTCTACGAGGTCCTATCTCTGTTTTTTCTCCCTCTCCCTCTCTATCGCTCCTTTCTCCTTTCTCTCTATTTTTGGTGAACTCTTTTCCAACCCCCATTTTTGCTCCAACTTCTCATATTTATAGCCCAAGGTCAGTGGAGAGATCTGTTGGTAACTCTGGTTTTGTATCTCATACAAAACACACAGCGGAAGCAACAAACAAGGATCTATTTCATTCATGATTGATAACTTGCACTATATAAATTTCAAAATTTAAGAACAAGATAGCGTACTTTGGTGCGGTGAAATTCAAAACAAAAGATTATAAGTACTTGGTAACACTTTTAAGCTTCACTCCAATTCCACTTTACGCCAAAGAAGTGTGGTCTCTCAATCAGTTTATAAGGGAGAATAATTGAGTGGCTTTACTCGCACATACACACCACTTCACAATGGTGTCTCACTTTTTTTTACTCTAATGAATAAAAAAAAAATCTGTATGTTTCTCCCTTTTATAACTAACTGATTATCTAATTGGACTGGCTTAATGGGCCTTTCCAATTGGGCTTTAGTGTGTGGCTTGGAGTGGGACCAAAAGGGACCAATAAGACACTAGCTCCAATGAGCCTTGGGCTTTTCTGTCAACTCTTGACAAGTCCAAAGTTACCATTAATTATATTTAATACCACTATATAAATATAATTACACTCTAGGCCTTATTAATAAATTATATCCTAAAACTTTATTGTACATGCAACCCCTTCATAAAATATTCGTAGTAATACAAAGTCATGAATATAGACTACCACTTTGTGAATTACTACATCTTAATCCTTGAGTACCCGGTTTAATCCTTTTAAGTTATTCATTATATATTTATGAAATCTAATTTCATAAATATATATACTTTAGTAATTTCTTACCAAAGTGGTTAGGCCTAACTCTCTGAATAACTAAACCCATTAAACTTATCTCAAGGGAATATTTTATATCTCCGTCAAGAGACTATGAATTTCATCTTGAGAATATATGTTCCATCAACACTAAATGTGGCTGCCCAACATACTAAGGTTTTGACCGTTACTTTAGATCTCACTCCTGATATATCAAAGTAACCTACACTTCATGATCAGGTCCATTATTCTCTCAGGATTAAGAGTTCATGCAAATATAAGTCGTGAGATTTATTATTCAATTGACAGTCATTAGGAGAATAATAAATCTCACAGCGGTCCAGTTCAATATGTCTTAACTCTTAAAACATATTAACACATCAACTAGAAGTCTCCACTTCCATGATCAAGACAAATCATCTTAGTTGATATGTTATAGTCTTCGCAGATGAAATGCCCAATTTCATCACCGACTACGAACTAAAATTCTGAGTTTACAAAGAACTTGTGACTTATATCTTCTGTGACTAAATCACATAAATCACATACTATGCATCTCATGGACTAAATGATAATGTCTGAATATTCATGTTACCATTATTTTAGATAATAATAAAACAACTTTATTAATTACAATATTAAGTCATACATTATGTCATACATAATGTCATTCATAATATCATACATAGCATCATACAATAGGATTTAAGGGCACTAATCCCAACAAGATCATGATCACTCTAATGGTTAGTGCAAAAGGAGGTCCAATACCTTTGATTATAAGTGGGTGGTTAGGTGGGAGTGGAACGCAGTAAGGATGGCCTTGGAACTTGGTTCCCACTCCCGCAGATGTGCTCGGCAGAAGCGTTAACTGAGAGACTGTCGGGTATGCAAGGGATGGGACGCTTGGACATTTATTCCCCATTGCTTGGTAAAGGTTCGCCGAGCAATGGGCAGGTGGCAAAACCCATGTTCGCAGTTTGTACGGGGTTGGGCTTTGCTCTTGGGTATTAGATAGGCTGGATTCATGGGCCGTATTCTTACAGTAGAGTCCTAGGCCCAAGTGGATAAGGGTACGGGTCGCCCTACATTAGCCCCCCCTTGATTCATGCCCGGAACTCAGCACGAATCAAGGAATCCAAAAAGGCGCTCGTTACCCGAGGATTCCAACGAGGGGACGTCTGGGGTGCTTTAGAAACTAATTAATGCATCCTAAAAAGGCGCGTTGGATTTGGCCGTTCGGTTCAATTATCATTACCTGACAGTTCGCAAACTGAGGCGATGTGGGCGTCAGTTGGCATTGGTACTCATAAGGTCTCCCCCATTATTGTTAATTAATCTTCATTATTACTGACTAACCGTTGCTTCGTATCCCTTTGGTCCTTATAAATAATTCGTTTCAAACCATTCTTTTACCTTTTGCTTACTCTCTACTCTCTGAGTTCCCTCTTTGTCGTGCATTCATTCGTGCATTTGTTTTTCAGCCCAGAATTTTCTCCCTTTCCTAGAGCCCAAAGTAAGTTTTCTACCTTTTCCCCTTATTTCAATCTCTTCCTTCAGTTTTAGAGTTTAGGATGGGATACGCTTTTCTTCTAAACACTGAGGTGTCTTTGGCCACTTTTAGACAAGGTTTCGACATCCCTGATGATGTGGAAGTGGCGTACTGCCACGAGAGTGAATTCACTCTCCACAGAGGGGGGAAACACCGCCTTTTTTCCTCTAATGGCGATTCAGGAGGGTAGGGTCAGATTTCCTATGGACCCCCTTCTACTCAATGCCCTTAGGTATTACGGGCTGAGCCTCGACCAACTTCTACCTAACTTTTACCAGGTAGTTAGTTGTGTCGGCAGGCTGAATCAGATGTTCGGCTTGCAACTAGACCATCACGACATAAACCACATGTACAGTTTGTGTGGTAGTAAGAAAACCAACTATTATTTAAAAACTAGAGATGTGAAGGTACGGCTGATCTCTTGCCAACCCGATTCCAATAGGAATTCCGCTGGGGAGTTTGTTCGGGTGCGCGGCAACTGGTATGCCGGTGACTTCCCATGTCCCCTCACAAGGCGCGAAGTGAGTCTATTGATACATGTAGATACACATTCCCTATCATAACAGTTTCACCTATCATGATACTAACCCATAGAATTTTTTCTGTTGCAGACGGTAGAGTGTTCACCCTGGACATTAGGGTAGTGCATGTACGGGATCTGAACTTTGTACTTAGGTCCGAAATTTTTGTCCATTCAGACGGGCAGATCCGGGCATCTCATCTTATTCTTGGGGTCGATCCTGTGTATTCTACTGGGCAAGCTTTCAGTTAGGCTTTATTGGTTGACAGTCCTCTTTTATCCTACATAGATGTCCGGCACACAAATTTTCTTCCCTTGAAGTTTACAGTAGGTGAAGCCCGTGAACAAGGTCCTCGGTACATCTGCTCCGACGAGCGTCAACCTGTACGGGACGAGTTAGCCGAGCAGGTGTCCCGAGAACTCCGAGAACGCGCTCACGAGCGAATTCAGGAGGAAGCGCCTGTCCATCCCGAAGCTCTTGTCAACCCTGAGGATCCCTCCTCCGACACCGAAGAAGTAGCCTCCCAATCCTCCTTTCTCCTCGAAACCGAATACGATCCAGGTGCAGAGATGGTGACTCGAAAGACTACGACGATCAGCCGTTTCATCCCCGGGGCTAGGCCCCCCACACAGCAGCATCCACCCAGGGTCGCGGCCAGACCCTGCCTCCCTCGCCTCCTGCCCCTAGTCGGCAACGGAAAAGGCAGCGCACAACCGAACAGACTCCTCTCGACCCGAGTGACGCGCCGTTAAGGACTCTTCCCCGACCATCAAGTGGCATTGTAATCCGTGAGCCTACAGCTCAGACGAGGACACACGTGGCGTCCTCTTCCCGAGTCGTGCCTACATGGAAACCAACCTTCGAGTTGGACGACAAACCTCTTCCTGCCGACGCGTGCTTGCGGGTGTAGGAGAAGGGGGCCGAGGGTCATGTTGCTCAGGCCCTGGCGAGCGGCCTCATGCTGCCTGAGGATGTGCACGCCTTTGAGGAGGGAACAGACGAGTTTATGGGGAGGAAGTTGTAGTGGCACACCATCGCGGTAATCCTTTCGTTGTTTGTTCTGTTTCCCTGGCTTTCCTTTCCTTTTCATTTCGTACTTTCATCATTGTGAATTCAATTTCCAATTTTTACGCCTGCCCTTATTACCTTGTCAAGCTGCCCAATTGGTGTGCATACTTGATGGTCGGTTGAGGGATTTGGCCGAGGATGTTGAGCGGGAAAGGGCCCTCAAGGATGTTTTTGAGGTGAATGCTAAGGAGAAGGCCGCGGCGGCTGCGAACGCATAGGAGAAGGCCGCCGCAGCCGAAGAAGCTAAGGCGGTCGTGGAGAAGAGGTATTTAGAACTGCAGACCCAGCTAGGGGAGACGGAACTAAAGTTGGCTAAGGCTGAAAGCGTGAACACTGCCATAGACTTGGAGTTGTCCGACCTAAGGGCGGCCTTGGAAGCGTCAGAGAATAAGTGGTACAACGAAGGGTTTGCTGACGCGGAGAACTCAGCCGAGCCTGTTATCAGGGACGCCCAGAAACTTGGCTTTGAGGAGGGATGGATAGCAACCCTGCAAGTCTTGGGGGTCCCCGAAGACTCCCCTTTGAGAGATCCCGCTTAGATCCCTTTCCCGAGTCTCGCTTCGACCGTCCACAACTCTCAATGACCTGTTGATGAAGAAGAGAGGACCAGCCTGAGGGAGCTAGTGGAGCAAATTGACTCACACGTGGAGTTGGACAAAAATGAAGCCACCAGCAATCCCATGATGGTGACCAACTCGGTCAGGATTCCCCGCAGCCCCCAGTAGGTCAGCAGTTGCCCGAGACCAAGGATCAAGTACGCCAGGCCAACCGTTTAATGTAGTTGCCAAAAAAGACTGTTGCTGTTTACTTTAGCTTTCCTTTATTTCAGCATTTCCTTCTTCTTTTTCTTTTTCCTTTTTTTTTATTTTTTATTTATTTTCCTCAGATAATTTTCCTAGGCCACCGGGTTGTGGTGGTTGAACAATTATTTCTTTCCTGGTCAAAACACTTTCATGGCCATCGAGTTTTGGTGGCGAGACACTGGTTTGTTTGCTTAAAGTTTATTTTGCCAATCATTTACCGTGATTGTTTTCGTTTAATGTTTAATGTCATGTGGCTGTACTGTACTTAGAATACTTTTCTAGCTACTCGGTGATAGGGATCGAACCGAGAAGCAGGTTTCTGTTAGAATATTTTTTAAAGTTTCTACCTGCTCGGTGATAGGGATTGAATTGAGAAGCAGGTTTCTGTGCATAGAATAAGTTTTAAGGTTTCTACTTGCTCGGTGATTGGGATCGAACCGAGAAGTAGGTTTCTGTCCTTAGAATAAGTTTTAAGGTTTCTACCTGTTCGGTGACAAGGATTGAACCGAGAAGCAGGTTTCTGTCCTTAGAATAACTTTTAAGGTTTCTACCTGCTCGATGATAAGGATCGAACTGAGAAGTAGGTTTCTGTCCTTAGAATAATTTTTAGAGTTTCTGCCTGCTCGGTGATAGGGATCAAACCGAGAAGCAGGTTTCTGTCCTTAGAATAATTTTTAAGGTTTTTGCCTGCTTGGTGATAGGGATCGAACCGAGAAGCAGGTTTCTATCCTTAGAATAACTTTTAAGGTTTCTACCTGCTCGGTGATAGGGATCAAACTGCGAAGCAGGTTTCTGTCCTTAGAATAAGTTTTAAGGTTTCTACCTGCTCAGTGATAGGGATCGAACCGAGAAGCAGGTTTCTGTCCTTAGAATAATTTTTAAGGTTTTTGCCTGCTCGGTGATAGGGATCGAACTGAGAAGCAGGTTTCTGTCCTTAAAATAACTTTTAAGGTTTCTGCCTGCTCGGTGATGGGGATCGAACTGAGAAGCAGGTTTCTGTCCTTAGAGTAACCTTTAAGGTTTCTTCTTGCTCGGTGATACGGATCGAACCGAGAAGCAGGTTTCTGTCCTTAGAATAATTTTTAAGGTTTCTGCCTGCTCGGTGATAGGGCTCGAACCGAGAAGCAGGTTTCTGTCCTTAGAATAATTTTTAAGGTTTCTGCTTGCTTGGTGATAGGGATCGAACCGAGAAGCAGGTTTCTAATGAAAGGAATTTGCATGGGTAACCATCGTCATCTTCATTAGCGAAACATATAGGACATTACATCCAACTTACAACTTAAGGCATAGCCGATCAGTGATAGAACTTTTTGAGGTTATGGACATTCCACGGTTGAGGCAACTGTCTCTCGTCTAGGTCTTCTAAATAATATGCCCTAGTGCCAGCAATGGCAGTAACTCGGTAGTGCCCTTCCCAAGTCTGGGCTAGTTTCCCGGCGTTTATGTCCCGCATATTCCCCATCGCTTTCCTTAGCACCAAATCTCCAGTGCCAAATTCCCTTGTTTTCATACCTCAGTTATAACGCCGAGCAAGCTTTTGTTGATATTTAGCCAATCGTATGGTAGCCGATTCTCGGCATTCTTCCATCCAGTCCAAACGTTCCATCATCAGCTCGTCATTCTGGGTAGGGTCGAAACCTTCTACTCGCGCGCTGCAAAGATTTACCTCGGTTAGTATTACTGCTTTAGCTCTGTACGTCAAAGAAAACGGAGTCTCACCGGTCGATCTCCTTGGAGTCGTTCGATAGGCCTATAAAACGTTTGGTAACTCCTTGGCCCGCCTGCCTTTCGCACCGTCCAATCTTTTTTTCAGCCCGTTCCGGATCGCTTTGTTTGTGGCTTCTGCTTGTCCGTTACTTTGTGGATAGGTTGGTGTAAAATACCTATTTTTGATGCCGAGACTACTACAAAAAGCAAGAAAAGCTTTACTATCAAACTGCAGTCCATTGTCAGATATTAGCGAGTATGGCACCCCAAATCTCGTAACTATGTTCCTTCACACAAACTTCTTGATGTCCACGTCCCAAATATTGGCCAAAGCTTCTGCCTCCGCCCATTTTGTGAAGTAATCAATGGCCACCAATACAAACCTTTGGTTACCTGTTGCCCGGGGAAAAGGGCCGAGAATATCCAGCCCCCATTGCGCGAAGGGCCATGGACTGCTGACTGGGTTTAGATGCCCTGTTGGCTGATGGATTAACGAGGTGTGTTTTTGACACTGTTCGCACTTCCGTACGTACTCGGTGGCATCCTTCTGCATCTGTGGCCACCAAAACCCCTGAGTCATTGCTCGGTGTGCCAACGAACGCCCCCTACATGACTGCCACAAACCCCCTCGTGCAATTCGGCCAGAAGCTCGCCCACCTTCTCTGGGTGCAAGCACAAAAGATATGGCCCCCCAAAAGATCTTTGATATAGCTTGCGATTTGCCGATAACCAGTATCGGGGTGCTACTCGGCGAAACTTGTTGGCCTCCTTTGCGTCATTCAAGACTCGATCCTCGGACAGGAACTCAATGATTGGGTCCATCCAACACGGCTCAGGTACCGTAATCACGACGACGTCAACCCTGGTGATGCCAACACAATCTGTCATACCAATACTTGGTTCTACTATCAGTTCCACTTTAATCAGCTGAGGAACCTCTTCCGTCATTGACAATGCTAGCGTGGCTAAGGAATCAGCATATCTGTTCTGCATCCGGCCCACTTGGGATACCTTCACTATACTAAACTTGTTCATAGCCTTCCTTGCCGATCGCAAGTATGCTTTCATCCGGGGATCCTGAGCTTCAAATGTTCCTTGGACTTAGCTTACAACCAACTGAGAATCCGAATGTACCTTTACCTCTCGGGCTCCCATTTCCAAGACAACTCTCAATCTGATGAGGAAGGCTTCGAATTCGGCTTTGTTATTAGAGGCTCTGAACCCCAGCCTAAAAGAATGCTCCAACCTTACTCCCTCCGGGGTGATAATAACGATCCCGACTCCCGCCCCCAAAGTGTTTGATGCGCCATCTACTAATACTTTCCACGGGTGAGCCTCCACATGACACACTATTCCCTCATTGATCCTTGGAGAAAACTCTGCGACAAAATCAGCAAGGACCTGGCCCTTCACCGAACTTCGTGGCCGGTACCGTATGTCAAAAGAGCCCAGCCGAGTCCCCCATTTGGCTATCTGGCCCGTGAAATCTGATCTCCTCAACAATGATTGCAGGGGATACTCTGTCAGGACATATACTGTATGAGCTTGAAAATAATGCGGCAACTTTCTCGTGGCATGTATCAGGGCTAGCACCAACTTTTCCAAAGGTAAGTACCTTGTCTCGGCATCAACTAAAGTCTTACTGATGTAATACATGGGCTGTTGGATTCTTCAGTCACTGAGTAGTACGGCACTGACAGCGTGATCGGACACTGACAGGTACATGAATAAGTCCTCCCCGGGCTCCGGGGCTGTCAACATGGGTGCCCGCATTAAATACTCCTTCAAATCCCGAAAAGCCTTATCACATTCTTCGTCCCATTGAAACCCTTTCCATTTCTTCAGAAGCTGATAGAATGGTCGACAGCGATCAACAAATTTGGAGATGAATCGATTAAGGGCGGCTAGTATCCCTGTTAACACTTGTACCTCCTTTGGATTGTTCGGTGGTTTGAGACGCTTCACGGCCTCTATCTGGTCCAGATTGACTTCTATTCCTCGGCTAGTGATCAAATATCCCAAAAATTTACCGGCCCCCACTCCAAAAGCATACTTCTCGGCATTTAGGCGTAACTTATGTTGTTGAAGCACCTCAAACACCCCCCTGAGGTCCTCTACATGCCGTACCTCCTGCTTGCTTTTCACCACCATGTCGTCAATATACACTTCAATCATTCATCCTATTTTATCTCGGAACATTCTAGTCATCATCCGCTGATAGGTGGGCCCGACATTTTTCAACCCAAAGGGCATTACAGTATAATGATAGTTAGCGTCCGGAGATATGAACGCGGTCTTCTCTTGGTACTCGGAAGCCAATGCAATCTGGTGATATCCCTGAAAAGCGTCCAAAAAACTCATCCTCGTGTGCCCGCACGTGGCATCTACTAATTGGTCGATTTTCGGCATGGGAAACGGGTCTTTCAGACATGCTCGGTTCAAATCCGTGAAATCCACGCAGACCCTTCACTTGCCATTTTTCTTCCTCACTACCACGGTGCTCGCTAACCATTCCGGGAAGTAAATTTCTCTTATTGCCCCAGCCTCTTTCAGCTTTTGGACTTCTGCTTTTACTGCTTCAACATGTTCCTTGGCTGACCTTCTTGGCCTCTGCTTCTTAGGAGTGAACGAGGGGTCGACTCTAAGTCTATGGACGATGAACTCGGGGTCCACCCCGGGCACTTCATATGGACTCCATGCAAACACATCCACATTTTGTATTAGGAGTAACAACATTTCTACTTTTTCCTGGTCCTTCATATTTTCTCCTATCTGGAAGTACTTGTCTACGTCCAGCAATACCTTCACCTTGACCATCTTCTCAGCACACCCGGCCCCCTTCTCCTCTTGTGAATTCTGTAATTGCTATAAAGGAATCCCAGTGTCGGGCATTTATGTTTGGCATGCTCCTTCTGGTTGGTTTGCTATTTCTTCCAATTGACTATGGCAACTAAGCATTGTCTAGCAGCCTGCTGGCTTCCTCGTACCACAGTGATACCTTGATCGGTGGGGAACTTAACTTTTTCGTGCAGAGTGGACTAGACAGCCTCCATTGCATGGATCCATGGCCTTCCTAGTATTGCCGTGTATGGGGAGATCGAAGCAACTACTATGAACTTTACCACTACCTCCTTGCTTCCCATGTTCACGGGCAGAGAGATCTGCCCCATCAGGAACTACCACTTTACTGTCAAACCCAACCAAGGGCGTGCTATACTTTGAAAGATCCTCGTTCCTCAGCCTGAGCCCCTTGAATAAGTCTAGGTACATAACTTCAGCCCCGCTTCCCTAGTCTATCATTATTCTCTTCATAATGAAGCCGCCTACCCAGGCCGTGACTATTAATGCGTCGTTGTGCGGCTGAATCGTTCCTTCCAAATCGCTATCATCAAAAGCGATCGGTTCCCAGGTGGGTCTTATCTTCTTTGCGGGCGACGGTACGCTCGAGCTTCCTTCCACTGATACTATGATCAACACCTCTTTCCCCCTTATTGTAGTGAGGCCCCTTAGGGCAACGTGGATAACCTCAATTATCCCAAGAGGGGGTGGAAGGGGATTCCCTCTCTGTGGGGCGCCCTGCCCTGCTCCTGAGTCCCCGGCATCCATCACAAACTCCTTTAAATGCCCAGCCTTAGCCAGCTGCCCGAGATGATCCCTCAACACTTGGCATTGCTCGATTGTGTGGCCTTTATCCTTATGGTAAGTGCAGTACAAATTCTGATTCCTCCTAGACGGGTCGCCTCCTATCTTGTTTAGCCACCTGAAGTACGGTTCGTGCTTAATCTTGTCAACAATCCTATGCACTGGCTCCTTAAACGTTAGATTCATCTCCCCTACCTATGCTTTTGGTTCTTGAATCCTTAAATTCCCCCGGATCCTGGGCGGGTAGATGTTCTGTTGAGGACGATTTATCGCGGGCGCTTTTCCTTTGCTTTGCAGCCGGTCGTCTTCCAGTTGTTTGTATTCTTTGATGCGCCTCATCAGCTGTCTCATGTCCTCGGGGGGGTTTCTTAGTCAACGATTCCCTTAGTCCGGAGTCCTCGGGCAACCCCATTCTAAAAGTGCTCGCGGCAATCTTCTCGTTCCCCCCGCCAATCTCGTTGTAAAGCTCCCAGTACCGGCCAACATAACTACGAAAGGTTTCCCCTACCCTCATTTTCATGGATAGCAATGCGTCTACCAGTTGTGGCACCCGGCTATAAGTTACAAATAGGATTCTGAACTCCTGTATCAACTTGGCGAAGTTATGGATGGAGCATTTCCGTAACCCATTAAACCATCTCAGAGCGGTAGGGCCAAGGCTCGAGGGAAAAACCTTACACATCAGTGCGTCATTGTGGGTATGCAGGGACATCATTTGGATATAGTGACTGACGTGCTCTACTGGGTCAGTCTTCCCATCGTAAGAGTTGAACGGAGGTCGTACGAATCTGTCCGACATTGGGGCCCGCTCGACGCCAGCCAAAAATGGGGACCTTGCAGCTCTTCGTAGCGCACGGCTCATCGTATCCATGTCCGCATTATGGGGCCGTTGCTCTTCTGGGGAATCCGAGCCTCAGTCTGCATACTCCCGTGACCACGAATGGTCTCGGCGGTGATAGGATTCCTGCAAATGCGAACGTTCCCTTCGCCGACGTGATTCCTGTGAATGGGATCGTTCTCGGTGGTGGTTGGATCTGGATTGATTGGTTCCCGTCTCTTGAAAATCTCCCCCGGTATTGGACCTTCTTTCTTGGTTGTCTCTGTCCCTTCTACGGTGCCAGTTCTTTGCTTCCAACTCTAGATCTCTCACCAACCTGCGCAACCGCTCAAGCTCTTCATCCCTTTCGCCGGGTTATCTATGCCCTGAAGCAACAGATACCGTTCGCTGCGTTTGGAATGACCTTTCGTTGAGGCCAGACCTTTCTTCCTCCCATTCGTGATTCCTATCTTCGCACCTTTTTTGCCTCCGTTCTCGCCAGGAGGATCCTTAAGAAGATCCCATCGAACCACTTTCAGCATCACTCCCAGAATGTCTCTCGGACATTCTCTTGCGTGTGAGTCTCGGCGGAACCACGACTTTGTAGGAGATTCCCATAGACGGTGCCAATTATGTGCACTGAATGAGAGGCAAATGGACTGGGCCTCACTTGGGCTCACAACATATTTGAAACGTGGGTTTAGGATTTCCCACTATGGGTGGTCCTCGGCACAGAGACTCTACGAGGTCCTATCTCTATTTTTTCTCCCTCTCCCTCTCTATCGCTCCTATCTCCTTTCTCTTTATTTTTGGTGAACTTTTTTCCAACCCCCATTTTTGCTCCAACTTCTCATATTTATAGTCCAAGGTCAGTGGAGAGATCATGATCACTCCCATGGTTAGTGCAAAAGGAGGTCCACTACCTTTGATTATAAGTGGGTGGTTAGGTGGGAGTAGAACGCAGTAAGGATGGCCTTGGAACTTGGTTCCCACTCTCGCAGATGTGCTCGGCAGAAGCGTTAACTGAGAGACTGCCGGGTATGCAAGGGATGGGACGCTTGGACATTTATTCCCCATTGCTTGGTAAAGGTTTGTCGAGCAATGGGCAGGTGGCAAAACTCATGTCCGCAGTTTGTGCGGGCTTGGGCTTCGCTCTTGGATATTAGACAGGCTGGATTCGTGTGTCGTATTCTTACATTAGAGTCCTGGGCCCAAGTGGGTAAGGGTACGGGTCACCGTACAATATCATCACTGCATAGTATCTGCACAATGTATCTGCCAACAAAAATTCCCCTAAACAATTATCATTCATTATACTATCTTCATCACACGTGCTCCACACATGCGATAAAACTCTTTTTTATTTTGAATTTAATGTAATTTTTCCTTTTTAATTTATCTATTATTAGTAAGGTTACATAGAAAGGGATTTTTAAGAGATTAAAATTTATGATTTGAAATAGAGTAAACCCCTAAGTTTAGTGCGTGCTAGTTTTTAAGAAAAAATATATCCCACTTGGGTGAGATATATTTAAAAAGAAAGTGCTAATTTTTAGGAAAAAAAGTTTCTCTGGTAGTTTTTTTTATTATAAATTTTGTTGAATTACAATTTTAACCATATATTTTATTTTTAAAAAATAAAGATTATCTAATTAGTTTAGGGGTATTTTTGACATTTTCTGAAAGCATAACTAACTTTTCTAAATGCTCTTCATATATAGAGATAACAATATTATTAATTTACTGTAAAGATTGTCCTATGTAAAAGCAATTTAGAGCCATATAGGCACTATGTTTAAAATTTTCGTCTTTTACTTCATTCGTTCTTTCTTCTTCTTATTTATTTTTTTTTTCTTTTAAACTTTTATGTGCCAAAAAGAAGTAACTTTTGCTTGGAATCCATCAAACCGAAATTTTCTTAAAGAAAAATGAAAATCAAGTTTGAAATTCAAAGCAAAGAATTGAGATTTTGGTAGAGATGAATGAAATAATTATTTCTGCAAATCTGTTCTCCTTTGCAAGTCGGAGCTATCGGCCAATTAGTGAGTGGAAAAAAAAATCAAATCAAAGAACTATTTTATAAAGGGATGAGAAACATGGAGAAAAGAGAGAGGAGAGACAGATAGAGAGAGAGAAAGAGAGAGATCTATGGAAGAGGAGAGACCAAAGTTAGTGACAGTGATGGTGTGAAGAGAGAAAAAGCAAAGGAAAGAGAGAAAAAGTGAGAGAGAAATTGTTTTCCAAGAAATTTTTTTGGAAAACAACCTATAAAAAATAAGCCTTATTTTTATTAGAGCTTTCTGTTGACTAAAGATAGATTTCCATTGACCAGTTTTTTATATTTTTTTATATTTTTTTTATGCTACTAAATACTAAAAAATGTGAAAAACTATCTTTATAAAATGTTCTTATAAATGCATGACATGTACGATCTACCCTACGATGACATGTGAGCACGTATGCATGTGTCGAATGCATGGACATGTGAACAATTTATTTCAGAAACAAGATTAAAAAGTGTAAAGTTGTGATTTACAACTATGTATAAGTTGGCTTTAATTTCGTGTCAAATTTGACTGTAATTTTATTCAATCATTTCCCTATATTTTTATGGGATTTTATGTAAGGACTGTGCGTGAGAGCTTTGGTGAAGAATCTGTGAAGAAGTGGTTTTTGCCACTTGCTCGTGATTGACTCGCGACTAATAAGCCGTGAAACAAGCCACGTAAGAAGCACATGTTGGAATTTGAAAAGTCCTTAACAGGCTAGATTTCACGAATGATTCACGACTCAAGCCAAGTCGTGAGTGATCCACAAAACTCACTTCTTATTGCTTTCTAAAGTGTGACTTTTCCCATTCTTTATCAACACTAAATAAACCTTTATTACCCACAAAATGTAAGGAGTATTTTCTGAACAAAAACATTTGAGAGAGAAACCCTAGCCAAACACTAGAGAGTTAGAGATTGTTTTACCCACAATCCTCTACATCATTTCTATAAAGTTTCCGTCAACTCCCACCTCTCCATCTACATATACTTGAGAAGTTCTTAGCCCAAGTGATAACTAAAGATTAATCATTCACAAATTGTGTCACAGAATTCCACACCACATAAACAAAAGATTTATTAAATACACGAGTCATGATGTGCATTCTTATGGACGGGATCCTTCACCTCAAATGTAGACCATAAAGTAAATAACCTTTGCCTCTTTTTTTTTTTTTTTTTTTTTTTTTTTTTTACATAATACAAAAAAAAAAAAAAAAAAAAATTACAGTAGACTTTTACTTTTACAAGGTCTAAATTAAAATTATACTTACGTAATACACAAAAGCACTTAACAAACTCAATATATATATATATATATATATATATATATATATATATATATATATATAATTCACTCAGTTGCCTATAAGGTTAATAGCAAGCGGGAATCTGTACTTACACACCCAAATTATTAAAACTTATAATCAACACTCCAATTTTAACAAAGATTACTACGCATCTAACAAGAAAAAAGATTACAAATTGCACCCTACTTGACTTTTTAAACAAATGGTTAATTGCAAGTCATAATTTATTCATTATAATAACATCTACAAGTAACCCAAGTTAAAGCCTAACGACCTGCCCCAATGTTTGTGACCCCTCTAAGTACCGAGGGCTTGGCTTAATAATTCTCTAATTGTGTATTGCCTTATGATTGAATTATTAATCATTGCCAACCTCCTTTCATTGTTCATTTTTCTCTAGTATATTTGATAAGCTTTCAAATTTTACATTATGGTTGCATTTGGCATTAGCATAAAAAGGCAGCTATTTTTACTATTTAGCTTGTTTTTACTACTATTCATCTCATATTTGCTACTATATAGGTTATTTTTGCTATTATTCATGGCTCTCATTGCACTTTTTGGTACTATTCACGGGTCTCACTCTACTATTCAACTATTTTTTAGTTTTATCTACAGTATTTTCAGCAAAAAGTTTTCAATTTCAGCTAATTAAGCTTTTACCAAACAGACTTCATATGTACAACTTTTTAAAACTACATTTTTTAAACTATAAATATACTTTAACACACTTTTGATATAATAATAATAATAATAATAATAATAAACCTCAAAAAAGTTAAATAAATTAATACCAAACACACACTTAGAATATAGCTTAGCTGGGAAAAAAATCGTAATGAATGTTTATGAGTAATTTTAGGATCCAACATCCAAAAATCAATCTCAGAAAAATGTTTTTAGGAATATGAATTATCATAATGGCTCTAATTTTCAACCAACCCAACTTGATATCCTATATTTCAGAATACTCTACATGTGAGCAGAAGATCATGGGTGCAATACAGATATACAATGAATATACTCACCAACTGTAAGGTGAATTGCTAGTGATGAATTGATCGGAGACACATGCCGCGCTCTCTTGATGGTATCCTTTCATGCACAAAAAATCATAACTTCCAGTTAGGGATGGCAATTTTTCCTCATATCCATTAACACATCCATGGCTCACTTAATTTGGGTAAGTCTTGACTCAACCGAATTAAACATTTGGGGTTAAATGAGTAAAGACCCATTTAGGTAGTCCAATTAATGAGTCATAATGGTTAAACTTGTCGTACATAGATTTCGATCCGTGTTCAACATTATCCCCCAACTGTTGAGGGTTTTTCACTTGGCAAAGCGTGTTTGGCGCAAATATGCAAAAAGTGTGTGACAATCTGTACAATACTAGGGTGATATGTGAACGGTTTTAGACCCCTTAAAACAACCAGATTAACCTAGTTAATTAGCCAAGTGAATAACTTAGTCAATTTAAGCAATTCTAGGTTATCACAAACATACAATTATATCAAAAGTATAAAGCAGTGGAATAATAAATAACACAATGATATGATCACCCAAGAAACCACACGGTAAAAACCTGGGGAGGATTTGACCTAGCTATCCTCAAGGTAAACCTGAATCCACTATGAAAGAATCGAAGTTCATACAAAAGGACTTACAAGATCTCCGCTTGACTTCCTAATGTTACCCACCAGTAGAACTTACTGACACGACCACTTGCAAGCTCCGAATCCACGGACTCTTTCTTTCTTGGATTCTCCAATCAGCTACAAGCACCCACGCTTGTTATTCTTTAAGCTTCAATGGTAGCAACCGAGTTGATCATCAAGATGTTGAAGTAATCTCTACCTTGAAAACCCTAAACTTTATGTAAAGGAAAGCTCCTCTAGATCTCAAAAGAGATTTGCACAAAACAGAAAAGTGTGAGCAACAATACAACTGGAGCAACTCTAAAAATGTGGCTAGGGTTTTTCTTTATATACCTAGGGTAAAAACAGAAAACCCAAAATGTTTAATGAGTTAGGGCTGAGCTGGAAAATTCTGTAGAAAAGCATTTTGCCCGAGATTCGATCGATTGAGTCTTTCCTTCGATCGATCGAGCCAAGCCGAAATGCATCAATGCATCTGCAACCTCTCGATTCCAACTTTACATGAAAGACCCAACTTTGAGCAAGCCTAAACAAGACTAAACAACCTGTTTTGATCATGGTTTGCCAACAATACAAATTAGAGTTCTAAATACATAAAATCCTAAATCTTTAGAACCTAACAATATGTGTGTGAGAGAATATTTTAACCTATATTCACTTTTAAGAAGTCTCCACCAATCATTGAGATTCTTTGCTGTAATTGATTACCTTATCTAACTGCTTTTATTTCCTAATTTAACTAAGAAACTCCTATGGGATTTTAAGTAAAAATAGAAAATAAAAGAACGTCCCACAGTAGAAATCAAAAATTCGGAAGTTCGGTTACATATGGGGAAGGTGTTAGGCACCCCACAATGTCTATCCAAAAGATTAGAACCTCATTTCGACTTTAATTTTAAACACCATCATTTAAAAAAAAAAATTCAATACTTGGCATTTGGTGTTAAATGAAAATAGATATTATGCACGTGCAATAAAAGGAAACAAGTCTATCCTAAGATGACATTTGAATGAATGACATATATAATCTACCCAAAAGTGACTTGTGGATGCATGGCATACATAATCTACCCTTGGGAGACATGTAAATAATGAATGACATGTATACTTTATCATAGGATGACATGTATTTATCCTCAAATAACAGGTGAATGCATGACATGTATATAGGAATCTATCATAAAATGACATATGAATGCAAGACATGTATAATCTACCCTAGGATGACATGTGAGCATGTATGCATGTGCAAAATGCATGGACATGTGAACAATTTATTTTAGAAACAAGAATTAAAAGTGTAAAGTTGTGATTTACAACTATGTATATGTTGGCTTTAATTCCGTGTTAAATTTGATTGTAATTTTGTTCAATCATTTCCCTATATTTTTGTGGGATTTTATGTAAGGGCTTTTTGTGAGAGTTTGGTAAAGAATCTGTGAAGAAGTGGTTTTTGCAACTTGCTCGTGATTACTGAGCCACAAAACAAGCCATGTGAGAAGCACATGCTAGAATTTGAAAAGTCCTTGACACAATAGATTTCACGAGTGATTCGCGACTCATGCCAAGTCTCGAGTGACCTACGAAACTCACTGCCTGTTGCTTTTTGAAGTGTGATTTTTTCCATTTTTTTCCAACGCTATATAAACCCTCATTACCCACGAAATGTAAGAAGGAGTATTTTCAGAAGAAACTTTTGAGAGAAAAACCCTAGCCAAACACATGAGAGTTAGAGATTGTTTTTCTCACAATCCTCTACATCATTTCTCTAATGTTTCCATCTACTCCCACCTCTCCATTTACATATACTTGAGAGGTTCTTAGGCCAAGTGATAACTAAATATTAATCACTCACAATTTAGGTCACAGAATTCCACACCGCGTAAACAGAATATTGATTAAATACGCGAGTCATGATGTGCATTCTTATGGACTGGGTCCTTCGCCTCAAAGTTAGACCATAAAGTGAATAACATTTGACTCTTATTTATTTATTTTACTTAATAAAAAAAATTAAAGTAGACTTTGACTTTGACAATGTCTAAATTAAAATTATACTTAAAGTAATACATAAAAGCACTTATCAAACTCAAAAAAAAAAAAAAAAAAAAGTACAATTCACTCAGTTGCCTATAAGGTTAATTGCACGAAGGAATCTGTACTTGCACACCCAAATTATTAAAACTTATAATCAACATTCCAATCTTAACAAAGATTACATCACATTTAACAAGAAAAAAGATTACAGATTGCACCTAACTTGACTTTTCAAACAAATGGTTACTTGCAAGTCATAATTTATTCGTTATAATAATATCTACAAGTAACCTAAGTTAAAGCCTAACAACCTGCCCCAATGTTTGTGACCCATCTAAGTATCGAGGACTTGGCTTAATAATTCTCTAATTGAGTATTGCCATGATTGAATTATTAATCATTGCCAACCTCCTTTTATTGTTCATTTTTCTCTAGCTTATTTGATAAGCTTTTAAATTTTACATTATGGTGGCATTTGGCATTCGCATAAAAAGGTAGCTTTTTTTTTTATTATTTAGCTTGCTTTTGTCACAATTCATCTTATATTTGCTACTATTCAGCTTACTTTTGCTATTATTCATAGGTCTCATTGCACTTTTTGGTACTATTTGTTGGAAAATTTAGACCCCGGTTGATATAATTAACAAGTTTTAACTCCGAGTTGCTAATTAGATTTATTTTGAATAAAACTTGTCAAAACAAACAAACATCAATATCATGTCAATAACGAATGCATCGAAAAAATAAATAAGACACGATATGATGACCCAGGAAAACCAATGAAACAAACTAGTTTCACAGTAAAAAACCTGGAGGGGGTGGGGAACCTTCCCGAAAAGAAATCCACTATAGTAAAGAGAAGTTTAAGATTTAGTACAAAACCTTTGTCCCTAGACTCTACAATCCCCGTAGATGAACTCACAGCAGAAACCTTCTACTGCTTCAGAACCTCTGAACTCTTCAATATATGAACGCCACCCTTTTGATGCACGGATCCCAGTACGTGACTAACCAAAGATGCACAAATCCCAGAACGTGACTTACTCACCAACTTGAGGAAGAAAAATGTTGGCTGCAAAGTTCTTCACTTCATCAACAATGAAGATCAAGAAGCACTTGGTTACAAAACCCTAAGGCAAAAGACGCAGTAGCTTCTTTCAGAGAGAATAAGGCATCGGTCACCTTTTGCATATGTTCTCCTTGTATTCTCTTATGTGACGGCCTCTAAAATAAGCCTTATATAGGTCTAGGGTTGTGAGAAAAGAAACCCTACACATACATGTCAGCATGGGCCGAAAATCAGATTTGAAAATCTGAATTCCCGTAACCTCGATCGATTGAGAGGTGTCGAGGAGGTGTCGAGTTTTAAACTTCGACAAATACAGCTATCGAGAAGCTATCGAGGAGCTATCAAGGAGACAGGAGCTTTCTCGATCGATCCACCAGCTATCAAGGAGCTATCGAGATTATGATAAGAAGAAGTTGAAAATCTCGATAGATAGCCTAGCTGTCGAGATGTGTCAAGCAGCTATCGAGCTATCTATCCGCATGTGTCAACTATCTATCCAACTTTAATGAACAGCTTTTCTTTACTTTTTTCTTGGTCCAATCTTCATGGCTTTAATACTAGACTTGAATAACATGTTTCTTGAAGTATTAAACACATCGTAGATCTACCCAATTACAAGTAAAGTGCGTTTTGTCAAAGGATTAACCAACTACATAAAAGAATGACATATGTTCTTAACAAGTGTGTAAAGTTATTATTTACAACTATGTATTTTGTTGGGTTTTATTCCGTGCCAAATTTGATTGTAATTATTTTCAATCGTTTATACCCTGTATTTGTTGTGGGATTTGTTGTAAGGGTTGTGTAATAAAGAGAGTGTGTGAAGACTCAAGCATTTGGAGGCTGAAGGATTCTCGCGGGTATGTCGCGACCTAGCTTCCTGCGAAATGAAGCATGTGCCCTGCATGTGCTGGAATGCGAAGAGTCAGGCGAGACACCCGCGAGACAAGCTGTTCTGCCAGCCTGTACTGACTGACTCACACATTTTGCACATATCCTATATATACCCTCATTACCCACAAATGTTGAGGAATGCTTCAGAGAGAAAACCCTAGCTAAACACATTGGGAATTAGAGATTGTCATCCCCACCTTTCTCTATACACTTGCTTGTGCTATCTCCTCAACCCCTCCCTCTCCATTTCCATACCATTGAGAGGTTGATAGCCCAAACACTTACCTCACCCTTTGAGAGTGTTGAGTGACGTTTTGGTGCTGTTGGGAAGCATTGGAAGAAGCCTGGAATGGCAGATGCAACATGGAGCTTGTTGCGGGATCCGGGGTGCTAGACAAGACACGGTTCCGAGAAGCCTTGTTGGAGTAGGAGCTTGGAGGGCTTAGGTACATCGGGTAGATTAGGCTTGGACGGTCTCTTGCTAACCCATGTATCCCAACTGATTGTCTAGTGGATCGATTTCCGCTTGGAGGTTGGCGGAGAGGTTTTTCGCCGAGTTCTTCGGTTTCCTCTTCGAAAACACGTCTTGGTGTTTTCTGTGTTTGCATCCTTCTTCCCTACTCTTTTATATTCCATTATACTGCTGTGTTGCTTAGTTTATGGATTAGAGTAGCTTTGTGTTCATCCGCTCGCTTTTACACTATTCCGCACTTTGTATTAAAGTTGTGTAAAATCTATCGAGCCGTAATTTTAATTGGGGGTCTAAACAGCTCTTGTGTTTTCGACACATTTTTGAGCTTTCAATTGGTTTCAGAGTGGGTACACTTGCTGTGGTTTTAATACCTAAGTGTGATTCTAGACCCCTTGGTGTGTTTTGAAAAGTGTTCTTGTTAAAACTACCATGAAGGATTTGAAAAGTGTTTGTGAAAATGACTCAATGAGCATATTTGAAGATTTTTCCAGTAATGTGATCTTAGAGTTATTTAAATCTAAGAAACATGCTAGAATTTTTAGTCACATGCTGAAATCATTAGTTCATAGGAACCATGATATACATAACAGCCTATGTGAGTCAAAGTCTTTAAACTATGAATATGAGAGAAGAAATAGACATCTAAGTGATAAACTTGGTCGTTTAAAAAGGAAACTTCACTCATCTTTGAATGAAATAAGGAAAAATGATTCTTGTTTTGATGGTCAAGAATGTCTCTCTCATGCATGTCTTTTTGTTCATACCGCATTGAAAGTGTTTAACTCATGTTTGTGGTACCTTGACAGCGGGTGTTCTAGGCATATGATTGGAGAAAAATCTCTGTTCAAAACTCTTAAAGAGAAGGAAGATGGATTTGTGACATTTGGGGATGGTAGTCATTCACAAGTTCTTGGAAAGGGAATGGTGGATATTCCGAGTCTGCCTTTGTTGACTGATGTGCTGTATATTAAGGGATTAAGAGTGAATTTGTTAAGTATCACTCAGATTTGTGATGAAGATTTCTTGGTCCAATTTTCAAAGAAAGGGTGTCTAATCTTGAATGAAGAAGGTGTTCAAGTTCTAAAGGGACTAAGGACCACTGATAACTGCTATGGGATCATTCCAAAACCCAGCATAGCATGTCGAAGTGCTCGGGTAAACCTCTTGGAGTTGTGGCATCAACGGCTTGGACATGCAAATTACAAACAAGTGGCAAAAGTCTCAAAGCTTGAGGCTGTGGTTGGTCTACCTAAGTTTGGGAAAATTGAGAAGAATGTTTGTGGTCCATGTCAATTGGGAAAACAAACAAAGTCGAGCCACCCTAAAGTGAATGTGGTTGCAACTTCTCATCCGTTAGAATTACTGCATGTGGATTTGATGGGTCCTACAAGAACAGAGAGCATGGGTGGAAAGCGGTACATTATGGTGATAGTTGACGATTTCTCAAGGTATTCTTGGGTGGACTTCCTTAGAGAGAAATCGGAAGCATGTGATAAGATAGAAAAATTGTGCAAGAGATTGATGAATGAAAAGGGAGTACCTATCATCAAAATCAGGAGTGATCATGGGAAAGAGTTTGAAAATGCAAAGTTTGAAGCATTTTGCAATGAACACGGTATCAAGAAGGAATTCTCAGCCCCAAAGACTCCACAACAGAATGGAGTAGTTGAAAGGAAGAACCCGGTGATTCAAGAAATGGCTCGAGTAATGTTACTCAACAAAAATCTTCCACAGAAGTTTTGGGCTGAAGCTGTGAACACTTCATGTCACATTGGGAATAAGATTTACTTCCGAGCAGGAACGAAGAAGACATCGTATGAAATTTGGAGAGAAAAGAAGCCGAAGGTGAAGTATTTCCGAATATTTGGGAGCAAATGTTATATTCTCAATGATAGAGAGAATCCCGAAAAATTTGATGCTAAAAGTGATGAAGGGATATTTCTAGGCTATTCATTAAATAGTCGAGCGTATAGGGTGTTCAATAAACGCACTAAGACGGTAATGGAGTCAATAAATGTGGTCATTGATGATACCATATCTGAAAGGGAAAGGGATGACTGTGAAGGATCGAACCTGAAGAAGGGGGAGGTTGAGGACAACATGTCACAAGATGATGAGATCGAGAAAGAATCACCAGAAAAAGAGTCTACACCCCCTGTACCAAGAAGGGAGACCAGATCAATACAAGGGCCCTCTAGCCCTCTCACCCCTCCGGAAGTTCAACCTCCAATCTCTCGAGATGAAGAACCTTCTACCTCCAAGAGACCGTCATCAAGGGTAACCCTCAATCATCCATCAAGTAATATCATTGGTGACGTAAATGAGGGACTTCGGTTGAGAAAAGGACCAAAATACAGTGCGAATCATGTGACGTACAATTGTTATCTTGCTCAATTTGAACCCAAGAAGGTAGAGGAAGCCCTTAGAGACGAAAATTGGATCGAGTCTATGCATCAGGAGTTACATCAGTTTGTCAGAAATGATGTATGGGAGTTGGTTCCAAGACCCAAAGATACCCATGTCATTGGCACCAAGTGGATCTTCAAGAACAAAACTGATGAAGACGGTGAGGTAGTTCAAAACAAGTCTAGGTTGGTAGCTCAAGGATATACTCAAGTGGAAGGCATAGATTTTGATGATTCGTTTGCACCAGTAGCAAGATTAGAGTCAATTCGAATTCTACTATCCATCGCATGTGTTATGGATTTCAAACTGTACCAAATGGATGTGAAAAGTGCATTTCTAAATGGTTTTCTAAATGAAAAAGTATTTGTTGAGCAACCAAAGGGATTTCAAGATCCTCATTTTCCGGATCATGTGCTAAGGTTGAAGAAAGCACTGTATGGTTTGAAGCAAGCACCAAGAGCATGGTATGATTGTCTCACAACATACTTGTTGGATCGTGGATTCAAAAGAGGCCAAGCTAATCGAACCTTGTTTGTAAAGAGAGATGAGAAGTATCTCCTAGTTGCTCAAGTATATGTGGATGATATTGTTTTCGGATCCACAATTGATCATTTGGCTCATGAATTCTCCAAAGAAATGAAAAGGGAGTTTGAGATGAGTATGGTGGGGGAGCTGAACTATTTCCTTGGGCTTCAAGTGAAACAACGAAAATATGGGATATTCATATCTCAAGAGAAATATGCCAAAAATCTTGTTAAAAGATTTGGTCTAGACTCTAAGAAACATACTTCCACTCCAATGAGCTCCTCATCAAAGCTGAGTCGGGATGTAGCAGGTATAGAAGTGGATCCAACGCTTTATCGAAGCATGATAGGCAGTCTCTTATACCTCACTGCTAGCAGACCAGACATTGCCTTCAGTGTAGGCGTGTGTGCTCGATTTCAGGCAGCCCCCAAAGAGTCACATTTAACAGCTGTTAAAAGAATTATCCGCTACATAAATGGCACCTCTGATTATGGAATTTGGTACTCAAGAGATTCAAATGAATGCTTAGCCGGATATTCTGATGCTGATTGGGCTGGGTGCATTGATGATAGAAAAAGTATATCTGGTGGATGCTTTTATCTTGGAAACAACTTAGGTGTCATGGATGAGCAAAAAGCAGAATTCAGTCTCTTTATCAACAGCCGAAGCTGAATACATTGCTGCTGCAAGTTGCTGTGCTCAATTACTATGGATGAAGAAGCTTCTTCATGATTATGGAATCACTCAAGACACGATGTGTGTATATTGTGATAATACAAGTGCCATAAATTTGTCCAAGAATCCAGTTCAACACTCGAAATCAAAACATATCGAAATTCGGTATCATTTCATTCGAGATTTGGTGGAGGAAAGGACCGTGTACTTAGAGTTCATTAACACTGAGAATCAGAAGGCAGACATATTCACTAAACCTCTAAATGGCCCAAAGTTTGAATCTTTGCGTAAGACCATCGGTGTCGGTATCATTCCTTGAATTCTATCTCTTGTGTGAACCTATACTACTCTTTGTTGCATACTTGTTGTTGTGGTTCCACATGTTTAGTGTCTAAAAGTTTTTTTTTATTTATCTGGTTGGTTTGTACCAGCAGTTTTTGTTGATCTTTCTTTTCTTGTTCTGTTTTGGGTGTGTTCAAAAATTAAAAAAAAAAAAAAAAACAAACACATAAACATAGAAAATCCAAAAAGTTTGATCACTTTGTTGAGTTTTGTCTCAAAGCATGTTTTGCCTTGTACCTTTGTACTTATGGCTTTGTGCATTTAACGAGCTTAGCTTGTCTCTCATGCACTCATATCATTGTGGAAGAAATTCTGAAATCTATGTGACTGTTGTAAATAGATCTTCAACCTTGTCATGAATAATTAGTGAATGGTTTTGTTGATCTTGAGACATGTATAGACTCATGCCTATATATCTTCCCACCTTTTATTTTTTTGCTTAAAAGAGCTCTCTAAATGTAAATCTCCAAATGAAAAGAGATATAGAGCTGCAAAAGCCTGTCGCACAAACTAGTATTTGACTAGGAAAAAGGGAAAGCGACCAAAATAAAATGTATGATGCCCAAAAAGCCAAAGGCTAACTCATCAATTGAAATATCAAAAATTTCAGGCATCTATCTCTCAATGAGATTTTCTTTGCTCAAAAGTTGCAAATGATACGTTGAATGTGGAGCCAAATGAAAAGCTTCAAAGAATTGTCATCAAGTACTTGTGGGAGGTCATATATGCATGTTTCTATAATTGAGATAGGTCACATAATCTAGTGCTAGTTGTGTATGCCTTGATTGAATTGATCATTGAAGCTTCACATTGGACTAAGGACTATCTCATTTTTGATATCCACACACAACACACAAGTCTATGTTCAATGAATGTCATATTCATTTGTGTGATTGTACTTGATTAAATGTGTTTTCACATGCTCAATCTTTGTTGATCAAACCCAAAAAGATTTTTGAGTGTTTTATCTGTTTTTGAAAGTGATTTTGTACTTTCTTGTCTTGTGTTTTTGGTCAAAATGCATTTTTTGTGTTTTTTTCTTCAAAAAACTGGTTCAGGGGTGGTTTCGCGAGAAGCTCGCGACTTAGAGCTTCCCGCGAAAAGAGCTTGAGGGAAATATTTTTTCATCCTGTCACATAGAAGGTATCGCGATTGTCTCGCGACTGTTTCGTGACAAACAGCTTCTTGCGAAATGCTGTTTGGCTAAAATTGGATCTTTCCAAATTTCGATAGAAGTTACCGCGACTGTCTCGCTACTGTCTCCCGACTTAGTGCTTCTCGCGAAAGTTTTGTGCTTCAGTGGCCCTTCTCGCGACTGTTTCGCGACTGTGTCGCTACTCCCTAACCCGCAAAAGACTGATTCTCAAATATTTCTCGTTTCCCTCGCTCAACCTTTGTCGAACCCTTTTTCAACCCAAGGTCATTTTTTTCTAAACCCATCATTTTCAAGCATTTTTTCTGCATTGTCAACTTCAAGGTATGTCTTCTAAAGCATTCTCCTTCAAGTTTCTCTTACTTTATGCAGAATTTTCGTTAGGGTTTCAAAAATTTGGGGTTTTTCGGAAACTTGGATATTTTGTAAAATTGGGTGAATTTTTGTCAAATCTTTTGTTTGAGCTGTGTCCCATTTGGTGTTTCTGCATCTGTGTTGGCCCCTTGTGGCATTTTATCATGTATTGAGGGTAGATTTTCCCATGTTCATGCATTATTTATGTCATATTTGCATTTATGCATGTTAGGTGTTCAACAACATGCCCAAATGACATTTTTATGTCAAATTGAAATCAAGTGATTTCCATCTGTGGGTTGTCACTTGTTTGACCATGCTTCACTCAATTTGGTCATTGATAGTGTGTTTCATGCACTTTGCACATGTTGCACACTCTTGTCACACATTTAGGCATACTTAGGCACCCCTCATGCATCTCATGTCACACACACATTAGCACATGCACACATATACACACACATGCACATTTGCTTAGGTCCATACATTGTGTCTATGCATTCAGCATATTGTTTGGAGTTGATTATGTCTTGTTCTATTTAGTGTTACTTCTGGTTTGACCTAACTTGAATCTAATCAAATTCTGTGTTCTGTGTGTTGTGCACTTGTCTCATGTTTTTTTTTTTTTTGCTCTGTTGCACAGATGTCTCCATTCAAGACTTTAGCTGTGAAAGGAGGCCGCAACAAAGGGAAAGAGCCGATCATTGATATTGATGCTGATTCACCTAGACCAAAGAGAGCTCGTTGCTCAACGGGAATTTTTTATCCTCACTTGTTTAAGTCTTATGCTGCTTTTGAATCCTACAAGAACCACTTTCAGGATGCTCCTTTGCTAGTTGAAAGGGGGGTTGATCAGCCATCACTCAGGGACACAAAAATACCCATTTGGTTTGCCACGAAAGATTGGAACTATCTGCTTTCAACTTTCGAGGATACATACGAAAACATGGTTAAGGAATTCTATGCCAATGCCAGTGTCATTGGAGAAGAGATTAAATGTTGGGTTCGAGGAAAGAGTTTTTCTGTCACACCAATGTACTTGGCGGAAATTCTACACATTAACCGGCCAATACTCCCCATACCACCGGTATATGATGAGCTGAACCTAGATGAAGAGTATCTCAAACAGTTTTTAGGAGCCAATTTGGAATTCTCCTCAAATAAGAAGTCAATCAATGTGGCATCCCTTTCTTCCGAATTACGACTTCTCTCAATGATCATGTGCAGCAATCTCTATCCCTTGTCTAGCACCGGATATATGAATCTTGGTTGAGCATTGTTTTTGAATGATCTGATCACGGACGTAGAGATTGATGTGTGCTCTCATATTTTTCACATTTTGGCAAAAACAGTTGACAGGACTGCTTCAAGGAATTGTATTCCTTTCTCTCGCCTTATTTCAAAGATTTTGAAGCTCAAAGGTGTCCGTCCATTGGAAGATGAACGTCCATATCCAAGGCCAAGTCCAATTAACATTCGTTCTCTCCATGCGAGTATGAGCCACACCAAGAAGAACACCAAGCAAGAAAGTCATGCACCATCGGGAACCTCGAGTTCTGCAACTCGTACCTATGATGAACAGTTCAACAATATCTTCATTGCTCTTCAAGAGATGAGTACAAAGATGTCCGGACTGGCGACTATCATGTACACTCACCACCGACGTCTTGATTCACAGTTCACATCACTCCAAACTCAGCTGGATGAAATTCAACGGAAGCTAGAAGAGAATGACTAGCTATTCCATGACAAAAAGGGGGAGATGATGTCATTGATAGGGGGAGTATGGTGATAGGGGGAGAAGAAGTCAACAGTTCCTATGTTTTGATGTTTTATGTTTACTGCTTTTGGTTTAAAGCTTCGATACTCTGTTTTTATTTAAGTATATTATCAGATGTTTCTTTTGTGTTATTCTCTATGCTTTGTAGCATACTTTGCATGTACCCATGTTGCTTTTGTAAGCTTTAAGGGTTTGTTTCATTGCATGTTTTGTAGGCTTTTATGGTTTGTGCCATGCATATGCAGTTCATTGTTTATGCAGCCTTTATGCTCGTGTTATTGAAGTTTAATGTCATACATTTTACTTCAGTACATCACTCTTGTGCCATTGTAGGATTGTTCTTAGATGCATATACGTTCTATGCATTGGTTGAGTGATGAACACTCTTGTGCCCTAGTAGGATTGTTCCTAGATGCAAATACTTCGTGTATTTCGTATTGGTTGAGTGTTGGACTTGCAAATGATACTCTTCATTTGAGCTTATCACCTTGCATGTCCGGATGGTCATTTCCTGTGTGAATGAGCATAGTGATCACTTTTGCGTAAGTGATTGCTTGTTTGATCTTGCCATGGTTTATTGTTTTTATTCCATTTCGCTTGATCACATTATATTTGCTCCATATGCATTTCAAGTTTTCTGCATACAATGATATTATTGTGTTGTTGTGTTTCAGGAGTTACTTGTTCATATGTCCAAGAGCTTATCAGAATCTAGAATTAGGTGTGAGTGAGTTTTGCCTTTGTTCCCAAACTCACGTTTAAGTTTAGAGTCTGTTTTAGGGTTTTGTCACGGAATAGCCAAAAGGGGAGATTGTAAAGTTGTTATTTACAACTATGTTTTTTGTTGGCTTTTATTCCGTGCCAAATTTGATTGTAATTATTATCAATCGTTTATACCCTGTATTTGTTGTGGGATTTGTTGTAAAGGTTGTGTGATAGAGAGAGTGTGTGAAGACTCAAGCATTTGGAGGCTGAAGGATTCTCGCGGGTATGTCGCGACCTAGCTTCCCGCAAAGTGAAGCATGTGCCCTGCACGTGCTGGAATGCGAAGAGTCAGACCAGGTGGAGACAGCTGTCTCTCGCGAGTATCTCACGGGCAAGGCCTTCCCGCGAGATACCCGCGAGACAAGCTGTTCTGCCAGCCTGTACTGACTGACTCACACATTTTGCACCTATCCTATATATACCTTCATTACCCACAAATGTTGAGGAATGCTTCAGAGAGAAAACCCTAGCCAAACACATTGGGAATTAGAGATTGTCATCCCCACCTTTCTCTATACACTTGCTTGTGGTATCTCCTCAACCCTTCCCTCTCCATTTCCATACCATTGAGAGGTTGATAGCCCAAACACTTACCACATCCTTTGAGAGTGTTGAGTGACGTTTTGGTGCTGCTGGGAAGCATTGGAAGAAGCCTGGAATGGCAGATGCAACATGGAGCTTGTTGCGGGATCCGAGGTGCTAGACAAGAGACGGTTCCGAGAAGCCTTATTGGAGTAGGAGCTCGGAGGGCTTAGGTACATTGGGTAGATTAGGCTTGAAGGGTCTCTTGCTAACCCATGTATCCCAACTGATTGTCTAGTGGATCGATTTTCGCTTGGAGGGCGGCGGAGAGGTTTTTCGCCGAGTTCTTCGGTTTCCTCTTCGAGAACACGTCTTGGTGTTTTCTGTGTTTGCATCCTTCTTCCCTACTCTTTTATATTCCATTATACTGCTGTGTTGCTTAGTTTATGGATTAGAGTAGCTTTGTGTTCATCCGCTTGCTTTTACACTATTCCACACTTTGTATTAAAGTTGTGTAAAATCTATCGAGCCGTAATTTTAATTGGGGGTCTAAACAGCTCTTGTGTTTTCAACACATTTTTGAGCTTTCAAAGTGAAACACATATGTCCTAACAATCTCCCCCTTTGGCAATCCGTGACAAAACCACAACAAACAAATGAGCATATGAGAGAAGTCATAAATCACTCAACTCATATTCACTTGTTGAATACAATAAAATCTATCCTAACACAAACTCTTGAAAAACTTTGCAAGAAGAGAGTTTATGGCAAGTAGACTTTGACAACCTATATTTCTGAAACACTTTAAACAAAACTCATCAAAGCATCTTAGTATGAAGCAGAAATAATAGATTGCATACAAAATATAAGAACCATGTGTATAAAGAAAGAAAAGAAACAACACATGTAAGGGTTAGGTGAAAGAAACATACATCAACATATAAAGAAGAATAAGTACAATGTATGTCAATAACTGGTCACAAGATGCAATGGTACAAGAAGAAGGAGGTTAGCACTCCCCCTAACAAGATGAAACATATCTCCCCCTTACAAAGGCATGTATTTCTCCTCCTAACATGTAGAATCTTAAACAGAAACCACATTTTCTCCACAATTTCTCCCCATTTTTGTCATGATTGACAAAGGGTACAAGAAGCTAGAAAGCTTCACCCGAGAAACATAAAGATGATCAATGATGATCAAGGGGACCCAAGAAATCCATATAAATGCATGAATGTAATGAAACAAGATGCTTTGGATGACAAGATAACGGAAAGATGCAAAACATGTGAAAAACAAATCTCTCAACAAGAAAAATGTTAACCACATTGATCCCAAAAATACACACACTAAACAAGTCTAACCAATTTTATATTTCAAAAATAAGCCAAGACAATTTAGTGAGCATACATAAACACATGTAAAACCTTGTGATGGTCAAATCACATTGTACCTGCACATGTATCAAGAGTAGCAAAGAATATTGCGTATTGTGTGTGAAAAACATCACAAGATTGCATAAGTGTATACATGTTATGACGATTTGAGGTATGAGAAAATTACTTTAACTCACACACAATCATAACTGTTTGATGGAGACTATCACCTTTGAGGTACATCCTATAACTCCCATATCTCCTAGAATACATGCTTGCAATCATATTTAAAGCATTTTTTATCTTTTTGCTTTTTATTTTTTTTTTGCATATTTTTTCTTTTATTTAGCATATCATGCATGGGCATATAAGAGAAAGAAAAGAAATACCCAATGATAATTGACATTCCAATTTTACTATGCCAAAGCACACAAATGTCTTGACATCACACTTTTGCTATACCGAAACATACAGATGTCTTTCATAATTGGCAGGCAACAGTGGTGAGATGGTTATTTATGCCTTTTACTTAGGATTTTCTAATCCTACCCGTCAAAGAGAGTGATACGAGTGTTAAGTACAAGAGATAACTTAATCTTACTCATCACAAATAAGAGCCACAAAGCTCACTTGCTTAGTTGTGCATAGAGATGCTTATCTAAGCTACAAGAGATACAAAGTTTAGAAAAATTTGTTTCAATGGCCATCCAAGGTACACAAGTACCAATGTACACAAACACACACTGTTTTTGTATTTTTTTTTCCCTTTTTATTTTTATTTTGAAAAAAAAAAAAAAAAAAAACTAAACAACCAAACAAAAATAGACAAACAACATGAAAGCACGAAAGAAAGATGCATATGCATGAAAGCATGATAGAAAGATGCAGATGCATGAAAGCATGATTCCAAAAAATAGTAAGAAATCAAGAAAAAAGAGTTCTACTTTAGATAGAAAGAATTAAAGCAAAGGACAAACAAAAAAGACAATTAAGTCTTAGGCTTATTTCTCACCTGCACAGCACTAGTCTTTGGCCGTGAAGATGAAAAGGCACGTGTCCTAGTATGTCTACTAAAAGACATAGAAGAATTAGAATTCTCTTGAAATTGAGTTAAAAAGCTCAAAACTTTTAATAACTCTCCAAACAAAGGTGTAGGTCCTTGAGAGGAAATCTGTGACCGTTTGGACAATTGCTTATGATGATACAACTTACAGCAATTAGGACAAATGTGTCCAGAAACACCACAATGGTGACAAACATGAGGTCTAATAAAGGATTTAGATTAGACAAATTAGTTTTGGATTTCATACCTTTATCACCTTTCTCAAATTGGAGCATAAAGACAGTCTTTGATCCGGAAGTCGTGGAAGAGGAGGGCCTAGAGGAAACAACATATCCTAAGCCAGTCTTATCAGAACTAGGCTTTTAAGCACTTAATACTTTATCAAGCTTTGCACTAGACATCCTCTCTATTTGAGTTCTAGCTTGACTAAGCTCTCCCTCAAGATTCTTAACCTTCTCTTCTAATGAGGTATTCTCCACAACAAGAGTCTCAACTAACCTTGTAGTCTCATCTAATTTGACTAACAAGTCAGCTTTTTCAATTTTTACCTCATTAAGCTCTTTTCTACAAAGATGAGAAGTCTTTTCAGATTTTATGAATTCAGTGCATAGCTTATCATAGGCTTCCTGAAGGGTCAACTTCTTGGGTACTTCATTATCAGAAGAATCCTCAATGTCACTAGCACTCTCCACAATCACCTTATTGGTTGAGGCAGCAAAGGCCATAACGTGACGACATTCATCCACATACTCATCAGAATAGTCATTCTCATTATCACTCCAAGTAGCAACCAACCCTTTATCTTTTGACTTTTTGGTCTTTTCCTTCATGAGGTAGTTTGGGCACTCTATCCTCATATGATCAAAACCTTTGCACTCATGGCATTGAATAAATGGTTTCTCATTCTTGCCCTTCCTAGAGGATTTAGGTTTCCTAGGAGGTTTGCCCTTATCCTTTTTTTTTAAATTGAAGAAACTTGATAATCTCATCAGTTATGAAGGTTCGATCCTTATCATCATCATCATCTTCATCTTCATCTTCACTTTCATTTTCATCTTCAGAGTCCTCAATCTCTTCCTCTATACCCTTAATAGCCAAGTTTTTACTCTTTCCACCTTTTCCTATTGAGCCTAATCTCATCTCATAGGTTTGAAGGTTACCTACAAGCTTAGTCAAAGGAAGTCGATCAATGTCCTTCATTTCCTCAATGACAGTGATCTTGGCAAGGAATCTTTCAGGTAAGGACCTAAGGATTTTCCTCACACTTTTGGATTCTACTATAGATTCTCCAGGGTTGAAGGCAGAATTCACAATATCTTTAAGTTTAGCATAGAACTCATCAAGGTCTCATCCTCCTCCATCCTTATTTCTTCAAAACTACTCGTGAGTCTTTGAAGCTTCACAATCTTTACTGCCTTGGTACCTTCATAGGTGGTCTCAAGAATGATCCATGCTTCCTTAGCAACTTCCGTAGATGATATTTTCTTGAATTCCTCATTGGTCACTCCACAAAACAAAGCATTCAAGGCCCTACTATTGAAATTTACCGCTATGATTGTTGCATCATCCCAATCCACCAGCACTTCTTTAGGCTTAATCTAGCCAACTTCAACAGCTTGCCATACCTGTTCACCTAGAGCCTGCAAAAATACTTTCATACGAACTTTCCAGTACATATAATTAGTGCCATCAAATAAAGGAGGAATCAAAAGAGATTGTCCACGATCCATGACAACGGGGGTCAAGGATCACACTCAAGAAATTAATCCAATTAGAGTGCACCCGCTCTGATACCACTTGTTGGGAAATTTAGACCCCAGTTGATATAATTAACAAGTTTTAACTCCAAGTTGTTAATTAGATTTATTATGAATAAAACTTGTTAAAACAAACAAACATCAATATCATGTCAATAATGAATGCAGCGGAAAAGTAAATAAGACAAGATATGATGACTTAGGAAAACCAATTAAACAAACTAGTTTCACAGTAAAAAAACCTGGGGGGAAACCTTCCCGAAAAGCAATCTACTATAGTAAAGAGAAGTTTCAGATCTAGTACAAAACCTTTGTCCCTAGACTCTACAATCCCCGTACATGAACTCACAACAGAAACCTTCTACCGCTTTAGAATCTCTAAACTCTTCAATATATGAACGCCACCCTTTTGATGCACAGATCCCAGTACGTGACTAACCAAAGATGCACGAATCCCAGTACATGACTCACTCACCAACTTGAGGAAGAAGAATGTTGGCTGCAAAGTTCTTCATCAACAATGAAGATCAAGAAGAACTTGGTTACAAAACCCTAAGGCGCAAAGATGCAGTAGCTTCTTTTAGAGAGAATAAGGCATCGGTCACCTTTTGCATATGTTCTCCTTGTATTCTGTTACGTGACGGCCTCTAAAATAAGCCTTATATAGGTCTAGGGTTGTGAAAAAAGAAATCCTACACATACATGTCAGCATGGGCCGAAAATCAGATTTGAAAATCTGAATTCCCATAACCTCGATCGATCGGGAGGTGTCGAGATTTAAACTTCGATAGATACAGCTATTGAGAAGCTATCGAGGAGCTATCAAGGAGACAGGAGCGTTCTCGATCGATCCACCAGCTGTCTCAGCTATCGAGATTACGATAAGAAGAAGTTGAAAATCTCGATAGATAGCCTAGCTGTCGAGTGGAGCTATCGAGCTATTTGTCTACAAGTGTTGACTATCTGTCCAACTTTAATGAATAACTTTTTTTCACTTGTTTCTTTGTCCAATCTTCATGGCCTTAATACTAGACTTGAACAACACGTTTCTTGAAGTATTAAATATATCCTAAATCTAACCAATTACAAGTAAAGTGCGTTTCGTCAAAGGATTAGCCAACTACATAAAAGAATGACATAAGTTCTTAACAAGTGAAACACATGTGTCCTAACACTATTCAAGGGTCTCACTCTACTATTCAACTACTAATTAGTTTTATCTACAGTATTTTCAGCAAAAAGTTTTCAACTTCAGCTAATTAAGCTTTTCCTAAACAGACTGCTTATGTAAAACTTTTTAACACTACATTTTTTAAACTATAAATATACTTTAACACACTTTTGAAAAAGAAAATAAAAAACCTCAAAAAAGTTAAATAAATTAATACAAAACACACACTTAGTATATAGCTTAGCTGTGAAAAAAATCATAATGAATGTTTATGAATAATGTTAGGATTCGACATCCAAAAATCAATCTTAGAAAAATGTTTTTATGAATATGAATTATGGTAATGGCTCTAATTTTCAACCAACTCAACTTGATATAATATATTTCAGAAATCTCTATATGTGAGCAGAAAATCAGGGGTGCAATACAGATATACAATGAATATACTCACCAACCGTAAGGTGAATTGCTAGTGATGATTGATCAGAGACGCACGCCACACTCTCTTAATGGTATCCTTTCATGCAAAAACAATCATAACTTCTAATTAGGGATGGCAATTTTTCCTCATATCCATAACACATCCATGGCCCGCTTAATTTGGGTAAGTCTTGACTCAACCCAATTAAACATTTGGGTTAAATGAGTAAAGACCCATTTAGGTAGTCCAATTAATGAATCTTAATGGTTAAACTTGCCATACATAGATTTCGACTCGTGTTCGACATTATCCCCCAACCGTTGAGGGTTTTTCACTCGGCAAAGCGTGTTTGGTGCAAATATGCAAAAAGTGTGTGACAATCTGTACAATACTTGGGTGATATGTGTGTGAGAGAATATTTTAACCTATATTCACTTTTAAGAAGTCTCCACCAATCATTGAGATTCTATATTGTAATTGATTACCTTATCTAATTGATTTTATTTCCTAATTTAACTAAGAAACTCCTAAGGGATTTTAAGTTAAAATAGAAAATAAAAGAACGTCCCAAAGTAGAAATCAAAAATTCGGAAGTTCGGTTACATATGGGGAAGGTGTTAGGCACCCCACAATGCCTATCCAAAAGATTAGAACCTCATTTCGACTTTAATTTTAAACACCATCATTTAAAAAACAAATTTCAATTTTTGGCATTTGGTGTTAAATGAAAATAGATATTATGCATGTGCAATAAAAGGAAACAAGTCTATCCTAAGATGACATTCGAATGAATGACATATATAATCTACCCAAAAGTGACTTGTGGACACATGGCATACGTAATCTACCCTTGGGAGACATGTAAATAATGAATGACATGTATACTTTATCATAGGATGACATGTATTTATCCTGAGATAACAGGTGAATGCATGACATATATATAGGAATCTATCATAAAATGACATATGAATGCATGACATGTATAATCTACCCTAGGATGACATGTGAGCATGTATGCAAGTGCAAAATGCATGGACATGTGAACAATTTATTTCAGAAACAAGATTAAAAAGTGTAAAGTTGTGATTTAAAACTATGTATATGTTGGCTATAATTCCGTGTCAAATTTGATTGTAATTTTGTTCGATCATTTCCCTATATTTTTGGGGGATTTTATGTAAGGGCTGTGTGTGAGAGTTTGGTGAAGAATTTTTGAAGAAGTGGTTTTTGAAACTTGGTCATGACTACTGAGCTGCGAAACAAGCCACGTGAGAAGCACATGCTGGAATTTGAAAAGTCCTTGACAGGATAGATTTCACGAGTGATTTATGACTCATGCCAAGTCGTGAGTGACCCATGAAACTCACTGCCTGTTGCTTTTTGAAGTGTGATTTTTCCCATTTTTTTCCAACACTAAATAAACCCTCATTACCCACGAAATGTGAGAAGAAGAAGGAGTATTTTCAGAAGAAACTTTTGAGAGAGAAACCCTAGCCAAACTCATGAGAGTTAGAGATTGTTTTTCTCACAATCCTCTACATTATTTCTCTAAAGTTTCCATCTACTCCCACCTCTCCATTTACATATACTTGAGAGGTTCTTAGCCTAAGTGATAACTAAATATTAATCACTCGCAATTTGTGTCACAGAATTCCACACCGCATACAGAGAATATTGATTAAATACGTGAGTCATGATGTTCATTCTTATGGACTAGGTGCTTCACCTCAAAGTTAGACCACAAAGTGAATAACCATTGACTCTTTCTCTCTCTCTCTTTTTTTTTTTTTTTTTAACTTAATAAAAAAAAAATTAGAGTAGACTTTGACTTTGGAATGGTCTAAATAAAAACTATACTTAAAGTAATACACAAAAGCACTTATCAAACTAAAAAAAAAAAAAAAGTGTAATTCACTCAGTTGCCTATAAAGTTAATTGCTCGAAGGAATTTGTACTTGCACACCCAAAATTATTAAAACTTATAATCAGCACTCCAATATTAACAAAGATTACATCACATCTAACAAGAAAAAATATTACAAATTGCACCTAACTTGACTTTTCAAACAAGTGGTTAATTGCAAGTCATAATTTATTCGTTATAATAACATCTACAAGTAACCCAAGTTAAAGCCTAACAACTTGCCCCAATGTATGTGACCCTCTAAGTACTGAGGACTTGGCTTAATAATTCTCTAATTGAGTATTGCCTTATGATTGAATTATTAATCATTGCCAACCTCCTTTTATTGTTCATTTCACTCTAGCTTATTTGATAAGCTTTTAAATTTCAAATTATGGCTACATTTGGCGTTAGCATAAAAAGGAAGCTTTTTTTTACTATTTAGCTTGTTATTGCTACTATTCATCTTATATTTGCTACTATTCAGCGTACTTTGCCTATTATTCATGTGTTTTACTCTACTATTCTATTACTTTTTAGTTTTATCTACAGTATTTTCAACAAAATGTTTTCAATTTCAGCTAATTCAGCTTTTCCCAAACAGACCTCTTATGTACAACTTTTTAAAACTAGGTTTTTTAAACTATAAATATACTTTAACACACTTTTGAAAAAAAAAAAAAAAAAAACCTCAAAAAGGTTTGTAAAGTTGTGATTTACAACTATGTGTTTTGTTGGCTTTTATTCCGTGCCAAATTTGATTGTAATTACTATCAATTGTTTATACCCTGTATTTGTTGTGGGAATTGATGTAAGGGTTGTGTGATAGAGAGTGTATGAAGACTCAAGCAATTTGGAAGCTGAAGGAATATCGCGGGTATGTCGCGACTAAGCTTCCCGCAAAGTGAAGCATGTGCCCTGCACATGCTGGAATGCGAAGAGTCAGGACAGGTGGAGACAGCTGTCTCTCGCGAGTATCTCGCGGGTAAGGCCTTCCCGCGAGACACCCGCGAGATATGCTGTTCTGCTAACCTGTACTGACTGACTCACACATTCTGCACCTATCCTATATAAACCCTCATTACCCATAAATGTTGAGGAATGCTTCAGAGAGAAAACCCTAGCCAAACACATTTGCAATTAGAGATTGTCATCCCCACCTTTCTCTATACACTTGCTTGTGGCATCTCCTCAACCCTTCCCTCTCCATTTCCACACCATTGAGAGGTTGATAGCCCAAATACTTACCACACCCTTTGAGAGTGTTGAGTGACGTTTTGGTGCTGCTGGGAAGCATTGGAAGCAGCTTGGAATGGCAGATGCAACATGGAGCTTGTTGCGGGATCCGGGGTGCTAGACAAGACACGGTTCTGAGAAGCCTTGTTGGAGTAGGAGCTTGGAGGGCTTAGGTACATCGGGTAGATTAGGCTTGGAGGGTCTCTTGCTTACTCATGTATCCCAACTAATTGTCTAGTGGATCGATTTCCGCTTGGAGGGCGGCGGAGAGGTTTTTCACCGAGTTCTTCGGTTTCCTCTTCAAGAACACGTCTCGGTGTTTTCTGTGTTTGCATCCTTCTTCCCTACTCTTGTTTAATTCCATTATACTGCTGTGTTGTTTAGTTTATGGATTAGAGTAGCTTAATTGTTCATCCGCTCGCTTTTACACTATTCCGCACTTTGTATTAAAGTTGTGTAAAATCTATCGAGCCGTAATTTTAATCGTGGGGGTCTAAACAGCTCTTGTGTTTTTCAACACGTTTTCGAGCTTTCAAGGTTAAATAAATTAATTCCAAACACACACTTAGTATATAGCTTAGCTTTGAAAAAAATCATAATGAATGTTTTTGAGTAATGTTAGGATCCGACATCAAAAATTCAATCTTAGAAAAATGTTTTTATGAATATGAATAATGGTAATGGCTCTAATTTTCAATGAGCCCAACTTGATATACTATATTTCAGAACACTCTATATGTGAGCAGAAAATAAGGGGTGCAATACAGATATACAATGAATATACTCACCAATTGTAAGGTGAATTGCTAGTGATGATTAATCGGAGACGCATGCCGCGCTCTCTCGATGGTATCCTTTCATGCACAAATAATCATAACTTCCAGTTAGGGATGACAATTTTTCCTCATATGCATTAACACATCCATGGCCTGCTTAATTTGGGTAAGTCTTGACTCAACCCAATTAAACATTTGGGTTAAATGAGTAAAGCCCCATTTAGGTAGTCCAATTAATGAGTCTTAATGGTTAAACCTGTCGTACATAGATTTCGACCCGTGTTCGACATTATCCCCCATCCGTTGAGGGTTTTTCACTCGGCAAAGCGTGTTTGGTGCAAATATGCAAAAAGTGTGTGACCATCTGTACAATACTAGGGTGATATGTGTGAGAGAGAATATTTTAACCTATATTCACTTTTAAGAAGTCTCCACCAATCATTGAGATTCTTTGGTGTAATTGATTACCTTATCGAATTGATTTTATTTCCTAATTTAACTAAGAAACTCCTAAGGGATTTTAAGTTAAAATAGAAAATTAAAGAACGTCCCAAAGTAGAAATTAAAAATACAGAAGTTCGATTACATATGGGGAAGGTGTTAGGCACCCCACAATACCTATCCAAAAGATTAGAACCTCGTTTCGACTTTAATTTTAAACACCATCATTTAAAAATAAAAAAAAATTCAATATTTGGCATTTGGTGTGAAATGAAAATAGATATTATGCATGTGCAATAAAAGGAAACAAGTCTATCCACAAATGACATTTGAATGAATGACATATATAATCTACCCAAAAGTGACTTGTGGATGCATGGCATACGTAACCTACCCTTGGGAGACATGTAAATAATGAATGACATATATACTTTATCATAGGATGACATGTATTTATCCTGAGATAACAGGTGAATGCATGACATGTATAATCTACCCTAGGATGACATGTGAGCATGTATGCATGTGTAAAATGCAAGGACATGTGATCAATTTATTTCAGAAACAAGATTAAAAAGTGTAAAGTTGTGATTTAAAACTATGTATATGTTGGCTATAATTTCGTGTCAAATTTGATTATAATTTTGTTCAATCATTTCCCTATATTTTTGTGGGATTTTATGGCTGTGTGTGAGAGTTCGCTAGAGAATCTGTTAAGAAGTGGTTTTCGCGACTTGCTCATGACTACTGAGCCGCGAAACAAGCCACGTGAGAAGCATATGCTAGAGTTTGAAAAGTCCTTGACAAGATAGATTTCACGAGTGATTCGCGACTCATGCCAAGTCGCAAGTGACCAACGAAACTCACTGCCTGTTGCTTTTTGAAGTGTGATTTTTCCCATTTTTTTCCAACACTATATAAACCCTCATTACCCACGAAATGTAAGAAGAAAAATGAGTATTTTCAAAAGAAACTTTTGAGAGAGAAACCCTAGCCAAACACATGAGAGCTAGAGATTGTTTTTCTCACAATCCTCTACATCATTTCTCTAAAGTTTCCATCTTTTCCCACATCCCCATTTACATATACTTGAGAGGTTCTTAGCCCAAGTGATAACTCAATATTAATCACTCACAATTTGTGTCACAGAATTCCACACCACATAAAGAGAATATTGATTAAATACGCGAGTCATGATGTGCATTCTTATGGATTGGGTCCTTCACCTCAAAGTTAGACCATAAAGTGAATAACCTTTGACTTTTTTTTTTTTTCTTTTTTTTTTTTTTACTTAATAATAAAAATTAGAGTAGACTTTGACTTTGACAAGGTCTAAATTAAAATTATACTTAAAGTAATACACAAAAGCACTTATCAAACTCAAAAAAAAAAAAAAAAGTGTAATTCACTCAGTTGCCTATAAGGTTAATTGCTCGAAGGAATTTGTACTTGCACACCAAAATTATCAAAACTTATAATCAGCACTCCAATCTTAACAAAGATTACATCACATCTAACATGAAAAAATATTACAAATTGCACCTAACTTGACTTTTCAAACAAATGGTTAATTGCAAATCATAATTTATTCGTTATAATAACATCTACAAGTAACCCAAGTTAAAGCCTAACAACTTGCCCCAATGTATGTGACTCCTCTAAGTACTGAGGACTTGGCTTAATAATTCTCTAATTGAGTATTACCTTATGATTGAATTATTAATCATTGCCAACCTCCTTTTATTGTTCATTTCACTCTAGCTTATTTGATAAGCTTTTAAATTTTAAATTATGGCTGCATTTGGCATTAGCATAAAAAGGAAGCTTTTTTTTACTATTTAGCTTGTTATTGCTACTATTCTTCTTATATTTGCTACTATTCAGCTTACTTTGCCTATTATTCATGTGTCTCACTCTACTATTCTACTACTTTTTAGTTTTATCTACAGTATTTTCAACAAAATGTTTTCAATTTCAGCTAATTCAGCTTTTCCCAAACAGACCTCTTATGTACAACTTTTTAAAACTACATTTTTTAAACTATAAATATACTTTAACACACTTTTGAAAAAAAAAAAAAAATCCTCAAAAAAGTTAAATAAATTAATTCCAAAAACACACTTAGTATATAGCTTAGCTTTGAAAAAAATCATAAAGAATGTTTATGAGTAATGTTAGGATCCGACATCAAAAATTCAATCTTAGAAAAATGTTTTTATAAATATGAACAATGGTAATGGCTCTAATTTTCAACGAGCCCAACTTGATATACTATATTTCATAATACTCTATATGTGAGCAGAAAATCAGGGGTGCAATACAGGTATACAATGAATATACTCACCAATTGTAAGGTGAATTGCTAGTGATGATTAATCGGAGACGCATGTTGCGCTCTCTCGATGGTATCCTTTCATGCACAAACAATCATAACTTCCAGTTAGGGATGACAATTTTCCCCATATCCATTAACACATCCATGGCCCGCTTAATTTGGGTAAGTCTTGACTCAACCCAATTAAACATTTGGGTTAAATGAGTAAAGACCCATTTAGGTAGTCCAATTAATGAGTCTTAATGGTTAAACTTGTCGTACATAGATTTCGACCCGTGTTTTACATTATCCCCTATCCGTTGAGGGTTTTTCACTCGGCAAAGCGTGTTTGGTGCAAATATGCAAAATGTGTGTGACATTGTGTACAATACTAGGGTGATATGTGTGTGAGAGAATATTTTAACCTATATTCACTTTTAAGAAGTCTCCACCAATCATTGAGATTCTTTGGTGTAATTGATTACCTTATCTAGTTGATTTTATTTCCTAATTTAACCGAGAAACTCCTAAGGGATTTTAAGTTAAAATAGAAAATAAAAGAACGTCCCAAAGTAGAAATCAAAAATTCAGAAGTTCGATTACAAATGGGGAAGGTGTTAGGTACCCCACAATACCTATCCAAAAGATTAGAACCTCGTTTCGACTTTAATTTTAAACACCATCATTTAAAAAAAAAAAAAAATCAATATTTGGCATTTGGTGTTAAATGAAAATAGATATTATGCATGTGCAATAAAAGGAAACAAGTCTATCCTAAAATGACATTTGAATGAATGACATATATAATCTTCCCAAAAGTGACTTGTGGATGCATGGCATACGTAACCTACCCTTGGGAGAGATGTAAATAATGAATGACATATATACTTTATCATAGAATGACATGTATTTATCCTGAGATCATAGGTGAATGCATGACATGTATATAGGAATCTATCATAAAATGACATATGAATGCATGACATGTATAATCTACCCTAGGATGACATGTGAGCATGTATGCATGTGTAAAATGCATGGACATGTGATTAATTTATTTCAGAAACAAGATTAAAAAGTGTAAAGTTGTTATTTAAAACTATGTAAATGTTGGCTATAATTCCGTGTCAAATTTGATTATAATTTTGTTCAATCATTTCCCTATATTTTTGTGGGATTTTATGGCTTTGTGTGAGAGTTCGATGAAGAATCTGTGAAGAAGTGGTTTTCGTGACTTGCTCGTGACTACTGAGCCACGAAACAAGCCACATGAGAAGCACATGGTGGAGTTTGAAAAGTCCTTGACAAGATAGATTTCACGAGTGATTCGCGACTCATGCCAAGTCGCAAGTGACCAACGAAACTCACTGCCTGTTGCTTTTTGAAGTGTGATTTTTCCCATTTTTTTCCAACACTATATAAACCCTCATTACCCACGAAATGTAAGACGAAAAATGAGTATTTTCAGAAGAAACTTTTGAAAGAGAAACCCTAGCCAAACACATGAGAGTTAGAGATTGTTTTTCTCACAATCCTCTACATCATTTCTCTAAAGTTTCCATCTATTCCCACATCTCCATTCACATATACTTGAGAGGTTCTTAGCCCAAGTGATAACTCAATATTAATCACTCACAATTTGTGTCACAGAATTCCACACCACGTAAAGAGAATATTGATTAAATACGCGAGTCATGATGTGCATTCTTATGGACTGGGTCCTTCACCTCAAAGTTTGACCATAAAGTGAATAACCTTTGGCTCTCTCTTTTTTTTTTTTTTTTTTTTTTTTTTTTTTTTAATTTAATAATAAAAATTTGAGTAGACTTTGACTTTGACAAGGTCTAAATTAAAATTATACTTAAAGTAATACACAAAAGAACTTATCAAACTCAAAAAAAAAAAAAAAAAAAAAGTATAATTCACTCAGTTGCCTATAAGGTTAATTGCTCGAAGGAATCTGTACTTGCACACCCAAATTATTAAAACTTATAATCAACACTCCAATCTTAACAAAGATTACATCACATCTAACAAGAAAAAATATTATAAATTGCACCTAACTTGACTTTTCAAACAAATGGTTACTTGCAAGTCATAATTTATTCGTTATAATAACTTCTACAAGTAACCCAAGTTAAAGCCTAACAACCTACCCCAATGTTTGTGACCCCTTTAAGTACCGAGGACTTGGCTTAATAATTCTCTAATTAAGTATTGCCTTATGATTGAATTATTAATCATTGCGTGGGTTCCAGTTAGCTCAACTGGTAAAGTCTCTGATGGTTGTATAAGAGATCTGGGGTTCAATCCCCGCCTACAGAAAAAACTAATTGGTGTCTTGGTCTGATAATAAAGAGTAATTATCAGGAGCGGACGCCATAGGTTGAAACTCTCTCAAAAAGAAAAAAAATTATTAATCATTGCCAACCTCCTTTTATTGTTCATTTTTCTTTAGCTTATTTGATGAGCTTTTAAATTTTACATTATGGTTGCATTTGGCATTAGCATAAAAAGGCGGCTTTTTTTTACTATTTAGCTTGTTATTGCTACTATTCATCTTATATGTGTTACTATTCAGCTTACTTTTGCTATTATTCATGGGTCTCACACTGTTATTCTACTACTTTTTTGTTTTATCTACAATATTTTTAGCATAATGTTTTCAATTTCAGCTAATTAAGATTTTCCCAAACAGACTTCTTATGTACAACTTTTTAAAACTACATTTTTTAAACTATAAATATACTTTAACACACTTTTGAAAAAAGAAGAAGAAGAAGGTATAATTCACTTAGTTGCCTATAGGGTTAGTTGCACGAAGGAATCTATACTTGCACACCCAAATTATTAAAACTTATAATCATCACTCCAATCTTAACAAAGATTACATCACATCTAACAAGAAAAAGATTACAAATTGCACCTAACTTGATTTTTCAAACAAATGGTTACTTGCAAGTCATAATTTATTCGTTATAATCACATCTACAAGTAACCCAAGTTAAAGCCTAACAACCTGCCCCAATGTTTGTGACCCCTCTAAGTACCGAGGACTTGGCTTAATAATTCTCTAATTGAGTATTGCCTTATGATTGAATTGTTAGTCATTGCCAACCTCCTTTTATTGTTCAAGAGTTGGTGTATATGAGGCTTACTTGTTAGGGGGTCTTAGGTTACCTCTCAATGCTTTCGATAGGGAGATCCTCCATAGGCTAGGTGTAGGTCTAAACTAACTTAACCCTAATGCATGGAGGCTCATTGTATCTATACAAGTATTATGGAGAAAGGTCTTTAACAAGAACCGTCCTCTTATTGTGGACGAGTTCCTATATTGCTATAAACCCTCTGAAATAAGACAATCCCTAGGTTTCTATCAGCTTTCAGCTAGGGGTTCTAGTTGTAGGTTGATAAGGTCCCTTCCCTCATCTGATAAGAGGTGGAAGATGAAGTTTTTCTTCGTCTCAAGGTTTTGGGCAGGGAACCCTGTCGAGGTAGGTAGGGACCATTCCCTCCCTACACTGGTGAGATGGGTCGTCTACGTCTTCAGGGTTTGTTGTTTTCTATTGCTCGTCTTACTTGTTCCATTATATTTACCTAACTTCATTTTTTTTTTTTAGCTGTATGACAACCCTTTTTAACCAAATTCTTCCTAGACCGCATCCAAAAACATGTTTTTTTGCAAATAGGAGCTTTCACTTTTTGGTGACACTTCATCGTCTAGCGGCTTGAAGGCTTGGACCTGAGTCTATAGAAGAAGCATTAGCCTATGAGCGTACCACCCGTCAACGTAAGTTATTTATTTTGTTGCATTCTGGTTGGTTAGCTCGTCTAGACTATGATGCTCCTCTTTCCCATATAGGAATGGAAACCATAAAGGAAAACAAGGGAAAAGGTGTTTCTGGTGATGAAAGTGTTTAGCCTGGGACTGAGGCTCCTACTCAAACTCATCCCCCTTCCTCGTCTACATTGAAGCTCGTCCTTCCAGTTTTGTTAGAGAAAAGGAAGGTTGTATCTAAGAAATTGGACACGGGTAATCTTCCTAGCAGTCGAGGCAACAAGAAACAGAAGGTTGACTCCTCGACATCGTCCATTACTCCTATCGTGCTTCTTGACCCTACTAATCTTGCGGCCAATCCTACAGTCTCTAAGGTTAAATATTCCCTTCCTCATTCTGGTGCAAATCTGTCCAAATCTTCACCTACTGGGCCCCCTGATAGTGGCCCAATGACCCTCTTAAGGATTGAAGGTCTAGTTTGGGACAAATTCAAGCAGGTAGTGATTGACAAAGACATTGCCATCTACTATGACATGTCTGTGAAGGAGTTTAAATAGTCTACTATTCACAATCTCTTCAAGGTATTTTGACTCATCCTTAGCCATACTAAAATTGAACTTTATTCTTTTTATCTCACGTCCATATTTCCTAATACAAGCCATGTCCAAGTTTATGGTGGCGTCTAGGCAAGCCTATGAGTTGGACAAGGATAGGATCAAGCTAGAGGCAATGGTTCGTGACATAGAGAATCAATCTAGCCGCAAGACGGGGGAAAGGATGAAGCTGGAGGACGAGGTGAAGGAGTCGAAGAGTCTGGCTAAGGAGCTGAGGACTAATATTATGGAGAAGGAAACTCGTCTAGACCACCTATAAAAGCAAAATGACGAGCTTAGGTCCTCTTTGAGCAAATTCAGAGATGAAGTGATTAAGGAATTCAAGATGTCCAAGGAGTTCACTGACCTCTTGGACGAAAATTATGTTGCAGGCTTTAAGGATTTTCGTATGGATGCCATTGAATCATTTCCTAGGGTGGACTTTGATTCTATCAAGCTCCATACTATAGCTAAGAGTTCCTTACTCCAGACAAGCTTGGAGGACGTGAATATTGAGGACGATGCTTCTACCCCTCATCCAGCGAAGGATGGCTCAAAGTTTGGAGGCAATGCCCCCGGTGGTTTATCCCAATAAATTAAGTTTTAAGCAAAAATTTACTTTCCTTTATTTGCTTTCTTTCCTCTTCTCTCTCTCTCTTTTTTTTTTTTTTTTTTTGGGGGGGGGGGGGGGTCCATTGTTTTGGACCATTAAATTTTATTTTCAAGTACATTACCTCGTCTATGTTTAAGGATGGGGTCTCATACAATTTCCTTTTTTTAGGCTTGTTACTTTAAAGGGTTTTTGGATTATGGTCGTCTACCCTTAGTTCATCTATAACTATATTGTCGTCCATGTTTGAATGCCTGTTTTTGTTTCTGTTGCCAATTTTAATATCCAAGTATTTTCTCATCCATAGTTAGGTCTTTACTTTAGAGTGGTTAAATATTTCCTCATCCTTAACTTGGACTTATTTCTAGAATTCTTAATTGGCTAAGTATTTTCTCATCCATAGTTTGGACTACTCAATTGCTTGGACATTTGTCATCCTTAGAAATTGCCTATTTATTGCATGCACGTTTTTTCTCGTCTTTCATTATTGGATGAGTGTACTAGGAGGTGTCTTTTCCTTCCCTTTGCACTTATGTTCTTACCTTAAGGATGGCTCATGACGATACATCTTTGCATCCAGAGACTTTAGACGTCTTTAACTTATGGACTTTAGTTTCTTAAAGAATCATCAGCACTTAAGTCAGAAAATCCAAACTGCTTTATATACAATAGAAAACTTTGTACATAGCATTGTCCATAGACAACAGATAACTTTGTACATAGCATCGTCCATAGACATCATTCATGTTAGTGCCTAGTTCTTTTTTAGGAAATTCAAATTACTTTATATACAAAAGGATTATGCTCATGACATCGTCCATAAACATAGCACATGCTAGCAGCTAGTGCTTTTTAGGGAATTCAAATGCTAAAACGTAGAATACTACTAGAAAACATAAAGTGCTAAAAGATAACATAAGTAGATTGCTAGAAAGAACCAGTAGTCTCTACACTTGTCCATGCTGAACTTCCTGATGGATCATTACTGGTAGTACTTGCTCAAGTGCTTCGTATTCCACGGATGCTCTAGCCTTCATCCATCAAAGGCTTCTAAATAGTACGACCCTTATCTTTTGTAATTGATGACTCTGTATGGTCCTTCCTAATTAGGTCCCAACTTTCTATGAGTGGGGTCCTTAGTAGCCAAGGACACCATTTTCAGGACGAGGTCCCCAATTTTGAACTGCCTTGGTTTGACCAACGCATCATGGTGCTTAGTCACCAGTTTCTTGTAACGCACCACTCTCTGTTTTGTGTCCGTCCCTACCTCGTCAATGAGATCGAGGCTTAGACGGAGTTGTTTCATGGAGTTGTTCCTCATTTTCCTCATCCTTATAACGGGCCAAACTGTAGCTTGTCAAACCAACCTCTGTGGGTATCACTGCGTCGCTTCCATATGCTAGCTTAAAAGGAGTCTCTCTAGTAGGAGTCCTTACTGTTATCCTGTATGCCTAAAGGACGCTGGGTAATTCATCTGGCCATATCCCTTTTGCCCCCTCAAGCTGAGTCTTGATGATCTTCAGCAAGGATCGGTTTGCAACTTCTACATGTCCATTAGCCTGTGGGTGGGAGGGTGAGGAGTAGCGATTCCTGATTCCCAACTACTTGCAAAACTTTCTGAAGGGTGTATTATTAAACTAGCGCCGTTATTTGAGATGAGCACTCTTGGGATTCCAAAACGGCAGATAATGTTCTTCTAGATGAAGCTTCTGACGTTCTGCTTAGTGATCTTTGCCAACGGCTCTAATTCTACCCATTTAGTAAAATAATCAATCCCTACCACTAAGAACTTCATTTGTCTCGTCCCCATGGGAAAGGGACCAAATATGTCAAGTCCCCACTGGGCAAAGGGCTAAAGAGCCACCATTGGAGTAAGGTATTTTGATGGTTGTCTAGGTATATTACTGTACAGTTGACACTTGTCACACGCTTTAACATAAGCTTTAGCATCTGCCTGCATGGACGGCCAGTAATATCCTGCACGAACTATCTTGTAGACAAGAGATCTGGCCCTTAAATGGTTTCCATAGGCTCCTTCATAGATGTCCCTCAGAATGTAATGGGACTCATCTAGAGTCAAACATCTCAGGTAGGGTTGAGAGAAATCCCTTTTATATAGTACTTTGTCCATGAGGACAAATTTTGCTGCTCTTACTCTTTAGCTTCCTTGCTTTTTCTCTATCTTTGGCGAGGAGTCCGTCCTTGAGATAAAACATTATAGGAGTGGTCCAGTTAGCTAATCCATCTATCTGATGTATTTCTGGAACGTCTATACATGGGATGTATTGGACTTTAATTTGATCACTGACCAACTCGTTCGCAAATGCTGCTTTGGCAAAGATGTCAGCTTCCGTGTTTTCCTCCCTTGGGACTTTCTAAAACTGGGCCATTGTGAAGCCCTTGATGCACTGCTTTACTTTGCCCAAATACTTCTTCATTCGTTCTTCTTTGGCTTCACACGTTCCATTCACTTAGCCTATCACCAACTGCGATTCTCCCTGGACGAGAACTGAATCTGCTCCAAGTGATTTAGCTAACCCTAAGCCCTAAAGTAGGGCTACATATTCAGCTTCATTATTCGTTGTCTGAAACTGTAGACAGACGACATACTCTAAATGATCCCCCTCTGGTGTTGCAATACTATTCCAATTCCTCATGCATGTTGTGTGGACGAACCATCCACATGGACAACCCATAGTTGTGCCCCTTGATCTCTACTCTGCTGATCATGGGCAGGAGTAAATTCGACAATGAAGTCTGCAAGAGCTTAGGCTTTTATTGCTTCCCTTGGTCGATATCTCACGTCAAATTCACTAAGTTCCACTACCCACTAGATCAATCGTCCAGCGGCTCCCAGCTTATTCATAACCTTCTTCAGCGGGTGATCTGTTAGGACGTTAATGACATGAGCCTAAAAATAAGGCCTGAGCTTTCTTGCTGTTGTTACCAAGGAGAAGGCTAACTTTTCCATTGGCGAGTACCTTCTTTCAGCTCCTTTAAAACTTTGCTGGTGTAGTAGACGGGCTTCTATACCTTTTCTTCTTCCTCGATTAAGGCTGAACTCATTGTATGAGGGGACACCGCTAGGTAGAGATATAACTCTCCACTTGGTTTGGACGGGCTCAGCAACAGAGTTGAAGTAAGATAAGCCTTAAGGTTTTCAAATGCTTGTTGGCACTCGTTCGTCTATTCAAATGCTCTCCTTAACACTCTAAAAAATAGTAAACACTTGTCAGTAACCTTTGAGACGAACCTGTTAAGGGTTGCTACTCATCCAGTAAGGCTCTAGACATCTTTTTGTTGACACCCCATTTTGCAACTCGCATTTAACTTCACTTAAAGGGTAAAATGGTAATATTTTCTTGGAAATATGCATTTTGATTCTGGTCATTAGATCATTAATCTCATTCCACCAAAATAATCTTGATGTTGTAATAATCAAATCGATTGGTCATAAGCCTTAATCGGACCACCAGATTGAAAGTTATTATCAAATCAATTTTAATGGCTGAGATGCACTATCACTAATTGAGTCCGACTATATGTGATTATGAACTATTGATTTCAATTGGTTATATTGATTTCAATTGGTTATAAGTATAATCAATTTGAGATCAATGATGTGTCATAATTTGATTGGTTAGGACTACATTTTATTGGTAGGGTTGCACACACCTAATTAACTAGATAGTTAAACATTAATTATTTAATGAGTAATCTGTGCAATTATCTTTTAATTAGGGTAAATTTAGAACTAACTAGATCTGAAATAGGAGTGATTGGAGCCTATTAATGTTAATTGGAAACTAATTTATGACCTATTAATGTTAATTGTGCTGAAATTGTTTTCTAACAAATGACCTCTGCTCACCATTCTGTTGATATCTCTCAGAACATTTTCAATCTGTGAATGAGGTTAATTTTCCCAAAAACTAGACATGTAGGGCTTTAATTTGAGCACAAGAACGAGACAATTCTAATCAGAATTGAGTAAGATGTGATTTTTTGAAGTTGGCTCTACAAGCTGTTACTGTAGCTACGGGAAAACCGAATTTTGCTTGCTCTTCACTCCCGCCAATCCCTACATTCAATGCACCATATTTCCCCCAAGGTTAAAATGAGGTCTAGGTTTATGATTCTTTGTCAACCCTCATTAAATGGTTTTCCATTCATATTTCCTCCACCACTACTATATAAACCCCCCCCCCTTCTTCATTCCAAAGAACACAAAAAACCCCATCTCTTCTCCTCTCTTGAGTTCTAGGAAGTTGAATAGTCTTATCATATCTTGGTCTTCTTGAGACTCAAGGTATTGAGTGAGACTCACTTTTCCTCTCCTAACTCTTCTTTTTCTCCACCCTTAGGACCTTCCTTAAGAGTCTCCTCCTCCACCATATAGATCTTGCATGAAGGTATAATCCATTTCTCTAATTGTTTTTTTTTTTTTTTTTTTTGCCATGATGAGAGTTAAAGATTAAAGCATGATAGTAATCATTTAAATTCTTTTGAATATGTTTGAATATTCTTAATTATTCTTATATGTTCTTCACATGTTCTTGGTTGTTCATCACATGTTCATGCATAACACTAATTTTAATCTTAAATCCACATCAAAAATATAAAAAAGATGTTTGTATAATAATTCTTTCAAATCCTTGAATCTAGGATATCACCATCTCCACACATTCACTAGAATTTATTTTTTAATCCAAATGAAATGCTTAATAAATAGAATTAGGGTTTATCACATGCACACACAATGAATTCAACATGCAAATTGATTGATAACATATTATATTATGTAATATGAATGTTGGCCACTTTAGTCTAGAAGACTGGTTTCACTAGGCAAGGTGGGTGCCTAACACCTTCCCACCTTGTAACATAGCCTACAAACTTAGATCAAGGGTTGATAAACCAATGCTTATCCTTGTAATTTTCAATTTCTAGATGTTTCACTAGGCAAGGTGGGTGCCTAACACCTTCCCACCTTGTAACATAGCCTACAAACTTAGATCAAGGGTTGATAAACTAATGCTTATCCTTGTAATTTTCAATTTCTAGATTGTAACTAGGAAACAAAGTTATGTACTTTATCTTAAATTGTATGATTTGTATCTAGGACCAAAGCCATGTAATTTTCCTATGATCAATGTAAATTCAATTGAAAATTAATAAAATGAGAAATTTTTCAATTTTGGTTTTCTTATTTATCCCAATAATTAAATAAGTGGCGACTCCATTGTAAAACTCTTAATTTAAAGGGGAAAGTATAACTAGTCAAACCTCCATTTTGAGAGGCAACAACACGACTCTACCCATTCACATGGGTTTGGCCTAACATCTAAAAAAGGGGGCCAGGGCCGCGATCTCTCACACTTTGACGTTTTTTGGGTCTCCATGTACAAAATCGCTTGGATTTTATCAAGATTTGCTTCAATTCCTCTTTGTGAAACCATAAAACCAAGGAACTTCCTTGATGCAACTCCAAAGGCACATTTGCTTGGATTCAGCTTTATCTTGCATTGTCTATGTGTGTCGAAAGTCTCTTGGAGGTCGTCCAAATGTTGCATCTCCTTCACGCTTTTGAACAGCATGTCGTCCATGTATACTTCAACATTTCACCCAATTTGTTGACGAAACATGTGGTTGACTAGTCTTTGATAAGTAGCTTCTACATTTTTCAGTCCAAACGACATTACTTTGTAATAAAACAAACCTTGGCTTGTGATGAAGGACGTTTTCTCCTGGTCTACTTCGTCCATCTTAATCTGGTTGTACCTTGAGAATGCGTCCATGAAACTTAGCAGTTGGTGTCTAGCTATTGAGTCCACCAACTGGTTAATGCGTGGAAGAGGATAACTTTCCTTGAGGCACGCCTTATTCAAATCTGTAAAATCCACACACATCATTCATTTGCCATTAGCTTTTTTGAGCATCACCACATTAGCTAGCCAATCAGGGTAGTAGACTTTGTGGATGAACTCCGCTGTTACCAACTTCTAGACTTCTTCTTTGATGGCATTGTCTTGTTCTAGGGAGAACACTCTCCTTTTCTGACGGACAGCTTATAAGATGGGGACACATTTAGACAATGAATAATTACACTTGGGTCAATCCTAAGCATGTCTTCGTGGCTTCAAGCAAAAACATTCATGCTCTTCTTGAGAAATTGGACGAGATCTTGCTTCGTCTTCTCTTCCATGCTTGTCCCAATCTTAGTAAACTTCTCCGGGTTGGACTCGTCCAATGGAACATCTTCCAATACTTTAATTGGTTCAGCCACTATCCTTCTTTCTTCAACGTTCATCATTTGCATCTGCTTGTTCATTGCCAACATTGCTAAGTAACACTCTCTAGTAGATAGTTGGTTTCCTTGTACTTCTCCAATGTCATACTCTATTGGGAATTTGACAAACAAGTGATAGGTGGACGTTACTGCCTTCCAACTGTTTAAGGTTAACCGTCTGATGATGCATTGTATGAGGACGAACAATCCACAATAAGGAAGTTACTTCCTTATTGATTTGTTGTGGGTAAGTGCCAACCACGACTGGCAAGGAGATAGTGCCTATTGGCAGAACCTTCATTCCTCTGAATCCAATTAAAGGCACATTCACTAGACGAAGTAACTCTTTATTGATTCTCATTTGTTGGAAGGCTGGATAGTAAAGGATGTCCGCTGAACTCCCATTGTCTATTAACACCCTTCTAGTTGTATAATTTGCAATTGTCAAAGTAATAACAATTGTGTCATCATGAGGATGATATAGTCGCCTTGCATTTTCGTCCGTGAAAAAAATGGCAAGCTCGTCCTCTCCAAATGTCTTTGGTGGGCAGTCAGTGAGTTGAACATTCTGAACTACTCGCAAGTAAGTCTTCTTGGCTTTGGACTAGCTTCCAGTTGACATTCCTCCTACAATGACCCTTATCTCTCCAAGTGGCTAACACACTAGCTCTTCCGCTTTGCCTTTTAGTGGTTGTCTTTCATTTTTATGGTCTCATCCAAGGAAATTTTTCAACTTTCCCTACTTAATAAGGACTTCAATTTGTTGCTTCAAATCGTAACACTCGTCTGTATCATGTCCATGGTCTCGGTGGAAACGACAGTACTTGCTTTTGTTCCGTTTGGTAAGATCTCCTTTCATCTTCTCTGGCCATCTCAAGGAAGGGTCGTCTTTACTCTACATCAGTACTTGGTCAAGTGGGGTATTTAGGGGAGTATAGTTGAAGTGTTGTCCTGAGGACGGCCCTACCTTCCTGCTGTCTCGATCCCTTTTCTCCCTTGTTTTGGCCTTCTTTGGACGAAAGCCTTGCTCTGGATGATGTACATAACTAGTTTCCACTCATTCAACCTTCTTTTTCTTCTTAGCAATAATGGCATCCTCAGCATTCATGAAACTTTAAGCTGAGTGTATTAAGTCAGCCATCGTTTGTGACTCTTGGTCATACAACTTGTGGATGAACAAATTTGAAGTAACCCCATAGTAGAAGGTTGCCAAGAGAATTTTATCGTCCATCTTGTCTATGAATAGGGCTTCCCTGTTAAAGCGACTAATGAAAGTACACATACTCTTGTTTTCTCCTTGTTATATGTTCAGCAAATTGGACGAGAAGCGCTTATGCTTTTGGCCCCCAACAAAGTTGTTGACAAAAATTTACTTAACTCTTGGAACGAAGTTATGTTGTTTGGTAGTTGCTTACCAAACCATATTCTGGCTAGGACTTTCAACATAATAGGAAAAGTTCTGCACATGATTTCATCTGGAACACCTTGGAGATGCATGGTCGTCTTGAACGTGGCAATGTGATCACAAGGATCCCGCATTCCATCATAAGAGTCCAAGGTAGGCATTTTGAATTTGGAGGGTAGGGGGTGACTGGTGATGGATGCGATGAAGGGAGAGTCAGTCCTGTGGACAAGGTCATCCACGTAATTTGCCTTCCTTATAGAGTCCTTCATCTCCTCCATGGCTCCTTTTCATCTGATCCATCTCTCTCTCCAAGTGTGGTACCCTACGAGTGATGGTACCTCTAGACTGATCTTCTCCCTTAACACCATTCTATGTTCCTCCATTCTCTGAATTTTTCCTGTGTTCCTTGCTGCGTCACTGTCGACAATGTCTATTAACTTCTCTAGTTAACTCTTGGTTTTATTGCATCAAGTTTGCCATCGCAACTGCCATGGATTGCAACTGTTGCTAGATGGTCAGTGGTGGTGCAGGTGCATGATTTGGGTGACTGGAGGCATTTTCGCTCTCCTGGTAATCTGGACTAGTGGCCATCGACCTTGTCCAAACCATACAACCTTTTTGTCTTGGAAAGCAAGGCAGTTATCACTTAGAAATAGCCTAAGCTTTCCCACAGGCGGCACCAACTTATGATGCTTGAAAATCAATAGGCTAAAATACTCCGGGCTATGGTGATGGCTTAATGACCTGAAAGGAAAGAAAGGGCTACCAAGGGTGACCGATGTAACCCGGCCAAGGACCCTCCGATGGTTAAGTGAGTTTTCTCTCTAAAACTACATGATGGGAAACTGTGAATAGTAGAACTTACTTTGGTTGAATGTGACTTGATCTTTTTATAGAGAGTTAGGAGCGAGTCTACTTGTTCGGATCCACTATCATCATGGGGGATGTGTAGAGTTAATAGAGAAAATGGAGAATGTGGAGCGGATTATGGGGAATCCTCTCCATGTTTTAGGAATGACAAATCGTGGTCTAATTATATTGAACCTTTGAAAAGTTCTTTTAAAATTCACTGTGAATAGTAGAACTTACTTTGGTTGAATGTGACTTGATCCTTTGATAGAGAGTTAGGAGTGAGTCTACTTGTTCGGATCCACTATCATCATGGGAGATGTGTAGAGTTAATGGAGAAAATGGAGAACGTGGAGCAGATTATGGGGAATCCTCTCTACGTTTTAGGAATGACAAATCGTGGTCTAATTATATTGAACCTTTGAAAAGTTCTTTTAAAATTCAATGAGTGTTGTCTGGTTGTCCATGCCCTTGGGTCATAAACGACTATCCTGAAATTGGATTATCTCGTTACCCATGGACGAATCCTATTCATGCTCGTGATGCTTCTATTGGGTTTCTTTGCTTGTAAAACCTTCTGGACATGGTTTGGTCATGGGTGACCACTATGGATGAACTAAACTTAATTTGGACCCCATCAATAATAATAATAGTATTAGCAATGAATCTGTGTAAAAGTAATATTATTCCCATTGCAATTTATTATTTTAATAATCTGTGATATTTTTTGTTTCTAGTGTTATTGTTGCAAGGCAATAATTGTTAACAAGATCCCTAATGGCATAAATCAAATATTAATGAATACTTAATTATAAGTTATAATGCATGCTTTTAAAAAATGTAATATAAATGTTAATGATTTATTGGTTTAAATACACAAATTTAATGATTTGTGGATATTTTTTTTTGGATATATCATATATGTGTACTGTTTAACTTTATTCTTTCAAAAGATGTATAAAGAAATTGTTTAATAAATGCATATTAAATGCATCTAAACTGCTACTCTCAAAGCATTAGTTAAAAAAATCTTTCTTTTCATTTACTTTAAAATTTGTGCTTAACAACGGCAGAAATTGACGAATGTAAAGAGATCAATAATTGCACGAACAAACACAAATTTGTGTTAATAAACCCGGAAGTTATGAATGTTTGTGCATCAATGGATACCATTTGGAGAGCGTGGTTTGTGTCTCTGATCAATCATCAGTAGCTATTCACCTTGCGGTTGGTAAGTATCGTTTGGATTCTTCAATTTTGATACCTAAAATACTCTTATCATAACCACTTATAAGTTTTTAACTAACAGGGATAAATATGTAAATTAAAACTCCTACACCTTAATACCCACAAACTCATGTAAGCCTTGCCAGTTTCTATCTCTCATTCTTCTTCAGATTGAAGACATTTAGTTTAGCTCTACATCCTCCTTTCTTTTTCTTCTACTTTCAGATTTGGTTTCTAAACATTTAAACAGACACTGTTAGAGGCTCCAACAACTTTTCAGGTTCTATCTTTTGAAAGTTCCTCTTTATTTTCTTTTCTTTTCTTTTGTTTATCATTGACTTTATTTGAGTTCTTACCTGCCATGGCTGCCAAGTATTCATAGTTTGAGGAGTATTTACCTGTGGGTGAATGTGATTAGGGATTCAAGGGTGTTTGATGGTGGCTTATTACCCATGGTTGACTTTGAAATTTCAAATAGGAGGGTTTGTGCTTGAATTGGCTACTTGAAAAAGGATATTGGTAAGGGCTCATTCTTTTTTGTTTTGGCCTAGAATTAAACACAAACTATTTTTTGAGTTTTTTTTTTTTTTTGGGAATTTACGGTATTTTTTTAAAGGGAATTACGCTACTTGTTTTTGGATTATTTATTTATTTATAGGAGTTTACATTTTTTGTTTATTTATAGGAATTACGCTTCTAAGATAACAAACTATTACCTTTAATAACACGCTTGCTACTTTTTTGTTTTGAGAATGAACACGCTTGCTACTTGGTTTGGTGTTTTTACACTACTCCCATTTCTTATAACAGTTCTTTTTATTCCACTACAAACTTCGACATTTATGTTCTTGGAATCTAGGTTTTATTGCAGGGGTGACAAACCATTTCTAGCATCGACAGAGGCAGACGAAATCAGGGGTGAACTTTACCAAAATCTGAAAGAAGAAAAAAAAAAAAAAAAAGGTAATATGATATGAGATTCTATGTTTCTTTCAGCGTTTGTTACTATTATTATCTAAAAAAAAAATTTATATTTAATGTATCATGTTAATCATTACCCAATTTAAAACAAACACAAACTCTCTTTCTGGGTTTTATTTTAAAAAAAAATGTAATTTACACTATTTTTTTTAGAGGGTATTACACGCTACTTTGTTTCCCAATATCCAAAAAAATAAAAATTAACTTCTCATTCAAAATGTATCGGTAATTGGTTTTCCTATTTAACCCAATAACCCCATCTCTCATCTACTTTCCCATCATTGTTGATTAATTCAAATTTAATTTATAATACTTGGTTTATTCAAAATAATGATAATCTTATATTTAACCCTAACTCTTTTATCTCTCTTAAGTTGACGTATGCACAAATTTATTGAATTGCATTGAGGAGGTATTGGAATGGAATATTATTAGATAAGTTCGGGTGAGATCCTTTACAAGAATTATTGTATGATTCAAACCTCACATAAAATGGTTGTTATCTAAGAAATTGTTGTAAAAAAATTTCTTTTGTAATAGAAACTATATTTATCATTTATATAATTATATGTGAAATTCAATTTACATTTTTTTATAATTATTAATTTACTATTCTATAAAAAATGTTACGTATCTTTTTCTCAATTTTAAAGGTAGTTGATAATATTTGAAATTTAAACTCTTTTTAACTTTTGTTATGGATGTGTAGTAAGTGGCTAACTTTTAAGATTAAAATACTACATTTTAGGATTAAGATTGAACCTTTTATGTAAAAGAAAAAAAAATGGTAGTTCCTAAATTTTAAATATAAGCTATTTTAACTTTTTGTTATGGATGTGTAGTACATGGCTAAATTTTAGGATTAAAACACAACATTTTAGGATTAAATGAAAAGTTTTTAACGTGGGGAGTGTTATTTCAACCCACATGTATAAATCATAAATTAAGCAAATGTGGGAGACTGGTAGTTTTATTCAAAAAATTTTAACATGTAGTTATCCACAAACGTGTACTATTTTTAAACTTTGAATTTGAAAAGAAAAAGGGTGGTCAGGTAGTGTTTTTTGGATAGAATGTAGGATTTAAAAAAAAAAAAAAAAAAAAAAGTTTGATCAGAAATTTTTTAAACATGTAGATATATATATATATATATATTTTTTTTTTTTTGATAAACTTTAAAACGTGTAGTTATCCACAAATTTCTATTGTTTTTAAACTTTGAATTTGAAAAAAAAAAAAAAAAAGGTGGCCGTGTAGGTTTTTTTTGTATAGAACGTGGGATAGTTTTATGTTTTTTTTTTCTTTTTTCTTTTTTTTTTTCAAAATAGGGGTAGTTTTTTTTTTTGGGATAAAATGTACTGCTTGATAACTGTAATAAATAAAAGAACAACAAAAACACCACTAAAAAGAAAAAAAAAATGGTGGATGCACGTCTAGGGCCTTTCAAAAAAAAAAAAAATTTAAAAATAAAACAACAAAAATTTGAGTCTTTTACCATAAAAGAAAAAAAAAATGGTAGTTGCTAAATAGTAAATATAAGTTCTTTTTAACTTTTTGTTATGAATGTGTAGTACATGGCTAAATTTTAGAATTAAACACAACTTGATAACTGCCATAAATTAAAGAACAACAACAACACCACTAAAAAGAAAAAAAAAGAAAAGAAAAGAAAAAGAGGTTGATGCACATTAGGAGCCTTTCCTCAACCAAAAAAAAAAAAAAAAAAAGAAGTTAGTTTCTAAATAAATTTTAATTATAAGCTCTTTTTAACCTTTTTTTTTATGGATGTATAGTACATGGCTAAATTTTAGGATTAAAATACTACATTTTAAGATTAAATACAACTTGATAACTGTCATAATAAAATTTTTTAAAAAAACAAAACAAAACATTAACAACAACAGCAGCACCAAAAATAAAATGTCAGCCTTTTAACATAAAAAAATAAAAGGTAGTTAAATTTTAACTTTTTTGCTTCTTTTAGCTTTTTGTTATGGATGTGTGGTACATGGCTAAATTTTAGAGTTAAATATAAGATTTTAGGATTAAATACAACTTGGTAACTATCATAAATAAAAGAACAACAACGACACCACTAAAAAGAAAGAAAGAAAAAAAAATCCTAAAAAAAAAAAAATTGAGTCGTTTACCATAAAAGAAAAAAAAAAAAATGTTAGTTGCTAAATAAATTTTAAATATAAGCTCTTTTTAACTTTTTGTTATGGATGTGTAGTACATGGCTAAAATCTATGCACAAATTTATTAGATTGCATTGAGGAGGCATTGGAATGGAATATTATTAGATGAGTTCGGGAGAGATCATTTACAAGAATTATTGTATGATTCAAACCTCACATGAAGTAATTGTTATCTAAGAAATTGTTGTAAAAAAAAATTATTTTGTAACAAAAACTATATTTATCATTTATACTAGCCTCTGAGCACATGCTCACATGCGTGCACTGAATCTTTTCTATTTTTTGAGTAAAAATTAATAATTTGAATTCATGTTAATTTGAGATTACTATATTTTCGAATCACAAAAAACCTAGGGGTGTTATGAAAAAAAATTTTCATCCACAAATGCATCACTCATCAGACTCCTAAGTATTATTTCCATCACGCCTTTAGGTATTTTGTGATTGAAAAATGTAGTAATCTCAAATTAACATAAATTCAAATTATTAATTTTTACCCAAAAAATAGAAGAGCTTCTAAGTATGCACGAGCACATACTTAAAGGCTAGTATATATATATATATATATATATATATATATATATATATATTGCACCCTCAGTTCTCTGCTCACATATGAAGGATTATAATATATCGAGTTGGGCAGGTTGAAAATTAGAGCCGGTACCATATTTCATATTCATACAAACTTTTTTCTTAGATTGATTTTTGGATATGTAGATCCTAACATTATTCGTAAAATATTCATTATGATTTTTTTCTCAGTTAAGCCATATACTAAAAGGAGGTCGGCAATGATTAATATATAATTCAATTATAACTTATAAGGCAGCAATAACTTAGAGACTATTCAGTAAGCGCTGAGCATACATACTACCTAAAAGACGAAAAAGAATTTTAAGGTAAACTTAGAATTTGGCTATAACATTAATAATCTTTACTTGGATGTTTCAACTTTTAATTAATAGAAATAATTAACTGATATAGACGACTTATACTTATTTTTCAAAATGACATATAACATTTATGCACCCATCTTCAAAATGACCACTTAATCTTATTAAATAAATAAATAAATTCTAAAAAATATATTTCACTTACAAAAAACAAATACATTGAAAATTTAGCCATCACAAAAAAATATATATTAATTAAATTTTCTTTTTTTTGTTGAAGTCTGATAATTTATTGTAAAAAAAAAAAAAAAGACTAAGCATTGTTTAGTAAGAATTATAGGTTAGGCAGAAGAAAATATGAGAATGGGAACTGGAGGAAGGTGTAAAAAAATGAATTAAAAAAAAAGCATTAAATTTCTATTATATTCTTATATTAAATTATTTTTAATAAATTTTGTGATAAAATATTTTTCTCTCTTTGCAGAAGATAAAAAATAGTAAATCTGGATAGAAAATAACCATAACTCATTATATTTTCATTCTTATATTGTTTACTTTAACAAACAAAATTTGTAACAATTTCAATTTAGTTATACATTTAATTGTATAATTTTCTTTCTTATTGAAATTTCAAAATTTAAACTTCTTAAATATTAATTGTGTCAATTTTATTAAAGGTGACATAATTAAAGATAAATTTGATTTAATTTTGAAAACTGAAATACAAATTAACACAGTTAATAATTAAAGGACAGAATTAAATATATGAGAAAGAAATGGAAAGAGGCTTAAACTACAATTTGGCAAACAAAATATTAATCTACTTTTCTTCCCTTAATTTGCTCTCTTCCTTGCTCTTTAATTTTTTTTTTTTTTTTTTTTTTTTGGGGGGGGGGGGGGGGGGGGGGGGGGGGGGGGGGGGGGGGCACTCTAAACGCACTCACGATTATAAGTCAATTTCTTTCAACCAAAAGAGACGCAGATTGCCCTAGCTACCAGATAGACTTATCCTCTTTTCTTTGTTAAATTTACACAACTTCTTTCAACTAAATGACAAACGTCTAGTTTTCAAAACGGAGAAATATCTCAACACTTTTTTAGTCTTTGTTAACTCACGTTGGCCTTTTTGGAATTCCGTTGCCTTGTTTGATCACTTATCATTATCCCTTTTTTTCTAAAAAAAAGATTCTATAATCTTTATTCTTTTTCTCTGTTGACCTGATTAACAAGCTACAATAAAACAAACCATTGTTAGGCTAAAAGGATGTCATCAATAATTTGAAAATTCAAAGATAAAGATGAAAGCAAATTACACTGTTTGGTAGTGCCTAGCACCCTACTTTTATGCTATTTTTGGATAATCTCCCTCCTCTTTCCTATCCAAACATAGGATTAAAATGTCTGTACCCCTTACAAGTTACCACCGAATAAGAACTTGGTAATGTTGAAATATTTTTTAATTTTTAATATTTTGATAGTAACAACGGAGGAGGAGAGAGATTTATATTCTAGATGCCATGAGAACATGTAAAATTACCAATCAATTGAGTTACAATGCTCTTAGCCTAATTTTAAAATATTTAACCAAGGGTAAAGTTTTTTAGTCTAATCCTCCTTATTTTTCAAAATAATCCACAATGTATATCAATTAAGAGACAGAACTACTGATGACCATTAATTGACCTAAGTAGGTTTTGTGCTTTTTTTTTTTAAGGTTTAAGTATGAAAATACAAAGCACTTTTATTAGTATATACTCTTTTATCATTTTCCATATTGAAAAGCATTTTCTCAATTTCTCGATTTGGTTGTTGAACAGAATAACAAGTTCAAAGCATATATGATGCTGTAGCTGAAGACCATTAACTACACCTGGTAGCAGCCCACGCATCTTCAACATCATATTAATGGTTATTTGGCCCAATAAATAATCACAAATCTCTAAATAGGGTGACACGACCCACAACAGCCGAACCTTACCATTTGAAAAGACCCATATCCTATTCGTGCTAAACAATCCAATTCTTATTCAGGCTAGAGGACCCATGTTGTACTTGGGGCAAATGATCCATATCATTGTACAGTTGAAATACCTATATTTTGTTAGGGGTAAGGAACCATAAAGTTATAAGGCTTCATGAACCATGATTCCCAACTTAATATCTTATTTAGCATTATTATTGACTATTGAGAAAAATTATTAGGTACTCCTGGAGTATCGTAAATGCGTACTCCCTCCTCTCACATAAATGATAAGTTCCACTAATTATTCATGTGAAAGGAGAGAGTACGCATTTATGGTACTCCGGGAGTACGCAATAATTTCCTGACTATTGATGAGTCCATAAAAATTAAAAAAAAAATTAAAACTTAAAAATCATAAAGATTATTGCATCATTAGTAGGCCATCAAAGAAAGATGAGTAATCGTTCAAACACATTTAATAAGGACCATCAAAGGTCTTAAACTCTTATCAAGATAAATAACGTTACACTTAGACTAATAATCACCCCAAATTGTGTTCAACAACTACCTAAATTACCTATAAAAATGATAATTTACCTCACTTGCTAAGGTACGTCAAAAACTAGTATAAAACTACTATCTATATATGAAAGATTGGACGATTATGACTTAAGCATCGGAGGCTCTCCCACTAGGCACAACCCGGTAGTCTCTTCAATCAACTTTCTTTATCTTACAAATTCTACAAGATTGTCTAATGCTCTAGATTTAGTCGAGTAACTCAACTGGCGATTTTTGGAATCATCAACTATCACTACCACATGGACTCACAATTTTTTTTCCATCATTCATAGTCTATTGCGTAAGACAGTTGTGACAAAGTGTGAAAATGTATGATACTAGCATTATTAATCAAATATCAATGGTGTTGTCCTATATTGTTAGGTGATAGTGGCTAAGAGCATTAGCATTGGGTGTGCTAAACTTTTAAAACCTTAACTTTGTGCATGCAAGGATTGGTACCTACGTAATTTGCCTCGACTGTATGTGTAGGGTATCCAATGAGTTTGTGGAAAATTTCTCTCGGAAATTGGATACAAAGTTGATACCACATCAGTAGGAGATGGTTTTGCACTCCAATTTTTCCCTATAAAAACCCCCATGGGAATTCTTTAAAAAGCAAGCAAATATGACTAGACATACGAATAACAATCTCTAGAAAAGTGATTCTAGAGTGATTTTTCTTAAAATTTCTTGAGTTCGTTTTATTTTTCTTGGCCAAGGTCTCTCTTATGTCTTTGGCCATTCAATCCCATGTTGTGAAACAAGTTTACTTTGATACCATTTGTAATGACCAATAGAGAGGAGAGTGTAATTCACATATCCACTTATAGTCTTACACCCCAAAAAAAAACTAGTCAAGTTGTAATTATTAGGACATTTCATAGTAACTTATAATTCCAAGATTTACTTAGTAAATACAGTCTCAACCTACGCCCACTTAACACACATTCAAACAATCTAATTCAAATCAAGGGAAGTCAATTTCGTATCGGAGGCTGTACCGGTTTGACCAGTGAAACAATATATTTTAATACCAGTCAATACCGGCGTACCATTTCAGGTTTACCGTATTTTTTATATTATAAAATATATATATATATATATATATGTATGTATGTATGTATGTATGTATGCATGTGTGTGTGTGTGTGTCTATATTATAATAAATACAAAAGTTTACCATAAAACATTACTTCAATTCGGAACAAATTATCCATGGTTTAACTTTAGCATCAATTAAAAGAAAACGAAACACAATATAAAAAATAGAAAGCTTAATTGTTTATTGCATACTAAGAAAACAAATAATACTAATAAGTTAATGCAAATAAATTACCATTTTGCCCTTACAAAAATTCAAAAATTACAAAACTTAAAAAAAAAAAAAAAAAAAAAAATGCTTTTTTCCGTATTGACCGGTATTGCCCGAAATTGGCCGGTACAACCAATACATGGCGGTATTTAAACCGATACGAAACGTTAGTGTTTTAATACCGGTATACATACCGATATGGTACATACCAGCCGGTACGATATTGACTACCTTGATTCAAATCCTTACAATTTGGGGTATCATAATATTACTATGAGTACATAATGTTTATGCTAGTTAGACATAGCTTTGGGATATTAGAATCAAAAGGGATTAGAGAAGCTTAATTTAATTTAATATGATCAGATGAGCATGGGTATGGCAAGACACCTATAGGGGGCATTTGGTTCGCCGTGTTGTTCTTTTGATGTGATGCACATTACCTTAATGTGACATTAAGGTGTTTGATTCATTTGATTTTTTCTAACGTTACCATAATTTAAGACCACAAAATATATCACATTCCCTTCTTAATTAAATGGAGGTGGTCTTATATTACTTATTGGTGGGGATGTAGTAATTTATTGAATTGACAAAATTGCCTATACTAAAAAAAATTTCATTTTAATCATGAGAATCACTAAAATATTAAAAAACCTCTAAAATACCCAAAAACCTCAAAAATGACCACAATACCCTTGAAATTGCCAAAATGACTAAAATGCACCATGAATGTCCAAAATATCCCAAAAACCATCAAAATGCCCTCAAAACCTCCAAAATGACCATAATGCCTCCAAAACTTTTAAAATGACAAATATACCCTTAAAACCTCTAAAATTACCAAAATACTCTTGAAACCTTAAAAAATAACCAGAATACTCCTAAACCTTAAAACGACCAAAATATCCTTGAAATTTCTAAAATGACCAAAATACCCCTAAAACCTCTAAAATGACAAAAATACTAGAAAACCTAAAAATTACAAAAATAATCTCGAAACTTCTAAAATGACTAAAATACTCTCGAAACTACTAGAATGACCAAAACATCCCAAAACCTCTAAAATGGTGGAAAATACCCTTTAACCACTAGAATGACCAAAATACCTTCGAAACTTCTAAAATGACCAAAATAACTCTAAAATCTCTAAAATTATAAAACTATCCTAAAACCACTATAATCACCAAAATACCCACAAAATCACTAGAATGGCCGAAAAACCATTGAAACCATTAAAATGACCAAAATACCCCCCAAAACTTTAAAACAACCAAAAATACATTGAAACCTCTTGAATGACCAACATAATCCTGAAACCTATAAAATGACCAAAAATACCTCAAAACCTGTAAAACGACCAAAAGTATTCCAAAACCTCTAAAATGACCAAAATACCCCAAAAAGTTGGTTCTTTTATGTCATTTAGTGGTTTTAAGGGGTATTTTGGTCATTTTTAGGTTTTAGGATTTTTTTTGGCCATTTTAAATATTTTTTTCATTTTAGATATTTCAAGAAAATTTTTGTCATTTTAAAGGTTTGGGTATATTTTGGTCATTTTAGAAGTTTCAAGGCATTTTTGGTCATTTTAGAGGTTTTTGGAAATTTTGGTCATTTTTGTGATTTTGGGGGTATTTTGGGCCATTTTATAGGTTTTATTTTTTTTCTTCTCATTTTAGAGGTTTTGAGGGCTTTTTGGTCATTTTAGTGATTTAGGGGTGTATTTTAATGTTTTTGATGTTTTGAGGTATTTTTGTCATTTTCGAGGTTTCAGAGTTTTTTTTGCTCATTTTAGTGGTTTCAAGGGTATATTGGTCATTTTAGAGATTTTGAGATATTTTTGCCATTTTAGAAAGTCTCGGGGTTATTTTGGTCATTTCAGAGAGTTCAGGGGTAGTTTGTTCATTTTAGTGATTTAAGGACATTTCAGTCATTTTAGATTTCGGGACTATTTTGGTCATTTTCATTAGATTTAGGGTATTTTCGGTAATTTTAGAGGTTACATGGGTATTTTAGTCTTTTCCTAGATTGTGTGTGTGTGTGTATGTGTGTGTGGGTGAGGGGGCAAGTGCATGCCCTCCTCGGCTCCTCATAAATGTCTTTTAAATGAATAGTAACTTTAACTCTTTAAGGTCTTACCCCTCCTGACATGAGAAAAGAAAAAACAAAGAGGCATTCCCACAATAGCCCAACTGAACCATTGACATAAGAAAAAAGACAAAAACCTATCCTACTTTAATCAATAAGCCTAGCACCTAAGAAAAAGGCACCAGCTCTCACTTCTTGAAACCCACTGCCACATATGATTTCACCACACCACACTATTCCTAGTACCCTTAATATTTTTTCCCCCCTAATCCCAATTTTATTTTCCTTTCAAACCAGTCACAACCATAGTTGTTAGTATCGTACGATACGCGATACGTATCATATCGTGTGTAAAAAGTTTTGTGTCGTATCGGCGTATCGTAAGTGCTCAAGAATCGTACGATACAGTGTGTATATCGTATGAATCGTATCGTATTGTAAAATCGTACAATATATAGACAAATGCTTTAAAATGAGATTTTTTTTTGTTAAAATTTGTACTTTTATTTGAATATAACAAGTTGTTAGACTTGTTTTAAACATAAAATCATTAGGGTACTTAATTTAACCTAATAAAGTAACATATTCATAAGTTTCTTTTCTTCTCTTTTCTTTTACAAAATTTGAACTACACAGTATATACTTACACTTCACTTTAATATTTACAAATTTATTTTCTATACTATGAATAAGATATTAATTGAAAATATAATTATTTTTTATCTTTTTCATTATTGTTATAAGTCCAAGAAACTAGAATACCAAGAAGAAATTTTTTTTAATTATTAAAATAAAAAGAACAAGAAAAGATAGTAAATGTTAATGACGATGAAGAAAATGTTAATGAAGAAATAAATCTGTAAAATAATAAACGTGATGATAGTATTGACTTAGACGGGGTTGATTAGCCAATATGATGAATATGATAAAATAAATTAATTTTTGGGTCATTTGTAATATGTTATAACTTTTGAATTTAAGCAATTTGAATGTGTATATTATAAACACGTGCTAGTTTGATTTATTTAGTTAGCTTGTTAAATATTATTGCATAAGTGATGAATAAATTACTCATTAGCTGAATATATTCAAAATTTATAATGAATATACTATTTATATATGTATATCTATAATTTTTTATAGATTTTATTAAGTGTTTGTGTATCTTACAATACACAATATGATACAATACACGATACAAAAAAATCAAAAATCGATTCACGATATGATTTACGTTTTGACAACTATGGTCACAACAACTTAATCAATAGACCCCATATTAATATTATACTCAATATAATATAATAAAAATAAGTAATGTTAGGGATACAATAGAACGTTATAATAGTTATAGTTGTTTACAATTGTTTGTTTATTTATTATTAATATCAATTGATTTTCTTTAGGCTATTTATTTTATATTGTCTTTTAGTTTTGCCCCAAACTAAAATCCTAACTCCATCACTGTGTTAAGGTAATGTGATTACATGAATCTAAAATTACAAATATGTAATATTATACATTGATGTAGCATCAAGGGAACCAGATTTGGTGAAGTACGTACGTTTTTGTATAGGTGTGCTTGACGATTGCACAACCTATGTGAGAGCATGAACACAGAGGTAATAGAAGAGAAGTATGGCTGAGTCAAGCCCACCACGTGCAAGTGGGCAATCTTGGAAATTAGGATAAATTGGGTTACTCACTCATGGCAAGATGAGGTAATTAATAATATTAATGCACAGCTTAACGAGGGTGACGTGACGGCCTATAATATCTAGCTCCCATCGCCTCCGAAAGGAGGAAGTGTACCCTCTTACCGGTGTATACTTCCTTCCACTCATAGCTGTGTGGGTCCCACAGCTGGTGGATCCCACCAGCTGTGAGTGTGAGGAAATATACACCCATAACAGGGTGTATATTTCCCTCCGATAGAGTTAGATGATAATCATGATATGCGAATTCTTACTCTAAAAATATTGTTTTCTATGTATATTGTAGAGCATCTAGGTTGTAAAAAGAGTGTGGCGTGCTCTATTAGTAGCAAGCGTCACCATCGAGTAATGATGACTCAATTTGAGGCTTTCTTAGATGACGGAGGCAACAGGTAAAACAATAGTTTACCATTGGCTCAAACTGTATTGTTCTTATAAAACAAGAACTTTACTGTATTATACGATTATTAATCAGTCAATAGTACAAGTTATTCGTCGTTATTAGGACCTTATCAAAGTCTTTACCTCATGCAACCAATGCACTGATAGCTGTAAAGTTGTAAACACAAAGACTAATGCGCATTGTTGAGTCTTTCTGTCTGCTTTTAAAAAGTCCAGCATCTATGAAGTTCTCCACACACTACACTAGACACTCTTCTCAGAAATAGTGATGCTATGGTTTTCCATAGGATGCTTGTGCAACTCACTTGGGCTGGTGTGATATTATCAGACATGGCAGCCGCAGCCTGTGAAGCACCAATGCGGCTCCAGAGGAGCCGCACCGGAGTCGGACTTGGCCGGACGCGGGGGACGTGGCAGGGACGCCGCTGACCGCGAGTCCGTGCCGCGTCGGGCCGCGTCCGGCCATGTGGCAGCGCAGACTCGCGCCGACGCGGCGCGAATCGGGCCGACTCGGGCCGTATCGGCTGTATCGGCCGAACCCGAAATTTCTAGTTCTGGCCGAAATTTATAAAAAAAAAAAAAAACGGTGCGAAACGCACCGTTTGAACTAAACCTAAAAATACCTCAGACCCTCACGACTCTCATTTGTCCAAAACCCACCCTTTCACTTCGTCCCTCATCTCTCTTTCTCTCTGTGCTCTCCGCGGCTCCGCCTCCGGCCTTTCCCTCTCTGCCGTGTTCTCTCCTTCAGGTTTGCTCTCTCTTCTCTTTGCTTCCCTTTTAGTCTCTATTTCTCTCTTCTCTGTGCTGTGTTTGTTGTGTTTGTGTGCTTGTTTTTTAACCCGATTTCATCCCTCTCTGTTGTGTTTGTGTGCTTGTTTGTGTGTGTATTTGTGAATCTTAGTTTGTTATTCTACTTATTACGAAATTTTAGCAGTGACTTGTTGCACTTGTTAGTAAATAATGATAGGTGTGCTGATGATTGTTTAGATACTCATTTTGTGTGTATTTTGGAAATGATGGTGGGATTTGTGTGTATTGTTAATTTGTTATTCTACTTATAAATTATGTAAAAAACAAGTGCATTTTCTTAATTTTTCTGTAACTTTTATTTTAGGCTTGTAGGGTGACTGGGTGAGGACTTGAAGTTTTGTTATTATAATTATTAATATGGCTGTTGTGGACCTGTGGTTTACAAATTTTATCAGTTAGGATAAGAATCTTATATTATCCTAATTGATAAAATTTGTAAATTAGTTAGGATAAGATAGGATTTAGAAGTGATTTGTGAACCTGTGAATTTGTTATTTGTGAATCTTAGTTTCTTTTCAATCTTAGTTTTATTTAGTTAATAGTTATTAATTATTACTTATTGTGATTTGTGAATTTGTGAACTTGGGTTTGATTTATTATTAATTTATTTAGTTAATAGTTATTATTTGTAGGTTAAATTGAATCTATTGAATTTGCAATGGACGAAGTTACTAGCACAGAAACTTCACCTTCATCTAATCAAGAAGTAAATGATGAATCTCCTCTTTGGCAGTATGTGACTAAAGTAGAAAAACCACCTGGTGCTTCTGTTAAATCAGGTGGAAACACATACTTTAAGTGCAACTATTGTGATATAGTTTATATGGGATCCTATTATAGGGTTAAGGCTCATTTATTAGGAATTTCTGGCAAAGGTATTAGAGCATGCCCTAAGGCGAAGAGCCATAGGCAGGAAATGCAGTGAATACATGATCAAGTTGAGAATGATAAGAGAGAGAGAGAACGGAGAAGTGAAATTTCCTTACCCCCACCTCCCCCAGGGCGTGGGTTTGCTCCTATTTCCCCATTTCGAAGACAAGAATGGAGTGATAGTACAAATCCGGTTGATAGTAAGAGGAGGAAGGTGGATTCTCCTTTGGAGAGAGCATTCCAGAATAATGCTAGACATGATTTGGATAGCAGAATTGCTAGGATGTTTTACACCGGTGGGCTTCCGTTTAACTTTGCAAGGAACCCATATTATCGTAGTTCCTATACATATGCTGCTACCCATAACATTCCGGGTTATCTTCCTCCTGGATACAATGCCTTGAGAACAACACTTTTGCAAAAAGAAAGAGCTAATGTTGAAAGACTTTTGAAACCAATTAAGAACTCTTGGCTTGAAAATGGTGTAAGTATAGTTTCTGATGGATGGTCAGATCCACAAAGGAGGCCTCTTATTAATATTATGGTTGTATCAGATGGGGGTCCAGTGTTTATAAAGGCAGTTGATGGGTCAGGTGAGTTCAAAGACAAACATTATATTGCTGGGGTGTTGAAGGATGCTATAAAAGAGATTGGACATGAAAAAGTTGTCCAAGTCATCACTGATAATGCTAGTGTGATGAAATCTGCTGGAGCTCTTATTGAAGGTGAGTATCCTAAAATATTTTGGACACCTTGTGTTGTCCATACTCTTAATTTAGCCTTGAAGAATATTTGTGCAGCAAAAAACACTAAAAAGAATGAAGTTACATATGAGGAATGTAATTGGATTACACGTATTGGTGATGATGCATCTTTCATACGTGTTTTTATCATGAACCATTCAATGAGGTTGGCAATGTTTAATGAATTTTGTCCATTAAAATTGCTTCAAGTTGCTGATACTAGATTTGCTTCGGTTGTTGTAATGCTGAAAATATTGAAGTTGATAAAAAGATGCCTTCAAGCTATGGCTATTAGTGATCAATGGGCTTCTTATAAAGAGGATGATGTTGGAAAAGCTCAAAAGGTGAAAGATATGATTCTAAGTGATCTTTGGTGGGATAAGGTTGATTATATTCTTGAATTCACAGGGCCCATTTATGATATGCTACGAATAGCCGACACAGATAAGCCTTGTCTTCATCTTGTGTATGAGATGTGGGATTCAATGATAGAGAAGGTGAAGACAATAATATATCGGCACGAAGGCTTGGAAGATGATCAGTATAGCTCATTTTGGGCTGTGGTGTATGATATACACATTGATCGATGGACTAAAAATTGTACACCAATACATTGCTTGGCTCATTCCTTAAATCCTAAGTAAGTACATTTATTTTCTATTTTCCTTAGTTCACCCTTTTAGTAAAACACACGTTTCATCTATATTTGTTTTTTAATCTTTAACTAGGTATTACTCCATTGAATGGCTTTCGGGGAATCCAAAATGCATCCCTCCACATCGGGATCATGAAATTTCTATAGAAAGGAGCAAATGTTTGGATCGATACTTTCAAGATGAGAGTGAATTAAAGTTGGTGGTGAAGTCTGAGTTTGCTACATTTTCAGGAGGGAGGTTTCCTTCACCAGATGCCTTGACAGATAGGTGGGCCTTACAACCTTTGGCTTGGTGGCAATATCATGGCTCCGCATTTCCAACTCTTCAAACCCTTGCCCTTAAACTTCTTGGACAACCTTGTTCATCCTCATGCGCTGAGAGAAATTGGAGCACATACAAATTCATTCATTCCTTAAAAGGAAAGAAAATGACTCCTGCACATGCTGAGGATTTGGTATATGTGCATTCTAATCTTCGACTCTTGTCAAGGCGCAATGAGGAGTACGTACATACAGCAACAAAGATGTGGGATATTGCAGGAGACTCTTGGAATGCGAGCGACATACATGGAGGAGCTGGAATTCTTGAGAATGCAGCCCTTACACTTGATGAGCCAGAGTTGGAGGCCATAGTTATTGGGAATGCTAACACTAGTGCTACTACTAGTGAAAGTGAAGTTCGAAGTGAAGCTAGAAGTGAAGCTATTGATATTGAGGATGAGGATGTTGGTATTTGATTGTCTTGTTGATTATCTTTTATTTTGTTTTAGTTTCGAACTTGTGAGTTGTAGTCTAATTTCCAAACATTATGGAATGTTTTAGTTTTAATCTTGTGGGTTGTATTTAATTTATGAACATCTTGTTTTAATTATTATCTACCATTGCTCTTAAATTTGGTATATGTTTATATAATGTGAAAAAGTGTGCTTAGCAATATATTAAAAATATAAATAAATATATTTTTAATAATTTTTTAATCGCCGAGTCCCGCCGCACCCGCACCCACCTTTTTCAAAAATTGCCGAGTCCCGCACCCGCACCCAAGTCCCGAAACGCACCCGTGCTTCCTAGATTAGAGTTCAAATTATAGTAACAACATATTTTAGTATTGTCTATTTTTTTTTTTCAAAAAACTATCTTTTTTTATTTCAAAAATACAAGAATTTTTTTTTCTTTATATTCCCCAAAACAAGTTTTTGAAAATAGAAAACAAAAACTGTTACCAAACATAACCTAAACTTTCTTAATATTGCATAGCTTTTAAGGGAGAAGTATACTCCATCCTTCATCACACCATGGTTTTTGATCCCTTTCATAGGATTTTCCACGTACATGCTTTGTCACTCTTTACTCTTCCATTCTGCCATTCTTTTTCTTTTGTGTTTCGGTGTTAAAAATGACATTTTTGATACTCAACAAGCATGGCACCCAAATGTACCGTTAGGATTTAGGTCATATAACATCTGAGTTATCTTAAAGTCTAACTTGCATGTACATTATGTTGTTTAGGAAGTAGATGTTGTAGGCTAAGTTTGGTGTTTAGTATAGCAAAGTTGTGAATACTTTGATTACAATTTGATATGCACACTGGCCACGTGAAGGGTCATTGGCTTAAATTATGTATTTTAGATTTTTGCAGGTTAATGCAAATTACAAGTTGATAAGCAAAATAGCTCCCAGTTGATAAAAATGGCATATAAGATTAATTCCTTCACTATGTACTTTGCCGCAGTAAAATGTATGCCAATTACCACTTATGAGGCATTGTACCATTAAATCTGTTAATTTAATCATGATAAGCAAAAACTGAGCTGTGCTCCAGTTGATGTAACTGTTTAGCAGGCATTGTACCAGGAGTTTTTGCTCTTTAGCAGCCTTTTCTTAAGAATTTCGTTATGTGGCAGAAAACCAAACAATTTCATTAAATAGCATATCGAGCTTTAGAGACTCAAGTTCACTAAAGGAACTCAAGCCTCTAAGACTCCAGTTTTAAGAGATGCAACTGATCTGGCACATCTGATGTGTAAAAAAAATTATAAAAACTGTATGCTCCAGAAAATCAAATTCACTAGTGATAACCCAGCAGCAAATAGAGAGATGAAGTGTTTGGACCTTCACCGAAGCTCATATTTTACAATTAGTTAAAATGCTAAAAGCATAGACTTGTGACTAATAGGATATTAATCCACAAATAAACATAATCTCTTCCCTACAAATTCTAGTTGAACTATTGCTTCCAAGACAAACTCTCCAATGCTGATCATGTATGGAAGGAAAAAGCATACAGCAGTAGAATCATCATGCTTGGAAGAGCATAGCTGGTCAAACAAACTTTCCTTTCACTGTGAGCTTGTGGCTGTAAGCCTGTAACTTATTGCAAGATTTTTTTCACAATAGAAGATTCCACTAAAAGTTGAGAATTGACATTGATTTAACCTTTTTCTTTCAACATATAATTATCTATTATTAGGGAGTGTGTCACTTGTTGAAACCCAGTCAGCTATAAGGTTCATCATCATATACCTCAAGCATCTGTTCTCTTACGCCATAAACCCCGGCTAGGCTTCAGAATTTGCTTCAGTAAAGTCATTTTGGGAACATTCCAGTGCTCCACATGCCTGAAAATTTCCATAAATATAGCTCAACAAACTAAAATGATTAGCAAATATAGAAAGGAATGACTCAGATTGTAGAACTTTACCTGCATACTTTTCCAGATTGTGCATCAAAATAATACTCAGTATATCCTGTTGCTGCAAAATAGATTAATATAGTTAGAGAATGCAAGGTAGATACATGGGTTCAAATCAATATAACAGGTTTGTATTTGCCATGATTTCTTCTTCCTGTTTGGTTTGAAACAAGCAGGGTTTGTGGATAATTAATCACCCCTTAACTTGACTGGAAAAGAAAAGAACTCATGTTTCTAAAGATCTGTAATTGTTGAAGGGGAAAAAAGGAAAGGGAAAAAAAATCATATTTTTGTGAATATGTTATGATGCCTTTGACAAAAGAAACAATCCTCAAAAGAGGGCCAAATAAGTTCACTGGCTTGAATCAGTTTGATGCAAAAGAGCATATTACATACCAGAAAGAATGGGCTTCCAAGGAAATGACAATATACAGCTAAATAGCCAATGCCCAATTCCCTTATCCTGTAATCACGAAAGCATTTGATGTCAAAAAACTTTTATGGAACAACTAGAAATATGATTATAGAAATATGTCAATTGGCAAGTTTTGTTAATCAGACAATGAAGGTGGTGTTCGGAGGCCAAGCAATTTTAAATGTCTGAGATGGCCAACCATGAACCTAAAAATGATAAAGGAAACTTGAAATCTACTTAGAAAACTCACCTCAAAGTCTTCCCACTTCATAAGCTTCATATTTGACTTCTCTAGAAGGGATCCAAAATTTGTACAATTTCTTTTGAAACGGCGAAGACCTTTAAAGGAACCTGCTGGATCCGCAAATTCACAATCCTCTTCATAAGCATCAAGTGTAAGGTTTCCTATTCATTGGAAAAGTGAGAATGTTCAGTTAGTTCCAGAATTTGATCACTTCACATCCCCTACAACGTTTTTATCCAAATTATCCATGCAGGTCCCTACAAATGGATGCAATAAAACTCATATAATGTAGTCTAAAATCCATACATTTTATGAAGCGTACAGGTTTGTAGGGATAATGAGAAACATATCTCAGAAGTGAAGTCCAGAAATGATGCTATTGACAAGGCTTCTTTGATTTCTAATCTTATCACTCAGAAGGACTCTTCTGATTGTGCCTTTGTTGCCATGTTAAATATCTCCATGTCATACATCATTCCCATGTTAGAATAACACATTGCTTGGTGCCTATCATTCTACATTGTGCAATCATTTGGAGGTTGCTATGTCATTTTCGTTCATACCTAGATAATATGGTGAAAACTAGCTTTTGGTGACTAACTGATTACATATTTAAGAAAGGATTTCACAATTTATTCTATTAAAGATTTCAAAGAATCTTCACTTTGTTTAAAATTTGGCAAGCAATAGTTTCCAAAACATTTTCCCCTAGATTTTTTCACTTCAGAAATGATTGTTAGAGAAATGTGCAAGCTTCTTCCATCAGGGTTTTACTTAAACAAGAGTTGCAACACCTTGATTTCTCAGAATTGTAATAGCTTGCAGTTCTAGGCAAAGATTGGTTGTTTAATACTTTTTAAGTACATCAGGACAAGGAATTGACAAAAACCTCTTCAGTTATGTAGTGAAAGCTCAATTGTAGGCTTCCTTACAACACATTAAGAAAACTTTATCAGAAAGGATATGTCACTCTAGTTTATCTGCTCGTTCAAGTAGATCCTAAGGCTGCTCAACAACCAGAGAAGAAATCCCAAGTCTTCTTCTAAGTTCAAACATCTTTTAACTTTCCCTTTATGTAAACAGTAGTATTTTGTTACTTACCAAGAACTGGAGTTTGGTTGACTACTAAGCATGGACACCCCAAATTTTCCAGCCTGTGTCGGACACGATCCTAGGGGAAACACTTTGCATGCATGTTCTCAATGTGTAATGGAAAAAAAAAAAGTTTTTTATTTAAAAAATTCCTTTTATTTCGAATATGTTTTCAAAGATTTTGAGATTTTTTTTTTTGAAAACTTAAAAATAAAAAAGCCTAAAATAAATAATATATATTTAATTAATCTTCGTGGCCCACCGTGTCATGTCCTAATTTTTCAAGAATTACCCTGTCGTCATGTCCCTTGTGGTGTCGTGTTGGTGTCCGTGTCCATGCGTGTAAGGTTGGCTACCAATTGGTCACATAGATTCCTCACTAAAATTTCACTTAACAATGTTATAGTATTGGACTAATTAGAACAGCATCTTATATTAGATAAGAGGCAAAAGTAAAGAAAAGTTCCAAAGTACAATCAAATTGGGCTAAATAAATCTGCATATCTGAAAACAAGAACATGAGCCAACAAAGATAGAACTAGATTACCCTTCTGAAACAGCAGAAGGCTGTATCCGAGCATTATGTTTGTGTCAACACCAAATGAAAATCAAAATCTCAAAAAAAGGCTAAACTGTTAAAGTTTCAGTGAATTTTCTAATGGGAGTTTGTTTCTCTAACCTGTGACGAAATATGATCTTTGAAAATCATCTTTGATGGTTTCCACTACTAGAGAACGATCAGCCACTCCAGACCCATCTCCAGAAAGCTCAACAACTGTTTCAGGAGCTTCAACATTTGAAGGGGAACGAAAAAATGAAGCAGCAATTCCCAAAAGCTCGGAGCTATACCAAGCTACCTTGAGCAGCGCATTCTCAGCCTCAGGTTCGGATGATTCTGGACTAGAAGAAGAAGAAGAATTGCTTCTTAGGTTCTCTCTATTGCATCGAAATCTGTATATTTTGGGGTGATAATTTTGTCGGAAAATTAGACTATGGTTGTGGGAATTAAGGTTGGGAGTGATGGAAGCAAAAGAGAGAACAGTTGTCATGTTTTCAGACAGAGAGATAGAGAATGGCAGTTGATAAATGGAGTTAGAACTTAGAAGTAGGAATCTTCTCCCGCGGTTTCTTTTAAAATATCTTTAAGGCCTCAAAAAATGGCAGCCATACAAAACCAAATATAGAATTTCTCCAGGCAAAGTGGCAAACTCAGGTAGGGTCCAGTTGATGGGCTTCAGTGCTTAACATTTGTAAGCATAAATACGAACTAGGCCCACAAATAAAAATGGAACCCTTAATCATGATTAGTAGATAGATTAAAGTAAAATCCATTAAAAAAAAGGGGTTGATTTCAACTCAACCCAATGTTTTTTCTTTTCTTTTCTTTTTGATGGGACCTCAACCCAATGTTAAAAGAAGGAATTCTGGTTTTTGTGCAACCGAAACCAATGTCTAGAAAATGGAATAAACGGTTCATTATTATCATACTCTCTTTCAAGTAACATTCAGCAAGGACATTGCTAGAGATAGGCAACGGCCTTTCACTCACTATTCAATGGACACCCTTCACCCCACGTATATTTATTCACTATTTGCCTAATGATCAGTTTGGAAAGAGGGAGACTAGTCTACTCCTCAATCCAAACAGAGGTGAAAAAAAAAAAGTGATTTTTAACAAATAGAAATTAAATATTTACTTAAAGTCACTTCTTGCCTCAACTCTAAGCGAATAAACTTGGCCAAATCCTACAAATGATGAGTTTTCACTAGTCGCCAATTCACTAAGCACACATCTCGACAATATTCAAGAGCCACAGAGTTTCGTAGCAATCATTTTAGGCAAATAAGGATAATCGGCTAATGCTATTTGATTAAAAAAAGAAAAGGAGAGAAAATTGAAACGCAATTTATTTCTAGTGACAAGAACAGCTCGTTTCTGCTAGAAGCCGTGTCATAGCCTCAGGCATTGTCTTGGGCTACATTTCACAACATTTGTCAAAGCAAGCACCAAACCTAAACTACTGGACCACCCACTTGGAATTGCCAAATCCAAACGAAAAGAAAAATTGCTTTGTTTGTATCTTCGGTAACAGACAAAATTTTAGACCTGCTTCTTTATTCTTCTCTTTTTGGGCTAGGGATTTCTTAAAATCAATTCCATTCATGTGATTTCCTTTCCCTCTCCTCAAAAGGACTCCCACAGATTACTTTCCTTTGGTTTAGTTGTTTGTTTCTCTCAATCTGCTTTTCCTCTAATACATCTAAAGGACAAAGGAATCTAAGGACTCGCAGGAGAAATGAATCACTTCAAGCAAATGAGATGAGTAGCCTTGTGCATTAGTTAGACAGTACTCCAGAGTCCAGACCTCGTATCAGCATATCATCTCTATAGCAGAAGGTAAAATACAAATCTTCCTAGGAAGGAAACCTAGATGTTCCCCATCAGATTGAATGTATATGCTGCCATGGCCTGAGAGGTCCTCCACTTCAATGGAATGCACACTGCACCAGAGACAAGAATGTTTAAATGGCGCACATTTTGAGTCAAAGACCCTAACAGCTGTAAATGAGTGTCAATTATAAGCCTAGGTGAAGGTGAGCCATATAAATAAATAAATAAAAACTGTTGCCTAGTGCCTACCACAATAAGCTGTTCCTAAATCTATGTGATGATCATATAGGTTCGATGGAATAACTTACAGAAAGCTCTATAAAATATTGCTGTTGAGGATTACAATAGGTATATAGTCATTGGCTTAAAAGAGTATGATTCATATAGGCATCGGAGTCACAGCTACAGATAGTCAAATACCATATTGGATGCATTTCAGTTTGGCTTGGAAAACAAAATAATTCAGTACCTTTATAATGTTTCAGAATTACAGCTATTTGACATATATATTTATTTATTTATTTATAACTCAAAATAGCTTCATCTAACTCTTCAATAGACTCGTACCATCTCAATTCAAAATACTTAACAAAAACCATCTCAATTCAAAATAATTATTCAAGCTTCTTAACATTAACAATAATGAAAAGATAAAACACGGCAACATAAAGGTTTATATATTCATTATATACTAAGAAAACAAAAAGATGACCAAAACAGCCCAGTATTTAAGGCAATTCGTTTCAGAGGGGTAAATGTACCAAATTGGTGGCCGGTGTGATAAAAGTAAGTTGGGGACCCAAAAATAACAAGCAGAGTTGTTAAAACCAGTTCATACATGAATCCTCCTTCCCCCCTCCCCCCCAAAAAAAAACACACACACAAACAAATAAAAAGTTAAAGAAATTAGACAACATTTGCTGATGTCGGCATAGTAACATACTGCTTAAAATTTTATATTTACATGGAAGTTCGGTCAATAGCACACAAGATGCAACAACATTATGCAATTTTGAGATTTCATGAGATGAAGTTGAGTTGATATTACCGTCAGGTCAAGAATGTCAAGTATATTTGTCATTTTATTAGTCATATACTCAATAGAATTCACTAAATAATCAGGGGAAAAAAAGGGCAACAGAGTGCAAATATTGAGAGAGACAGACAGACAGACAGCAAAGAGCAAAAAAATACCCATGTAACTAATCCAACAAAAGAAAAGAAAAGAAAGAAAGATAGAATATACCTCCTTGAAGATACATTTTTCACCGATAAATGGGTTCCCATGTATAGCCTATGCAGTTTAAGTATAAAGTCATACCACTTGAAGTCCTGAAGAATCACAACCTGCACAGAGAGTTTTGAAAAATTCAAAGTAAATGGAATTTTGATTATTCAAAACAGGTAGTAAGTTAAGGAATGGATTCCCAGAAAACTATTCTACCTCAAAATTTCCACTGCAAGGATCAGCATTTGGTGTAATCATCATGCCACCACCAAAATATTTAGCATTTCCTATGCAAAGGGCTGTCACTTGGGAATACACTTTCCACTCACCCTCATTGATCTATGATCACAATTCACAACATAATTATCAAAAATTGATCTATTATCACAACATTATATAAATAACACTTGTAGCACTAATTAAAATACTACGGAGTTGTGTAATGATAATGAAAAGGAAAAAATGCTACACTTGAGAGCTTTGAATTGAGCTAACCCTGATTCTGAGGTCTTCATTACGGTGCCCCATAAAGGCCTGCAAAGAACCAAGAACATAGCACAAATTTCCAAATCTCTTGTAATTAGAGGCATAATAGCCTGCCTTTGCACTCCTGCAAAATATTACAGATCAAAATAATGAGATATTTAAGATAAACATGCCTTCTTTAACACTCAATCTGAAAATCATCAAGTTAACCTTACAAATGAATGTCAGCAACATTTATGAAGTAATGTGATTCTCCACTTTCTCCACTAATAACCCCAACACCTAGTCTTGATCTCAACCCTGAAAAACACCTTCCTTAGCAAAATATAAATGACATAGTTAAAGCATGTATAGGAACAATTAGTTAGTGGAAGCTCCTCAACTCTTGAATCAACACAAGCATGACAGAAGGAATGAAGAATCACAATAAACTGAAGATTACCTTTAGCTAAGCGTTCAACAGCTTCATGAGGATCATTTTTCCTAAAGAATGAATGAAATACATACTATGATGAGATAGAACAAGTAATGTGTATGTGTGTGTCTAATTACAGGAAAAATGGAATCAAGAGCAATGAGATCAGAGTACCATGAACTAACCATCCAAACGTTCTGGCAAAATCAGACCCAGTCCCTAAGGGTATGAGCTGTACAAAGATACAATAAAATTATATCTTCTCTTGAAAAATCCATGCAAACCAGTTCACAGGTCAGACCAACACATTACTACTGTCAACTGAGTTTTGCAGCTAAGATAGAGAACAAGACACAATCTAAATCAAAACTACCATGGTCTGATGGCATCACTTACACCAAGTGCAGTTGAATGCATAAGCTCCCCTTCAGGATTAGCAACAGGTTTCCCATCCCAAAAGAAGCCATTAACAACCTGCTTATTGCAATCCAAAATAGATGAGTAGATTCAATAGGCATTTTTAGCATGAAAGAATGTGACTATCCTGAAGTCCCCACCCTAAAATTGCTTAAAATCAAGTCTGCATATTGTCCACATAATTCCAAAATTCTTAACGGCATGCATCTTTGTAAGTTGTTTATAATCAAATACCAAGCTAGATCTCCCTCCAGTCATCGTCACATGTACTACATGGAGGAGTTACGAGAAACAAGTTAATGAATAAATAAGTTTTCAGTAGATGTAATGTTGCGAACCTCATGAAGAGTTCCATCACCTCCAACTGCAACCACAGCATCGGCACCCTCCCGTATAGCCTGCATACGAGCAAATTACCAATAGAAGAATTAGTATCGACCAATCCTTAAGTAGGGAACATAAGATTGGTTCAAACCTGAACTAAAAAGGCCCCCCAAATGCCTACCTCCCTCGTTATGTCAATTGCATGAGAAGGACCTGAAGTCAAGGACTCGCATATCTGGCCACAAAATAGAAATATCAACACAACCTAAAGCAAATCTCAAGCCAAAACAATTGAGATTGGACAAATATGTTGTCAACATCGTCATCCTGATTAACTTTTTCAAGACATCTATAGATTTTCAGCTCACTACGAACCGTACAAATTTAAAACTCACATCAGAAAACTCTACAAAATTTCCGCATTTAACATTCTTTATAGTGTCCCAAATATTACCACAACATATCTTTTCAATGTGATTTAAAAGTTTGTATTTGCCTGTATATGAGATTAAAAAAAAAAAAAACTAATTATAAAAATAAATAACTTGAATCAATATCAGTATAGATATAGATATATACATAAGACTAATTATTTTACGGGTTTACTCTAAAAATGTTATTAAAAAAAAATAATCACAACCTTCAAATTACTGGAATTTTCGAAATGATAGTTGATGAAGACAACGAAAAAAAAAACAAATACACGTGGTGCGTATGTACAAAAATCAAGCATGTGGTATAAGTGAAAACGACTGGAACTCACGTTGCAGTGTGCATCGAGGCGGGACCTGAGATAGGGAAGTAACTTCTTCCATTCCTTAACCGTCCTACCGTTCGCACCTAATCCATTTCCCCAAAACCAACAAAATTACTACTACATATTAATTCAAGCACGAGAGAGAGAGAGAGAGAGAGACCTCGGGGATTGACGACGAAAACGAGGTCGCGGCGGCGAGAGGCGGAGGAGGGATCACCACCGCCACCGCGGCGGTAAATGGAACGGTCGGTGGAGAGATCGGGAGGGAGGGGATGGTCGGCTCTGAAAACTGAGGGTTTAGCGGCCATTGCTACTCTTCCAAATGCTATCTGATGATAGTAGTAAATGCTCGACATCCTTCTTTCTTTTATTTACAGTTTCTTTTCTTGCTACTTGCCTTTTGGAGTAGATTTTTCTTCTTTTAATAGTGACGTTATGTTATACTATTCTTGCTGCTTGATTGATTGTTTTAGCGCCACATTTTTTTTTTTTTTTTTTTTTTTTTGAGAATCAGAGAGATTTCGTATACAATTCTTACCCAATGGATTAGATTAGAGGCGTAATTAGGCACTCTTAATTACTTCCTCGTTAACGGCCCGGCGGAGATTTTGAGGACTTGCTGTGAAGACTTTTTATTAGTTTTTTTTTTAATTATTTTCCCTTTTGGAGAAAGTATAGGCTGTTTTTGTATTACCAACTTAGCATACCAATAATGTATATGCTGTTTCTTTATTATCAGCTTAGCACACCAATGTAACATATATATATATATATATATATTTTTTTTTTTGAGAAGAAAAAAAAAGGAGACTCGCGTGTGACAGTCATTGTCCAACGCCCCATGGGTAAGCCCATGGGTACCACCAGCTCGAACTGGAGCTCGGAAACTCCGAAACCATACACACCCCAGGCTCTATTGGTTTCTGGGACTTCCAGAAATTGTAATTACAGTGCTCGTGAGAACTCAAACCTAAGATGTGGTGAAGTCTCAGCAGTCACCTACCAATTGTACCACATCCGCTAGTGGTATCAATGTAACATATATTGTTTCGGTATTACGAACTCAGCATACGTATTGGTGATTCCAAACCAATAAAAAATTGACATGACCCTCAATAAAAAAATAAAAAATTGATATATGTAGCACATCAGCCTAGAAGATCAACTCCAATAAAAAGCCGAAATTACCCCTGAAAATTTTGAAAGTGCTACCTCTTTCTCTCTCTTTTCACCTCTAATTTTAATTTGTTCTCTTTCAGCTAGCTTCTTCTTGGGTCTCCGTGGACGACGTGATTTCGATTTCACCAGCAAGTCCATGGTGGTCTGACCCTCATCCACTCTCTCCACTCCCAAACCCAACTACTTCCGTTGTAACCTCTCTTTCCTCCCCAAAACCATCCACCAAACCATTACCGAACCCGTATTCGCTTCCTTTAGAAACTTTGCTCCTGCCACTGTGGCCAACCTCAGCACAGGCTTCGGCTTCCTCAGTTGCGGAAACCAAGTCCGATTGAGATAAATCTCTGGTCTTTTTTTTTTTTTTTAAGTACTCTCTATTGGATGTTATTAATTATTAGGAAATTTCTTTTTCACTAATTTGCTGAACTTTCTGCTTTATGTTATTCGTGGGCAGCAAGTCTGGGTAAGATTTGGGTGGTGGAACTCACGGTTGACGACTCCAACGGATTTGTACGATGATGGATTTGATTTTGGAGGCCTATCATGGGTCAAGATTTGGGTATTTTTTTTGTTTAGGGAAGAGATGGTATGCTGGGGCTTGGGGTTTGTCTTTGTAGATTGGGATGAAATTATGGAATGATTGGTTTCAATTTTTGTATTTTGGGATTTTGGATATGATATTAGCGGTGATACTATAGGTTTTTGGATGAAATTTAAGTTTGAATTTGATTTCACTGAAAAGTAAATAGAAAAACAAATCTTGGGAGTAAAGTAGAAGGATGGATTAAAACAAAATTATCTTTTCTATCTTTCTGATTTTTCTCTTTTACAAAATTGGCTAAATTTTTCTTTTTCAGATTTTTTCCATATTTAGAAGTCTTGACTTCAAGTTGGATAGTTTGGTTTGCTACAACTTAAGGCTTATTGCTAGAATTGATTAGACGATTGAAGAAGCATTTGAAGATGCTCGCAGTGTTGGAAAAACTGGTTTTGTATTTCATACAAAACACACCGCAAAAACAACAAACCACGGTTCTACTTCATTCATTATAGATAATATATAACTTTAAATTCTAGAACAAAAAATAGAAAGCGTACCTTGATACTGTGAAATTTAAAACCAAGACTTAAGAATACCTCTAATTTACGTTCCAATTTCACATGGTGTCCAAGAAGTGTGGTCTTTCAATCAATTTATATGTAAGTGTTTAAAAGAGATTAAGAGAGTGGCTTACACTCACATATACACCATTTTCATAATTTATATTCTGAAAATTTTGTATGTTTCTCTCCTTATACATAACTGATTATCTAATTAAGCTAACCTTTTGGGCTTGCCCAATTGGGCTTTAGTTTGTGGCTTGAGACGTGACCAAATGGAATAAATAAGACATTAACTCCAATGGGCCTTGGGCTTATCTGTCAACTCTTGACAAGTCCAAAGTTACCATTAATTATATTTAATACCACTATATAAATATAATTTCACTCTAGGCCTTATTAATAAATTATATTCTAAAACTCTAATGATATCATTTGACTCCTTCATGAAATATCTATAGTGAACAAAGTCATAATGAACTACCACTTTGTAAACAACTATTTTACCCTTGAGTACCCGGTTTAATCTTTTAGTTATTCACATTTATTGAAATTCAATTTCAATAAATATAAGTTTTAATAACTCCTTACTAAAGTGAGCGCCCTGAATAACTAGTTTTCATTAAACTTATCTCAAAAGGATATTTCGTGTCTCTATAAAAAGAGATTATGGATTCCATCTTAAGAATATGTATTCTCTCAACACTACGTGTAGTTAGCCAACATACTGAGGTTTTGAGCGTGAATATTAGATCTCACTCCTGATATATCAAAGTAACCTACATTTCATAATCTGGTTTACTATCCTCTCAGGATTGAAAGTCTATGAAATTAGAAGTCATGAGATTAATTATTCAGGGGACAGCTGTTAATTGAATAATTAATCTTACAGTAGTCCAGTTCAATATGTTTTAACTCTTAAGACACATCAACCCATCAACTAGAAGTCTCCACTTTCATGATCAAGATAAACCATCTTAGTTGATGTGTTATAGTCTTCTGAAATGCCCAATTTCATTATCGACTACGAACTATATTTTGAATTTATAAGGAACTTGCGATTTATATCTTTTGTGACTAAATCACATACAATGCATTTCAAGGACTATGATAATATCACATTAGTTCACTTATAAATAGTCTCATATAATTAAACAATTTAATTATTTATGACATGCAATAAATTGGATTTTAGGGCATAAACCCCAACACGCAGTGCATCAACTTACTTTTTATGGTAATGGTAGATTATTTTGATTGAATTTGAAGGATTGATTCCCACTTTTAGTGTATGAAAACTTTAATGGTTATTCATAATAATCCCTAAAAAGTTTAGGGGTTCCCAAAAATTTTCTTTTCATTCCTTTTATGGTTATTCTTGAGCCTTTTTTTTTTTTTTTGGCTGTAAAGTCTTGAATTTTTTTTAATTTTTTTTTTTAAAGGAAATGATAGTAGACTTTATTAATTGAAAAAAAAAAAATATATATATATATATATATACACAATGGGGAAGAGAAATAGGGACATATGACCCCCTTTTTCTCTTTTGCATCACTAGCATACGTTAGAGAAACACGATTACATCGTAAAAAAAAAATAAAAAAAAAATAAAAAAAATAAAAAAAAAAACAAAGAAAGAAAACAAAGAAAAAACTTCAAATGCCCAAAAAACCTAAAGAAAATGCCAAACGACACCTTCTTGATTTACATGGACATCAACAAGGTAAGTTTTTTTTTTTTTTTTTATAGAATTGTCTTCATGCTCGGCATGGTTGCCCTACAACCTCCATCGATCCCATGGTTGACACAACACCATGCTCATTATCCACAGTTCTAGGTTTCTTTTCTCCCTTAACACCCGTAGCCTCCTTATTCATGCCCGGCATGGTTGTATCCTTTACATTCTTGCACTGTTTCTATCCCACTACATCAGTTTTGTGGTCACCCTCTGCCATACTTATTTTCAATGGATTTGTCACCTTTTTTCCTACCCTTTTCCACTTACGTATGTTTGCAAGGCTTTGATCATCCTCACATGAGAGTGCACGTGATAGATTTGTTGGATGAGTTTCAGGGACATGTGGATCACATTTCAATTCCGCATTTGTTGCTTCATACGTTATAGGCACTAAAACCATATTAGTACCGTGATTTTCCTCAATCTCTTCCCTTGCTGTGTATATCTTGGTTACTTGAGTAGTAGTAGGTGACTCAATTTGAAAAAGAGTGGAAGTTTGTCCATCCTCAAATCCCGAATTATTAGGAATCAGTTTCTCCACAATTCCCGTCTCCATAATATTCGGATTTCCATTAGAATTCTCAACTGCGAAAATGTGTACCTGTGTTGACGGTTTCCTAATCTGATTTGTCATTGTTTCCTCCATGTTCCTTGGTGGCGGACTGGTTGTCTTCCTCCCCCTAACATCCCTTTGTCTACGAAAACCCACTCGGAGCCACTCCCCATATTGCCTCTCTTCACCTACCATTGATATCGACCTGGTACAAGTTTTTAGTTCATGTCCTAATATTCCACAGTTGAAACAGAGCCCTTGTAACCACTCATACTGAAAAGCAACCCAGACTTTATCACTTCAGGGCTAAGAATAGGAGCGCCCCTACGAAGTGGTTTAGACAATGGCACCTCCACTCTGACCCGAAGAAAACGAGCCTGATCTGATGTAATAGCCTTGCAATCCACCTCCAAAACATTTCCAATACCTCCTCCAATGTCCCTACCCACTTCCACATTCATGAGATCAAATGGTAATCCTCAAACCTGTACCTAAAAAGAAATGTGCGTAAAATTTGCTGAGTATGTTGTCATCCCTTTCTCCCATCGACGGAGTAGTAAAATATGACCATCAAAACTCCAAGGACCATTGTTAAGAACCCATTCAATCTGACTGTCCATAGTGAACTTAAATTGGAACAAACCGTCTCCAACATCAGAAATCCTAAGATCCTGACCAAACTTCCATACAGACCTTAATAGGCTCTTTGCCGCCTTACTGTTAATCGGTTTAGTTGTAAGAAAACGACCAATTAAACTTAAGGAGCACTCTTCTTGAGCCTTTTCACGATAATCAGAGTGTACCTTGATAATTTCTCCTTCTTCCGATGTCAAACTTATGCGTTGTAACCGTTCTATACAATCAAATTCCATGGTAATAGCACAAAAAGACAGAGTTGTTTCATAGGGAAAAAACACCAAACAAAGGAACTACAAAGACACAAAGAAGAGACAGGACAGTGTATCACAGAGAAAAGAACTAGAAGAAAACAAATGAAAGAAAGAACAATTTTTAACGAAATGTGACAGTGATTCACCCACACAGCAATTTAAATTGATGATGGGGATGCAACTCCTGATACAGAGTAGAAAGGCCTCACACAAAGTTGAGAGGAAGACTCCTGTAAAGTGTTGAACTTTAACTTGGTTGCACTGTTTGAAAGAACTTTTATTGTTGTTCAAAGTAAAAATTTGCTAACTAGTAACTAGATTACATTTTTTTTTTATTGTGTTTTTTAGTCGAATCTTAATTTAATGTGTTTTGGTGTTACATCAACATTTGACCAAGCCTAAATGTTTTTGCAATTTGTTGATGCTCAGTCTTATGACATTGTTTCCTTTTTGCTACGCATAATTGTCTAATGGATGATTTGTTCACTTGTCCAAGACCTTTTGTGACTAAGAAGAAGTTAATGCTTAAACATTATGGATAAAGAACTAAATGTTTTTAGAGAGTGAGAATGAATGATTGTAATATTATTTTAGAGAAATCAAATTGAACGATTGTAATATTATTGTAAACAATCAGCTTTTATAAGAAATACTTATTTTTTCTCTCATAGCTCCCTTTGCCTCTATTTTACTATTTGCCATAACTAAAATATTATTTTAAAGAAATCTAATTGAAAATTACAATTGAATTTATAAATAAGGCATCTGTCGAAGTGCACGATTCTAGACAAGTAATCATTCAAATTATTCAATGTCCAAAAAGCTATCAATCATAATACAATGTCTAGTGGTAGGATCCTTTAGTTGATTATTTTATTAAGAACATATTTAGTTCTTAATGAAAGCAATGGTTCTTCAAGGGAACCAATCTCCTTAGAAATATGGAATAGAGTAAGAAGAGGGAAAGGTATTGTAGAACAACAAAAAAATTGGACTTATTTCATTAATATCTTCGATTTATAGTACAAGACCTTTTATATATTTCATTATTAACAAGTAACCAACTGCTTGAAACTACTAACATTATTCTAACTAACTCTAATCTCTCACATGCTGAGTTAGAATTTGCGCTTGTTATAGAATACACGACATCAGTTGCAGCACTTGTGTGATCTTAACTTATCTTATAGGTCGTATAACTTCCATCACTTGCTCTTATCAAAACAGTTATTCAGTTTATCATAATAGCAGCACTCAGCTTAGGCTCTTCAACACATCACAGCAGCTACAATGCTCAAGCAGGAAATCCTACGCCCTCCATTGCCATAAGATACTATAATTACACATTAGGAAAATTGATATGACGCTTGTGGACATAAGGGGGAAGTCGCCACCTAGTTTTTGCAATGGCCTAGGAACCATATATATAGCGTCCTCTCGAGAAAAGACCTTTTGATCTTACTATCAGAGATATGAGTTCGGAGTTAAGGTACGATCTTGGGAAGGTGTTAGGCACCCAAAACCGCCCAACCCAAAACAAGCCAAAGTCAAACTACAACTTTATCTTGCTTTTGTTGCCATGGCCAGCGTCGAGATCTCACCTGAGAGAAGCAAATGTGTAGTTGGCTGTGAGAACAAAGGAGGGACGAATCATTGTGAGGGGTAAAATATTTAATCAACGAATCACCCATGTGTCCATAAATTTTTAAATAAAATGGTTTAGTCCAAGTCAAATAACATATCATCACTTTGTTAGGCTATGTAGACATAAACGGAAAGATAAAAATTGAACATTTTGCAAAGTTTATAGACGAAAAACAAACTTTTGTGAAAGTTTAAGGACGTAAAATGATGATATTTTACCCAAATAAAGTTATCCATTCACTAGGTATAAGGCCTACATAACAAGCAAAGGTAAGGACCACCCACTTTCCATGTTGAGATTGTAGGGGCCTTTTTTACTATGTTGGGCTGGGTTGCCCTTTTCGTGGTTATAGGCCCAAGTGTTCTGGGTTGCGGGAGTCGAGACCGGTCCAACTGGAACTCAACTTGGCCGGCTTGTGCACAAACTAGGCCCCGTCTGCCAGGAGAGTGTTTGCGGCAGGCAGTGCTGTTTCAGAGAAGCTTGCGGCAGACAGACATAATTGATAAAAAACAGAGCAATATATTCTGGAATGACCAGATAGTTCTTTTAATAAGAAATGACCGAATGATCCATAACCACAATAACATTAACAATCTTTGACAAATAAATAGTAAGGGGAAATGGTAATAAAGATTAATCAACAGATATGTAAATAAATTCAGTTCGGTCCGCAGGAGTAAGGCCAAAGAGGAAGAACGCCTCTTCTCAACGCGATTAACCTCCGAGGAAAAAAAGAATTCCTGCCGCGGAAGTTAATGGGTTTGAGGGAGGCGGACCCAAATGGACAATACCCAAAATAATTATAGAAGATAGCAGGGATTTGAGAGGGAGAGAAGGGAAGGGGCCTATCGGTGCATGCCACTAACACTTGCTCTTTTTCTCTCTTTCTTTCTTCCTTTTCTAGTCTTTTCTTAGTGATTTCCACAATGGTAGTTTTTAGTCTTATGCTCCTCTGTTTTTCTAAGTATGTTACAGAGTATTTTCTTTAAGTTGTGTTGTATTGCTCTCGTGCCTCCTGTTTTTGTACACGGCAAAGGCTTCCTTTATAGTGCCTGCCGTGACCGATTTTTACTATTCTACCCCCTAACCTCTTTTGTCTGGTCTGGGCGTACTTGCCGACATTACTGTTCCGTCTGTGAGTTCCCATGTTACAGACACAGACAACTTTTTGTCCGTTAGTCTGCCGTGGCACCTCTTCCTGCCGCGGTGATGTTTCTCTCTCTCTATCCCTCATGGCATGCACCTATTGGTTCCAACTCAGCCTTGCCTCTTTTGGGTGGTATGTCATCCCAGCAGGACGTATCCCCCAAAAGAGCTTGAGCAGGAACCTCAAAACAGGCCTTCCCCTCTCCCCACCTCCAAACCATGCCCTCTTACCTCTGACCCACGGCCCCACCACGTCCTGTATTGGCTGGGTACAGGCTGGTGGTGCCTGGGCCTTGCGCGTGTATATGTTTGAAATTTGCCTGCTGTTCATGCATCTGCCGTGTACTGGACACTTTGCTTGCATTGCCTGTCTTTCGTTCTTGGCTTTTCCCGAGCTGCTACTCTGATTTCCCACCCCCATAGGGTCTGGACTTTACCGAGTACTGGGCTTTGTGTTCTCTTCAGCCCAATTCTTTAATTGCCTTAACTTCCCACCGCGTTACTCGGCCTTTCCTGCCGCGGCGATTTTGTTCCTGCTGGGCCTCTTTTCAGGCCTGCCGTTCCTTTCTTTCCCCCAGTGGCTTAATATGGCCACTGGTGTTCTCGCTCGTGGGCTCCAATGTCCCTCTCTTTTCACTTGGGCTTATCCGGCCCATTTACTTCCTTTGGACTTCCTCGGTCCATTTACTAACTTTGCATCCCATGGGCATTTACTAACTCAATTGGGCTTCCCCGGCCCAATTTCCTCATTCTCATCCTTGGGGTTCATGGGCTTGCCATTATCCCCTACTTTCTTTGTTTTCATTACTTTGGGCCTGCCGCGGCCCATTCTCACTTTTCCATACCACATACTGCCCATGGGTGCTGTTTTCTCTCTTTCCGGGCCTTTTTAGGCCCACTTACTCCTTCAAGACCCGTTTATTCATATTAAGGGCCTGTGATCCATTATTCCTGCTGCTTGAGCCTAATGTTTTTTCTTAGCCTGCCGCTTACCCGCTGCCCATATTTCTGGGTTAGGCTGCCTTCTGCTTATTTCAAAAATGACCCTCAACATTTAGCCCCCTGAACATATGGAGCGTTCCTGCGGTCCGTATGTGAATAAAAGACCTTTCTGTCCCCTTTTTGTTTCCCTTCTTTCTTTTCCTTCGCGGGCTTTTTAAAACTGTGGGTCCCTTCATATATACGTATATATTTCTTTTTCTGCCGTGAACAGTGATGACTCTTCGATTTTCCCAGAATGGCAGTTATCCTAAGACACAACTACTGCTTCATTTATTTCATTCTTCTTTCGATGGCTGACCAGTCGCATTCCTTCAGGCCGGTATTAAAGACTCAGGTACTTAAGAAGAGAGTCTCTTCAAAAATCAAACACAAATACCTCCTTTTCCAAAACATTGTGTCCGTCCCTCTTCCTTTACCGTCTTCTCTTCTTCGCGCACCCACACCCCTTTTACTTTGCTCGAACCATCGTACAATGGCGCCGGTGAAAAGTCAGAGTTCTTCCCGCCACAAAGGGAAAGAGAAAGTTCCTGATCCTCCCGCCGGACAAGAAATGGGTGAGGAAGCCATGTACTCCGAGTCCGATCATTCCGACGAAGAAGACGCGTCGCGCAACCCAGACAGTGAGGTCGCCCTTTTGATCGATCCCTGGTATAACGCCTATCCACACTTCCCCGAGGTTCCCGGCGATTATGTGTTGCCGCCGCTAGGCCGTGTGTGGATCACCATGTGTAGACGGAACCCCAATATCTCTTGGGCTCCGGTGTCTTCTTCTATTTCCGATTTGGTCATCCGTCAGGGGATCTCTCTCCCTGTGCCGATTCATTTTGAGTTTGGGTCAGGCACGGCCTTGGGTTGGAAGGAATGGGTTGACCGAGAACTATCCGATTCGGCTTTTATGGGTTTGCTACAGCGGGCCGGCGTTTTGAAGGCCATCGTTTTATCCCGGAGTCTTTCCAATTTCAGAGACCTTTATAACCTTCGTCACTTGGTCCGCCAGTGGTGTGCCACTACCCATACATTCTTCTTCTCCTGCGGCGAACTGACCGTGACTCTTGAAGATGTGGCCAACCAACTACTCCTGCCGATCCTAGGTGATACGGATCCTGCCGCTATAGAGCTTTCTTCAAAGGAAGAAGCCATTGAGGCCGAGTTGAGAAAGAGGATGGCCGGGAATGCCAAATTATCATACTGGGTTAGTTCCTCCTCTAAGTTTTCTGCTGCCGCCCACCATGCGGCCTTTGTCGCTTTTTGGCTTTGCAAGCTCGTTTTTGGTTCACCCCCCCATTACGCCGTCAAGCCTTTGTATTTCTGCTTGGCTATTAAAATAGCCGCTGGAGTGAGTCTGCCGCTGGCCCCCATGTTCTTGGGGCATTTGTATGTTCAGCTGGACATCCTGCGGAGTGACGAGAGCCAGGCGGGCTCCTGCCACATTGTCACTTCCTCTATTCACAGCACCATCCTGTAGCAATTGTTGTTCGAGCGCAATGCCCAATACTTAGCAAAATGTAGGCCTGTTCGTTTCGCAAAGGAGAAGTACCAATCATGTCCGCAAGTGATCACTGACTTCTGCGGCAGGTTTGAATCTGATTTCCCTTTGGCTTTTCGTTGGTCTGGTCTGAAGCCCCTTGGTCACTTAGTTGTTGAGTCTTTTGATAGTGGTGTTGACTTTTCTTGGAGAGCTTATAGAAATTTAGGCAAAGGTTACACATGTGTTGATTCTGTCATGGGTCCGTTTACTGATACCGTTGGGACCACCACCCCTTTGGCTGGTTTTGATGAGATGGGGATCACTTATTTGGCGGCTTCCAATGTTGGATGGCTGCTATACTTGGTCGATGAGGGTATTAGATTTGTTCACTACCCTGCCAACCGGGTGAGGAGGCAGTTTGGGCTGGACCAGGATATCCCTGATGACCTTTCCTATCTCAGGGAATCCCCTACTTCAGTTCGGCCTTTCTTGTAGCAGACTGCTTTTGACTTTTGGGGACAGCGCTTTAGTGCGGTTACTATTCCTGGCTCGTCGAGAGAGGGCCTTTGCACTCCTGCCATGCATGGATATTAGCAGGCAGTGATGACCTCGTTTGGGCAAAAGTTGGTAGGTAGTCGTGGCTTTTCCCTTATCCCTCCTGACGGGTTGAGCATGCTTGTCTCTCCCAACCCTTAGTTGCTTCTGCCTTCCAGATCAGTTTTAGCTTATGCCAGAAAACAGAGTCGTTCTGCCATCTTCGAGTGGGACGATGAGAAGAAAGGATGGTGTTGGCTCACGGGTGATTTTCCCCCTGGTTGGGAGAAGAAAGTTAAAGTAACCAATATTCTTGCGGCAACCAAGAAGACTCCTGCCAAGCACAAGTCCGCAAGCAAGCTCAAGTCTGCTGCTGCGCAGCCAGCCACAGGTGCTCCCCTTTCTAGCAGGACACGGGGCAGCAAGAGGAAAACAACTCCCCATCCTATGTCTGCCATCGAGTGAAGGGTACGTTATGTTAGGAAAATTTTTCATTATCTCCTGTGTTTTGGCTTTAATTGCTTAACTCATGCTGTGCCTACTGCTTTCTTTCTTTAACACTGCCTCTTGTCCCCCATTTTCTTTGTACTCTAAGCATAAGGAGGATGCGTCAGCTGCTCATCCTATCGAGCTTGACGAGCCTGTATTTGAGGTAATTTTCACTATCTTCCTCTTTTTTTTTTTTTTTTTCTTTCACACATATTTCTCCTGCCACGTGTTCTGCATTTGTCTTGATCAGCCATAGGTTCTTTTATTCCTTACCATGTGTGTATATATATACATTTCCTCTTTCTTTTGTCTTCCAGGATCAGCCCGAGCCCCTTTCCATCTATCATCCCACAATTGAGGAGATGTCTGCCTCCATGGGCACACCCGTGGCGGGTTCTTTTGATGGGGCTGGTGAAGCTTTTCAGACGCCCATCACTCTTGCTGCTGCGCATGGGATTCCTGCAGAGGTTCTTAGCCCTCCCACCGGATCGGTACCTAGAGAAGAGGGTACTCACACTGAGGGGGTTAGAAAAGCCACTCCATCTCCGGTCGAGATGCCCATTCCAAAAGAAGCTGCTCCTCCTGCCACAACTCAGATCGAGGCTGTTTCACCCATCGCTCCTCTTATCATTTCTACCAGTGATCCTTTTGCGACTCTCTTTCAAGCCGCGAAGGACGGTTCTTCCTTGGTGGTTACACCTTCTTCTATTCCCAGTTCGGCCACTCGCGGACTCGATGTTGATTTGTCTTCCGAGGAGTCCGAGGACATTCTTGAGGATCTTAATGATGAGCCTGCCCTGCCGAGGAGGATTTCTGAGTCCGAGGAAGAAGAGGGTGCTCCACCCGAGGCTGGGTTCACGGGTATTTCCTTTCTCCTCTCTCCCTTTTTTTTTTTTATTAAGTCCACTTTTCCTTCTTTATCTTTACTGGGCCCACTCTTCTTACATGTCTATTTTCCCTGTTTGCAGAGACCTTTGAAGGGCTAGGCATTGCAGCAAGTGCAGGGGTGCCTGCCGCAACCACTCCTGCCGCGCCCACAACACTCATTCCTATTGTATTCTCCGCACCAACTTCTGCCATTTTTACAGCGTCGATTTCTGCCATTCCTTCTGTGCCTGCTTCAGTTCTTCCCGCAGCCCCCATTGTTACCGGTTCTAGTAAGCTTTCTTTCCCCTTGTCTATTTTCGTTTGCTCCCTGTGGGTTTGTTTCTTTCCTCTTTTCTCTTTTAGTTCCTCATCTCATGCCTTGTGTTTTCCTTGGCAGGACCTCTTCTTATAGCCCCACCTCAGTTTGAAGCGGGCAGCAATTCCGCCACCCTTCCAGGTCCTGTGAGCGAGGCTGTTGCCTTTTTTACTCGCTTTGACCAGCCTGAAGTCAATGACCTTGATCCTGCAGTTTTCTGGGGCTCCGGGCCTCTTTACGTGAACTTTAATGGCTTTAGAGTCCCTGAGGATTGTGCTGCTCATTTGGTGATGATCCATAACAACCATGGGGACTTCATGCAGGGCTTTCAACTTGGCTGATCTGTTAGAGAGCATTTTTTGAAGATGTTGGGGAGTGTGTTGAATGACATAGAGCATAGCTTTGTTGACACTGTCTCTACCGAGAGGATCCTGCAGTGGAGGGCTGCGGTGCAGGAGCTTATCAGCGTAGGCTTTGCTGTGGAGTTTATTTTGGATTACCTCCGAGAGATTGCCCGAGCTGTTTTCATGAGGAGAGTCCGGCCCACTGTTGATGCTATTTACTCGCGCCTTGAGATCCTGAGAAAGGAGGTGGCAGACTTAGAGGGCCATCGCGAGCATCTTCTTTCCAGTATTGGTGGGTCCGATCGTTTTGGAGATCAGTCTCTTATTTTCGGGCTCCGTTGATGCAGCTTCTTCCTTGTTTTGTCGTTTCCTTTTCCTTATGACTCTATTTAGTACATTATGCTTTCTTGTAGCACCTATTTGGCTGGTTTGCCATGATTTGGGTTTGTAACTTAACTTTGTGATGCTACACTTTACGTTTTGCTATGACATATGATGATAATACTTAGTGCTTTTCATTACATCCTACCGAAAGCAAGTTACAATTTCATGTTGTGACACAGTCACTTGAAAAATGGTAAAGAAAAAGGAAACATAAAGGTTTTTTTTTTTTTAAAACAAAACAAAGGAAGCAAAAGAGACAATCATATAAGTTTTCTCCTCAGGCATAATATTGCTTCAACCATTTCCCATTGATGGGATCCATTAAGTTTTTGCCATCCATTTGAGTCAAACGATAGTACCCGCTTGGGTGTGCCTCCCTTATCACAAGGGGTCCTTCCCACTTTGGTGCAAATTTGGACGGTCCTGCCAAGCCTCTTCTAACATAGTCTGCCACTTTCAGAACAAGCTGTCCTTCCACGAACATTCTTTCTCTAGTCATCTTGCCGTAAGCTTTAGTCATTTTTTGCCTATATCTACGGCTGCGTTCCTGGGCCTGTTCTCTCTTTTCGTCAAGTCCCTCTAGGTCTTCGCACCTTTCTGCCGCAAAGACTTCTTCTTCCTCTCTTCCTTTTTCTTGCATCTTCATGACCTTTAGGGATGGGGTCATTATCTCCACTGGGCTCACCACTTCAGTCCCATAGACCAAGGAAAAAGGTGAAAAACCTGTGGCTGACTTAGGTGAATTTCTGTAAGCCCAAAGGGCATCTGGCAGGTGTATTGCCCATCCCCCCGTATACTCCTGACTCATTTTACTTATAATTTTTATAAGGGTTTTGTTTGTTGCCTCCGCTTGCCCATTCCCTTGAGGGTAATAAAGTGATGATCGGTGGTGCTTAACTTGGTAGAATTCTAGCATCTTCCTCACTTCACTATTAACGAAAGGTGTGCCATTGTCACTGATGATTCTGTGGGGTACCCCGAACCTCACGATTATGTTTTCTTTGATAAAGTTTGCCACCGCTCCTCCGGTTGCTTTGCGAAGCGGTACTGCCTCTGCCCATTTAGTAAAATATTCCGTGGCCACCAATATCTATATATATCCTCGTGACGGTGGGTTAACCGGTCCTACCAAATCAAGCCCTCAAGTGTGGAAGGGCCATGGGGTTACCATGCTGTGCAAATTCTGCGGATGGGTGTGAATTAAGTTGGCTTGCATTTGGCAACTGTGGCACTTCTTTACAAATTTTGCCGTATCCTTCTTCACGGCAGGCCAGTAGTAGCCCATTTGCAGCAGGCACCTGTAAAGTCTTTTCTTCCCCTGGTGTTCCCCGTATTCTCCTGAGTGCATTTCTTTCATCATTTTTTCTGCTTCTTCAGTACCCAAGCACCTTAAGGGGTCCCCATCATACCCCTTTTTAAAGAGGACCATATTGTGCATGAAGTAGCGTGTCGCCAACCTCTTGAGTTTATATTTTTCACTATGCTTCTGCGGCAGGATGCCTTCTGTCAGGTACTGGATAAATGGGCTTCTCCAGTCTTCGCAGGTGGACACAACATAACTTTCTTCTCTGTCTGCCGCAAGTTGGCAAGCCCTACACTGAGTTTGGGCTTGATCCACATCTTTAACCATGTTTGGCCAATAAAGGCTGACCTCTCCGCAGGATCCGCAAGTTTTGTCGTGTACTTCTTTCAGCTTTCTCTGGGCCTCCTCTGGTCTCACACATCTGGCCAAGACCCCACCCGGCATCCTGCGGTACAATTCCCCCTTCACTAGTGCTTAGTCTTTTAGCACCTTCAGTCCTGCGGCATCATCTTCATTCATCAAGGCTTTCTTTATAGGAATCCGCCAGTCTTCGTCGCACCGTTCCTCTTGGAATTTCTCCCTCAACGTATCAATTATCAATTCTCTCCTTTTGCTGACCTCTACTCTGGTGCTATCTCCTTCGAACATTATCTGAGAGCCTAGCGCGGCTAACGTGTCCGCAAACCGATTTTCATTCCTGGGAGCGTGCTCTATTTCAAAAGTTGAAAACTTTTCCTCCATTTTCTGGGCCATTGCTCTGTACGGTGCTAGGCTAGGCTCTTTCAAGGAGAAGCTCCCGTTGGCCTGGCAGACCACCAAATTCGAATCGCCTAATACCCTCAAGCGTTTGACTCCCATTTCGAGAGCCGTGGCCAGCCCGGTTAGATAGGCTTCGTATTCTGCGGTGTTGTTTGAATAGGGGAATTCCAGTTTGAACGATAGTGCCACTGCTTTATCTTCTTCATGGTACAAAACTACTCCCACCCCTCCAGATTGGGCGGTAGAAGACCCATCGAATTTCATTACCCATTGCTCTCCGACTTCCTCTGCCATGGCTACCTCCCCCGGAACCTCATCATCCAGTGGGAACTCTTCCTCGCTTGGAAATTGTGCCAATAAGTCCACTATGGCCTGGCTTTTCACTGCCCTAGGTGTCCCCATTCTTAAATCATATTGCGACAATTGTAGCAACCATTGGGATATCCTGCCAGAGAGGATCGGTTGCTGCAGCAAAGCTTTGATGGCATGGGATTTAGTCATCAGCCATACTTCGTAGGCCAAGAAATAATGGCGCAACCTCTGTGAAGCATATACAATAGCTAAGCATGCCCTCTCTGCCTTTGGGTAACGAGTTTCTGCATCTTTCAAGGCGTGGCTGATATAGTATATTGGCTACTCAGTGCCACCTCCGTCCTCTTGGGCGATCAACGCACCAATGGCATACGAATTGGTAGCCAAGTAGAGCAACAGTGGCTTCTTGTGAATCGGGGCCTGCACTGTGGGGAGGTTCATCATTATCTGCTGTAGCCTTTTGAAGGCTGCCTGCTGCAATTCCCCCCATTCAAAATCCTGCCCTTTTCTGAGCAGCTTGGTGAAAGCGGAGGTGATTGATGCCAACCCGGGGATAAATCTTCGGATGTACGAGACTTTCCCCAAGAAGCTCTTTAATTCCTTTACCGTACTTGGAGGTTTCATGGTCGCAATGGTCGTAGTTTTGGCTGGGTCCACATCTATTCCCCTGCTATGAACTAAGAAGCCTAGGAACTTCCCAGAGGACACTCCGAATGCGCATTTGAGAGGGTTCATTCTCAGTTTGAAGGCTCTGCACCTCTCGAATACTCTCCTCAACACTTGGAAGTGTTCTTCTCTTTTCCTTGATTTTACTACTATGTCGTCTACGTAGTCCTCCAGTTCACGATGCATCATGTCGTGAAATATGGCCGTCATCGCCCTCTGATAAGTGGCACCCGCATTTTTCAACCCGAAGGGCATTACAGTGTAATAAAAATTGCCCATGGGTGTTCTGAAAGCGGTTTTCTCTGCATCTCTTGGCGCCATCCTGATTTGGTTGTACCCGCTGAACCTATCCATAAACGAAAACATGGCACTGCCTGCCGCAGAATCTATCAGTAAGTCCATGTTTGGCAGAGGAAACTCATCCTTTGGACAGGTCTTGTTGAGATTCTTGAAATCTACACAACACCTTATTTGGCCGTTCTTTTTCTTTACGGGCACGATGTTGGACAGCCATCGCGGGTGTTGGATAGGTTTGATGAATCCTGCGGCAAGCAATTTCTGCACTTCTTCGATTATTTGCCCTTCTATTTCCGTGTGGAATGTCTTGGCAGGCTGGGCTATTGGCCTGGCCTCCGGGTCCACAATTAGCGTGTGTGCAACCAGCCCAGGGTCTAACCCCGGCATTTCATTGTATTCCCATGCGAAGACATCCTTAAATTCTTTCAAGAGCAGCACCAGTTCTGCCTTCTCCATCTCTGTCAAACTTGCACTAATTAAGATAGGCCTTGGTCCCTGTGGAACAGATCCCAAGTCAACTTCTTCCATCTCTTCTTTTGCCGTAACTTGTACTTCCTTTTCTGTCACAACTTCCTCATTTTCCTTACTTTCTTCTTCTGACTTTTCTTGAACCACGCAACACTCCGAGTCCTCGTGCTGCCGTTCATGGGTAGGGCCCTCCTGCGTTTTTCTCGCAGGCCCCTCGCGCCTTCATAATTTATACACTATCCTGCCGTCAGGACCTCGGATCCTGACGCAGTGAGGTGTATCCTCTGAGTCTGTGGTTGGCGCTTCCTTCCTCTTTCTTTTCCTGGCCAGTAACTCCCTTAGGTCAGGCTCTGGATCATCCTGGATGTCTCTCCATTTAGATACGAAGGTACCTTGTGGCCTTGACACTGAAGTTTCCCCGGATGGAGCCCATTGATCGTAGAACATGGTTTCTACTAAGTGAGCTTCTGCTTGCTCAAATGGTGAGTGATTCGCTGCTATGTGTATCATCCTACCATTCATCCGTCCTTTCACGCATTGGTGGTATGTGGATGGAACTAGTCTGTGTTTATGTAACCATAGTCGTCCCAAGAGCACGTGGTATGAGACTTCCGTTTTTACCACGTGGAACCGAGCTAGAGAAGCTATGGGTCCCACTTTTAACCACAATTGAATATGGCCTGCGGTGTACTCTCCCCTTCCACCGAATCCTGTCACTTCCATTGGACACCCTTGGATTTTTCTATCCGAAATCCCCGCAGCTTGCAGAGTGCTCAACGGGATGAGGTTTACGGAAGCGCCCGTATCCACTAAGGCTCTTTTTATGGGGATTTGATTTATGGATGCTGCCAGATAGAGAGGCCTCATGTGGTCTGGATACCCCACTTCCATATCTTCATCACTGAAGGTGATTTCGGTTGACTCCTGTAAGATAGCCCTGTCATCTTGGACTTCTGCTGATAAACACTCTACCCCTGCCCCGAAGGCAATGCTTACTAGAGCCTCGGTGGCCACCTTTCTTTCTTTTGTTGTGAGGCCTAGCTGATCAAATAAGTTTTTGAATTTGGAGTTCTGCTATAAAGTAGTAATCGCTGCGGCAGGTAGGGCCGGATTCTCTCCTTCGTCATCCCCTGGATCCGCACAAATCACTACTGCTGCTACACCTTTCCCTTTGTGATTCGGGAGTGGGTTTCTTTGGACTTCCTGCTGGGACAGTTCTAAAGTCCCTTCCTTTATCCTGCGGTGCACTAGTCTGCGGAGTGCCCAACATTCTGTGGTAGAATGTTGGACATAGTTGTGTAAACGACAAAAACACGGGTCCCTCCTTTCTTCCTCTGTGGGCTCCCTAGCAACCTGGTTAGGTTTGAAAACGCCATCCGCTATCCATTTGTCTAGCAGTACCTCTAGCTCCTTTGCGATGCATGGTATTGGCGGGGGAGTATCATATTCTTTTCCGACGGTCTTCCTCCTCCGCTCACTGGTGGATACTACCATGGCTTGCGGGGCACTTCTTTTGTCCGTGCTTGGCTTTACGGACTGGGCAGTTTTTCTTGCCTTTTGTAACAGCTGCGCGAACTGGGAGATTTCAAGGTTTTCTAGGATTGCCCTGTATTCCCTGATCATATTCGTCATACACATCTCCACCAGCGTCCTTTCTTCACAATGGTCATAGCAGTCGAGTGCTATGTCCCTAAATCTCTTGATGTACTCCATCAAGTCTTCACCATTCCTTTGTTTGGTCGCTTGCAATGTTGCAAGTGTCACCGTTTCTTCTCCGTGAAAGTACTTGGTACAAAATACATCCACCATATCATCCCATGTTGGGATCGATCTTGGCTTTAAGCCAATGTACCAGGTATAAGCCCGGTCACACAATGATTTAGAAAATTCTCGAAGACACAAGTCCTTGTCTGCGGCATAAGGGCCAAGCGTATCAATGAACTTGCTTACGTGCTCAACAGCACTTCCTTTCCTGCCATCATATTGTGCGAAAACTCGCGGTTCATACCTCTCGGGGTATGGTTTACTGAGCACCCTTAGTGGGTATGGGGGTCTACGTGCGTAGAATCTCTCCTTGGGTGCTCTGGCTCTTTCTTGCTCCAGGAGAGCTGCTACTTCTGCCATAGTAATAAAATGTTGATCCGTATTCTGTGGGACACCACCTACTAGTGTCTCTTCTGCCCCATGTTCTGGATCATGCTGGCTTCCTTTTTCCTTTATTCTATCCGTCTTTAGTTGACGAATTTCTTCCATCATTTGTTGTTGCGAGTGCTGTAAGGCCTGCAATACTTCAATGAAGGTGTTGGCATTGTCTGCGGGGATCCTCGGAGGAGGTTGGGGTCCAGCCCCCATCTCGTTAGCACCTTCTGCCTGATTAGGCTGTGGTTGGTGGGGCGTTGTAGGCCTGGACTCTGCTTGTAAGGGTACAACACTCATGTTGCGTGTAGTCCTGGACTTTGGAGGCATTTGTTTGCGAGGGCTCTTATCCCTGGACTATTTCTCAACTCCCTAGTGGAGTCGCCAATTTAATGTAGGGGCCTTTTTTACTATGTTGGGCTGGGCTGCCCCTTTCGTGGTTATAGGCCCAAGTGTTCTGGGTTGCGGGAGTCGAGACCGGTCCAACTGGAACTCAACTTGGCCGGCTTGTGCACAAACTAGGCCCCGTCTGCCAGGAGAGTGTTTGCGGCAGGCAGTGCTGTTTCAGAGAAGCTTGCGGCAGACAGACATAATTGATAAAAAACAGAGCAATATATTCTGGAATGACCAGATAGTTCCTTTAATAAGAAATGACCGAATGATCCATAACCACAATAACATTAACAATCTTTGACAAATAAACAGTAAGGACAAATGGTAATAAAGATTAATCAACAGATATGTAAATAAATTCAGTTCGGTCCGCAGGAGTAAGGCCAAAGAGGAAGAACGCCTCTTCTCAACGCGATTAACCTCCGAGGAAAAAAAAGAATTCCTGCTGCGGAAGTTAATGGGTTTGAGGGAGGCGGACCCGAATGGACAATACCCCAAAATAATTATGGAAGAGAGTAGGGATTTGAGAGGGAGAGAAGGGAAGGGGCCTATCGGTGCATGCCACTAACACTTGCTCTTTCTCTCTCTCTCTTTCTTCCTTTTTCTAGTCTTTTCTTAGTGATTTCCACAATGGTAGTTTTTAGTATTATGCTCCTCTGTTTTTCTAAGCATGTTACAGAGTATTTTCTTTAAGTTGTGTTGTATTGCTCTCGTGCTTGTTGTTTTTGCACACGGCAGAGGCTTCCTTTATAGTGCTTGCCGTGACTGATTTTTACTATTCTACCCCCTAACCGCTTTTGTTTGGTCTGGGCGTATTTGCCGACATTACTGTTCCGTCTGCGGGTTCCCCTGTTACAGACACAGACAACTTTTTGTCCGTTAGTCTGCCGCGGCACCTCTTCCTGCCGCGGTAATGTTTCTCTCTCTCTATCCCTCATGGCATGCACCTATTGGTTCCAACTCAGCCTTGCCTCTTTTGGGTGGTATGTCATCCCAGCAGGACGTATCCCCCAAAAGAGCTTGAGCAGGAACCTCAAAATAGGCCTTCCCCTCTCCCCACCTCCAAACCATGCCCTCTTACTTCTGACCCACGACCCCACCACGTCCTGTATTGGCTGGGTACAGGCTGGTGGTGCCTGGGCCTTGCGCGTGTTTATGTCTGGAATCTGCCTGCTTGTTCATGCATCTGCCGTGTACTGAACACTTTGCTTGCATTGCCTGTCGTCCGTTCTTGGCTTTTCCCAAGCTGCTACTCTGATTTCCCGCCCTCATAGGGTCTGGATTTTACTGAATACTGGGTTTTGTGTTCTCTTCAGCCCAATTCTTTAATTGCCTTAACTTCCCACCGTGTTACTCGGCCTTTCCTGCCGCGGCGATTTTGTTCCTGCTGGGCCTCTTTTCAGGCCTGCCGTTCCTTTCTTTTCCCCCAGTGGCTTAATATGGCCATTGGTGTTCTCGCTCGTGGGCTCCAATGTCCCTATCTTTTCACTTGGGCTTATCCGGCCCATTTACTTCCTTTGGACTTCCTTGGTCCATTTACTAACTTTGCATCCCATGGGCATTTATTAACTCAATTGGGCTTTCCCGGCCCAATTTCCTCATTCTCACCATTATCCCCTACTTTCTTTGTTTTCATTACTTTGGGCCTGCCGCGGCCCATTCTCACTTTTCCATACCACATACTGCCCATGAGTGCTGTTTTCTCTATTTCTAGGCCTTTTCAGGCCCACTTACTTCTTCAAGACCCGTTTATTCATAATAAGGGCCTGTGATCCATTATTCCTACTGCTTGAGCCTAATGGTTTTTTCTTAGCCTGTCGCTTATCTGCTGCCCATATTTCTAGGTTGGGCTGCCTTCTGCTTATTTCAAAAAATGACCCTCAACAGAGATCAATGGAATGTAGCGAGAAGTATGATGCTGAACTTTCTTAAACAACAGACATGAATCAATTTTCCTTCAAAACCATTCAAGTTCTAAATAATGTGATAAAAATAAATAAATAAATAAATAAATAAACAGAAAACGATTCTTTTTTTTTTTTCATTTTTTTTTTTTTTTTGAGAAGGAACAGAAAACGATTCTTATATAGAAGTATTTCTTTTTCTACTTTTTAAAAAAGTTTTTATATAGAAAAGAGGAAAAATGAGATATTCGAACTGTTGACATTTACTTCATAAGATATTGATTGTACTAACCCTTGGGGTTAAGAAGTATATTCATTATAAAAAGAAAGACAATGGATGAGCCAAAATAATGCACTGTGAAGGGGTAACAAGTCAAGTACAATACGATTTACACGTCCAAATTGTTTCCATTTAACATAATCGTTATGGACATAATTTGCAAACACATGCTACAGAATAGCAAAATGGTACAAGATTTAAATCAAAAAATAACATTTATCTCCGTGATCTGCCCCTTGATTTTGAACCAAAATGGTGAGCCTTGAGCTTCTTTTTGCGCACCATTTCTGAACCACCACCCTCTCGAAATGGCATGCCCATGAGAGCTAAAAGTCTTTGGGCTTCTTGATCGGTTTTAGCTGTAGTTGCAATACAAACATCCATTCCCCTCGGCTTACCTAGAGCCTCATACCTGATCTCCGGGAATACACTCTGTTCACGAATCCCAATGCTATAATTCCCATGCCCATCAAAGCTGTTTGGATTTACACCTTGAAAATCCCTTGTCCTAGGAAAAGCCAAGTTAATTAGCCGATCCAGGAATGAGTACATCATCTGTCAAAATCAAATAAAATCCACATCACAAGATTCAATTAGTTTGGACCATGGGGAACTTATAAATTACATTTTGGAATCCTGCGGCACAAAGATGCACCACTTAGTAGTTGATGGTAAGTAAATTATGGCAGGCATAATAATTGATATTTTACAAAAATAGAATGATTTGTGACAAGTAATCCCATTACATGTAACACAAACATGTGAACCAGAACACAAGCACATACAGACTATCTTAAAGACAATCAAACTATAACAAACATCAATTTCTAGCAATTAAGTCAAATTGACGAGTATAACCATTGTCTCAGTAAATTTTTCTTCTTTGTATACTTGAGTCAAATTTACGTAGATAATTGATGATTACAGGAGCTTTGATTACAGCATTCATAACATGATCTTACACATTCAAAAGAAACGATGAGAAGAAATGAATACCCAGAATTTGAACAAAAATTCCAATAACACAAGTCAACAGTATGCTTTTAGCAAGAAAAAACCCCAAAAGAAGGCTAAATTATAAATTGCACTGTCTAAGTTTGGCTTGTTTTCATTTTCAACTTTATAATTTCAATTTTTTCAATTGAGCCCCTCAACTTCCATCCTGTTTCCAATGTAGCACTTTTGTCCACCTCCATCTAATTTGTGGAGTTCACCAAAACAACGCAATTTTGCTAACTCTCAGTTTCCAAAAAAAAAACATTTCCTCTCATTCTGTCTCTTTGTCATAATTTCCTCTCATTCTCTATTTCCATTGCTTCAAGGTAGTGCGGCAATGAAGAGTTGAATCGACAGCTTGGGATTGGAGGCTTGGGTGGCTTCGAACAACAGTGAATATGAATGGCAGCACTTGGTTTGGGTTTGATTGGAAAACATAGGTGGGTAGTGACGTACAATCTAGCTTGGGCGATGGTGAATTGGTTAGGTAGTAAGTTTGGTCTGGGTTTGGTTAATTCACATTGGAATGCGTCCTTGGCAATAGTGGTGGTGATTAAGGGTTTATTGTGTGGCCGATTGGCTTAGAGAGGTGACGTTGGCCATAAGTGCTGGTAGGGTTGTTGAGAACAGCTCAGTGGTTTGATTTATGGATATGGCCGTATGGGGGTTGAGATTGATAAGCCCTCAAGCTCCAAATGACTTGTTCCCACACCAAATGACATTGCAAACACCACCACCACCATTCGAACGAATTACAAACATTGAAAAAAAATATATACATACATATATATATATATATATATGAGGCCACTATGAAATATTTACTCATGGGCAGAGCAAGATCTTCTATTTTTAATCACGGTAGAGATGAAAATGAAAACAGACCAAACTTAGAGGGTGTAGTTTGTAATTTAGCAGAGAGAGAGAGCCAAAAATTCTATTGTTCCAAGAATCTGTAAATACTTTTCCAAATGCCAAAGGGGAAAAACTTGCTTCTTTTAGCCAAACTATTAGACTATTTACTTCAAAAGTGATAATTAACTATTTACTCATATCAATGGCATCTCATCCCCAAGTTACTACTGCTACTACCAATTACAACCGCGAACACCAGGAAGCACAAATATTTCAAAATAACAGCCTTAAGTCTTTAATTCTAGCTATTAAGCATTGCAAGCAATAAAATCCCGAAATTCTTTTTTTGATTAGTAATAACTAATAAATCCATAAATTCTAAATTGGAGGAATCATTAAAACTAACTCTAAAGGCAGCTCAAATAATAAAAAAATAAAAATCCGCAATTGAGAGAACAAAACATGCTTACACTTCCCCTGAGTGTGACAGCAATCCCAAGTGGCTGTCCTTCCCTGATCTTGAACGTGGCAATAGCATTTTTCGCCCGTGTCTTTATTGGCCTCTGCCCTGTTATGAGTGCCAGATCATTCATTGCTGCTTCCAAACCCTTCGAGTTCTGTTGAGCATCCCCAATACCGCAATTCACCACAATCTTCTCAATCTTCGGCACCTACATTGCAAATTTGAACAAGAAAAAAATACTTTATTCTGAACCCAAAAAGATGAATCATAACCCAAACTTAAAATAAAAAGGCAACCAAAGTACTAATCCCCCCTTTATTTTTCAATGGAAAGTGTACCTTGGCCACCAAGAAAACAAGCAACTCTGACCCCCAAAAAACTGAATATATATATATATATATATGAGCTCATCTACTCCAAGCAGTGGTGCTAAACTCCAATGTAGTTGAATTATTTAATTCCTCTTTATTGAGTTTGCGCAAATGGATATAGTAATGCTACTACATACACAACATTTTTCACAACAGTTCATTTTGCAATTTTTTATGGTTCTTATACGGTCACTTTTTTAACTACCATTAACAATTACAACTACAACTAGGCACTAGCCACCTCAGCAGTTGATAAATATTTTGTGACATTTTCTCATATAACCAAAAGACCATTCTCCATTTTGTTTTTTAAAACCATATATTATAGCATAACACTCTTCAGCCCCAAACTCAAACCCCAATAGAAATTCAAACAATGAATTTGATAGAGAAAGTTAATAAAAGAAATGGGTTACCTGGAGGATATTCTGGTAGGAGAACTCTTCCTTGAGCTTGGGAATGATTTTTTCGACGTAAGTGGCCTTGAGACGACTGGGCTTCTCCGCCTCCGACTTCTCCACCAGCACAGCAGCCCCCGCCGCCGCCTTCACCGTCGTCAACACCGCCCCATTTCTAGGGACCGCCCGTACTGACATTGGGGATTTGAAAAGTGGGGATTGGCCGTGAAACGACGACGTCGCGGAGCCTAAGAGGGAAGGACTCGCCATGGTGATACTGATGATGATGTGAGGTTGGGTTTGTTTCACTGCGTCTGTGAGAGAGTTGTGTTTTTTTTATCTTTTGTGCGTTTAGGGGTGGTGAAATGGGGCTTCAATTGGAGTTTATTTACGAGAACGCTGAATGATTGGTTCCCTGTTGTGGGTTTTGTGTAAATATTTTGAAAAGGAAGGTGGTTGTTGTGTTTTTGCCTCAATAGAAGAGGATAAGGAGAGCTTGACTTGATGAATTTATCCACAAGCACTTGCACGTTTTGGTATTCTGCTACAAGTCGTATGTATATATACACGACATTGTCGTTGAGAATGGGAACATTTAGATGCTAAGATCATTCACCTCAAAGTAACAAAAAAATTTTGCTTTTAGCAACTCAAAAACTTAATCTATTTTAACATCTTACTTTATAATACAACCTATATCAAAAGTGTTTTTTTTTTTATCTCTTCATTTAAAATAATATAAACAACTCATTAAACAATAAAAAAAAAAATAACCTCCACAAAAATCAATAGCAATCAACCACAACCACCTCCACTGTTGCTCCACCATAGTGGCAACCATAACTGACCCAAAAAAAAAAAAAAAACAAAACAAAACAAAACTACAACCCAACCACCACCTTCCTCTTCCAAATTACAAAACAACTACCATCATAATCACAAAACCCTGCCACCTTCCTCTTCAACCACCATCACAAAATCTCAGCCACCACCAAATCCGATCCGCCACCAAATCTTAGCCATTGCTGTGACCCACAACCCAAATGCATCATTCACCACCACATTACCACCGTGACCCATGATCCAAATCGAAACCCACAGGAAATCGGAGAGAGAGAGAGAGAGGGCAAGGGCGAAAGGGTTAGAGAGAGGAAGAAAGAGAGAGAACTAGTGAGAGGAAGGAAGGAAGAAAGAGAGAGAGAACTAGTGAAAGAAAAAAGGAGAGAGAGAGAGAGAGAGATTATTTTAATTGAACAAAATACCAAAGGAATATAAAATTATTATTTTTTATAAGTTTTGAGCTATAGTAGACTGCCATAGGTGGTAGTTTACTATAGCTCATTTGCCAAAAATTTTAAGAATAACACCATTGTTGTAGTATGTTTTTTGTGGAATGAGTTGCTAAAAATAGTTTTTTTAACTTTTAAGAGCTCTAACCACTCTTTGACCAAGTATGAGCACTCAAAATATTGGTGAAGCTAAAATTTTCTAACTTATAGCATCTCAAAAACTTATTTTATCTATTTTAATACATCACTTTATAATACATCCAATATCAATGGTTCTATTTTTTTTAACACTTCATATAAATATTTTTTATTTATTTATTTTTAATTCTTTATTTATTCTTCATCTCATTCTCTCTATTCCTCTTTGTCTCTGTCTCTTCTTTGAAGCAATAACAACCAACAAGAACAATCATCACGCACAACCCACCGCCAGCAAAACCAACTGCCACAACCCACGACCATAAACTCATTGTCCCAAAAAAAAGTTCCATATCAAACTCACCAAAAAACCACCGTAATTATAATTTAAAAAAAAAAAAAAAACCACCACCACAAACCCACCAATTACACCACCACCATATCACAACCCAGTGACCCAAATAAGCCAAAAACCACCACACAAACCATAACTCCATCTCAACCTAGCCACTCCAAAACCAGATCAACGACCCACCACACCACAACAACCCATGACGTGACCTGCTAACTCAACCACCATAGGTCGATCAATGGCCCACCACCACAACCCTATTCAAATGTTTTGCTGCATGACCACAACCTAATTCAAATCCTCTCTCCCTCAATACGAAGAATCCTACCATTTTTAAAAAGAAAAGATCATCCATGGAGGAGTTTGAGTTTTACCTTTTCGACTTAGAGTCGAAGCTTCTGATAACACCAAAAGAAGGACTCCAATCGGCTTAAGCCGCAGCTTCTAAGCTCAAACTCCCTCATGCGACCACCGAAGCACAAACCAAAACCACAAACCATAGTGAGAGAGAGGGCCGAGGAAGAGGAGAAGGGTTAGAGAGTAGAAAGAGCGAAAATGAGAGACAGAGGGCAAGGGCGGGCGACAAAGCTATGTTAGGGAAGAAATAAAAGAGAAAAGGTAGAAAAAGAATGAAAAAATCGATAAGAGAGAGATTAATATAAAATTGGACTCATGACTAAAATAATAATATTTATTTATAACTTTAAGCTACAGTGAACTGCCATAAATGGTAGTTGACTGTAGCTCAATTGCTAAAAAATTTAGCAGTAACACAATCAACGTAGTTCTTTTCTCGTGATATGGGTTGTTAAAAATAGTAATTTGGTATTTTAGCATCATCATTGTGAGTGCTCAAAGAACGCTTCTATGCTATAAATTTTTAGGCGTATATTTTGATTTTGTAAGACTAAAATTTACTATTAGTATGGATATAAATGAGCCAGAATTAAAAGTTTGAGATTATTAATTTAATTTGTTTATGAACACTGTTGAGGACAAATTTTTCACACCACATGGTTTCATTTCATCGGCGACCCGCACCACGTCAACACTATCATGGATGTTGGGAAAATCTCTTCTAAAGCCCAAAAGAGCCCATATTTACACAAAAAGACGTAAAGCCCATGGTTCAAGCTCATAGCACATCATCTCATTTTTTTTGCTCATGGTCCAAACTCATGGGTCTCATCGGGAGAATTTTGGGAGTCGTGGTTTGGAGGGCCAAGAAGTATGTTCAGTAAAGCTCCAGTGGTTCAAAGTTGATAAAGGAAAACATGTTGCTTGGCATGTCGCTTGTCATGTCTTCCCCAATTCCCTGAACTCTGACGGGTCATTGTGCAATAAGTAACATTTGGTAAGCTTCTCATATCACATAACACTTAAAATAATAAAACTTCTCATGCTCTTTACATAAAAATTAATGTTCATCATATAATATAAATTTAAAAATGTAATTATAGTATTTCAAATAAATTATCTTATTATCATCTAAACTAATTCCAAGCACATGGCTAAATATATATTAATATCTCATATCTAACATTAAATGCTCTCCTTACTCTCCAAGATTTGGTTAAAATACAAAAAGACCATAATTACATCTCAAAAACTTCATCAAATATCAACCAACTAGTCTATTACTTACCAAAATTATATATGGACTAAGCATATAATTTTCCAAAAGAGAAAACTTAGCTGAAAACACCAACAACAGCTCCAGCAGAAGCTGTAAATAGCTCCAGCGGAAGTTGCAGCTTCTGCAGAAGCTGCCACAGCTCCAGCACATTCTGTAGTGGCTCCAGCTGTGGTAGCAGAAATAGAAGGATCTCATAAAGATTATCTAATCACTTTTAGCCAAACCATGAATTTAATGCCAAATATTTTCCCTTCAAGCAAAAGATCTCATTCAGATGGCATCATTTGACAACTCACAGTTGTGACTAACAGCTGTGACAACACTATTAAGTCTCTAACTTTACTTCTTTTGGCTAAAAAACAAAATCCCACTAGTGAGACCACTTACATTATCAAAGACATTTCCTTATTTGCTAAATTTCCCTTCAACTAGTTCTGATCTAGTTACATACTTGGCTCTATATAAAGAGGATCAAGCTACACATTAAAGGGGGATCCATCCCTCTCTCATCTTCAATATTCTGAAACTTCATTCATTTTGCTGTCATATCTCTAAAGATCTCCATATCTTTATCCATCTCTCTTACAAAATCTCTCTTAATAGATAACAACACAATACACATATTACAACACACCATCATCCATTACAATCCATCTCTCCCCCACTTTAATATTTTGAAACTTCATCATTTTGCTACCTAAAAACACATCTCCATCTCATTTTTTATTTCTCATACAAAATCTCCCTTCTTGGAAAGCAACATAACCCATGACATAACACAAAAAACCACTCCAGCAGCAACTATAATCCCATGTATTTACTATATTTAACCTTCATATTATCTATCTCACATTTCCATATATTTTACAAACACATTCCTCACAAAATACCCATACATACTTCTCATATATCTTCAAACACCATATATCACAAAATATACATACATACATACATACATACATACGTACATATATATATATACTTCTTACCATCTCCACACATCTTAAAACATATCAAACACTCTTCCAAGAATACATTACAAAAGTTCTTTCTCATGGAAGGCATATGAACATCAATACTAAAGCATATATATATACTTCTTACCATCTCCACACATCTTAAAACATATCAAACACTCTTCCAAGAATACATTACAAAAGTTCTTTCTCATGGAAGGCATATGAACATCAATACTAAAGCTTTTCTCTTAAAAGGCACAAAGACTTCATATTAAAGTCATTCTCATTGAAAACATACATTTCTAATAATTAAAAGCTCTTCTTATGAAAGACAATATCACTCATACTTGACTAAAAACTAAAAGAGCATTACATGGAGAAAATCATTTAAGTGCATGATTAAGGGGACAAACTTAACCAACCAATGCACACTGCTGGACATGCTCTCTCTCCCTCCAGTTGCACCTATTTTTCCCTTTCAAACATGAAGTCACCATGAAAGGATTCACTTCATCATGCTGCTGAAATGTTAAGCCCATTGATGTGATACGGCTGGAGCTACAAAATATGAAGATAAGTCATTATATTTTTGTCTTCAAATTTATATTATCAAGTATATTTTATTCATTATCATTATACCACTCGACTAATGTTTAAACCGTTGGACTCATTTTCTCATGTTGCCGAAATGTTAAGTCCAATGATGTTATACGGCTGGAGTTACAAATATGAAGGTTATCAGCCCAATAACGCTATACGACCCGAGCCACAAGTCATATGAAGAATGAAGTGCTGCTATACAGCTGGAGTTAGAAACATAAAAGATAAGTCAATGTTTTCTCCATCTTTGAAATTGCATTATTAAGTATATGTTAATTCATTATCATTTTACCGCTGGATGCAAATTACTTTAATATTATCTCACCATCTAATAATCATGGATTCACTAATACTTCATTAATGAACATACATATTAATAAATCGATCTATCACCGTTGCACATATATTATTTGGACATGAACCACCCTTGGACACATTTTTTTGGAAATGAATTACCATTGGACATATATTATTTGGACATGGACCATTGCTAGACATACCTTATTATGTTGAACATGAACCATGAACCGCAACTAGACATGGACCATTGGACTCATCCCATTGTTGGACATTTGACGCCTAATTAATTATTTTCTAAGATTGGACATCACTTAATAGACATAATAATAATGCATCAACTCACCATCTAATCAAAGCTATCATGCTAAGTATATCATTTATTTATTTCAACCATTATCATGATTCTAAGACTTTGGGCTTCATCTATTTTGTAGGCTTAAAAATACACTGGAAGCCATTGGTCTATGCGGCCCGATGTCGAGTTCCGGGTTCAACTCCCTAAAACAAATCCGGGCTTAGCAAAGTCACACTTCCAACAGGAGACACGTGGCTACGCGTAAAAAAACCGCCCCCGACAAACACAAGTTAAGCTCAAGCCCATCAATGACTAGATTTTTATATGTTCAAACCTTGTTCATTCTTTTTATGAACAAACTCAAATTTGTTTACGTGTTACTTGGCTAACTTTTTTTTTTTTTTTTCATATATAGTAAACACAATAACTAATTTTTTCAACTCATTTAAAAATCTATATAAGTAAAAACTAAACTATAGTTTAAAATTATATTATCTGAGTTAATTAGATATAATTATTTTTGTTTATGAATATATACAAATTAGATTCACCAACCTTGTATTATGAAAAATTTTATATTATTTTTCCTACTAAATTGACTATTCAAGTATTTGTATTATCAATAAATTATATATAATGATTTGATATCTTACAAACTTATTTGCAAACATACAAAATCCAATATCAAGTTTATATAAGTGAGGCTATTCATCAACTGAATGAAACTACTAGATCCAAACATTGCCAAGCTGAACCAACCATCACAAACAATTGTTGAAGGCTACCGGTAAGATATCGGGAAAAGGAGTGGAAAAATGACGAGAAATAGTACTCACACAATAATATAAAAAGCTCACCACCAAGGGGAAAGTCAATGAGATATAAAAAAATTTACCACCCAAAGGAAATTACCAAGGATACAGGGCTAATCACACTCACCACTCAATGGACCACCTAGAGAGATACAAAGCTGTAGACACTCGATTTTGCACTCATAATTTAATCTTGGGAGATGGCTAAAGTGACCATTCATATACCCAAAATTTAGAGTTGCATTACATGCATTAATTCATTCATTGCATATCATGAAAATGATCTTGAGATTCTAATGATCGCGACGGTATGCTCGATTTCCATATCGGACCGTCAAATTGAGAGATATCACATGATCAAGTTTTTACGGTCCGTATGCATTTTGTTTGGGTAGAACCAACTATGTGTGATTAATTTAAATTAATTCTAATTGGTTAAACAACTAAAATTAATTAAATAATTTTGAGATTGGTTGTTGGTTAGTGTCAAAAATAGGCTTGCTTGCATGAGAATAAAGTGGATAATCAGATAACAAAGAAGTTGTGGATAATCAAGTCTTTTTGGAATATTTATCTATAAGATAATTATCACTTTAAAGACCTGAATATCAAGAAAAATGAATTAATTTTTAGAATACGAATCAAAAACGCGTCTAGGTTCAATTTTCAGCTAAAAAATCCTCAAAAATGGCATCCAAATTGAACCAAAACTCGAATGTGGGCTTGACACCCAGGAGGACCTGTCAGCACTTCAGCACATGGCAAGTGCCGATTGGCCCAAACACTCAACCTGGCCCGGGGACCACTGATTGAGATAGAGCCTATCTTTTTCGACTTTTTAGAAATACGGACGCGTTCCAATTCGTAGTTGATCTGATTCAGATTATTTCTTAAGCATCCTAACCTCTATAAATAGAGGAAAAAAATCAAAATTAGGGGTGTTTCTTTTCTGACTTCTTTGCTCCCCTTACGTTAAAGACATTTAAGAGGCTTTTGCTTTAAGAACTTCTTTTTTGTAAGTAAAGTATTTTAGCCATCAAAGAGGTGAAAACTTCTTTGATTTCTAAAATATTCTTCTACTGAAGAGCACGCTCATGTAAGAGGTATTTAATTATATTTTTCTGCCTGTTTTTCTTTTCCATTAGTTAATATATCGTGGTTGTCCATTGCATGAATTTGATTAACATGTTTGATTTTATTATGCCTTGTTTTTATTTCATATTTGCTACGCTTAGATATTCGGTTGAAATTTTCTTTGACGTGTTCTTTAGTTGATTGTCTGTTTTAATTTTTTCTTTGATTTCAAAATCTGTTAATGATCATTAAAACCCTTTTTTTTTCAAACACAAAACAAATTTGTATCTTCCTTAGATGCAGATTTGAATTTTTTTCAAACACAAAACAGATATGTATCTTCCTTAGATGCAGATCTAACTTTTTTTTCAAACACAAAACTGATCTGTATTTTCCTTAGATATAGATCTGTATTTTTCTGGTCATAAAACTAATCTGATTTTTTTTCTGAAAAGTTTTCTTTTTTATAAAATTGCAGATTTTGAAATTTTAAAGAAGAAATTAAGAGTTAGGTTAAAGTCTTTCCTTTTAATATGTGATGCATGCATAGTTAGTTTGTCTCATGAATTTGAATCCTCTTTTAAAAGTTTTTTTTGATTTACTTTACAAAAACAGATATGATTTTTTTTTTTTTTCAAATCAAATCTTTCTTTTTACCCTTTACAAAAACAGGTCTGATTTTTACCAATCAAATCCCTTTTTTTTACCCTTTACAAAAATAAATCTAATTTTTACAAATCAAATCTTATTTTTTAATTTTCAAAAATAGATCTAATTTTTCTTTTAAAATAGGACATGTTCATAAGACAAATTTGTGTAAATTAACTTTGTCAAGTGTTTGTCATGTGTTATAACATATCATTCAACGTCAATACAAAAAGGTATATAATGGTCATTAGAGTCTAGAAGACCAGACTCTGTCTGGGCAGAATGAGTGCCTAACACATTTCCATTCCGTAACCTAGCCTCCGAACTTTGGATTTTGGATAGGTAGACTAGTGTTTTGTCTTTAATTTTGGTAGAATGTAACTAGAACCAAAGTTTTGTATTTATTTTGCATAGATTGTAACTAAGATCAAAGCCTTGTAAGGTTAATCTACCAACTTGTATTTTTTTTTATTCAATCAATGACATTCGAAGTATTTTGAATATGTAATTGTATTTATTTATTTATTTTTATTTTTTATAAAAAATAAGTAGTGACTCTACACCACTTATCCAAAAAGAGAGGTATCTTAAAGTACCCAAATCTCTTTTTTGAGAGCACCCGAGTTTTCCCAGTCTCTCACAAAAGTATAACACAAATAATTCTGAATAATAATCACTCTCATAATCTGATTTCTCAGTCCAGTGAACTAGCTATATATATTGCTTAGAACATTCCTCTAAGCACGGGGGAATTAAATGACCACAAGATTTCTAAGACATAGAAAATAAGAATGCAAATAGATGATCTAGTGTTTCCCACAATCAGCATATTTCAAGATTGACTAAGGGTACGTTTGGTACACTGAATATAGATTACATTAGGAATAGTAATCTTTATTACTGGGAATAGAAGATGTTGTAATGTAATAACTATTACTATTCATAAGTTTGGTTGTTACATATGAAAAACTTGTAAAGAGATGATGTATAAGGAAACTTTATATTTTTGGAAATATATTAATTTTAAAACCTATTATATATACTAAGGAATAACTATTACATCCATTTTAAAGAGGAATAGCTATTCTTCAATTTAAAGAATAGTTATTCCAATGTAATAACTAATCCATGTAATAAAGATGCAACCAAATGACCGAATTAATATTACACATGAATAACTATTCCATTACAGGAGCTATTACAACGTACCAAACGTACCCTAAATAAATTTGCTAAGACCAACAAGATTGACTAAATAAATGTTTTAGGACCAACCTTAATGAGTGTTGATTAGCAGCACAAACTATGGATAATAAGGCTGGGATAAGCATCCATGTCCATATCATAAGATTCCTCTATTTGGGCTTTAAGATAACAAGGGTTGTTAGGTCAATTGACTCTTTCTTACACTCTCGTGTCAGACTCCCCTGGTTGGAAAATAGCTCAACTACATTGAATGTTGTTGAAACTCCATAATGGTTTGGCAAAGTAGCCTTAGGTTTGAGTTTAGTGGTACTTGCCTTGATTTATTGCATGCCCAATCATTCATTTCCATTCCTTTATTTCCCACAATACATGTGGAACCAACATGCTACTTACAAATATTTTCTCACTCATGATAAACATTATTGAATGAATTTTGATTTGTAACTTGTTTTATCAAAGTATTGTACATGAAGCCAATGTCACAAACAAATCAACATACATCCATTGATCCTAGATTTCATTTTCATTTTAATTCACATGGGACAAAAGCTTCACTTATCTTTTCAGGACAAAGACCCTTTATCTCCATTGATGGGCCAAAATCAGTATCAAGTTTATCATTAGGAAATAAATATTTGTCAACCCCAGGAAAATCAACATATGGATTTTGCTCATGAAGAGATAATGTTATAACAATGAATCTCTTTTTTGTAACATCAACAACCTTTTTTATTTGAACAAAGAAAGACTCATCATCATCTTCCAAAACTTTTTTTGCAAAATTCACAATCTTCATCTGGATACTTATTATAGATTGGTGGAGAATTCCAATCCATGATAACGTCTTCTTGAGAGCATTTTTCACCACATTCAAAAATGTTATGAATACAACAATATATCAACCTCACAATAGTTGATAAATAAAGTATTTTGGAACAACAAAGATATCTTGGATAAATCCACAGGAAATACTTGCTTTGATTCCAATTTGATACCCAAAAAAGGAGTGGAAGAAATGACAAGAAATAGGACTCAAACTCTAATATAACAAGCTCGCCATCAAGGGAAAAACCAATGGGATACAGAAAATACACCACCCAAGGAAAATTACCAAGGATACAGGACTCAATACTCAATGGACTACCCAAAGAGATACAGAGTATAATACAAATAATTCTGAATAATAATCAATCTCATAATCTGATTTATCGTTCTAGCCAACTAGCTATATATAATTCTTAGAACATCCCTCTATGCATGGGGAATTAAATGACTACAAGATTTCCAAGACATAGAAAATAAAAATGCAAATAAATGATCTAGTATTTCCCACAATCAACATACTTCAAGATTGACTAATTAAATGCATTAAGGCCAATAATATTGACTAAATAAATGTTGTAGGACCAACCTTCATGAACTTTGACTAGCAACATAAACTATGGATAATAAGGTTGGTATGAACCTTCATGTCCAAATCATAAGATTTCTCTATTTGGGCTTGTAAGACAACAATAGCTGTTAGGTTTGTTAACTCTTTGTTGGACACTCTGGTGTCATAGTACAATTTTCAATGGGTTTTTAAGAAAACCAATGTTGATTGGTTAGAAGCTTGGTCTAGGTTTTTAGATTTCAACAAATAAATGAAGTAGCTCACATATATAATAATATGTATTTTTATTATTTATAATATATTTATATAGACACACAAGCTATGTCATTTGAGCCCTTAGGATTATATATTATATGCATATATATTTAGTCCAAGAGACTTCATTTTAAGTATCAAATATATAGAAAAAATTTACAAAATGACATTGTTTTGATATATGCTTGCTTGTACGACGTCATTCGAACCCTTAGGGTTTCTCACTTCTCTCTCAAACTCTCATTTTCAATTTTTTTTTTTTTTTGGGTGCAAAAATACAAATTACACCCTTTGAGTTTGATCAACTATCATTTTGGTCTTGAAAGTTCATATTTGTTATCATTGTTAGTTATTTTGTCCATAACTCCTATTAACTTCTTACACCTCAATTTTACCATTTGATGCCACCATCTTTCATTGTGTATCTCTCTTTTTGGTAGGCCTCTCTTTGTCTGTCAATCTTTCTCTCGGAATTTTAGGGGGGTTTTTGAGTCATTTGGCCCAATAAAAGACTAAACCCAAAGCCTCAAAGATGTATAGATTATTTTGATATTTTTGTATTGTGTGTATGTATTTTTTGTTAATAGGGTTCAATATTTGGTTTTAGTTATGGGTTTGATGGAGCTTGTGATTTTGATTGTTGTTTTTAATTAATTTTTTTGACTATACAAAGGGATTTTGGCTGTTAATTTTAATATTTAGGTTTGGGTATTGTACATAACACCACTAAGGCATGGGAGAATGCAAGAATGGTTGAATCTGGACCTTACACATGGAGCAACTATGAGGGAAGGGAGAGTAGGTGTTGGCTAAGAGATTTTGTCTTGGTCAGTGACAAAGGCGACTACCTTGGGAAGTAAGTAAGATTTACATTTGACATAGTACTCAAGTACTCACCAAAAGGGAGATAGGGACCTTTTAAGGTTAGAGACTATGAGGACACCCCTTATTGGTTGAGTGTATCATGAGTCACCTTGGGAAACACGTGTACCAATCACAGTACTCCTGATGTCCCTCTCAATGTCCAAGACTTGTCTCCCACGTAGTAACAACGCTACCCCACCCACATGTCCCAGTGCCATGTATGCACAACTCTTATTCCTTAGTCAACAAATAATATTACAGCTGTAAAAGATCTTAAAAGATAGAATATGATGACTTGACACCTGTCCTTGTACTCAGCCATGTTCCTTAGAGTATAAAAAGAACATGCAGCTGAACTTCTAGGGTAAGAACCCAACCAGATATTTTGGGAGATGAAAGTGGAGAGTTGGTAGAAAATAAAGGCAACTTGATAGTAAACTATTCTCTTGATACATAATACGAGTTGAGCCGAGCAAAAATGTTATGTTTTTACTCAAACCGTGGTTTTTTATCTCTTCTCTAGGGTTTTCCACGTACATCATGTATTATTTTGATAATCATCTTTTTTTTTTCTTGTCTAAACGTGCGTCTTTTTCATGTCCTACCATCACTTTCTCTATTTTCTTATTCTGAGTGTTGAGCATCATGCCAAAGCTTGCATCTATTCGGGCTTTCTCATGCAAATATACTATTAGACAACTTGTTTCACTTCCATAAACAAGCTCAAATCTAACATGCACGTACAAGTATTAACTTGATTTTGGGTTTGATTTTGACTTGTACTTGTACAATTACTTAAAAGGGAAGTTTAATTTTGGGTTTGATGGAGGTTGTGACCTTGTGTATAATCAATATCAATATATATATATATATATATATAAGCAGATATCTTATATGAGAGAGTTTCAGGTTTTGCCAAGTGGCACATTCTTGGCAATGAGAATTGAAATATTTTCAAGTGCCACATTATAGATAAGATCAAATTAAATATTAAAATTTTGTTTTATTTGGTTCAATGTTTCAAGAAATTTCTAATTAAAAAGTAAATATTCTTTGTATCATTTGGTTCAATGTTTCAAGACTTTTTCTCTCTCACACATATACACAAAATTCTTTGCATTTCAATTCATCATTTTCACCTCTTGTACTTCTACCCCTTTATATATACCTCCACATAGCTCTTCATGTCATCCCATGTCAAATACAATAGTCCAAAAATGATTTCATTTATCTTCAATCTTTTGACGACACCTAGCTCTAACATCGTTGTCCCATCTAATCCTAACCCGTACGAGTTGGCTACAACAAAGGAATGAGGGTTTGCATTTTATATTGAGTGACAACAACGACAATTACAATTTTGCTGTTAAGGTCAAATGTTGTAGATTTGTGGGTTTTGTAAAGGATGTGATTGATTTGGGTTTTTGAGATGTGTATTTTATTTTAGAATTAAGGAGAAAGAGAAAAACACATTTTATATTAAATTTTATTCTACAATATTTCTCTAAATTTTTTTTTTTATTTCTCTTTACTTGAACTGAATAATTATAACGAATATGTGTGTAATATATAATTGTTTCTGCTTATGATAAACTCATTACTAACAAAATTTTATAACAATTATGCTATAATATATGTACAACATTCTCCAAAACTATCTTACATAAAATATTACTACTGAAGAAGAGAAAAATCATCCTCGTCTATCATATAGCAAAAGAGGAAAAATTTAGCATCGTCCATCAAGCCAGCATCGTCCATGTGATGAACGACTATAGTATACATTAAATGAGTTCTCTATAAATGATATGAGTAACAATTAACGCGCTAGACGGGCAAAAGCGCAACCAACAGACCAACAGGTAAAAGACCATTGAAGTTTATAACAACTCCGTAGTCATTATTGATGAGTGTTAATTTATCAAGATTGTCCATCGAGATTCGATGTAAGCCGTAACGTACTGACATCAATGACTGACAAAGCCATAAAATACATTCAATGTCCAAAGCAGCTAAGGAGTAACGTACGGGCATCAACGGACGAATAGTCGTTGGCAGACAATAAAAGTCATCCATTAATACCAACGGCTCTGTATCTCATGAGTGCAGATATTCATTTAGACAATGAAGACAAGGGCTATAAAAACCCATACAAACCAAAGGCAAGGAGGTACACAACTCTCATCCCAAGAACTATTCCCAAGTTGAATTCTTTTGCAATATAATTCAATTGAATCCCATTCTAACTTAATCATTGGAGGCTGTTTGGCAAACACCACACTGATGTGTCCATATTTCTCTATTTCATATCTTATTGCAGGTTCGTCTCTAGTTGAATCCAACACCTTCGTTCATCTGTATTGACAAAGAGTTAAACTAACAATTTTCTGCATGAAAAACTATAAAGCCAGAGAAGAACAACACCAATTGGTTCGTCTTTGGATGAAGTCAACGCCTTCGTCCATCTGTATCGACGAGGAGTTCAACTGAAGATTTTTTAGCATCATCAATTACATTATCCGTGCATTGCACGAGCAACTTACTAGTATGTGTATAAATTAGCTCACTTTCATTTTGTAATGTTTACTAGTGTTGGCAACATGTGCAAGGCACGTGCTACCACCTAAGTAAAAAAATTAAGATAAAATTTATATTTGAAGAAGTATTAAGTTATATACATGAAAAATGTATGTCATACATAATTAATCTCATTAGTATAAGAATTTTGATCACATACAAAGTTAGGGTAGTTATTTAACATATAAATATCTATTTTACTATAAGTTTTTTAGTACTTATTTGCTAAAGGCAATATCCACTCACTAAAAACTTCTACGAATGATAACGAATATCATCATTTTTCAACAATAAGCAACTAAGTTTTGCTAAGACTTTGTCACAATATTTAAATTTTCGTAATGAATGATGTCATGTACTACAATCGAAACTCTTTATCAAATATTTTTAACCATACACAATGAAAATTTTGTCATTTATAATTTTATACTTTCTTCTTTATCATTCTACATGAGTGTACTTTCTTCTTTATCATTCTACACGAGTCTAGGTCCAATGTTTAGTTTGCTTAGTTTTTAAATGAACACCCATTTTAGGCAAGAAAAGAAAAAAAGAAAAAGAAAAAGAAAAAAAGGACAACCAAAGGCATGTGTCGTTGAATTTTCAATTAGATAAATGATATGTTTCGAAGATTTAAACCTATAAAATCAATATTCTCTAGGTAATAAATAAAACATCTTATATCACCATTCCAACTTTCTAAACATTACTACTATCTTAAACTCAAAACACGTTAAGAATTTTTATTGAATTTTCAATTAGATAAATGATATGTTTCGAAGATTTAAACCTATAAAATCAATATTCTCTAGGTGTTTTATCACCATTCCAACTTTCTAAACATTACCACTATCTTAAACTCAAAACACGTTAAGAAATTTTTTAGGATGTTAAAATTTGGTGGGAGTGAGTATTTTAGACATTATACAATGAAATATTTAAGAATCATAAGCTTTCATTAGGATTTAACTGAGAGAATAATAATATGACATATTTGCGCTTTTCTAAAATATTAAAGGGAAAATTGCTTGATTTTAAAGTTCAAGGAGGAATTGTGAACTACCCTAAACATAAAGGATGAAAAGTGATTTTATCCTAAGTTTTTAAATTTTTTTAGTGTAAAATTATGTGTTTTTATTTAAAATGGTGTGAAAAGATAAAAATACAATAAAAAAAATACAAAAACTCAACCCAAGAAAACTGGATGTGAAACAGTAAATTTTGGCTTAACAAAGTTGACTAAACCAAAAAATCATTTCTAGAAACACAAAAGAATGGTACAACACTTTTATAATACCTTTATAATTTTGTTATATGTATATTTTTTACTGCAAAAGAATTGATAGTCTAGCAGTTGTGAAAATAATATGACAATAACAAGATTTCTTAACATTTTTACCAAAGAAATTCTATATCCATAACATTTTCACAACAGATCATAATTAGTAGGTTGTTATGAGTTGTTATTGGTGAACAAAAAAGTAATTTCATTGGTAATTTTAAATTAGAACCAATAACAATTTATTTGTTATGAAAGTATTGTGAAAAATCCTGTAGATGTATCATATCTTTTTTCATAATACCTTTATTTTTAGTTACGGTTGGTTCTAGCATGATATTTTATTTTGACCTATATGGAAATAACACTTCAATAATTGTGAAAATATTGTAACAATTTATTGTGTTACTAATTTATTGTATATAAACCGAGTAACTTATAGTTCATATGTCTATTAAAAAAAAAAAGTTCAATTGACAATGTTACCAAAATAAAAAAGGAAAAAAGAAAAAGGTCCAGTACAAGTTGAGTTGAATAAACCAAAGAGGATTGTGAGTTGAATAAACCAAACACTGTAGCTATAAGGATTGGCTCTTTTTATATATAATAGTGTGGGTTGCACATGCAAGGCACGTGCTGCTCCTTTAGTGAAAAAATTAATATAGATTTTTTTTTTTTTTTGAAGAAGAAGTATGAAATCATGTACTTAAATTTAAAATAACTATTTGAATATCTATTTACTATGACAATTTCTTAGAACCTATTTACTAAATGTAATATCTACTCATCAAAAATGTTACAAAGAATGATAATGAATGTCATCATCTTTCCACAATATTTAAATTTTCGCAATGAATGAAGATATATGCTACAATTTTTTTGAAAATTTTCATCAAATCAAATACTTGTAATCATATACAATGAAGATTTTGTTATTTATACTTTATTCTTTATCATCTTATTTTATGAGTCTAACTACGATGTTTATTTTAATTATTTTTAATGAACACCCTTTTAAGTAGGAAAAGAAATTAAAAAAAGAACAAAATAACAAAAGACATCTATCATCAAAGTTTCTATTAGATAAAATTATAAGTCTAGAAGATTTAAACCTAATAAATTAGTGTTTTTTAGGGAACAAATAGAGCACCATATATCATCATTCTAACTTTCCAAGCATGACTACCAGTCTACCACATAATATTCAAAATACATGAATAAATTTTTTGGGACATTAAAATTTAGTATGAGTATTTTAGACATTGCACAGTGAAATATTTTAAGAATTATAAGATTTGTTTAGGGTTTAACTAAGAGAGTAACAATAGGAGTATATGCTTATTTACAAAATATAAAGGAGAAAATTATTCAACTTTAGTTTTGGGGGGAATGAAACTACCTCAAACATAAAGGAGGAAAGTGTTGCTTCGTCAATTTGTGTGTGTGTGTCTGTGTTTTTTTATCATTATTATTTATTTTAACTTGAAACAATGTGTTTAAAAAAATCAACCTAAAGAACTATGCATAAAACAATGAATTTTGATTTAACAAATTGACTAAACCAAAAAAGAAGTCTAAGAACACAACAAAATATCACGATATTTTTACAATACCTTTATTTCTAGTTATGGTGGGTTCTGGTATGATATTTTATTATTTTATTTTAGAGTAATGCTACATCAACAATATTTTCATAATAAATCCTAAGTGGTAAATTGATACTGATTTTAAATTTGGCTAACCACTTTTAACCGTGTATTAAAAAAAAAAAAAAAAAAAAACCAATTGAAGAAAATTGTGCCTAAAAAAATGAATTTTGGCTCACCAAATTTGACTAAACAAAAAAAGAAGCCTAGGAACACAACAAAATGTCACTCAAAAAAGAATTCTAGGAACACAACAAAATGTAACAACATTTTCGCAATATTTTTTATTTTCAACTGTGGTAGGTCTTAGTTTGATATTATTATTTTATTTTTTACGTTCACAACATTTTTTATAGCAAATCTTCAGTGAAAATTTATTATTGGTTTTAAAATTATGCATTAAAAAAAATAAACAAAAAGACAACAGAAGAAAATTGTACGTGAAACTGTGATATTTGGCTCACCCAATTTGACTATACTAAAAATGAAGTTTAAGAATACAACAAAATATCACAATATTTTCATAATACCTTCATTTTTAGGATTCGAATAGAAATATATTTTTTATTTGAGAGAAATACTACATTCATAACATTTTTAGAACAAATTCTAAATGACAAATTGTTATTGGTTTTAAAATGAGCCTACTACTGATATCACTTTTTTATCCATCAAAAATATCTTGCCACATAAAATTTGTTGTGAAATTATTGTGAAAATGTTGTGGACATAGCATTACTTCTTAAACTTTAAAATTAAACAATTTTTCCCTTAATATTTTGGAAAATAGCAAATATATCATATTGTTATTCTATCAGTTAAATCCTAATGAAAGCTTATGATTCAATATTTATTTTGTAATGTCTAAAATACTTCGACTAAATTTTAACATCTAAAAAATTTTCTTCACGTATTTTGAGTTTTAGATAGTAGTAATTCTTAGTTTTTTATTTTATTATTTTATTTTGACCTTTAAAAGATTGACAATTCAATAATTATGAAAATATTGTAAGAATATGTTGTGTTAGTGTAACTGTGTATGCACATATAAATATTTAAAAGAAAAGACAAAAAGAGCACAAGCAAAACCGGTGTATTGTGGAAAAAAAAAAATAGAGGCCAATAAATAGTGCAGATTGTCAAATAATTGTGAAAATATTGTAAAAAATTTGTTAAGTCGGTATAACGGTATATACACATATAAATAACAAATATTTAAAGGAAAAGACAAAAAAGCACAAACAAAACTGGTGAAGAAAAAAAAAAAAAAAAAAAAAAAGGCCTGATGAATAGTGCGAATTGAACAAACCAAATGCAATGTACAAAATTATTATTTGCGCATTCGCGTAGAGATTTAATAAATGCTATTTACGTATGAGTTTGATGTTACAAATATTAGTTGATTTTTTTTTTGAATTTAACTTGATTTGACTCATGCTTTGATGTTACAAAAATCAATGTATGCATTTGTTGGCGTTAATTTTGTCATGTTTAATAAACTATATGGGTATGTTTGGGATCAGCTTATTTTGCTAAAATTGTAAACTTTTTACTGAAAGTACAATAGATAAATGTAAAAGTTAGCTGAAATAGTATAGTGGGACTCAAAAAGTGTAATGAGACCCATAAATAGTAGCAAAAATAAGCTTAATAGTAAAATAAGTTGACAAAATTAATCATATCAAATTGACACTATATTTATGTATTAATGCATACGTGCTTAAAGAGAAAAGCTGATCGACTCATCAAACCAAAATTATGAATCACACCAAGTAGAGTTCAACACCCCCTTGTATTGGTGCGATGCAGCGTAGTCATGCTTAAAGAAAAAGTGACCTAGTCGGTGTAATGAAAAAACCTCCCTCCAAATTAGCCACAACAAACTGTGTACACCTGTACATAAAACTAAAAGTATATTTTATGGATGTAATAAACATATAATATTACATACTTCAATACACCTGTAGGTGACTGTTGATATTTCACCACATCTCAGGTTCGAGTTTTTACGAAGATTGTAATTGCAATTTCTGGTAAGTCTTAGAAACCAATAGAGCTTAGGGTGTGTGTGAGTTCAGGGTCTTCGAGCTCCACTTCGAGCTGATGGTACCCATGGGCTTACCCAAATGTACTGTGTGGTGTGGGATAATGACTGTCACACGTGAGTCTTTTTTTTTCGCCAAAAAAAAAAAAAAAGCCGAGCCTCATGATTAAAAAAAAAATTAGGCCTTGTACTCACAAGTTTGTTTATGAACACATTATTTTATTTAATTTTAATTCGTTTAATATTTGAGTTTATATTGAAATTGAATTTTATTCATTTGTTAAATAAATGAATATAAATATTATATTTCCCAAATTCGAGCTTGACTTGTTCATAAACAACTGTACTTTTTTATTTTTTTGAGAAGAAACAACTGTACTTTTATGTTAGTTGAACAAGAGCATGCTGTCAAGAAGCTTGTTCAAATTTTCTCTCTTCTAACTATCATAAATTATTGACCAAAAGGTCTAAATTTTATCATAATTCATTTTAGTATTCTAACTTTATTTTCATTCATTTTAATAACTTAAGTTTTAAATTTATTCAATTAAGGCATTTTCGTTAACTTCCATCAAAATATATATTTTTTAAAATTCTAAAAAATATTTTTCAATTATTAATTAGATTTTTTAATTTAAAATTTTGTTTTAAAAAAATTTAGACAATTAATAAGAGCATTTAACAAAAGTTGATAGTGAAAATTTAATTGTATAAACTTAAAATTTAGAGAATTAAAATGAAAAAACACAAAATTAAAGAACTAAAATGAATTTTTGTGAAATATAGAAGATACGGTTTGCATTTCAACCTAAAATAGTTTACTAAAATAAATATAAAAACAATCGAATTATTACAAAAAAAAAAAAAAATGTAAAAAGAAAAAGGAGCGTGCTCTTCACGAACAAAACAAGCGACTGCGTTTTCTTTTTTTTTTCATTGAGTAATTAGTATTATTTTTTTGTCTGAGCGATTTGAAGTTTTTTTTTCTGCAACAGGGTTGAAACTCTCTGCCACTCTCTCTCTCTAAATTCTCTCTCCATCTTTGCCCTCACTCTGAAACTCTCTCTCTCTCATCAATCGCTCCCAACAGAAAGAGATTCAAAAAAAAAAAAAAAAAAACTCACAGATGAAAGCCCTAATTTTCACTTTTCACAACACGTTACTGTAATTCTCTCTCTCTCTCTCTCATTCTGCTTTGTGATCCAGGTACACCAAAACCCTAATCTCGATGCTTATAGCTTAAACCGAAACCCTAGAATTCGACCCGCTCTACGATAATCCGGAGCTAATCTGATCGAATTTCGATAATATTTTTGATAATATTTTCTTGGTTCGTTTCCTTTATTATGCAAAGATTCAGCTCCTGATTTGTGAAAAATAAGAGTGATTTTCTGTGTACATGTCTGTGTTTTGAGCTTGAATTTCTTGGATTAGGGCTGTGGAAGATCGATGGGAATAGCGTAAATTTAGAAAGAGGGAGTTCAGGTGGGTTTTTTTAAATCTTTGGGTTCGTTTAGGTTTTCTGAGTAGATTGAGCTAGATCGTAGAAAAGAGAAAAAAGGAAAAGGAAAAGAAAATCAATCTCTTCGAGCTAGCAGTTTGGATTTCACTATGATTTTTAATTAATTAAGGCTTGGAAATGCCATAACAAGGTGATAGATGAGCAGGGATTAGCAATTTGCTTGCATTAATTTAAAGGGTTTTACCTGTGAGCGTGCCATATTGAATTAGGAATTGGATAAGCATTGGATGGAGATGGTTATTGAAATTTTGTGGAGGTGGGAGTGCTTTTAGTGATTCATATGGTGATTATGATATCTGGGTATTGCTTATTGGGCAAGGGATTGTACTAGAGTTGGTGAATTTTTCTGTGGTTGACAACGTGCGCTGCTTAGCCTTTGTTAGAATATTCGAAAATTGTTTGTACCAAACTTTGCAGAAATGAGCTTGGAGATTGAAGAACAAAGTTCTATGGATCAGCCAGTCGAAATGAATCACGAATCACAAAAGTAATGAATTTATTTTGCGATATCTAGTTTTAAATGGTGGAATTTTCCTTTATTGAATATTTCATTTGTTTTTTATTATTTTTAATTTTTAGTGAGCTTTGACAAATTATATTTGTTTTAATACATGTAGGAAGATGAAAACATATACAAGGGAGTTTTTAATTTCATTAAGTGAATTGGATGTTTGCAAAAAGTTGCCTAGTGCGTTTGACCAATCAATTCTAAGGTAAGATGCCTATTTTATATGGGCAAATAAAAATCCATGTCTTCATAGTTCAAATTTGTAAATTATGAAGATAAAATGTTGTGTTTAGTTTGCTCAGCAGTGCCTGGTATTGCTGCCTTATTGCTGCTGGTTTAATTATGCACCATGTTGTGCGTTGTTGTTAATATGTATATACTTTTGTAAAAAAAATTAGTGAATTTGAGGATTCTTCCCAAGATCGGCAAAGAATTTCTGGCAACCTGTCAGCCAATAGTTTCAGGCGTAATGAATATGGTTCATCGCCACCTACCAGAGGGGATTTGAATAGTTATTCTCGTGGTGTCCATGGAAGATGGGATAGTCGTTCGTCTACACGGAGTGATAAAGATAGTGACTCGCAATCTGATTGGGACCCGTCAGGTGAGATTTTAGATTAATTTATGCTTATGTTGATATTTTGATTTTTAATTGTTATGTACCAACATGGACCTGCTTGTATATTTTTGCTCTTATGTATATGTGTGTGTATTAAGATATTTTTTGCACAAGTGATTTTTATTTCTTGGTTATAGACTGTAGCAGCCATCCTTGATAACATTCCGTTTATGGTTCTTACCAATAGTAAGTAGGCTTTAACCTGCAAAACTACATGTGGGAGAAGTGGCTGATGAGTCCATCATGCTTGTATGTTTACTAGCCAATAAGATATTGGTGCTTTTAAAAGTATTTTAGCCAGTGAGCTGTAGCTCAAATGGTATTTCATCTTCTCATTAGAATGCGATGGACAGTTAGATCATGGGTTCAAGACCACTTGTGTACATTTTGTAAGTCTCCAATAAAAAAAAGGGTGCTTTATAACCATGGTTTAAGTTGTACATTTTGTCTGGGTGAGTCGGTGAAAATCTCCTCTAACATTTTAGTGAAAAGGATAGGTTTAGAACTACATTTAGCTTCCTTCCTTATGTACTGAACTACCAATTAACATGTTAAATACAGTGTGGCAAAAGGCTTGCTATGATTGTAAAGGTAACAATACAATGACAATAAGCAAGCCGGAGTCCCAAATTTTTTGGGGCCCGCCCTTAGGACCTCAACAGATTAATCAAGGCGGCCACATGTACTTCTGCCATGCTATTATATCCAAAGTCACTCTCCATTACTTCTTTGATTGACATGTTCTTTTTTTACTAGTACTAATGTTATTATTTTTATTATCTTACCTTTTCTCTCTCCCTCAAGTTGAATCAACTCAAGAATAATTGACATGTATTCTTTGCTCTCATATGAATATGACCAAACGATCTCAAGCGATGCTCCCTCATCTTCCATCAATGGGGATATCATTATTTTTAAGTGAATTTCCTCATTTTGACTCATATCTTTTTGTACATTTTCACTTATCCATCTTAAGATTTTCATTTCATCTACATTCATTTTATGAATATGTTTCTTATTAACTCCACATTAAGTACCATAGAGCATAGTTAGTCTTATAGGAGTCTTATAAAATTTTTTCTTTAATTTAATGAGATGGGTTCAAGTTACACCTAGTGTAACTCCATAAGAGTTGCACATTTTTTAAACCATTGATTTCTATGAGATCTAATTGTTAAAAAAACTCTAGTGTCATGTCATTAAGTCATTAAATTCTCTTTCTAAAATAAACAGAAAATCATTAAACTCTCCTCTCTCACCTCTCTCTCTCTCTCTCTCTCTCTCATCTGCCTAGACCTGCATTAACTCCACCAATGGATGCACATAACTCACAGTTCGAAATAGAAGCTCTCCCTTCCATAACCTAAAATAAAAAAGGTGTTCCAAGGTTCCATATATACATTTTAATGGTGTTCCTGTGAGAACTAGATAACACCTTAACCTTTTCAGCCTAAAAACCTAAACACCCGTACCTAATTCCTTGTTTCTTAAATTTACTCTATTTTTCCTATAAAGTGGCGTTTATTGAAGACCCAAAAGAGCATGTAAAAGAACAGTCAATTTCTTAAAGGCCGGTCTGGAAATATGAAGGAAGGAATTTAGACAAACAAGATGGTCCACAATGGTTATAACCAACATGATGAAGAGGCTAATTACGTTCTAATTGATTACATGTACAACGATTATTCAGAATCATTTGGCAAATATTTGAAGGCCATTTGTTTATTTGGCGAACCACCTGATGGATTACAAGATTGAAAAAGGTTAGGAAAAGTAGAGTAAATTAAAAAAATTAAAAAAGGCAATTCGATGGCTTTTTATTTTTTTATTTATTTGGGTTATGGGAGGAGCTTCTATTTGGGACTGAGTCGTGTGTCCATTGGAGGAGTTCATGGGGTCCAAGCAGATGAGAGAGAAAGAAAAGACAACGGTGGAGGGTGAAAGAATTTAATGACTTTTTGTTTATTTTTAGAAAAGAATTTAATGACTTAATGACATGACGCTAGTCTTTCTTTAACCATTAGATCTAATGAAAATCAGTGGTTTAAAAAAGGTGTAACTCTTATGGAGTTACATCAGGTGTAACTTGAACCCATCTCTAATTTAATAGGTATATTACAATTACACAATACTCTTGATGCACTTCTCCACTTCATCCACCATGCTCTTATCCTACTATTCACATCCTCTTCAATCTCTCCATCTTTATGAATTATTGATTCAAGATATTGAAAGCTCTCGCTCTTTAGTACCTGTTAACCATTGAGTCTTACTACCCTTTCATCTATGTTTTTACTTTTACCAAAATTACATTTCATGTGCTCTGTTTTAGTCCAACTTCATCGGAAGCCTTTTAATTCTAGAGCGTTTCGCCAAATTTCTAACTTGGCACTAATTCAATTTCTAGTTTTGTCCACGATAACTATATTAGTAAATGGCATGCACTACGAGACTTCTTCTTGAATTGATTTAGTGAACTCACCCATTACTAGTGCAAAGAGATATAGACATAATGCTAATCCTTAATGCAAACCTATAGTGATAGGAAACTCATTTGTGATGCTTTCATTTGTTCTCACACTAGTTACAGCTTTGTTAACATATCCTTAATCAACTTAATATATTTTAGAGAATCTCTTTTCCAAAACCCACCACATAAGCTCTGTAGTGACCTTATCATATGCTTTCTCTAAGTCAATACACCTTTGTCGAGTTTTGTAAACATGATTTTATCCCCAATCCTCCTAACCTCAACAAATTCTTTTTTTAAGATTTTCATCTATGATTATCCTACCCCATTTCTAATTTTATCTTTTCTAGTATACCATATTTTATATATTGTATGTGAAATTTCTCTAGATATCTCACCTACCCACTTAGTCCACTTAGACTCCTGAAGGCATATTATGTTTATGCTCTTCCTAATCATTGTATCTACTATTTCCGTTAGTTTTCTGATTAAAGAACCTATATTCCAAGTGCCTGTATGAATCCTATTCTCTTGGACTAGCTTCTTTACCGCACCCGTCCATCAAAGTGCGGGAACTCTTACCCATTTTTCACTACTCCCGAGGGCCAATGTAGTGTGCCACTTAAAGGGAACACCCTAGCTAAACATTGCCCACTTTTCACTGTATTTGGGGTTCAATGCAGCATCTCACTAATAGGGGACTCCCTGATGAGTATTGTAGTGGATCCTGACTAATTTACACTGATCGTCAACTTACCACAACCCTCCTTTTTCCGGGCTTAGGACTGGCTGTGAACAAAATATATGATACTAGGCATAGACATAGACGAAGTTGTAAAGATAAAAATCAGTTATTAAATAAAATCATGTCTTGCAGTGTTCAGTTGATTGAAGATTTATCATCTTTTCAAAACTCAGCCTCTAAGATGTCTTAAGAATTTACTTAGCCTCTTTTTGTATCTAGACTTACTGAAGTTGTAATGTAAAATGAAAATGTTGGGTGACTTATCAAAAAAGAAAGTAAGTTTTAGGTGATCATATTGAGGTATTGGGAGGGACAGTGGCAAATCATTCTCTATACAAGTTCTCTCACAAAGGTTTTTGAACAGAATTTTGACAGGTGTGAGGTGTGAGTGCCTATATGTTGTAGGACACAACCAAAACAATGTAGCAAGAAAATAAAGGATAGGTAACCTAGGAGTCGAGGCTTGATTGGAGTCAACACTAAGCAAAAAGAAAAAACCAAAGAGTCAACACCAGACCAGCACCAGACCAATGGGAGTATTCCAAAAGAAATTTTGTTCATCATCAAAATAAACCATTTTAATAGGAGTATATTATTGTGCTAATATAGATTATAGACTACTAAACCCTAGTTTTAATTGATGTAAGGAACCCTAATTCTAATTGACTTAGGAAACCTTATTTTAAATTCCTTGGGAATTCTCACTTATTTGAATTATAAAATTTCCCTTGACTCTAGGATACTAATAAATAAATAAAATACAATTGATTTGGATTCTTCTTTGAGTTTCATGATAAATGCTTGTTTGAAGAAGAGTTTAAATGCTACTTGTGTAGTGTTAAAGCATTGTTGGGTGATCAGCCTTGTTGGTAGTGTTTATAAAATTTTGTAGATGGTGCTGGCTACTCGTTTGAAAGGGGTGTTGGGTGAGATTGTGTCTGATACACAGAATGCATTCATAAAAGGGAGGCAATCTGGATTCAGTATTGATAGCAAATGAATGTTTGGATAGTCGTATGAAGTTCGTTACGCTTGGGGTGTTATGTAAGTTGGATGTGGAGAAGCTTATGATTACGCAAATGGGAATTTTTCAAGTACCTATTAAAAAGATGTGGGTTCGGGGAGAGATGGAGAAGATTGGTAGAATTTTGTGTTTGTATAGTTAAATTCTTAGTTCTGGTGAATGGTACACCTTCAGGTTTCTTCAAAAGTAGTAGGGGCATTTATCAGGGGGATCCCTTTTCCTCATTGTTCTTTGTCTTTGTCATGGAGTATTGAGTAGAATGATTACAAAAGCAATGTCAGTAGATTGTATACACGGGGTCTCTGTTGATAACTTGAGTGGCGTATCTTTGGAAATTTCTCATGTCCTCTATGCAGATGATACTCTTGTTTTCTGTGAGGCCAATTCTACAGAATTGCTTTGAGGCAGTGTCATGGGTTGAGGATAAATCTGGGTAAATTTGAAATTGTGCCAGTTGGGAGGTTTTGAATATTGATGATTTCGTGGGTACTCTTGGATGTCAATTATAAACTCTCCTTTTGAAGCACTTGGGGCTTCCAGTAGGAGTAGCTTTTAAAACGAAATCCATTTGGGATCCTATATTAGATTGTATGCAATGGAGATTGACCGGATGGAAGAAATTGTATTTGTCAAAAGGGGGCTGCACCACTCTCATTAAAAGTACTTTATCAAGCCTCCCCACTTGTTTTATGTCTTTGTTTTCTCTTCCAGTGGGTGTGGCAAATCAAATGGAGATACTCTAGAGAGATTTCCTTTGGGGTTGCATGGGTGAGGAGTTTAAGAGACCGATTGGTTTATGGGTTTTCATCACCCAATTTTCAGTTTTCATCACTCATTTTCCAAATTTTGTGGGCCCCACACCAACCTTGTTTGTTTGGATCAATTTCTTAACTCAATTTCCATAACTCAATACTCAAAAAAATGAGTTTGAGTTATGGAAACTGAAAACAAATTTTTGATGTTTTCAGTTTTTGAGAATTGAGTTTCAGTGGCATTTTTTTAAAATTAAGCAAATAATGGGACCCACCCATATGACTTGTCCCATCACATAAAGTCTCTCTCCAAAAATCAGTTTGGCTTCATTTCTTTTTCTCCAGCCCATTGTCTCTCCTCTCCTTCCATTTTTTCTTCTACCCAAAAGTGTTGGATTTTTTGAGTGATAGTGGGGTTTGGGTTATGAGTTATGGGTTTTGAGTTTGAGTTATGAAAACTGAGTACTGAGTTATGAAAATTGAGTTAGCCCTGACCCAAACGAGCCCCAAATTTCATTTAGTGGGTTGGAGACTTGGAGATCTTGTTGCACCCTTGTTAGTCAAGGGGGTTTGCGAATTAAGAGTTTGTCTTTTCAATCTAGCTTTTTTGGGCAAGTGGTTGTGGTGTTATGGATCAAAGAGGTGGCTTTATGGTGTCAGGCGGTGGATGTGAAATATGGATCCAGCCCCTGTTGCTTGGGGGAGGTGAGGGGTCTCATGGAGTGAGTTTATTGAAACATATCTGGAGAGGGTAGTTTTGATTTTCCTGTTTTATTTGTTGTGATGGAGGTGATGGCATTAGAGTCCTTTTGGCATGAAGTATGGCATGGGGAGGATGCTAAGAAGGACCAGTATCCAGTTTTGTATCTTATTGCCAGGGATTGAAATGCAACAATTGCAAATTACAAGGAGGTAAGGTAGGGCCAGGTTTATTGGAACCCTTTGTTCATTTGTGCAGTGCTAGATTGGGAAGCAGAAGAGGTGACTCAGATATTGGGGGATCTTTACAGCAGTAAGATTCAGGCGGTGGGGGGGCAGGGGGGACATTGATATGGGTCCCTTCATCGCAAAATGAATTCCTAGTGAAAAGTTATCACAAGTTTTTGCAAGAGTGGTGGGCCACAGTTTTAGTGGAAGAGTATATGGAAAACTCCTGTCCCGCCTAGGGTGGCTTTCTTTGTTTGGTGTGTGGTTCTTGAGGTAATTTTGACAGCCAATCAATTAAGAAATAGGGGTATTATCATCCTAGAATGGTGCTTCATGTGTAAATGCAGTGTGGAGGATGGGGACAAATTGATATGGGTCCCTTCATTGCAAATGAATTCTGAGTGAAAAGTTATTACAAGTTTTTTCCGGGGGAGGGCCATAGTTTAAGTGGAAGAGTATATGGAAAACTCCTGTACCACCTAGGGTGGCTTTCTTTGTTTGGTGTGTGGTTCTCGAGATAATTTTGACAGCCGATCAATTAAGAAATAGGGGTATTATCATCCTAGAATGGTGCTTAATGTGTAAACGCAGTGTGGAGGATGTGAATAACTTATTACTGCGCTATTCGGTGGCTCAGGATTTGTGGTCCATGATATTTTGTTTGTTTGGTGTCTCTTGGGTGATGCTGTGTTCAGTAAAAGAACTTTTGTTGAGTTGGGCAGGGTGGAGTGGGAGGAGAGGCAGCAGGGGAGCTTCATTAGTGGTTCCATTGAGTACATTGGTATATTTGGTGTAAACAAAATGCAAGATGCTTTGAGAACCAGGAGCTCAGTCTGATGAAAGTTGAAGTTTTGGCTGTTGAAGTCTTTATACAAGTGATGCTCAATGACTTCTTTGATCGAAGGGTTCTTTGATTTCATGGACTCCCTGGGTTCTAGTAACTGTTCTGTTTTTTCTTGTTTTGTCTTTGTTTGTGTGAGCTCTTTCCTCTTGCATGCTCCCATGTACTTGATGAGCGTTTTTAATTTTTTTTTTAATTTTATAATTTTTATCTATCAAAACAAATCTTTCCTTGGCTTCCCGCATCACTGTGGCCCATGTGTTGCTATGGAGAGACTTACCAGAAACCTTGATAAGCTCAATGCACTTTCTGAATCCTTGATGATGTCTTTTCCTGCTAGAGGATTAGTAGGGAATGATGCTCCTTGGTGTTCAATTGATGTCTGTCACCTAGTCAACCTGGTTTACACCCTTCTTCATGCCTGTGCGTTTCATATGTATTTCTTGAAAACAAATGAAATAGGTATCTATGACAAATGTTTTAATGTCATTCTATAATTTAGTAGTGTATTTTATCTATGCCTACCTTGTTACCGCATATAACATTCACATTTAATGCTCATTAAATATCACGGAATATTTTTTAAGTGCTGAGATCTGGATAGATTGTGGGTTTGTCTGAAATAAGCAACTGTTATATATATTTTTTGTTGTATCTTTTTACTATTCATAATTTCATATCAACATTCAGAGTCTGGGAGGCGTTATGGCAACCAATCCCGGCGATCTTGGCAAGTTCCTGAGCATGATGGACTTCTTGGTAGTGGTTCTTTTCCTAGACCATCTGGATATGCAGCAGGAGTTTCTGCTCCAAAGTTACGAGCTAATGATCAATACCAGCTCAGTAAGACTAATGAGCCCTATCATCCACCCCGTCCTTATAAGGTTAGGATCATATTTGTTTATGTTCTTGACTATTATTTGTAGGCAAATGTCAGACCTTAATGCCTATAGTTGTGGATTTGGAGTCATGCGGCACTTTTACAGTGCTCCTGTATGATTTTATCTACCTTTAAGAGTAAATGTAATGCAAAAAGAATGAAAGACCAGTTGTAATTCATGTTAGATGAACCTCCCCCTGATGTGATTTTTTTCTACTGTAAATTCTCCAGGCAGCACCTCATTCACGAAGGGAGACCAATGACTCATTCAATGACGAAACATTTGGTTCTTCAGAGGATACAAGTGAGGACAGAGCAGAAGAGGAAAGAAAGAGAAGAGGTAATTCGGATTGACTGGCAGAGGCAACTTTGTGTGTGTGTGTGTGTGTGATAGAGAGAGAGTAACTATATTACTTCTTCTAAGTTTGTGAGTTTAAAATTTGATGACTTTCCTTTCAGCTTCCTTTGAGTTAATGAGGAAGGAACAGCAGAAAGCATTTCAAGAAAAGCAGAAGTTAAATCCAGAAAAGCGTAAAGATGGGTTCGACATTTCCACACTGATGGAGGATTCCAAAGACGAGAAGATACTTCTGAATAGAAGCAATGAGTCTGGTGACTCTGTGATATTAAAAAACTCAAATAATGATTCTGAAAAATCTTCTTTACCCCCACAAACTCCAGCATCCAGACCACTTGTACCTCCAGGTTTTACAAGCACAAATGTGGAAAGGAATCTTGGACCAAAGTCTGTAATTCATCCCCATACGGTGGAGGTAACAATATTTCATTTTAATCTGATTGGTATGCATGGAAAAGTGATTTATTTGAAAAAGGAAATAAGAAAAGTGCATACTGAAGTTGGCTGGTCATGCATGTTTCTTATTGTCACAAGAATTTGATCCAAACATTTAGTTGCCATATTTTTATGATACAGGGGTTTTAATAAGCATTTTACTTTTTCTATTGATTTGGAAGTGTTGTTCCATCTTTATTGAAGGTTTAAACCTAAATTTTTGTTGTGCTTGGACTTTTATAGTTTATTGGAAATATTATAGCGTTTGAGAATTCACCAGGAAGAAGCTGAAAAGTCAGTACTCAGTAGCAATATTGAGAAATTCTACCTAAATTCAGTAATTACTCAAAAGAGGAAACCCTTGTCGTAATGATAAAATGCAAATTCAAGATCACTTGACACTTTCCAATTGCGAGTGTTATTGAAAATTCTAGGAAGGAAAGGGGACATTGCTGATTTGCTTATCATTCTTTTCCTCCTCTTCCGCCCACTCTCTTCTCTTGCCTATCTGTGATGCCATGGGCTTCAAAACCTGTAAGCCTTTGTACTGCTACCTAATACATTCTAATATGCTAGAAAAAGTCTAGGGACACAACAACATCTAACATCTAACATGTAAATATATATATATATATATATATTTTTTCCTTTTATTCTGACCTATGGTGGGTTGACACCTTAGCTTGTTGTGAAAATGCCTTGAGATTTTTTTGTGTTCGTAGAAGAACTCTGGGCTATGACTCGAACACCCATGCTTGTTTATATGTTTCTAACATATTCATGAAAGATATTTTCTAGAAAATTCATTAATTATATGTGTAATATTATAAAGGTCATAGTATTGTTAAGAATGCAGGAACAATGTATTTTTTGGAGGCTGATATTCTTGTTAAAGAATGGGCCTGTATTGTATTGTTTAGAATGCAAGAGAAAATTTATTTTGAAAGCGTGATATTCTTGTTAAGGAATGGGCCTGTCACTTGTGTACAGTGTCAGTTAATAGTTGTAAGTCTGGCTATATCATGTGGTTTAGTTTCCACTTGCTGACCAGTCTGCTGAATAGGTTTAGTGTGTGCTGGCTTAGGATATATATATATATATATTTTTTGTGTGTGTGTTTATTGTTTCTTTCTTTTTAATAGCAAATATATGTTGACCCATGATTGAATCATGTAATCATATGTGATTTCATCTTTTGCTTTTCCTCTCATTAATAGTACATGCATCTGTTGCTTCTGTAGGTTGTGAATCCTGAACTTGGGAATAGCCTTGCACATGCCAAAGGTAACCATGTGTTAAATGGGACTTCTGATAATCAAGTGGAGAAACAGTCATCTGAACAAAAGGTTTTGACTGAGCACCAACTTGGAAGTACTAATACGTCAATAAATAATATGAGTGAAAAGAACCTAAATGCACTTTCTAGTAAAACAACTGACATGGATGGTCAATTTTACAAGACTTCTTATCATTCAGAAGCTGTTGAAGCTTCAGAAAGTGAAGTTATTGATCTTAATGCTGAAAAGGTTACTGGGAATAAAATAGTAGGAGAATCCAATCAAAATCACTCAACTTCAATCCTAGATAAAATTTTTGGCACTGCAATAACTGGTGGTGGGCCCTCTAGTTTCATTGAGGTAATCATGATTTCTAATGGAACTTTCTTAATGCCCCTTCTGTGCTCTTTTTATGTTGATAAATATGAAAAAATATCTGTAATTTTAATACACTATCAGTATCAATCCAATACTTATATTTGTTTAAAACTAATTTTTCAGGCTTTTTAAATGAATAAAAATATTTTTTTGATTGGTAAGTTATGCACCTGGTGGGTCTTGAATCCATGACCTCACCCTATACATTTCTCTTGCAAGGGGAGTAGGTTTCATTTATTCAGAATTTTCTTTCTGCTGTGCCTTGGCATTCTTTCAGCTGTTGCCATGACATTTGATGTATGGGTGTACTTAATCTGATTGACTGATATTTGATCGATATCTGTTTCCCTCGTGAATGTGAATAAAAAATTAGGTTGTAGTTTTATAAAACGATGATTTCTAATCCATTTGTGGTTCATTGAATATTACTATGCCATGTTAACATGAAAATAATACTTATAGAATACAGGTATGCTTTGCTATCACCAAAATTTGTTGAGTAGCTGATAAATACTTGCATAAATTACAATTAGAGGATCATGTGAATATTGATTCAAAATTATACTCCGTTGGAATGGGTGGAACATCTTTTGGTTCTAATTTAAGTCCCAAGTGAATTTGAAATCAATTTTATTTAGTGAATTTTAGCTTTGACTATATGATCTGCCTTTAACAAGTTTGCCAGTTTTTTTTAACTGTACTTTGCATGGGTTCTTGACTTCTTATCCCAGAGAATGTATTTGTTGCTATTTTTTGGTTGACATATATATATATATATATATATATCCTTTTAAAAGTAGATTTGTTGCTATTTTTTGGAAGGATGCTCAAATTCTCGTTTTTGACTACAAAGTCCTCACCTTGATGTATCTCTCTCATAAATTTATTTGTTTTTTATTTTATTTTATTATTTTATTTTATTTTTTTTATAGCATCATGATAGTAAAGTAGATGAGACATTGATCCCTCCTGCTACCCAATCTTCCAAGTTTGCTCGTTGGTTTCTTGAAGAAGGTATGCTAGTGTCAATGTTCAGGTTTTAAGTGTTTGAATACGTTACAACTTAAAACTGGTTTTTGATTGATGTTAAATAATATGCGTTAAGCTCTGATTTTTCTTTCCTTGTTGCTGCAGAAAAGAAACCAGTTGATGATCTCTCCAGCAGGCGGAATGACTTGCTCTCATTGATTGTCGGTGGTGAGAAAGGTGGATTGCAGGTTTCTGATGTGAAGAATACTGACCATGTTTTACCTAATATTCCTTTTCAAAGCTCTGAACCTGCAGACGGGCATACAACACCAAATGTAACATCAGCTGTAGTTGAAAACTCTGAGCTGCACAAGAATAAACCACAGGCAGTTCCAGTTGTCATTACTTGTGAAGATCTTGAGCAGTCGATGTTGTCAGAAATTAGTGAGAATGTTGCAACTTTGCAGCCGCCTATTCAAGTTGTGAGCATTCCTGATACAAAGATTGAGCCGCCAAAAGCTACAATCGATGATAGTGCATCTCATCACCTCCTTTCATTGTTACAAAAGGGAACAAGCCTGAAAGATATTGAACCATCCCAAAATCTAGAAATCCAATCTTCAGAGAAACTACATAACAATGAAGGAGCAAGTTTAGCAAGTTTTGACTCTGCAGTTCATGATTCAAAAGAGTTAAATACCGAGAATGCCTCCAATTCAGGGCAGACTCTGACTCTTGAAACACTCTTTGGGACTGCTTTTATGAAGGAGCTGCAATCAGTTGGAGCACCTGTTTCTGTCCAGAGGGGCTCAGTTGGGAATGCAAGAGTTGATAATTTGGAGCCTCATGAGTTCCCTTTTCCTGGCATGGATGATGGCCATATGCCTACAAATGAAATTGGGTCCAATTCAATTAGTTATGAAAACAGTGTTTTAACCTCCAAGCAAAGAGTGCAAACCAAACCGGTAATGATTGAAGAGCAATGGTTAGGTTTTGATGATCCTCAAACTGAACTGGATTCATCACAGCTTCGAACTGGCTTAAAGTCTAAGCTTGGTGGCTTTGATGGGCCTGTTGATCTTCGGCTTCCTGAAGAGGATAGCTTGATTATGGTAAATGATCCTTTGAGCCTTCAAAAGTATGCGACTGCCGGGAATATAGCTAAAACTGAAGTGTCACCCTCCCCAAACACTCAAGTTGTCATTGCTGAAAAACTAGCTTTCAATTCTACCTTCAAAGACGAGAGATCTTTTATGGGAGGTCAAGAAGGTCAACCCTTTCTTCGTGGCCCTTATGATCTGAGGGAGCCTGATATTCCTTATCAGGGTCTGAGTGTTCAGCCATCTTCTCCACGGCTTCACCCTCCTCATTCTAATCATTTGGGACCGCTGTTCCATCAGTTAGATTCTCATCCTTCCAACATTAATGCCCAGATGAAATTTATGGCCCCTGAGGGAATCATCCATCATGATCCTCCACCAAATCGTCAATTTCCTGCAAATATGCTTCGTCCTCCTTTCCATCACCCCAGCACTGGATTGAGTGGGCTTGATCCCCCCAGTCATCACCCTATGCTGCAACAGATGCACATGTCTGGAAACTTTCCTCCACCTCACCTGCTTCAAGGATTTCCCAGGAGTTCACCCATGCCAGCTCCACCAAACAGGGGTGCACCTCTGCCTCCTCATGTCAACAATCAGATGAACAATTTTATGCCTGAAATGAACCCACTGCAAGGCTTTCCTTTTAGTCACCGGCAGCCAAACTTTGCTGGTCTTGGAATGCCACCACCAGGTAAATCTCTCTCCCCTCTATCGGTCTTTGTATGCGTTTTTCACGTTGTTTCTTGCTTTTTAATTTTTAGTATGGCTAATTGCTTTCCTTATATAATTTGATTGGGTTGTGGTAGATTTCACTGCAATGGTTTCATTTCAGCCCAAATTGTGTTAACATGGTTCTCCTGGAATCCCAAAGTTTTCTTGGTGTAGGATTCTAAGATTCTACTTCTCAATCAGCCTAAACCATATTTTAGCACATTATGTATGACCCCTGGACTGGTAAAGTCTCTTGTTGTCAAACAAGAGATTTGGGGTTTGAACTCTGTCTACACCAAATCCAATTGGTGTTTCGGCCTAATGATAAAGAGAAATTATCATGGAGTGGATGCCATAGGTTGAAATTCTATCGTACCTATAAAAAAAAAAGTGTGACCCCTCTTAGAATTTAGCTTTATCAAACTTTCCCTGAACATGCACAATTAATTTAATTTAAAATTTTTTTTTTCAAATAAAATGTGAAGTTATTCATGGTGGTAAATGTGGACATGAAATCATCGATGTCCTCTCAACTTCATTGGCCTTACTGTGACAATTTAGATGGCCAACTAGACCAGCTTTTTATGATTTCTTTTCCAAGAGATGCCATCAACAAAATACCATTTTCGCCTTTCATTGAAATGGAGGTGAAATATTGATTTACTGTGTTATGAAAAAGGCAAATGAAAGGTGAAGAGCATTATGCTTAACTCATACGTTTCTTTTCTTTCTATTCCTTCTTTTATGTCCCAACACACTAGAGAAAATGCACCATATTTGTTCCTGTCCATTCCATTTAAGATGAATATTCATACCATTCCATTTTGTTCTTTGATATGCTCCTAGAGGAAGGAGAAAAAAAGGCAATGATAAAAATTTTGAGACAGCAGCTGCATTTGAATTATTGTTATATATGTTTGCATTATGCGAGAAATTGCATGTCTTTTACTAAGAGCCTTATAGTTTAGTGGCATAGCTTGCCCTTATTTATTAGGAGAGCTAGGGTTTAGATCCCACACCCCCATTGTTGCAAATTGCAATTATCTAATTGTCAAAAAAAAAAAAAAAAAAAAAATTTATGTCTATCTTACTTTTTCTAATTTATTCATTGTTGAATTTCAGCTCCTGATGCTGGTGGTGGAAGCAATCATCCAGAGGCAATCCAGAGGCTTATTGAGATGGGGCTCAGGTCAAATTCCAAACAGATTCAGCCTTTTGCCACTGGTGGCCCTGGTCAGGGGATGTATGGTAATGAACTGGACATGGGTTTTGGGTATAGATAGTTGACCATTAATTGTGCTTGTGTATATGGCAATGTATTCAACATCTTTTGCTTGGATGTGCAACTCCTTGCATCATGGGATTATATGCTTCTTTTATGAGGGAATTAGGTAGCTTAGTCTAATTAATGGATGCTTCTCGCACTTGCACTTATTGTTTTGCTTGATTTTGTTGTCAAATTTAAAAGAAAAATCAGAGTATCTACTGAACTGAGGAAGTCCAATGGACGAGTTGGTCATAGAATAAGAAGAATGAAATGGGGTATCATGCTACTAGAAAACTACTGATTGCTCTTTTTCTAGATAGGAACAAGAATTGGCCACCCGTCTTGCCGAGTCAAGAAGCCATTCTAGTTTTTAGTTTCTACTCTCCTTTCAAAATCAAGTTAGGGTAGGGAATTGGCACCCGTTGACTACTCCGTGCTTTTTAGCGTGGATATTGTTGGGTTGATGGTGAACACATTGATACTATCTTAAATGTTAATATTCAAATAAGAATTTGAAGTATCTCTTCATAGGTTTCCATTCATTTGATCTGTTCATGAACTGTTAGAATTCGGCTTGTGAAAAGTTCATTTATATTCGTTTGTTTAGCAAACAATGTCAAATTCAAACTAAAGCTTAAGCTTGACTATTAAATAAGCTAATTTCAAAAATAATAATGTGTTCGTTAACAAGAGGCTTGATTTAACTATATAATATTATATTTTTAGGGAGGGGCTCATCTCCGGTTTTATATCTCTTGTTTCCTCCCATTTTTAAATGGATGAATGGCACATGGAAGAAAAAAAAAAACTCCTCCCATTTTTAAATAGAAGAAACACATGGAAAATATCTGATCCGACTATTAAAACGCCAACATGAAAAAATACAATAGTGACCTAAAAAAAGTAATTTCCTCTTCTCTCTGCCTCTCTCCTCTTCACTCTGCAATTGTGCAGCATCACCAAGCCAATCCCTCTGCAATTATGCAGCACCACCACGGCAAACTGAAAATACAGCATAAACTGAAAAGCCAAGCCAATCACTCTGCAATTATGCAGCATCACCACGACAAACCGAAAATACAGCATAAACTGAAAGCCAAAACCCACAATACTAGCCAAACTGAAATCCCAAACCATCGGTTTTGTAATTTTGTAATTTTTTCCAAATCTCCGTCAGAGTCTTTACTATTGAACTCTGAAGAGCAAAGCAATGAGAATGAGAGCTGTGGGAAGTAGTTGGAGGCAGGTGAGAGTATTAAAAAGCCGAGACAATTTTGTCTTTTCACAGCAACATGCGTTTTCACTCTTGTTTTCTCTTTAATTTGAAGAGAAGGATTTTTTGTGGGCCCGGGTGGAAATGCTTGGGTCCCACCAAAAAATTTCATCACCTTCTTTCCTTACCAAACAACACCCACTCTTATTTTCTTTTCTTTATTTTCCATTCGCCCTATTTTACCTCCAACCAAACATACCCTAAAAGCTTACCCACGAAATTTGTTAGATTTCGATTGTCATATTTCACATCTCTCTCTCTCTGCTGAAATTAGTCACCGTTGAAGTTTTTTAGATCTGAATGTCTTTTTTTTTCTTTTTTTTTAGATCGTGAAAATCAAATTATTTTTAGTCTTCTTGATGTTGTGTTTAGTTCTCTAGTTTTAAAATGATATTCAACTTGACAAATTGAGAGATTTGTAAAATTTGAAAACTACCTTCAATCTTTAAATCTTCAACCTTCTAGGAAAATAAATAAATATTTGAATAAATATTTTTGAGAGAGAGGGGGGGGGGGGGGGGGGGGGAATAAGAGAAAGAGAGGGAAAATGAGAGAAGGGAGATTGAGGTGGGCTATAGCCCAGAAAGCTCCAGAGAAGGATGGGTAGTTGTAGAAAGAGAAAAAAACGCACAAATTGAGAGAGAAACTAGTTTTGACATGGCCTTTTTTACACCTTTGGATGGTTGGTGTGCCAGGTGTTATTTATCTATTTAAAAATGGGAGGAAATAGGAGACAAAAAAATTGGAGGTGAGCCGCTCCCATATTTTTATGTATACTAGTATCAAAGATTCAAAATATATTATATAGATTTCAGATTTTTTTTAATAGAGTTTCAACTTATAGTATCTACTTCTGATGATTGTGCTCTTTGTAATTAGACTAAGACACCTATCAGTTTTTGGAGTAGGCGAAAATTGAATTCCAGATCTCTTATTAGACTTTACCAGTTGAGTTAACTGGAACCCACATATAGATTTGAAATTTTTTTTTTTGATACAAGATAGAATTTCTACTCTAGCTTAATCTAAGTGTATATGTGTGTGAAGCTCCCTCTTGGAGACTTGAACCTCGGCCCTTACCCCCACACCTCCAATTTTTGTTTCTCCTATTTCCTCCCATTTTTAAATAGATGAATGACACCTGGCACACCAACCATCCAAAGGTGTAAAAAAGGCCATGTCAAAAATAGTTTCTCTCTCAATTTGTGTAACTTTGTAAATAGGTTCATATGATATTAAATTATTATTTATAAATTATTAATAATATAATAAGTCCATTCGTTGTAAAAATTTATTGATTTGTAAATGGATAAAAAAAATTGGTCATGGTTCATCTATATACGTGAATAGAATAAGTTAATCAAGTAACTTGTGAACAAACTTGAGCAAGAAAATGAACCAAGTTTGAACATGTAATCATATTTACTGGTAAGCTCAATCTCGGCTCGTGTTCAAAATAAAATTAAATGAACAAGTCTGAATTTTTAATAGATGGCTTTGTTCGGCTTGTTTATGGACCTACTTTCAAGTATCCATAAAAAATGTATATATTTCCACAGTCAAATAGTTGATTATATATTAGCCGTAATGTATCAGGAGAAATTTAACACAATTGGGTAGGATATCAATATCCCCAACACACGCACACACTGTTTGTGAGCATCTACATCACAATGCAAGCATGACAATCAAAATTAAGTGCTCTATGCAAACACAGTAAAAACCAAACTAAAAATCATCTAGAAATGCTAATATAAGAATAGTGTAGCTACAAAATAAATCTTAACATAAAAAACTACAATTCATTTTGACATAATAAAATAATTCCATACTAAGAAATAAAACACCATAGAAAAGCTTTGTTACAAATCTTTTCTTTTGTTAAGTTAAAGTCTGTTACTACAACTCATCACCAACCATGATCGCATAAGATCCTGCAAGAAATTAAAACCTGTAAGTGCATTATTGTTTGTGATTTAACCAGAAGTAGATAAAGTAACACCAATTAGTGTAGTAAATATATAGAAGAAAAAAAAAAAAAAAAAAAAATCTAAACTGACCTATACAAATATTTGTGGGTTTTTGGAATGTACAATATTAAGAAGTATTCCAAGCCTTTAGCACATGAACATGTGCACCAAGAGAGATGGGGGACTAGGGTAAATGATCCAGACATATTCAACATGTTTTCAATTACAGAAAAATAAAAGGCTAAAAAGATGCTTACTATCTATGAAATTCAATAATTTTCCCTTACAAGTAATGTAATATATTCATTAGTGAACTACAATGGAGGCTAACCTCTTGAATGCTTGCATACAAGAAGAATTGTCAAACTAAATTAATGCGAGGATTATGTGAACCTGCAACACATTGACATGCAAAGTTTTCCACATCATTTAAGTAGAAGATTGGTCTTGGCCAACCACAAGATCAGGTATCTCTGTGATTTGGAGCTCAAAAGATGATTGTGGCTTTAACGTCAGCACCCTCCCTCCCTCCCTCTCTCTCTCTCTCTCTCAAAAAAAAAAAAAAAAAAAAAATCTAAAAACGAAAAAAAAAAAAAAAAAAAACGATTAAGGAGGTATTGGACCTTGTGTAGCTAGCTAACCAAAGATTATCCATTCCGCATTAAATAAGATTCTTATGTGAGTGTTTTTTTCCAGTAAGAAGTTTACAAGTAAAATCTTTGGCATAAATAGATTATTGAGAGAATGTGAAACTTTTAGATAAATAATACAAAGAGAGCAAGAAGAACATTTAGTATGTGTGAAAGCATGATGTTAAAAGAGATCACCATAAAATTGCCAACAAAGACAAAGTTGAGCACTTCTATATATACTTTGTAAATTATAAGTGGCTGGAAACATGAATTTTGCATGATAAATAAGCTTGCTCAAAGTTGATAACCAACATTGTCCACTTTTTTTTTAATAAGTAATAAATGATTATATTAAAGAAAATTTGAAGCAAAGACAAAAATTTTAAGTGTACATGTTATGTTCTAAACTATCACCTCAATATAACCAATAGTGACCACAAACAAATGTCAGACTTGCAGCAACTGTAATGCAACAGAGGGCTTCATGAAAATGGCTACTAGAATAATGGCATAAAACATGATTGTTGTTTCACCCCTCCCCCCTAAAAAAAATAGGCTGGCATTGGACCTTGTGTAATTGGTTGGACAAAGACATTCATTCAACAATAAATAGAATCTTATGCAAGAATTGGAGTTTTATGTTAGCTTTTATGGAATCAAATTCTATTCTTTGCAAGTATGGTAGTTCTAAGTTGATGTCTTAGTCTTTCTCTTTATTGTTTCCGCTGGTGTTGGCCTTTTGCTTCTACTTCATATCATTGTGTAATGAAAAATACTATCAAATTCATAAGAGATTAAGAAAAGGGGAACAAAAGTAATAATATGAAATGGAGTCAGCACAATAATACATCTAAGCCTAGCAACTTTATTGGGGCTAAAAAAAACTCAAACTATGATAAGAAAAACTAACAAAATAGTTCCGGAAGAGGAGTATAAAAAGGTCAGTTTCAAATCTTAACCACCCAAAGCAAGCAAATACCCGCGGGTGAGTTGCTTTCGCAATGAACATGACCCTATGGCAATGTTTTTTAGTAAAAGATAGTCATTTAAGGCAATAGAAGATTTAAAATGTACAAGCAAATCTTTTGGCATATCACATCATAGTTGACAGAATGAGAAACTTTTAGATAAATAATATAAGAAGAATATGAAGAACATTTAGTATGAGTGTGAAAACATGAAATTAAAAGAGGTCACTATAAAATTTCCAACAAAGAAAAACTCCAGCATATCTATTTATACATTGTAAATTGTAAGTTACAGGAAACAAGAATTTTACTCGATAAATAAGACTGCTCAAAGTTGATAGCCAACATTGACCACTTATGTTAATATAAGTAATAAATGATTATATTAAAGAAAATTTGAAATGAGGATAAACAATTTTATGCATACATGCTATGTACTCGAATGAAAATTATTAGGTACTCCCAGAGTACCATAAATGCGTACTCTCTCCACTCACATAAATGGGGGGTCCTACCATGAATTTAATTAGTGGGTCCCACCATTCATGTGAGAGGAAGAAGTACGCATTTATGGTACTCCGGGAGTACACAATAATTTCCCGTACTCGAATATCATTTCAATATAACCAACAATTACCACAACTTTAATAAGCTATTTACACTAAAGATAAAGCAACTTAATTAAGGTTGTAAGGACCAAAAAGTTCGTAATAAAAAGCCCATCGAGTGTAATGGGACAATCTTGTTTGAACTTTGATCCAAGCCAATAAAATTTATAAGAGATGGAATAGCACAACAAGCATGGGGTTTGCCCACGAGTTTTCTCTCACTCTAAGTCTCTGAACTACTCTCCCTAATAGCTCTCCACTCTATTTTCTCCCTTTCGCCTACCCCCCCCCCCCCCCCCCCCCCCCACAAAAGTCCCCTTGCAGAATCCCAGACCTCCCTTTATATAGCCCGTCTCCATTTCATCCTCTTCATCCATCTCTACCTGACTTTCATCCCTTTTCCAATACCTGTCACCTTCTCTCTTTGAAGCAGGTGGTAGCAGTAACTGGTGTAGTTGTGGCCGACACTGTTCAAGTCACTTCCTCATTTAATGCGGCTGCCAGAGCTGGTGTGCGCCATTTAATATTGACGTGACAGGGAGCCACTGCCCTGGCGGCTCCCTGTCTGCCACTGACCTCCACCTCCTTCAGCTCCGCAGTTTTTCCCTTGGCGCTTGGTGCGGTGCTTCAATGGATCTGGCTCATTCCTCGGGCACTACTATCCTTTGGGCCCCTGCTAGTGTTACACTCGGCTTGATACCCTGGCTTTTCCTATTCCTCCTCGGGCCTCGGCCCAATAGTTTGACCCTACGACTTCCTTCCCGGTCCTCGGATACCCACAATAGCCCCCTAAAACTTTCACTTATTTCGCTTGAAGCAAAAGTGAAGTTTTAGTTTCGCAGATGAGCTACGTATGTGTCGTATGCGTTCACACGAGTCAGTGTCTCTTCACCTGTCATTCGCATGCTCCTGGCGCTTCGGAATCCACGAACCCTCATTTATGGCACCAGGCGGCTGCCTGTCTCCCCACGTTCTACGGTCTGATTGGGACCGTACGGCTTCCATTTCTCCTCACTTATGGGCGGGAATTTTACCACCCATCTTTTTACTTCCTATAAAAGGAGAACCTAAGGTTCGCCAAGGATCATTTTTGACATTCTGGCGTTTTAATCTTTGGTGAAGAGAGAAATTACTCCCGATGAGCGTTCTTTACTTTCTGCAGTAGGTGTGTTGGCTTTCCTTGCGTTTTACTCTCTCTTTTTTGAGTTTCATACTTTGCCCCTTTCTTGTTCTTTTGCAAACCATGGGTAGGTATGCTAGACTAGTAGGCACCAAGGAGGCTAGGATAACTTTTAGGACTCAATACAGGATTCCTGCCAACATAGAATTTAGGCATTGCGAGGAGGGTGAATGGTTAGTTTTGAACCGGCCTCCTAAGTCCGTGGTAATTCCCACGATCGCCTTCAACGAAGGTGGGATGGAACTTCCCATGGGCCCAGTGACTAGAGATTACCTTATAAACTTTAGGTTAACCCCGACCCAGTGCTCCCTCAACATCTTTAGGATTCTTGGGTGTGTAGATGCCATTAATCGTAAGATGGGGACTCACTTCACTTGGCATGACGTGAACTGGGTCTACAACTGCCAGAAAGGGGAGAAGACCAAATACTACATGAGGAGTAGGATCCCCGCAGTTAGGTTAATCTCATGCCTGCTCGATTCGAGCAAGGGTATGGACGAAGACTACCTTATCGTCTCGGGCGAGTGGCACGATGGGAGGCATTGCCCCATCCAGGAAGGGGAACCAGGTAGCACTCCCGAGGACCTGGGTTACCGTTTTAGGCCTTTTTGGAGAAGTTTCCCTTTTTGCAACAGTTTTTTTTTTTTCTCTTTTCTTTTTCTTTTATCCCTTTACTAACAATAACCGTGTTTTCTTATGGCAGATGAGTATCATACAACCCCGGCCAAACATCTGGTGAATTTTCGCAACCTGAACCAGATTCTTAAGTCCGAGATATTCCTTCACCGAGATGGGCAACTCAGGGCAGCGCACGTCATCCTTGGCTACAAACCCTTAACCAAAAGCTTTCAGAGTCCGAAGAACGTCATCAAGGCCCGTGACTTGCATTTGGCCTTGATAGACGTTGCCGTCCTAGGGTTCTTGCTGACAGAACCGCCTCTTGAGGGGACGCAAGACGCCCAGCTCCCTACGCCTCTAGCCGCTCAACTCTTGTATTCCCAGGAACCTCCCTTGCCATCCTACGAAGAGGTGGAGGGATCCACATCCACTTCTGTCCAAGAGGTGACAAATAGAGACTTTGAAGTTTTCTATCGTACCGACGCTCCAAGCATCTCACAAGCCCCATCATCAGTAGCTATGGGCTTCGAAGAAAGGACCCTCGATCTCCTAGCACTGTTGTCGGCCCATGCCGGGGGGTCCTCCTCAGTGGTGACAGTACCCCTTCGCCCATCGACCCCTGCCACTACTCTCACGTCCCCAGCCGATGCGGCAGATGAGAAATGGAAACACAGCCCAGGGGGAAAGGGGGTAGATGTGTCCGAGGAGGGGGAAATATTCGAGCCCCCAATTAAGGAGGCCCGAGCGGGTAAAGGTCAACCAAGGAAGAAGCCCGACCATGCTGTGTCCTCAAGGGAGAGTGGCAGGGACCAGGCCAAGAAAGCTTCTGCCGGGAGGCCCGCTTTCACCCTCAGCTCGGGCGCTCCTGTGCTGGATGATGCCAACTTGAGAGATCCCTCAAAGGGTAGCTTGGGCCTAGTAGCTAAATGCTTGGAGAGGGCGCTATGCCTTCCTGAGGACATGGAGGAGCTAAAATCCTTCCGGAAAAGAGAGGTCTTCCTCTCCCTGAAGCAGGATCTCGCCAAGGTACCTCGGCCAACTTCTTCATCTGTCAAGTGTTTTTTTTTTTTTTTTAATTGCCTATTCAATTTCTTTTGTTTTCCATTCTTGTAGGCCGTTCAGGCTGCCTTCATGGCCGAAGAGTGGGTTGATCACTCTTTAGACGTGGCCAGGAAGTCTGAAAAGGCCTATGAAAATGCTGAGAAGGCTAGGGCCGAGGCGGAGAAAAAGCTGAAGGAGACCCTTTCCCAGCTATCAGAGGCGGATAAGGCCTACCGCAATGCTGAGTCCGCCCTGAAGGGCTATGAGAAGCAGGCCTTCGATGCCTTGGAAGCTCAGAGGAAGGCCGAGAGCACCCTGGCGCTTACTGTGATGGAGCTGAAACAGGCAAATCGGCAACTAGTGGCCAAGGAATCGGAGAAAGCATAAGCCGAGCAGGCAGCCTATGATGCGGGCATGAACAAGACAGCTGCAAGTCTCACTGCCCAGCTTCGCGACGTTGCTCGTGCTTTCTGCCAGGAGGTGTGGGGGGAGGCTTTGAATGCCGTAGGTATCAGCCCTAACTCGGAGCTGCGGAATTCTGACCAGGTGTATTATCCCCCTACTCTGCGCCTGGCCCCTTCAGCCCCTAGCCCTCCAGTGGATTCGAGCTCCGCTCTTCCTGCCTCTGCCGAGCCCCAGGATCCGCCCCCTTCTCCTGCTTTGGCCAAAGGGTTACCGCCTCAAGAGTACGTGGCGGACTTGGAGGCTGAGAAGGGGGTACCTGAGGGGGTGGCCACAAAGAAGAAGAAGGATAAGAAAGAGAAGAATGCCAAGGACAAGGAGCCCCAGGCTAAGCTTTCTTATGAAAACATTTTCCTTGTGGAATTTTTGTAATAGGACAGCACACATGTAGCAATTTTTTGTAAATGGGGCCTCGTCCATGCTGAGCCCGATCCCCTCTTCTTTTGTAACTAGCTTTTGCAATGAACACTTAAGATTTTTGAGGGCATCAGTTTTATTTATATGTATATGTACATTCCCCCCCCCCCCCCTTTTTTTTAATTTACCCTAACCTTGTGCCCGAGGAGCCAAACAAAACCTAGGTTCTTTTTAACACTTAGAATTTTCCTTGCAATGTTAATTTACCCTAGGCTTGTGGCCGAGGATCCAGGCAAGTCCTAGGTTCTGTTTAACACTTAGAATTTTTCTTGCAATGTTAATTTACCCTTAGCTTGTGGCCGAGGAGCCAGGCAAGTCTTAGGTTCTGTTTAACACTTAGAATTTTTCTTACAATGTTAATTTACCCTTAGCTTGTGGCCGAGGAGCCAGGCAAGTCCGAGGTTCTGTTTAACACTTAGAATTTTTCTTGCAATGTTAATTTACCCTTAGCTTGTGGCCGAGGAGCCAGGCAAGTCCTAGGTTCTGTTTAACACTTATAATTTTTCTTGCAATGTTAATTTACCCATAGCTTGTGGCCGAGGAGCTAGGCAAGTCTTAGATTCTTTTTAACACTTAGAATATTTTTTGCAATGTTAATTTACCCTAAGCTTGTGGCCGATGAGCCAGGCAAGTCCGAGGTTCTGTTTAACACTTAGAGTTTTTCTTGCAATGTTAATTTACCCATAGCTTGTGGCTGAGGAGCCAGGCAAGTCTTAGGTTCTGTTTAACACTTAGAATTTTTCTTGCAATGTTAATTTACCCATAGCTTGTGGACAGAGCAGAGCAAGATGCAACAGCTGTGATTTCTATTAAAAGTAATATCGTCGCAAATTATTTACATTCCACAGGCGGGGGATTACATTTCCATCTAGGTCCTCCAATCGGTATGCCCCGATTCCTGCTACAGAGGTGATTCTATATGGTCCTTCCCAGTTGGGGCCCAGCTTGCCCCAAGACGGGAGCTTGGCCGTCCCCACTATCTTCCTCAAAACCAACTCTCCCGGGGCCAGTGGTCTGTGCTTGATCCCTTTATCATACTCCTGCCTAAGCTTCTGCTGGTAGTGGGCCATTTTTACCGTGGCTACCTCTCGTCTTTCCTCGGTCGAGTCCAGGCTGTCCAAGAGTAACTAATGGTTTCCCTCGATGCTGAACTGGTCTGTTCTAGAGGGATTACTACCTCTGAACCATATGTCAATGAAAATGGGGTTTCCCCTGTTGACTTCCGAAGCGTGGTGCGATAGGTCCACAGCACGTGGGGCAGCTCATCAACCCATCTTTCTTTGGCATCATTCAGCCTCTTCTTGAGCCCGGCTACTATGACCTTGTTGGTGGCCTCGGCTTGTCCATTTCCCTAGGGGTATGCTGGCGTGGAGTACCCATTCCTGATTCCCAATTCTCCACAGTATCTTCTAAAAGACTTGCTATCAAACTGGAACTCATTGTCCGAAATCAGGGTGTGCGGTACCCCAAATCTGGTGACGATGTTCTTCTAGACAAATTTCTTGGCATCAATGTCTCTAATGTTGGCGAGGGGCTTGGCTTCAACCCACTTGGTGAAGTAGTCTGTGCTGACAAGGAGCCATCTTCGGTTCCTCGAGGCCCGAGGAAACGGACATACTATGTCCAGGCCCCACTGGGCAAAGGGCTAGGGGCTGGACAAAGGATTTACGATTCCTCCTGGCTGGTGTATGTTAGGGGCGAACCTCTAGCATTGATCACACCGCTTGACATAGTCCTGGGAGGTTTGGCGCATGTTGGGCTACCAGTATCCCTGCGTGAGGGCCCTGTGTGCCAGGGATCTCCCGCCAGTGTGGCTCCCGCAGATGCCCTCATGCAGTTCCTCGAGCAAAGGCTCCACGGCCTTCGGGTGTATGCACAGTAGATACGGTTCCGAGTACGAGCGCTTATACAGCTTATGCTGCTTGGATAGCCAGTAACGGGGGGCGGTTCTGCGTATCTTCTCCGCCTCACCTTTGTTCTCTGGCAAGGGTCCCCCTTTCAAGAAAGTCACAATGGGGTCCATCCAGCTTGGGCCCACATGGACACTGCACACCCCCACCAGGGGTGTCTGCGTAAAAGTAGGGGTGCTGACTTCTTCTACCAAAATGACTCGAGGAAGGTTTGATTCTAACAAAGTAGCCAGCATGGTTAGGGAGTCAACATGTGAGTTCTGCCCCCTCGGGATTTGCTCCAACCTAAAATCATCGAAATGATTCCGTGCACTTTGCACCCTGGTAAGATACTTCTGCATCCTTTCATCTCGGGCTTCAAACTCCCCATTGACCTGGCCAACAATTAACCTAGAATCCGAATACACCTCCATCGTCCTTCCCCCGAGCAGTTTGACCAGGTTTATTCCCGCCAGCAGGGTTTCGTATTCGGCCTTATTGTTGGTGGCCGGGAAGCCTAGTCGCAACGACTTTTCTATTATCAGCTTCTCGGGCGTAATCAGCACTATTCCCACCCCTGCTCCCTTTCGATTGGAGGCCCCGTCCGAATAAACTCTCCACACGGAGGCAATGGTAGTTGACGAGATCATCAGGCTCGCAGCTATGCTCTCCTTTTCACAGACACCCTCGGCGAATTCCGCTATGAAGTCTGCTAAGACTTGCCCCTTTATAGCCATGCGGGGCAGGTACTTAACATCGTAAGCCCCCAACTTTGCTGCCCATTTGGCAATCCTGCCCGTGTAGTCGGACTTCCTCAGCAAGGCCTACAATGGTAGCTGAGTTAGCACTGCCACCGTGTGGGCTTGGAAATAATAGGGGAGTTTTCTGGCCGCATGCACAATGGCCAGCACTACTTTCTCCAAAGGGAGATAACGCGTCTCCACCTCTTGCAAGGACTTGCTGATGTAATAGACGGGCTTCTGGGCCCCGTCCTCGTTCCTGATCAAGACAAAGCTGACGGAGTGCCTCATTACCGCCAGATAGGCATAGAGTTTTTCCTCCCTGTCGGGTCGAGACAGGATTGGTAAGTTGGACAAGTATGCCTTGAGGTCCTCGAATGCTCGGGTGCACTCTTCGGTCCACTGGAAGTCCTTCCATTTATGCAGCAATTGGAAGAAAGGGCGACATCTATCCGCGGTCCGAGAGATGAACCTGCTTAGTGCTGCCATCATTCCAGCCAGCTTCTGCACTTCCTTTGGGTTTCGAAAGGGGTGTAGGCTGTTGATAGCCTTAATCTGCTCCGGGTTAACTTCGATCCCCCGATGAGTAATCATGTACCCCAGGAATTTGCCCGAGCTTACCCCAAAAGAGCACTTGGATGCGTTAAGCCGTAACTTGTGCTCCTTGAGCACCGCGAAGGTCTCTGCCAGATTGTCAAGGTGGTTCTCGGCCTTTTTAATTTTGACCACCATATCGTCTACATACGCATCCATGTTTCTCCCGAGCTGTTTTTCGAACATGCGAGTAATCATTCTCTGATAGGTGGAGCCGGCGTTTTTGAGGCCGAATGGCATCACACGATAATGGGAGTTACCAGTGGGAGAACGGAAAGCCGTTTTCTCCTGGTCGGCTAAGGACAGCGGTATCTGATGATAGCCCTGGAATGCGTCCAGAAAGCTCATCCGCGAATGCCCCACCGTGGCGTCCACCAATTGATCTATCCTGGGAATAGGAAAAGGGTCTTTCGGGCAGGCTCTATTGAGGTCCGTAAAATCCACGCATACCCGCCACTTCCCACTTTTCTTCTTTACCACTACAGTGTTAGCCAGCCATTCCGGATAAAAGATTTCCTTAATTGCTCCGGCCTACTTCAACCTGCCCACTTCCGCCCTAACCGCCTCGGCATGAATATCAGATGTCCGTTGAGGAGGCTATTTACGTGGCATCGCCTCAGGGTTCACGTTCAAGCGATGGCACACCAGCTCGGGGTTGACCCCAGGGGTGTCGCTTGCATCCCAGGCGAACACGTCCATGTTGGCTTTCAGGAATTCCACCAACCCCGATTTCTCTCTGGGGTGCAACTGCGATCCTATCTGGAAATATTGCTCTTCGTTTGCTCCTACTAGTATTTTCTCCAACTCCTCGGAGGACTCCTCAATCAGTTGCTCGTCGGTAGCTCCATTTAATTGCTATTTTACCGTATCTTTATCACTAGAGGTCGGATTAGGCGAATACCGCGTAACTATCGTTACCAGGCATTGCCGGGCCATGGCTTGATCCCCCACTAGTTCCCCCACTCCCCCGCTAGTGGGGTACTTGATCTTAAGATGCAGGGTCGAGGGGACAGCTCCGATGGCGTGCAGCCAGGGTCTGCTGAGGATGGCGGTGTATGGGGAAAATGCTTCTACTACTATGAAATCCACCTGGACTTCAACACCCTCAATCTGTACGGGTAGCTTAATCTTTCCTCGGGGAGCCACCATTTTGCCGTCGAAACCCATGAGCGAAGAGTGACATGCATCCAGGTCCTCGGGCTTTAGCCCTAGCCCTCGGTATAAGTCGGGGTACATCACCTCAGCTTGACTTCCCTAGTCAACTAATACTCTTTTGACGTTGTAGCCCCCGATTCTTACAGTGACTACCAGAGCGTCCTTGTGTGGTTGTTGGGTTCCCCGCTTGTCCTGCTCAGAGAAACTTAGGTCGGGGATCATCGCTTTTGGTCTTTTGTGATGCCATTCTCCAACTTCTAGGTGCGAACTCCTCACTACAGACAAGACCTGGGGGTTCGGCCTGGTGCTACCTCCTGGTCTAGACATAATCATGTTAATGGTGCCCAAGGCAGGGCGTGAATGATCGTTTCCGTGCAATCCCATTCCCGAGTGCCCGATCCACTCCGCAGGCTGATGCAAGAAGTGGCCAAGTTTCCCAGCCTTTGCCAATTGGCTTAGGTGGTCTTGCAGTGTCCTGCAATCTTCTGTCGCGTGGCCCTTGTCTCGATGATAGTGGCAATAGAGGCTCTGGTTTCTCCTGGTCGGATCCCCGCCCATCTTGTTTGGCCATTTGAAGAACGACTCATCCTTGATCTTTTCTAGTATCTGGTGCACTGGTTCTTTGAATAGTGAGTTGACCATGTGAACCCCTTCGGAGGCCGGGAGGCCGGGGAATTCCCTTCGTGGTCGGTCATTTTGGTACCCTCCTCCCCGAGGGTCTCTTTTGTCAGGGTACGCTTTAGCTCTGCCCTTTCCTTGTATTTGGTCCTCCTCCAACCTCTTGTATGTCTCTATGCGCTCCATTAGTTGGCGCATGTTCGAGGCGGACCTCATCGTCAATGATTTTCTCAAGTCGTGTTCAGTCGGGAGGTCGACTTTGAAGGTCCTCACCGCGATGTCTTCGAAATCACCATTCACCTCATTGTACATCTCCCAATACCAGTCCGCATAGGTCTTGAGGGTATCCCCCTCTCTCATTGCCATGGATAGCAAGGCGTCCAACGGCCTGGGGGCCCAGCTGCAGGTTATGAACCTAGCGCCGAATGCCCTGGTTAGCTCCTGAAAGGACCCCACGAACCCCTCGTCCAATGCATCGAACCAACGCATGGCCACAGGCCCGAGGCTAGAAGGGAAGACCTTACACATGAGTGCTTCGTTGCCAGTGTGTACGGCCATCTTCGTATTGAAGTGACTGACATGCTCCACAAGGTCCGTTCTGCCGTTGTATAAGGTGAACGTTGGCTGGGAGAAATGGTGAGGGAGCTTAGCCTTGTTAATCCTCCTGGCGAAAGGGGACTTGGAGATTTGTCTTAGGGCCTTACTCATAGCATCGTTTCCCCTGGCGTGACGAGAGGGTATCCTTTCGCGCCTACGGTTGCCCTTGTCCGGCCTGTCCCCACACGAGGAGGTTGAGAAGGTTTCACTGGGTGGGGTCCTAGACCTGCGCTGGTACAATCGGTCCGGGCTTCCCCACGAATCCTCACTTGATACGGGGGACAAGCTCTTCCTGTCGCGTTTTCTTCGTCTTAGCTTCTTGTGCAAGCGATCAACCTCTTGTTGTAACGCTAATGTCTCTTGCCCATGCGGGGCCTGAGCCTCGTGCTGGGGGCGATTTCGCTCAGCTCGCCCAGAGTGACGCGACCCTCTTGCCGCACTGGGGGCCCGCCGCCTATTCCTCCTGCGCTCCAAGTTAAGGAAAGGGTCCTCTTTTTGTAATCCAACCGACCCTTCCTCATCCCGATCTTCGTTTGCCATTGCCACTCGAGACAGATCCGCAGGCGCTTACTGTTCCCACAGACGGCGCCAATTGTAAAGACCAAAACGTTCGTGTTACAAAGCCTAATGAGCGTAATAGGACAATCTTGTTTAACTTTGGTCCAAGCCAATAAAATTTATAAGAGATGGAATAGCACAACAAGCTTGGAGTCTGCTCACGAGTTTTCTCTCACTCTAAGTCTCTGAACTACTCTCCCTAATAGCTCTCCACTCTGTTTTCTCCCTTTCGCCTACCCCCCCCCCCCCCCCAAAAGTCCCCTTGCAGAAGCCCAGCCGTTCCTTTATATAGCCCGTTGCCATTTCATCCTCTCCGTCCATCTTTACCTGGCTTCCATCCCCCTTCCAACACCTGTCACCTTCTCTCTCTGATGCAGGTGGTAGCGGTAGCTAGCGTAGCTGTGGTCGACACTGTTCAGGTCACTTCCCCATTTAATGCGGCTGACAGATCTGGTGTGCGCCATTTAATATTGATGTGACAGGGGGCCGCTGCCCTGGCGGCTTCCTGTCTGCCACTGACCTCCACCTCCTTCAGCTCTGCGGCTTCTCCTTTGGCGCTTGGCGCGATGCTCCAATGGATCTGGCTCATTCCTCGGGCACTACTGTTCTTTGGGCCCCTGCCAGTGTTACACTTGGCTCGATACTTGGCTTTTCCTATTCCTCCTCGGGCCTCGGCCTAATAGTTCGACCCTACGGCTTCCTTCTCGGTCCTCGGGTACCCACAAAGGTAATCAATCAGCAATAATAAGAATTTATAGCAGTGCCATATCAAACATTATATATTCATATCTAATGTATGATCAACACCAAGTATATATAAAGAACGAAAATTGGGAAAAAATAATTAAAAAAAGCATGAAATGAATCTTACTTATTTTTCTTAGTATGTAACTACACCGTTTGATAGATTTGTCGAGCAAAATGAGACTCTTAACATAAGCATCAACAAAACTATACTTATATCCAATAATCTTAAGAACCTACTCTTGGGTCTCAAGATCCTCTGACACTAAGTGTCCTCCATCCATTCCAACACAATCTTGCCACTCCTTGTAAAACCTACTACCTTCGGTATGTCGTATCTTGAAGCTAAGTCATAAGTCATAATTAAACTTAAAGCTTTGGTCCACGAGGAAACAACATCATATTCTTTCATTACCCATATATTGAGAAGGCAACTCATATACTTGATATGAAATAAGGCGATGGAATTCCCATAGACGGAAATAAAAGCAGACAGCCTACTTGATTCACGGGTATAAGTTGGAAGTTCTGGCAGTAATATTTTGAGGAAGACCTCGTCGCCCAAATCTAACACCAAAACAAAATGATTATAATTGTTATCATTATCCAGTAAGATTTTAAGAAAACTTTATGTGGCTTACATTTTAATGATAAATGAAAACTCATGTTTTAAGGATTTTATTTGTGAAAGATGTTATGGTGATTAACAATTTCTAAGTAACTCTCAATTGGTATAAACCCTTTGGTTAATAAACATATTGAAGTTACAAGTTTTAAACTCCTTGATGGAAGGAGGTTATGGAACAAATCTTAATTTAAAAGGATTCCTAGTTTAGCATATATATATAGCCTAAGTCTATCAAAAAGATATATGTGAAGTAACTTAAACAACTATAGCTGGAGATATATTTATGTTTGTTTTGTTTCCACTACACTACAGTTTATCTTACATTTGGTATCAAAGCCTCCTTCATGGTATGTTGTTTAGTAATTTTTCATTCATAGGTTTTTCTATGATTTGGCTAAATTTCTGGTGCACATATAAATTTAAGGATATAAAGTATTTGCATTGCATATTCTTTTGTGTTGGGACCTTTTGGCTAAATTAACTATGCCATCAAAATCTGGCCTTTTAACCAATGTTAGTAAACTCAGTTTTAAGAGGTGTGGAATAAGGTTAAGTTTTATGCCATGTATCTCATGCATGGGTCATAGCATATAGTGTTGAAGCTTATCACTGAAATAGCATATACCATCATTTGGGCTAGATGGCTTTAATATGTGATAGTTTTTAGATATAGGCGACTATCTATGGAAAATTATTCCTTTTGCATTTGACATTGGCCAAATGTTTCTATGAAGATTATGATTGGTTTTTCAAATTTAAGCTTCTCATGAAAGTGGACATCTGTCATGATAACTTCTTGCATATAAATTATTATGTTTTTTTTCTTTTTTATAGAAATGAAACATGGTTTAGGCTAGCAGAACTTATCCTTTTTGACTTGCATATAGTGTGCAATGATTTTATAAAGTTTGTGACTATATATGAAAATTTGATCATTACATCATTATAATATATGATATTTTTAGTATATTTATAGTTTCTTACACTTATCTTGTCTTTAAATATCATATTATGGTTTATTTTAATTAACATGATCAATATTAAGATTGGTTAATCTTTATGATGCCATATGAAGTAGTGAATATCAAAATGACATGGGAGTAGCCATAGCATCCTAAGCCATGATGATAATCATATCGATAAATTTTTAAGAGACTTCATTAGGAATAAAGACATCTAAGTGGCAATTAATTTATGAAGATAATGACTTGGCCCCATAGAGAGGTTATTATTTTTATGATTTAATTGGAATAAAATGGTGAATGTAGCATTGAGATGAGATTTTTCCTAGGCCCATAGGTATGGAAAATTTGATTTTTAGTGTTTATATTTACTAGTTTTATGAATAAAGTTTTATAGTAAATCTATGCATGATGCGCCTCTTCCCATAAGAATGTCGAATTTACTACTAAATTGACATTGGTTAATTTAGAATTAAAGTTTAATTTTCATAGCATTAAAGTTTATTTCCTTTGGGTTTGTGGATCTATGTTTTGGTACTCGTGGATGAATCACCCATCTCATTGAATAAAATATGTTGAAATGAGAAATTAAGTACAAGGGTGGGAGTGATCTTATTGCTCAAGAGTAAAAACTTGGGAATTTATTCCTTTAAGGTAAAGGTTTTGTGAAAGCTATTTATATTAGTTTACAAGATCCGTTAAGGTTTGACTCTAGATAAAAGTTTTATATTGCAAAAGTTAGGCATATAGGCATCCCACTAATGGTATATAAAGGTTCACCAGCTTTGTTGTGCCATTTGGTTTTACTGGACACATTGTTAATCGGTGTATATACCTTAAGATCAATGGGAGTAAATGCATTGTTTTTACACCTAAATATGAATGACATACTACTTGGAAGTAGTGATTTGATTTTGTTATGTAAGATATCTTATATGTTATGAAGCTATAAGACAGGCATTATGGATAGGTCTTAAGGTTGTCGATTTTATGATGAGACCTTTAAAGATTTTAAAGATAACTCGGCTATAATTTTCTTCTCTAAGGACAATGATTGTGAAAGCCGAAATAAACATATCAACATAAAGTAACTCAGTCTAGTAGAGAATTTTAAGAAATTGAAAGTGTACATTGAGTTAAAATTATTGAGCTAATGTATATTAATTTCATAACTAAAGGTTTGCTGGCAAAGCAAAATAAAAGTCTTTTGGACACATGGAACTTGTTAGCTCATTTGGTGTTTAATTTCTCTCTATTTATTATATGTTTAAAACACATATTTTGTTAGTTTTGAGAAGAAAATATATGAATTTTATTTTGTGCACATAAAATATATTTATTAAGTTAGATATATCTATGGAGATATATAAGGATGATATATCCACAGGGATGTATAAAAGAGGATCCGAATGGCTAATAGGTAGTCCATTCATAAAGAATTAATGGCTCATAAAGTACTCACGTAAGAATTACCATACATTATAATACAGGGAAGGAAGTACTCATTATAATTAAGGGTATTACCACCATGATTCATGTATTGGATTCTTTATTTGAGTGGGAGTATTTCACAACTAGTTGACATGAGTAATATCATGGTTGTGTTAAAGCTAATATCATTTATCATGTAATTTAAATTTCAAGTGGGCCAAGTGGGAGAATGTAAGATTTTAAGAGAACTTTAAGTGGCCCACATTTAAATGATATATGAAAACTCATGTATTAAGGATTTTATTTGTGAAAAATGTTACAGTGAATAACAAATTCTCAGTAACTCTCAATTGGTATAACCCATTTGGTTAATAAACACCTTGAAGTTACAAGTTTTAAACTCCTTGATGGAAGGAGGTTATTGATTAAATCTTAATTTAAAAGGGTACCTAGTCTAGCTTATATATATAGCCTATCTCCATTAAAAGGAATTGTGTGAGGTAAAGGCCATAGACTAGAAAACGCTTTTATATACACTATCATCATATAGTGAGTCTTCTTTTTCTCAAAAAAATTAAACAACTATAGCTAGAGGTATGTTTATGTTTGTTTTGTTTCCGCTGCACTCTAAATTTTATCTTACATAGCCTTCCTAACAGCAATCCAATGTATAGCCCCATTGACAAATGCTCTAGATGTGGAACCATAGGCAACACATCTGGGAACCGAACGAGGCCTAACCAGTCTCCATTCAAAAGTGGAGAGTGAATAAATATCGACCTTGGGTCGATAACTTTGAAAGCCATACATTTCCACTAAGGTGGCAACCCTGACAACTTTATAGTCATTATTTTTGGGCCAAGGATTGCTTCGAATCCACAGTATTTATTGAAGGTGACATTGGGATGAGGAAGTAGGAAAAACTTTCTAACGCAAGGATTCCATAGATAAAGTGTGCTAGTTTTTATGATAAAATCATCGGAAAGGCAGATCAAGCTGTTACAAGTACTGACCACAAAGAATATTTTGTTAAGAGGGTCTGGACCAGGGAATTACAGGTTTTTGAGACAAAGGTACATATAATGAAGGTGTGGTTTTGGATTAAGGAATTCCAGGTTAAGTGAAATCAGCATCATCATCGTCATCTTCCTTATGCAATAAGTAGACTTCTTTGTAGTCATTTGTAGGTTAAGATTACTGAAATCCAATTGTTGTGGAACCAACCTGAAGAGGAGGAGGCTGTTGTTGTTGTGTTAATGGTTGTAAATGAAGGTGTGGTTTTGGATTAAGGAATTCCAGGTTTTTGAGAGAGAGGTACATACAATGATAGATTTGATAGGTAGACGTAAGAAAATCTGGGTTAAAATATCATCTGGTAAAGATTCCCATGGAATTCTTATGTTGTTGTAGTCGTTGTTTTTTTATTTTTTATTTTAGGACTTTTTTTGTTGTTGTTTGACATTGCCTCAAAAGAAGAAGATATTCCCATGGTATCAATTGAGGAAAAGGTGGAAGAGCTACTTCAAAAACGCTGATGGCAATGGCATTAACAGCGTGAAAGGTTGTGGATTGTGGAGTGTGTAAGAGGAGAGAATGTGGATAGTTTATCTTATATTAAACTTAATAAATTATGAGTCTTAACTTTTAGGTTGTGTGTCAATTTAGTCATTGCATTTCAAATCTATCAATTTAGTCCCCTAACCATATTATGTCAAAATAGTAATGATGCATACTGGACAGGGACTAAAAGAAGAAAGAAGGTGTTCCTCAAATAATTTTTTTTTTTTTTTAAAAGTTAGGGACTAAACCTTGTAGTGCCACATGTCCTTACTTCATTTTCTAATTTGAATTTTTCTTTTCTTGCCCTTTTCCTTCTCCTTCTCGGATTCAAATCTTCTAGAGTTTCTAAGATACTCTACCAAGAAAATTTCTTTAAATCCTCAACTCTTAATTAAAATTAATGGTTTAAGATGCTGCCACACCATCAATCCACTAACTTACTCTTTTATAAACACAAAAAAGGGATAAGCCTAGGAATGCCGTGATCCTTAGCGTCAGAAACAAACGGATCTAACTTTTTTTTTTTTTTTTGGATGGAACAAATCTCAAACATGAAAAATTCATCAACCTGCAAATTACTCCTGCCATTTTTCCCATCTAAATCCAAAAAAAAAAAAAAAAAACAATCCTGGTATCAGCTATCTCTCTCTCTCTGGTCTTTGTTCTTCGTCTATTGTCTACTAGTTTCTTTATTTTATTTTATTTTTATTTCCAGCCTTTGCTTGATATTATTTTTGTTGTTTTGCAATTTCACTACTACGTCAATGTTCAATAATTGTTCAAGAAAGGTTTTTTTTTTTTTTTTGGGCTACCCTTTGCCTGCAAGGTGTTTGATAATTGTTCAAGATAAGAAATAGAGGAGACAAAGAAGATAATTGCACTAGTTTGTTACCTTTATTTTAATCTTAGACAAAGAGCAAGGCCACTATAACTAGAGAGAAGAAACAAATGATTCTTATATCATGACTAATTTCATGGATGACCTGTAGTTATTTAGTTTATGGTCTGCATTCTACTTATGCAGTAATAATGGTTTTTCTTGTAAAATTGATAAGGCACTTGTAGTGGGTTATGTGATATCCATAGTTGGACCATTGCCACAGCCAAGGCGGTCAATGGCATTCTTTACAAGTTTTGTCAATTGGGACCCCTTTATGTATTGTTAATTTTTAAAATTCTTAGTCTTTACTTTTGTGTTTGCCCCACTATGTTTATAATTAAAACCAATGTCTGATTACTAATTCTTATTACCCTTTATTTTCACTCAAATGATATTGATGCAACACAAAAATGTTGACTATAACACATTTGAAATGTTAGGGGCCAAACCCCTAATTATTTACCTTGTAGGGTATTACTAATACAATCTATTAACTAAGTTTTAGGAAGTGGGTTACAGTTAACTTAACTGGTAAAGTCTCTGATAGTTGAATAAGAGATCTGGGGTTCAATCTCCGCCTATACCAAAAATTGATTGGTATCTTAGTTTGAAGATATAGAGTCATTATCCCAAAAACTGATTAGTATCTTAGTATGATGATAAAGAGCTATTATCAAGAGTGGACGTCATATGTTAAAACTATTTAAAAAAAAAAATAAAAATAAAACACTAAGTTTTAGGAAACTTTAAATTTTAATTCAATTAAAATTCTATCACTGAGAGGATAAGGGTAAGTTGTTTCAATAATCAAGAAGAAAGTCTCAAAGTTTAATTTTGTAGTCCCTTTGCCTCATTACATGGTTTCCAACAGATTGTCAACCTCTTCTTTTCCTTAATAGCACATACCATTAAAGTCGTCTTCTTTTCCTTGATAGCACATACCATTAAAGTCATAGCACATAATATAACTCAACTGGTTCGTATTTCTCAGAATTTCCAAGAAAGACATCCAACTACCGATCTATAAAAAAAAAAATTTATTAAATTAGAATTACTACCTTTTTAAGTTAGGGAATCAACATTTATGGTTATGGATAAGGCTTAGCTCCAATGCTATGGAGCATGGGAGCCAACACAATGCAGACACATGGCTAAAATTGGAAATGTCCATATCGTATCGACTTTAGTGCACTGGAGCTAAGCCGTATCTTACAGTTACTACTATTCAAGGTTAGTACCGAGTGCTTTCATTGTCCAATGCCCCACTCCCATGTTTCAAACCAATAATCCCTTTCCAAAGATGATTTATCTGCGTTGGCATCGTTCAAGTCCAAAAAGACATCGATGATACATCTGAACCGTTTTAAGTAATATCGCACTTCAAGGGCAATCTGTTCTGAATGGAATTACCTATAATCAAAAGAAATTGCCAGTTGAGGAGTTAATAACATCTAACAAACCAAGCTGTATTTTTTGCCAAATATTCTGTGTTACCTGCTCTAAAAAAAGTCTTTTGAAGTGCAAGAGCAGAGTTCACACATAACCACCAGATATATTCATATCATACAGTTCAATACAGAACATAACCCCTAGGAGGCTAGGACTAATTCAGCATGCAAAACCTTCAAAAGATATAACTTACAACTATACACAGTCATAACAGAATGACATAAAACACTCAGCACTCTATACAAGATAGCCTCTTAAATAAGCTTAAAGTGACTGAAATCTGGTTTATCCTACAACTCTGGATAACAAAAGGTATTTGTATGGTACACGCTCGACACTTGGACAGCAAGACAACATTGATCCACTGACAAGCTGTGCTATTAACTGATGGTCCTCTGAAGACTTTACATACATATATACATGCAAGTATCACTCCACTGTAAGCAACAGGATATTAAACATGTCTTGTGCACCCTGCATTTACTGTTTATAGTCAGCAAGTGGCTGGGATAAATTGATAGGGAGAAATAATTAAGCCTGAATGTTTGAGAAGTCATTTTACCTTTCACTTCCTAAGCAGATAGAATGGCACTTTGTGAGTGATCAGTGTGGAAATTGGTGTGGGGGCTTCCAGATTTACCCTTCTCAGGGTCAGCATCATATGATGAAAGTAGCCTTCTCTGTTTCAATTTCAAAAAAAGTTCACAAATGAGTATATTGCCTGAAGTCATTAATAATTACAGAATGCAAATAGTTTGATGCTTCTTGTTGCAAGAGAATGGGAAACTGCATACAGAGGTTGGCTTCGAGGTTTGACAAGATCAATAGTTTTGTCTAGATAATGACATCCAAATGTCAGATAAATATAGCATGCACAGCCAGATTATTCCCCCAAAATGCAGCCTCAAACCCTCCCTCCAAATGAAATCCCAACCCAAAGCCAAATACCAGGAGATACAATTGAAGACATCATTTTAGAGGCGCTATCTTTCTTATGAAAAAGGAAAGTCTGATTTTATGAATAATTAATCTAGTATTAATCTTCAAGTACTACAAGGGTTGTAATTTAATCAATTACACTCCCAATCAATGCAATCTAAGTAAGAACGCCTTCTTTAGTCAGACGCAAAGCATGATCTTAATAGTTGGTGCAAAAACAAAAAGTATAAACTTATTCTCAAAAGGGAAGGTGAAGAAATCGAGTGATGCCACATTATCATCTAATTGACACACTAATTATGCATTCTCCTCCACTCCCCCCCCCCCCCCCCCCCCCCCCCCCCCCTCTCTCTTCTTTTTTCTCAATTGATGCAGTGTCCTTGTGGAATGGATTAAACTAATAATTCTTAGGAAAAGCGTTTTGAGGAAAAAAAGAATGAACAAAAATTGTGTGCAACCATTGTATTAGATAGATGATGATGTTGCATCACTTGTGTTTGACCAAAATATATCAATTTAATCTAAGACATAAGGAAATTTCATGTAATTTTTTATAAGTCAAGGAGGTAAATAACTAAGCCTAACAACAGAGAGGAAATTCTAATTTACCCAAAAAATGAAAAAAAACACCTTAGATCTTTTAATCTATAATTGTTCCACTGTTAATCTTAAGCGTATATAGGTAGTAATCTTTCTTTTAGAGACATTCCATTGACTAACAAATACAATTCAGGTTTATGTAAAAGCGCCATGTAGACCACATGAGATTAACTCATTGATCTGCAAACAAAGTCAAGAAAAAAAAAAAAGTTGTTTGTATGGCAAGAAAAAAGTATCAGATGTCTTGATACCAAACTCAAAAGTTTTTTTTTTGATAAGTAAATAGTTATGTAAAAAGAGATGGGGATGTGGGGTATCGAACCCCAATACCAAACTCAAAGTTCAGTTTACCAGCTAGCCAACACTACAAAAATCCGTGACATCTGGAGTTGGAAGCCTTAAACTCAATAGCAGAACTTTCAAATTATAAAAGAAAAGGGTGATACAATCAATAGTGTCGATGATGATGCCACAAACAAGTAAAAAAGTTTGGGAACAAAAATCCTGTACCATTCATATTAATATATTTATGAGGTATGAAAATTTTAAATAGATATGAAAGTTATAAACATTAAAAACCTAGATGCCAATATGACTTCACCTCCTTTGATTTCAAATTCCCTACAGACAAACCTTATGTATGTTATTCAATTGAAGATGTATTTAGAAGTTGAATTGTCTTGTGTTCATTTGTTAATGAAATTGTATGTTCAACTGTTTTGATAGTGTAAACAAATAAAAATCTGAAGGTTGAACCACTTTGGTAAATTTTGTTATTAGGGATTTTTTGCATATTCCAATTATGAAGATATTTTATTTATTTATTTATTTCACTAGATTCATAATATTTGTTCCTCCATTGTTAGTCACATTATTGCCTCCAATATTGAGTTTTGTTATTGTGTTTTACAGGGAATTGCCAAACTTTTGGATGGTTTCTCCTTAAAACTCATCCTCAATCATGAGGATTATCTGTAAATGTTTTTTTGAAAAATATTTTGGGCCTTCTAGAATTTTGAACAAAAAATTTATCTTGTCTAAAAGAAATCTCAAATTTTCAAAATTACTATCTTGGTATATCATGGAATTTTTACAGGACATTCTTTATAAAGAGAATGTGAACAACCTGTTGTCTAATTCCAGTATTCAAAGCTAAATCTTTATAGTTAACATAAGCAAAAATTGTTTAGGGTTGAGAGATGCGTCATGGAAAGACATGGTACAAATGAAGAGAACACCACAAAGAGAGAGAAATTCTGGGCATAGAAGTGACAACTTACATGATCCTCAAACTCGGGACTAGTCAAATTGACAGAGAGATTTCTCATCAACAGCAATACCTGGGATAATGCCCATATATTCCTTAAGCAAATCAGTAGCTTCAACAGAGATTATAGCAAGGTAGACAAATCTAAAGCATAAAATCTCTACAGAATAAGAGGGTGAACCATGATTCTTTTGCGGCTAAACATGATAACATGCCAATATGGTTCTATAAAGGTATTAGACTTTTAAATATTACATACAGTTTCCAAATTTATTTGGTCCATCTGCTTCAGTCTTTGTAAGTGACCAGTGGAATTAGGATCGAAGACACTGCCAAAGAAACCGTAAACTTGAGCAAAATCTGGCATTACTGCAGCAAAAAACAGAGAAAATTTATCAGCAAAAGCAGGTCAAGAAAATAATGAACAGATGATAAACAAAGCTACTAGACAAAAGTATTGCATAGACGAAATTTTGGATGCATGAACACCAGAAAACAGAGGTATTTCTCGCATGCGCTCTGAAGTATCTTTTGGACCTGTGGTTGACCCAAGCTTTAAGGTACAAAAGTATAGAAAGTCAAGAAATAACATGTTCTACGACTTGAGAAGCTAATATGCAATTTGGGAAGATTGACTAGACAAGAAAGGCTAAATTTTGTAGCCCATGCATTTATGAGTGCTAAATGGTAGAGGCACTTCTTGCATGTGTTCTAAAGTGATCCAATATGGTTCAAAGGGCAGTCAAGAAATGGCATGTGCTTCAAAGTGTGTAGCTAATATGGATTTTGGGAAAAGTGACCAGAAAATAATGTCTGAACTTCATAGCCCATGCATACATGAGTTAAGAAATGGTTACATGCAATGACATTTTAGGTAACAAACATTTAAGCCAAGTCAAAATGATACGGTCCATTCAACCCTATTAAAGCTGCTAAAACGATTTCTTCACACTTCTTCATTGAAAATCCTTAATGGGCTGACAGCCAAGTGTGATAAAACAATGAGACGACATTGCTTCAAGAAGATTACAAGAAAATGATAAAAGCAGCGTACAACCTTGGATTGGGCAGTGAGAAAAGACTACAACCCAAGGTAAAGCAAACTGGTGAAAAAAGATTATAAATGAGACAAGGTGATGTCATGTATCACTTAGAAACTTCTCAAGAAAAAGAAGAAGTGCATTAACTAATCAAGTTTACATCATCAATTTTTGTTTTGGGGATAATCTTGTTCCTATTCAACTGTATTGCACTCATAGAGATGCCACTATAACAGTGCTATTGCACCATTAGCAATTTTCAAATGTTAAGTAAACTGAGAGAATGCCAATCAATATATTCTCATAGTAATGTAGTAGGAGACCTGGCACTCATTTTCTGATTATACCTGTGCAACAATTGTAAATTAGAATAAGGCACAGGAATACTAACCTCGCGCTGTGTTGCCATGATCCCCTCGATTGATCTTTTCCCCTGTTGGCCACGTCTTTGGCATGCTTTCATTACTACTGCTATAGCAACAATTCTGTGCAATGGTTGGTCCAGCCAATCCTGCATCATCTAAAAACCCAGGCATATATGAAGTTAGCAGAATGGAGTAAATATTATTTTAGAAGAAAGAAAACAAATCCGAGTTACAACTGGCAAGACAGAGTAGGAACAGCTCAAAACCTTTAGTTGCTTGTGAGCCAGTAACCGGTGGCATCGAATTAAAACTCCAGGAAGACACAGTTGAACTGTTCATTGGATTCCCAAGAACTGATGATGAATCTGGCCTATAAACATACGATGCAGGCTCAAGCATAACAGATGAAGATTGATATTGCCCAGTAGCTTTGGATACAACTGGAGCTGCAAGAATAAACAGATGAGCAAAGGAGTATTTCAAACTCTACTACTAGAAATTCCAATGAAAGGAAAAAAGGGTCTTGAGCATGCTAACCATTTTTAGGGGCTTTCTGAGGATACGGATGAGCTGCTTTTCTCTTTGGTCGAGGGGGTGGTACATGTTCACTCACTCCACTTTTCTGAACCTTCAGAAAGTACTTCTGTGCATGGCTACGTATCTGACAAAAGAATATATATAATAAGCAAAAGAATACAAGCAACCCTCAGATTTTGCACTCAAATATCTCCGGAAATGTGTAGTTCACAAGCTGTTAGAATGAGTATATATAGGCATATAGCACATGACAACATATGCAAGACTGACCATGCCATGCCAACAATTACTAGGAGGACAAAACTTAGATATAGTTCCTTAGATACAATACCTTAGCTTCCCCAATTGAATTCAACCACGTGGTTACATTAACCACAACCACATGGTTGAATCTATTGTCCTAATATTGTTTGCATTGTAAGTCAATACTGAATTTAATTAGAGGATGTAAAAAAGAGCACCTAAAGAACTGTACCTGACTTTACTATTACTTCATAATTCATTTAACGACAAATGGAGAAGAAATTACAAGTATCTCATAAATGCCGATAATCACAACTATTTATCCAACAAATTGGCTTAGTTAAAGATCTTCATCCTCATATTATTCCAGATGTATTAACTTCATTGATGATAATAATAATAAAGAAAGTTAACTACACACAGTGTTACAATGTTACTCCCAAAAGTTTTGTTCATGAATCATGAGCGATTTTAGTTGTTGAAGTTTAAAGTTTAGATAAGGTGGCCGAACTAAAAACTGAGACTGACACTGACACGGTCTATCACTCCATAAAAAGGAATAAAAGCAAAATCAGATTGAAGCAGTGAAAATGGGCTAAAATTGAAGCAGTGAAATTACCTGGATAACAGTTTTAGACCCAACAAATGCTTCAATTTTCTTCCAGTCACGATCAAATCTGAAATGAGTCAACCAATAAGAACCACAAAAATGGAATGGAAACGACTCGAATTGTCAAACTATAATAATTAATTAAATATAAATAATAGTTTTCAATTCTGAATTTATGTGTTCAATTAATTATGATCTAGAATCTTCCATTAAAGACCCAAAAAAACAAAAAACTTATTTTATTAATTAAGGGGCATAGCTAATTGAATAAAAATTGAAGTAAAAAGAGAAAAGAAGAAGTAGTAACACTGACACACACACACTTACAATTGGAGAGCTTCGAGAAACTTATCGTGCTCTTGCTCCGTCCAGCTTTCTCTAGACTTGGTAATCGTATACGGTTTTCGGATCTTCTTACTCGGATCATCCAACAACGACGCCGTATTATTATTATTATTATTAGTATTAGTACTAGTTGCAGTTGTAGTTGTAGTTGTAGTTGTAGTAGTAGTAGTTGGCGGTGGCAGAGAATTAAAACCCATATTCATTGGATCGAAGAAGTGAAACCCCTGAGCTGCTGGGTTTGGGTTTACAGACAACATACAAGCTCTCTTTTTTGCTGTGTGTTTCTGTTTTTTCTGGTTTACAAATGATGAAATTGAAAACAAACCGACCCGATGGTGATGCCTTTTATATAGAAAGAGAAAGAGGAGAGAGAGAGAATGGGTGGTATGCTTTTGGACGGAACTGTCCCTAACAGCTTCGTAATGGCCGTACACGTGGCTGATTTAGGTTGACGATTAAGATATATGGTAACTGTGAGTAAGGCAAGTGGCATCCTTGTATACCTATGGGTTCATTTTTAAATTTTGAAAAATAAATATTGGATTCTCTTTTTCAAATTTTAACTAGAGCTAACGGGGCTTGACTGAGTGGGTAAGGATCGGACGTTTTGTGCTACACACCTAAGTTCGAGTCTCGCTGCCCGCAGGTTTTTGTTGGTGTGTAAACTTAGTACTGAGGTGTACTCACAAGAGGTGTACTCACAAATGTAAGGTGACCCCGCACAATGGTATAAAAGGGCCCTCGAAATCAAGCTACCCGATCGAGGTTACTAGCTCCCTGTCCAGGGGTGTAATATGACCATAAAGGCCCATTTTTTTCATTCTCAAAAAACTAGACTATATGACACTTCGGATACGGTTTAATACATCAAGATGGTCATTCCACCGTATGGTCCTCACCTAAATCTAAATAATTAAATAAATAAATAAAAATTTGATCTGGACCGTTCGTTTAATTTGGCTACGGTCAAACAAGATCTATATATAAGTTAAAAACAAAAAGAATCCAGTGTTCACTGTGTTCTCCTTCTGAAAAACAGAATTCTCTCTATCACGCTTCCGATTCGGTTTGTCTAAAGAACCCAGAATTCGGCTTCTTCTGTATTAGCTTCTTCTCTTACTAATCAACCACAAGAACCACAAAACCCAAAGAAGAAACAGTATCGGCCGTTCTCTGCCCGGCGACGATATTTGAAATAGGTTTGTCTTTCTCTCAGACGAAGTTGATTTTACTACTAATATACAGAGATTATTAAAGTTTCTTTCTTTGACTATCAACGCATGATTTGTCTTTAGTTTTATTCATTGTTAGCAATCCCTAATGCTATTAATTGATTTGGGTTTTTTATTTGGATAGGAGATTTGGGTGTTGTTTGTTAACTTTGTTTCGAAAGTTGATTTGGAATTTCCTCCTATTTCAATACCCATGATTGCTTTACCACCAAATAAATAATATAAAAAAGCATAATAATAAAAAATAAAATTTGCTGTAATGGTAGGGTCTGTCAACTATGCTTGTAACAAAATGTAATAGAGTGGCAACTCAGTTGGCAGACTGGGCTGGTAGAGTAAATGAGTTTCATGTCTGGCAGGCTAGGGCAAGGCTCTGACTTCTTCAAACATTTGTACAACAAGAACTAGTTGTCTTGTTCCTTAATACAAATACTGCTATTTTAATTAAATTAAAATAAAAATGTTAAGAGATTGTTATAGCATTATGTCCTCTCTCAGCTAAGTTGTACCTATCCCTGGCATTCTTTAACATGGTACTGTAGCTACTCAAAAATAGCTAAATTGAAATTTAGTGACTGATAGAAGTCAGTTCTGTACATGGAAGGAAGAAAAAGAGATAGAAAGTCATGCCCCTGTCAGACAGTGGACTTAAGTGGTGCTATAGATGAGAAGTTCAAATTTCAGTTGGTGGATTGGGAACTTGCTTGTTGTCCTTCTAAGTTGAAGTGTTTAGAATAAGGAAGCTAAGTACCTATAACCAAGCTTCGCTGGCAAATGATCCTAGTATTTGGGGAGGAAAGATCTTTGGAGGCTTATTATTGGGATGAAAATGGGGTTTCCTAGGTGAGCGGATGACAGATATAGTGGGGAGCACTCACAGTTGTAGTAATATGCTTCTGTTAATTCTTGGAGTACACAAAAGATAGGGGATCCATTCTATGAATCTCATGTTTGGTCAAGTTTGCCAAGATTGAGAATCAGAGTAAGTTGATTCACTGATGAGCCTATTATATTTCAATATCCTGATGGATGAGTGGGCTGACAGATAGTTAGGGAAGCCTAACATAATGTTATATATATGAGTGGGCTGATATATATGTATTTGGAATTATAGATCTTTTTGCTGCACTGTTCTCCTCTTCCAACCTTTTGATTGTCTTCTCTATGTTAGCAATGATGTTATCTTTTATTTTTATCTTGTTCATTTCTTTCAAATACTGATTTTTCTGTGGCACTTCCAAATGCTAGTCATTGCAATGTTTTGTAACAACTGCAAATTAGATATTCTATATATATATATATATATTTTAATATTTTCGTCACAATTTTTTTTTTTTCGATCTACAGTTTTTAGTTTGTTTGTTGGTTTTGTTGCTTGGGTTTACTCCCATGGCAGCTGAATATGACTTAGGAAGCCTTAGTTGATAGTTGCTTTGCTAATTTATGGAGTTTGTCAAACGATTCTGTATATTACTTCTGTGTCAACAGTTCAGTCCTTCACATTTTTTTATTCTATAATTTTTTTTCCTTTGCTGAGTTGTTAAAGTGGAGTTGGTAAAAGTGTCATGTATGCTTTGTAGATTTGGTGATGAAGAGTTTATTTATAGAAGTCAATTACACAATTTGCCTTAATGTTTTCTTCACTCAAAATATTTTCAAAAAATCTCTTAAGATAATCACGTTAAAAATGTTTAGTTGAAGTTTATCTTAATTTCTCAACAGATTCCTTGGTGTATGTAATTATTTATTTATCTTATAAATTGATGCTTAATGTCATGGCTTAGTTCATCCAAGTGAAACAGTGCTGGCACTTACAGTGCATAAGGCCAGAATATGGCTTAGCTCACTAAATGTTTTTTTGGTTAATGAGTTCTTAGACTTCATTTTCTGCAATAGGAAATTTTAGACGTTTGACATAGTTATTGAATCTTTCTTAGCAGATTGCCTTAGTGTATGTAATTATTTATTTATCTCTTAAAATGATGCCTAATGTCATGGTTCAGTTCATCCAAGTGAAACAGAGTTGGCACTTACAGTGCATCAAGCTAGAGTATGACTTTGCTCACTAAATTTTTTTTTGATTAATGAGTTCTTAGACTTTATTTTTTGGGTATGATGATAGAGTTGGGGGTGGTGAATGTCATTGTAGTTCTGGCAGCATGGTGTGAAAGAGATTTAGGGTGGTATATCATAATAGGTTGTTGCATCTTCATCATAATCACATGGTGAATACCCAAATCAATAGTTGATGTGCTTTTGTCATTATCACAAGATGAAGATAGACTTAGTGTGGTATATTTATCTTAGTTTTAAAATTGATTCTATTATCCATTATAACATTTGTATATGCCTTTTAATTTTTTATGATATAATTTTTATGTTAAGTTGTGCAGTAGTCACTCCACAATTATAAGTGTTTGTGGGGTGTAGGAGATAAGGGATAGGGTTCAAGTTTTTAAGAGGGAGTTTCGCATACATATGTACTTAGATTAGGCTAGAATAGAATTTCTATCTTGTATAAAAATAAAAATAAAAACGTTGATCATCTAAGTTGTCCAGGACAAAGTTTGCAATTCCCACAGCTTTCAATTGTGATTTTTTTTTTCAAATGTATGTTATTGCTTACCTTGTTTTTATTTCATGTTATATTGAGAGAGAGAGAGGGAACGCAGGACAGCAAATAAACAATGGATTTCTTTTGTTTAGCGAGAACAATTCCCTTGCTAGAGCTAGTGAGGAACCGTTCATGGCTTAGGGATCTGTTTCTTCTTTTGTGGTCTTGCTTAGGGTTTTGTTTAGTAATCATTGCTCTAGATAGGTTTTTGTGGATGGTGTGGACTAGAAGAATTTGAGAGACGAAACTGGAGAGAAGTGGACTATAGAAAAACCGAGAGAAAGGAGAAGAAAGTTAGAGATTCAGAAACTGAGAGCAGAGACTGAAATTTTTTTTTTATATGAAAGTGCAGCACGGTGGTACTCAATGTAAAGATGGTTAATGTGAGAGAAAATAAGACTATCAGGGAATGTGATAAAAGTGCACTGAGATGTGATGTAGGTGCTGCATAATGTGAGGATAGTACCATCAAATGTGAGAAAAAAATAAGGGAACTATTGAATGTGACAAAAGTACAGTTACATGTGATATTGGTACTGCTCAATGTGAGGATGGTACCATAAAATGTGAGAAAAAAAAAAAGGGAATCATCAAATGTAACAAAAGTACAGTCACATGTAATATTGGTACTGCGCAATGTGAGGCTAGTACCATAAAATGTGAGAAAAAAATAAGGAAATCACCGAATGTGACAAAAGTACAGTCACATGTGATGTTGGTATTGCGCAATGTGAGGATGGTACCATAAAATGTGAGGAAAAAATAAGGAAACCACCGAATGTGACAAAAGTACAGTCACATGTGATCTTGGTACCGCGTAATGTGAGGATGGTACCATAAAATGTGAGGAAAAAAAATAAGGAAACCATTGAATGTGACAAGAGTACAGTCACATGTGATGGTATTGCGCAATGTGAGGATAGTACCATCAAATGTGAGAAAAAAAATAAAGGAACCACCGAATGTGACAAAAATAGTCACATGTGATGTTGCTACTGCATAATGTGAAGATGATATCATCAAATGTGAGAAAAAATAAAGGAGCCACCGTATGTGACAAAAGTACAGTCACATATGATGTTGGTACTGCGCAATGTGAGGATGATACCATTAAATGTGAGAAAAAAAAAAAAAAAAGGGAGCCACTGAATGTGACAAAAATACAGTCACATGTAATGTTGGTATTGCCCAATGTGAGGATGGTACCATCAAATGTGAGAAAAAATAAAGGAACCACCAAATGTGACAAAAGTTTAGTTACATGTGATTTTGGTACTGCGCAATGTGAGGATGGTATCATCAAATGTGAGAAAAAAAATAAGGAAACTACCGAATGTGACAAAAGTACAGTCACATGTGATGGTATTGTGCAATATGAAAAAAAATAAGGGAACTACCGAATGTGACAAAAGTATAGTTACATGTGATGTTAGTATTATACAATGTGAGGATGGTATCATCAAAAAGGTTGCCTACTAATGGATACCGTACCCAAAAAAAAGGGGGGGTATGCTAGAATTACCCTTAGAGTAAAGGCACATGCAACGCATGCTTATAAAGTTGAGTTGAAAGAAACAGCAACAGCACTCCCACTCCGAGACGTGAGGAAGAACCACCGAACCTCAAACAAAGTTTGAAATCCTTATTGGGTTTTCTCAAAATTCTCTATTTCAGGTTATCTTAATTTTTCATTTTGGAATTACTTCATTTTTTTTTTTTTTTGGGTTTTGATCACGAATATGTTTCTAAAACTTAGGATAGGAAAGTTTGTACCTTGTGTTGTGTGGAAATTTTAAGAGATCCCAACTTTTTAATTTTAATAAGCTAAAAAATCTCTTCCTTTTTGCGTTGGCATCGTATTATATTGAAAACACGAAATGGAAAATCACGTTTTACCTGCCTATTATTTGGCTTGAATACGAATTATCAATAACTGGTTCAGAAGATTACTCTTTCTACCTGAAATTTTAATTATATTTGCTTTTGATTCATGAATTCTAATGTATTCAGATAGTAATAAGGTTTGTGTTGTGTTTTTTGAGCTTTCTTTCTAAGCTATATGATTTATACTTGCCAATTTTATGGTAATATATAACATTTTTCCAAGTACATGTTGAAAAATATTAAAAGTGTGTAAATGGGTTTTCCCTATCATGTTCTTAATCTACTACAATGTTTTTGATTGCTAATATAGTAATATCTACAGTGCTTTGAACTGGTAACTTTTAATTATTGTATCTCGGTGCCCAATTCCATATTATTGGGCTGATTAGCACTTTAATTCCTATTTGTGTCCGTAAAGAAATAACATTGTACTACATTAGTGAAGACTTAACTTTCTATAATGTTCACCTTGATTCTAATGGCATCTGTTGTTCTCCATGTCTGGCTGCCCTTTTACCCTTTATTTCAGGGGGAAAAAGGTGTTTAACTTTATTTTAATGGTTTCTATTTAGGAGTTTCATACCCGTGACAAGAAATTTTGTTTTGTTTTGTGTGTGTGTGTGTTTATACTATCTTATTGTTGGCATGCCACTTTTTATTTTGTGTTTAGGTCTTAAAGACAAAATGATTTACTCAATAATATTGTTCTATGGATATATTGCTCTGATCTATGAGTAAAGGTTGTTGTTTACCTCTCTTTAATATTCTTAGAAGCTCAAATTTCGAAATTCAGATGCTAAGAGGTTATTAACACTATTTTTAGAGGATTGAAGGATAGACAAGATTTAATCTCTTTTGCTTTGCCATATGTGGACCCTTGGCAAGAAAGGAATAGTTGACCTTCAATACAATGAGGTTGCTCTGGATATGTTGAAGTCTTTGCTGTTAAGTTAGCTGTATGATTGGATGATATCTTTTCTTCCTCCTTTCTATTGATACTTGTTCTTTTTGTTTTAATGTCATTGTGTCTGTGTACACAACTTGTGTACATGGTGTACTCTGAGTTTTTTTTTATTATTAATGTTTATTACTTATCAAAATAAAAATAGCTTGTTTGATTTTTAGGTTGAATTGAATGTGTAGGTTGTTCTCTTTCCTAGAAAATTTGATCATTTTGTCTACTAAGCCCATCAGGAGAAAATGCCTCTCGATTACCTGCTAACTGATTTTAGCAAGTGGGGGTCAGTTGCCCATATGTTTTACTAGTTAGAGGCGAGTCCAAAGGAGTCTTCTTTAGAAAGGTTCCCTACTTTATCAAAAACAAATGTTGTGCCTATTGTGTAGGTTTGAAGTAACATGAACCACTGTGATATCCACAGGGGGATCAAATAAGATATAAAAAGTAAAAGATGATAAATTGGGGATTATACAGGAAGGGACATAGTGTTCTGTTTTAGGACTCTTGCTGAGTTCATGAACACTTATGTTTGCAACTCAGTTACTTTCATGAATATTATGTATGCATGCATGTGATACTATTGGTATTTATTTGGCTTGGTAAAAAGGTTTTTAATACATAATGTGATTGAGTGTGATTACAGAAATTAATAAATTATATGTTTGGCTTGGTAAATTTACATTTTTCATGATTCATTAGCGTACTCCTAGAATATGTAACTAAAAGGGAGTGTATTTAATTAAGTAAAGTGTCGATAATATAATATTGAAATTGATTTCTGATTATGAATTTATAGTTTACATTTTTTGTAATGCTTTGTAAATGAGAAGTTGATTAAAGGTTATTGTTAATCAGAGTAGTGGGAAAATGGTTTCTGAATTAATAAATGCAAACCCAATTGTGTATGAGAAGAAAGAGCGTCGAGCACGAAGCGTGCCAACTGCTGTGGAAGAGTATGCTGTCGAACCCATTGACCAACAAGAAGTTTTTGATATCCTTTCTCTTCAATTATTTTGGTATGGTCTATGTACTTTTAAAAGTACTTATTATAGAGGAATATCAAAAGTTGTGTTTAGGGAATTGGGATTGGATGGACACAATTATTTTTTTATTTTTGCTTTTTGAGTTGTTTTGAGCTTACTTTGGGAATTAGTTCCTCTACTTTTGACATGGAAATGAAATGAAAGAAATAATACTTAGTTTTTGACTCTCTCACACACATGCACGCCCACACTCATGCATGTTGATGCAAACAAATAATACTTGATTTTAGTTCCATGTGTCTTTTTTTTTTCGTTTTTCATACAATCATCTTTAGGTTTACAGCCATATAGATGTGTGTATGTAAGCCGATACTTAACAAGTAAATAAAATATGGTTTCAGCATCAGCTAAACATGTTATTATTGGATGCTTGACGTCTTATGTTAAAATTTAAGTTTTGAATTAATATATGCTGAACTTAAAAATAAATATGTTTATATTCCATTTTCTTTTGAACATCGTAGTTCCTAAGATGCTTTCTGAAGTTGATCACTCATTTCTGGTTATGATATGGAAGAGAATGTACAAGTTCATTTTGTATCTAATTATGTGTGGGTAGTTATTCCTTCTTCTTCTTCTTTTCTCCTTAACATTCTTAAATCATGTAAGAGATATAAAAGACCCAGAGCATCCATACTCTTTGGAGGAGCTCAAAGTAATAACAGAAGATGCAATCGAAGTAGATGACCAGCAAAGTTATGTTAGGTAGTGACAATATTCTCTCTAACTTATTCTTGATCCTATAATGCATTTTTTGTTGATTGTGTTCTTTTCTCCTCATTCTAATAAAAATGGTGCTTTACTTCAGGATCACATTTACTCCCACAGTTGAACATTGTAGTATGGCAACAATTATTGGTCTTTGCTTGCGAGTAAAACTTTTGAGGAGCTTGCCCTCTCGTTACAAGGTATCGACCTTATTTCCTTATTGTGAACTTTGTTGACAAATTGTTCATTCATCACACAAGTGAATGTATTTTGGAATATTAGGAGTTCATAGTTGCATTTTCATTTTTAAAATTCCTTAAGTTATTTTGCATGAACATGTAGAACCAGCTTTCAGTTTAACAAAAGTTTAACAAATCACAGACCAGTAATAGAGAATTAGTACATTAGAGATTTTATACTTGTACACTTTTTTTGGGCCAAATTTTTTTTATTTGGGTGTGGGGAGAAGGGTTTTGTACACTGCTCTAAATGAGCTGATTAATGCATAAGATTGATAGACTTTGCCTATGTTTGGGCCAAAGGTTGTGTTTAATGTTGTGCATTTGGAGGGAACGCAATAACTGCATGTTTGAAGATGTGGAGAGTGGCAAATCAGCTTCTTGCCACTTTTGCTGGCTCTTTATTTGACAAGTCTTGGGCTTGGGGACTCACAACTAGTGATTCCCTCTCGATGTTTATAGACTCTCTTCTTTCTTATACATAGTTTTGTTATTTTCCTTTTTTCTTTCTTTTTGTAGTCTTTGGCTGCTTTGTTTTTTTCTGCATGAAGTAGTTTTTTTTCAATAAATTTTTTTTTTTTTTTTGTTGGTCTTTTATCTTTGATGAATGGGTTGATGGCTCTTTCTAAGTAGAAATATATGGATAACAAATGCATGCATAGAGTGTAACAATCACCTTAGAAACAGTGTAAGATCTGCAGTGTTAGCTTTAAACAATGGACAATCTGCAAGATTGTTAGCTTTGCACATTTAACTGCCAAATTCCTGATATTTTTCCAATAAGCTCTAGCTCAAGCTCAAATGACACTTCTTTCTCCCATAAAAATGGCTGGAGAGTTAAGTCATGGGATCAAAGCCACAAGTGTGTGTAACTAAGGTTTTGTTTTACTATTTTTGGATACATGTATGTAATTAATGTTAGATGTTATAGATTTAAATGATATGAGGGCCAATGTCTTAAAACATACATGGAGTGAGATAAGTTCAAGGACTATGATGTGTAACACATGAGGCGATATCTCGTGAGGCCACTCCACTCTTAGACCGTGGGTCCTACAGGTGTTGTTGTTTGACTTGTATACTCTCAGGTGAGCATTTACCCACAATTATCATTTAGTGATACATTGATGCCACTTAATGGTTTATATTGGAATTTGGAACATAATTTATGTAAACTGTGTCTTTGTTACTTTTTTCTTTTTTTTGTTTATATGAAATTTGAACTGGGCTTGGAAACCCCTGTGCTACATGTAAGATTTACCTCATTACAACTCTTTCTAAATTTTTGTTTAGGTTGATATTAGGGTTGCCCCTGGATCTCATGCATCCGAGTCTGCAGGTAATCACTCTCTCTCTCTCTCTCTCTCTGGCTAGCATGTGCATGATTATCTACATGTGGTTCTTAGATTATGGATCTATTACTTATCAAGTTAATGCATGGTATGTAGAGCCACGTTTGCCAAGCTAACATGCTATTTAGCTTATCTAGATCCCAGTCATGTCTACTCTCTTGAAGTGCTTTTTTAAATCCTTACCTATAAAGAAATACTAGTCTATTGCGCGGGCCCTTAATGTCAATATCATATAATTTAAAGACGCAGTATACCAATATTGCTATTGAAGTTCACTTGTATGCCTGCTCATTATATAGCATTTCATAGACTTGGAAACAAGGACTTACTCGATGGTTTAGAGATTTCAGGCCGATCATCTTCATTCTATTATGTTTTAGATATGCTTATTTTTGAGTCTTAGAATGCTTTTGTGGGTGGTAGACAGATTCTGGATTCAGTTCTCATTGCTAATGACTATGTAGACAGCTGTGTGTGTGTGAGGAGCAAAATCCCAGGAGTGATATGCAAATTGGACATTGAAAAAGCTTATGACCATATAAATTGGGAGGCTCTTATCTACTTATTAGGGAGGATGGGTTTGGCAATAATATATGCTCCCCGCTCTATGGTAACAAAACATTTTTGTATTGCTACTCTTCTGGAAAGAACAACGGTATCATCAATTGACCATGAATAACTTCTGGAAAAAAAAAAGTTTAAAAAATTAAACAATCTTTTAGAAGTGCCTTATTTGTATACTTGTACACTTAAAAGCAAAATCTCTTGAAATTCTAATTCTTACACAAAAGAAATTAAATATAAACTACAAAACAACCAAAAGCTTATTGTTTGCTGAGATGAACTTATTGCAAAGTTGGTTACCTCATATTTGCATGATCAATTACATCTTTCTATTTTTTAACTCTTTAAAGAGCAATACTTGTTAAGTTAAAACTATACTCTATAGTCAAATTGTCCAATATTTTAAGTAATGTTAACGGGTGCTCTTAGGGCAATTTGTTAACAAACCATTTTAGGAAAGTTTTGACACCACTTTTATTGGAAATAGAAAAAGCTATCAAGAAATTAATTGCTTTTTTTTTTTTTTTCTTTTCCCATAAAAACATTCTTAAAATAGTTCACTAACAAATTCCCTTAGGGCATTCGTTAACATTTTTCTATTTTAAAAGGTCTCCACTGTGTAGACCTTCATTTTGTGACAAAAAGGCTGGATTGGTTAAATCATCACTGTTGGGTAGTCAAGAACCATCATAGAATGAAGATGATCATTTCATATAAGCAACAAATAGACACATTTATTTTCCACAGGGAAAACTGTTTTTTGATGAAAACTAAACCCACCGTATTAAAACACACATGATAATTAATACTTTAAACACTTATTGAAGTATAAGTGGACTGACTATAAAGACAATTACTTCTATAACCACCAAGGGCTGACCCATGTTAGGGCCAAGGGGGTCCATACAATATAGATATGTTTGAACCTTTAGTGATCCAAAGTTCCATGGTCCTTGGAAGACTTTCTCTGCTAATTTGTAGATTTGTTATGAAGAAGAGGAGTTTGAGAGCAGGGTTATAAATTGTGGTGTTTTAAAATGCTTAAACCTGGAAATTTTGGGGGAAAATCAAGGCAAAAAAAAACAGTAAGAATAGAATCTAGGACTATTGTTATTGATGTTGCTAAAATAAGTTAGCATTTTCTTGTATGCTCACTCAATATGTCGTAGAAATTATTACACTACGAAATGACATTCATGTAGGGTTTTTTTCCCTCTTGGTATATGCAGTTAACAAACAACTAAATGATAAAGAACGGGTGGCAGCAGCACTTGAAAATCCAAATCTTGTGGATATGGTTGATGAATGCCTGGCTCCATCCTACGATTGAACTGTTGTACATCCATGCAATGTACTTAGGTTAATAGTCTGTCTAAGCCTTTGGTCCATGGCTGCTATAAGATTTTCTTACTTATATAAAAAAAAAAAAACGATTTTATTTTCCTGTCTCATTCATGTAGTTTTGTCATTTCAGCTTTGTAATCTGAATTAGATGCAATTTGGATGTCTTGTATTTTTTTGTTTAGTCTGTTAATGTAGGTGATTATGTTAAAGAATTTTTTCTTACCAAGTAATCATAGATTATTTTGGTCTCTTAGATGCAAATGTGAAAACATTGTATATTTATAGTTTCTCTTATTTGACACAGCAGATGATTTTACAGGTGTGCCACATTGTTAGTGAAATTCTATCAATTCAAAGTGTTGTTTTGTTGGTAAATACTGACATTATTTGTAGTTCTTAAATCATAAGTTGCATGATGAGGTTTTAGCTTACAGCAAATTGAGGCTTATGGTGCCTAATTTTATGTTAGGATTACATGGCATTGTCCTTGATTGTGGCAGTGAGGTTGAGGTAGGTTTTATGATCAAATCTTAGAAAGAATTAGAGTTTTTTATTTATTATATATATATATATGGACAAATAATATCCGATTGATACAAAATTTAACATGTGTATTAAGAGGGTAAAGAATATGCAATTTAACGATAAGATTTTCAAAATATGAAATAATATTTATTTTATTAAGTGAAATTGTAGTCTTAGGCTACAACCAATTTTGTAACTAAACTTTGTCCTATGTATATGTATATGAAAAATATAGATATAGCCACATTAAACAAGTTTATTTTTTATTTTTTGATGGAATCTCTTTTTCTTGTTATTTATATTAGAAAGAAACACTCGGTATTGTTAGGATTAAGAGTGAGACTAGCTTTTTTTTTTTTTTTTTTTTTAAACAGTTTGGTTGCTAATCTGATTCTAACCACTTCTAATAATCATCAAATTTTTTCTTCAAATTATTAATTTGTCCATTCCAAACAATCAGGTAGGCGTGGCTGTGTGGTAGCTAACCTAACCAAATTACCAAACACTCTAATAAACTTCAATGTAAACTTCGCCTAAACATCATCACATTCACATTCACAGGCACCTTTGCCCTTGATCACCTTTGATTCAAGAAATATAGCAGGGTCCCACTCATCATTGTGACGTGTCATTTCAACTTTGGAAACAACGTGGGACACCCCATTTCACAACAAGTACTAAAATTAAACTAAAGACACTGCTGCATGCGCATTTTTTTGATACGACGGTCACTTTAAAAGTATAAATGTTTATGAAGTATGAGGGATAAGAGCTAGATTTCAAGTATTTAGGAGGGAGTTTCACACAAATATATACACTTAAATTAGGCTATACGATGAATTCTATCTTGTAAAAAAAAAAAAAAAAAAAATTGGCGGAACATACGATACGACTACGAGGTTCAGCTTGTCTCTTTTTTTTTTTTACGGAAAATTTTGGTGCCACTACTTGTGCACAACTCGTCCACACAGACGAGTTGTGGTTGGTGGAGGGGTGACGGTGAAGCTCCCAGGTGATAGCGAAGTTTCTGTCTTTTGAAATCGGAGCTGGAAAAGCCACTCGAAGAAAACTCTTTTTGCATCGATTCTTACATGGGTTCTCTTTCAACTAGTCAGTTTGGTAGGTTTCTCATTTGGTCTCTGAGGTTGCCTTCCACGAACGACGTCGTTTCTTAGTAAGTTTCGTGAAACTTTTCGAATAAACTATCTTTTTTTCTTATATAAATTTTAGTTTAGGGACAATCTTTTTTTCGTATATAAATTTTAGTTTAGGGACAAAAATATTTTCGCTAAACTTTTATTTTCCTCTATGTTGGAAATTTATTTTGATATATAATTTTGGGTTAGTAATTGTGTGTTTTTTGGTGAGCTTCCATTTGGTACGGTTTGTGTTGCCGATGTTCAGTTTAAAGGACAAGGTGTGAAACACTACTTGATTAACTTTTTGTGCTTGTTGCTTGCTTGCAATTTGGAAATTATTATTATTATTATTATTGAGCAAACACCACATTTATTTCTTAAAGTTTGCCCAATATTCTAATTTCACTCCTGAAATTTGAAAAATGGTGATTTGGTCATTAAAGAATGTAAGATGATCCCAATTGCTCTGTATGCTAACATGAATCATAAGGTGTGATCTGATTAGCTAATTTATAACAAAACAATAATAATAATAAGGTAAAATACAAAAACTACCTCTAAGACTTGGGCTAATGTTTGATACTACCAAAACTTTTCAAAATTAACCAATTTACTCCTTAATCACAAATGTCACTTAACACTGTTTGAAAATTCCCTTTCTCCTCCTACTTCCTTTTCCATCTTGGGTTGCTGTTTATCTGCCATGGGCTATACAGACCTCCCTCACACATTAATTGCCATAATGCCCTCACTCTGAGACTTGTGCAATTGTTATATCTTTTATTAGCCCAAACCTCAAGGGTGGTATTTTGTATTTTGCCCAAATAATTATCTAGGTAGCTTATGCCTGATTCCTTACAATTTACACGTTGTTTGGAAAAAACTAGCAGAGAGAAAAGAAAGAAAAGGGGAGAAGGGAGAGGAAAGAGGGAAGAGAAAAGGGTAGCTCAAATTGGTTACCTTAAATAATGCTCATGAGAATTAGTTTAGGGGTAAAAGAGAAAAAGAGTAGTTGTCAAAAGATACTTCCACAGAGAGAGAGAGAGAGAGAGAGAGAGAGAACTTTCATTTTTAGTTAGACATTGACCACTTTTCCAAACAAAAAAAGTCAATGCATATCATATATATTCTACTTTAAGTATGGTATTATATTATAGGTCCAAATGTTTTTTGATAGATCTATTATAGGACCAAAATTATGGTGTCTCCTTTCACTTGGGGGCCTTAGGCAATTGGGTAAATAACATAATGGTTTAGTTGGCCTCGAGGTGGCTTAAAAAGTATATGCGAGCAGTCCAAGTGTCCAAGTGGAATAAAACTGCCACATGGATAGCATCAATTTTTGCCAACATTAATGTGGCAATAGTGAGCCTTCATGGTTGCTACAAGCCGCTTTTAATCCATTGGACTCTCGCATGTAATTTTTAAGCCACCTATACTTCTTTTTTATTTCTTCTTTATTTTTTGTAAATGTGCCCAATCAAATGATACACACCATTCAAATTAGCATACAGACCAAATTGGATCATTTTAAATTATTTAAGGATTAAATTGCAACCTCTGAAACTCGAGGGACAATTCTGGAAAATTGTGGAAACTTTAAGGACTAAATGTAATATTGGCGTTATGTTTTATAATTACTTATGATAAGGCATTTTGTAGGTCGTTCAAAGAATGTGTGGGAATCTCCAATTGGTTGCCTTATGTTTTCTTTTACAACGCAAATGGAGGATGGGCGAGTCGTGCCTCTGGTGCAATACGTTGTGTCTCTTGCTATTACTGAGGCAATAAAGGATGTTTGTGACAAAAATGTGAGTTGCTGGTTTGTGTATATTGTGTTGTTACCTTTGAAAGGTAACACTGACCAATTTTTCCAAATGAATTAAGCTGAGCATTTCTTCTTTTGATTATTGTCACCTCTAGTATGGATCTGGTAAATATTATGAACTAAAAAATTTAAAAAAAAAAAATTAGCATTGGAGAAAAATTAATAAAATTGGAAGCCTTAAATTTAAGGACTTTTAGATTGACTTGATTTGGCGTTTGAAGTGTCGCAGAGTTAAAGATTAATTTCACTCTTACTTTCTTACATGATATACAGATTGTAGTATGCATAAGAGTGATCATTGATGTTGTCAACTTTTTGACGTATGCAATAGTTCAGACCGTCTATATTTTTTTATCTTTGGCTCAGTTGGACTATGCACAGCACCCATGATTGCAATCTAGCAAACTGAGCAATGAGCGGCGTGGAAGGGTACATAGGGTATGCTAATTTTTGGTTGCATTGTTCTATTCAGGGCTTACCATGTATTGATGTTAAGATAAAGTGGCCAAATGATCTTTACTTAAATGGCCTTAAAGTTGGAGGCATTTTGTGCACCTCAACATATAGATCGAAGAAGTTCAATGTCAGTGCTGGTAATGGAATTGTCCTTGGGCTAAATATGAATATATTGCAGCCAACCATGCTTCTGTATATGTAACTGAATGAGCTGTTTTCCTTCAAAGCTAAAATAATGGCATATTAAATGTTTGTGCATAATCTATATATTAAATCATTCCATGTTCTTGCAGGCATAGGTTTGAATGTTGATAATGAGAATGCAGTTCTCAAAGAACTTTCTGTTGTGGCTTACCAATTAAGTAGAGAAGAAATACTTGCGGCCTTCTTTGAAAAATTTGGGAAATTTAATGATCTTTTCATAAATCAAGGTAAATCTATGATCTAATCATTTTTATACCATTTTCATTCTAAATAGTATGACCTTGCAATGATCAATTTGACGTTTCCTTTGTCATGTTGAATTTGATCTTTTCTGTTAAATGTCAGCTTAACTATGCGCTTTGCTGCTTTCTTTGACTTTCATATCTCTCAGGCTATAAGAATTCCCATTTACTTGTAGCAAGTCAACTTAATTTATAGAGAAAGGATAAAACGTGAATTATAGGTACAGATCATCAACCCGTTAAATGAAAAGGGGAGTTTGGAATGCACTTTTTTGCCTCAATATCTACTGAAACCTATAAAAACACATCAAATCCATTACATGAATATTTTAGAAATAGAGAACACTGGACTAAAAATACTGTTTCCAAACAAATCTTTTATATTGGTGAATATACATTGCTGTCACCCACTTTTCATATATGATCAGCTGGATTTAGCTTCAGTAAGATACTGGTATGTCACTGCGCAAAAGCCTAATATGTTTTTCATGTGATTTTGAAACCTTTTTCATGATTTGTTGATGATGACACCAATCTAGCAATTTTTGGGCAAGTACTTGTTGTGCATCAGGGTTTTGTTAGTTTGACAATAAGAAAAGATTTTGTTATGCTTTTAGCAGTGCTTAATAAGCTAGCCTTTAATACTACCGTAATAGAGAGGGTTGACAGTGAGGTAATCGTTCAATCCTGCATGAGTATGTGAGTTATAACTTCCATCCATGTCAGTGAAGAAATAAAAAAATTATGTGGCTCGGATAGGACATGGCCTGGACACGATCGCAACGCGGGCGTCCAAAAAATAAAAAATAAAAAGATAAATCTGCTTACACAAGGCACAATCTCCATTGCTTATCTAGTGTTTTTGCCCTTCTACTCTTCAGTCTTCAAGCCCTAGCCCCTAGAGTTGAGTTCTCTTTCTCTCTATCTCTCTCTCTCTCTCTCGTGACTCACAGCTGCTAGGAAGTGCCAGATTAGTGGCCGGCAATGCTAGTTCATCCATCGCCACCCATTGATATTGGAGATCACGCCACCCACTGTGATTTTTTTTTTACTCTCTCTCTCTCTCCCTAAAAAAATGATGGCTCTCGATCGATAGTAGAACTATTTGAGTTGTTTGGTTTGGTTTGGTTAAGTGTTAGTTTTATTATTATTATTATTTTAATAACGACTAGTTATCTTTACTTATTAAAAAAAAAAAATTATTAGACTAATTACACTTTACCCCCTATGATTTGGGTCACTTCAACATTGCAGTGTTTTGAAAAGTGTCACTTTACCCACCCAAAATTGCCTCCATTAACCTTTGTTACTGATCACCATTAAAAGGGAGTAAATATGTCCTTTTAATCCAAGTGTCACTTTACTCACCCATAGTTGTCTCCGTTAACCTTCGTTACTGATCACCATTAAAAAAAAGGGTAAATATGTCCTTTTGATCCTCTTTTATGCCTCTCTCCTCAAACCAAGCCAAAAGACCCCTAATCCCCAATCTCCACCACCAACCTTCATCCACACTGCCAACCAAATCAACCACCAAGACGCTTAGCTATCTCCACAAAACTGACTATTACAGAGAGGCCAACACAGCACAAACCGTGTCTAGCCAATCCCCTAGAGCACACAGCAGTGGGAGGAAAAGGCCTCTAAACATTGAAAGGAGATCACTCCTTATAAGCACATCTCCATGTGCTTCCTCAGGCAATATGGGACTCCAAGATTGCTTCTCCCTTTGTGAACGATCTCTAGGTGGGAATGACCAGTGTAATATCCTTAACTTTATGTGTTTGTGAGTGATCAGTGTGGGAATTGGTGTGAGGGGTTCCAGATTTAGCCTTCTCAGGGTCAGCATCATATGATGAAAGTAGCCTTCTCTGTTTCAATTTCAAAAACAGTTCACAAATGAGTATATTGCCTGAAGTCATTAATAATTACAAAATGCAAATAGTTTGATGCTTCTTGTTGCAAGAGAATGGGAAACGCATACAGAGGTTGGCTTCGAGGTTTGACAAGATCAATAGTTTTGTCTAAATAATGACATCCAAATGTCAGATAAATATAGCATGCACAGACAGATTATTCCCCCAAAATGCAGCCTCAAACCCTCCCTCCAAATGAAATCCCAACCCAAAGCCAAATACCAGGAGATACAATTGAAGACATCATTTTAGAGGCGCTATCTTTCTTATGAAAAAGGAAAGTCTGATTTTATGAATAATTAATCTAGTATTAATCTTCAAGTACTACAAGGGTAGTAATTTCACAAGATCAATTACACTTCCAATCAATGCAATCTAAGTAAGAATGCCTTCTCGCAAAGCCAGATCTTAATAGTTGGTGCAAAAACAAAAAGTATAAACTTATTCTCAAAAAGCAAGGTGAAGAAATTGAGTGATGCCACATTATCATCTAATTGACACACTAATTATGCATTCTCTTCCAGCCACACCCCCCCCCCCCTCTCCTCTTATTTTTTCTCAATTGATGCAGTGGCCTTGTGGAATGGATTAAACTAATAATTCTTAGAAAAAGTGTTTTGAGGAAAAAAAAAGAATGAACAAAAATTGTGTGCAACCAGTGTATTAGATAGATGATGATGTTGCATCACTTGTTTGTTTGACCAAAATATATCGATTTAATCTAAAACATAAGGAACTTTCGTGTAATTTTTTATAAGTCGAGGAGGTAAAGTGTAACTAAGCCTAACAACTGAGAGGAAATTCTAATTTACCCAAAAAATGAAAAAAAAACACCTTAGATCTTTTAATCTAGAATTGTTCCACTGTTAATCTTAGCGTATATAGGTAGTAACGTTTCTTTTAGAAACATTCCATTGACTAACAAATACATTTCAGGTTTATGTAAAAGCACCATGTAGACCACATGAGATTAACTCATTGATCTGCAAACAAAGTCAAGAAAAAAAAAGGTGTTTGTATGGCAAGAAAAAAGTATCAGATTTCTTGATACCAAACTCGAAGTTTTTTTTTTTTGATAAGTAAATAGTTATGTAAAAAGAGAAGGGGATGCGGGGTATTGAACCCCAATACCAAACTCAGTTCAGTTTACCAGCTAGCCAGCACTACAAAAATCCGTAAGATTTGAAGTTGGAAGCCTTAAACTCAATAGCAGAACTTTCAAATTATAAAAGAAAAGGGTGATACAATTAATGGTGTCGATGATGATGCCACAAACAAGTAAAAAAGTTTGGGAACAAAAATCCTGTACTACTCATAATAATATATTTATGAGGTATGAAAATTTTAAATAGTTATGAAAGTTATAAACATTAAAAGCCTAGAAGCCAATATGACTTCACCTCCTTTGATTTCATGTTCCCTACAGACAAACCTTATGTATGTTATTCAATTGAAGATGTATTTAGAAGTTGAATTGTCTTATGTTCATTTGTTAATGAAATTGTATGTTCAACTGTTTTGATAGTGTAAACAAACATAGTTGTCAAAACGTGAATCGTATCGTGAATTGATTTTTAATTTTTTCGTATCGTGTATCGTATCGTATCGTGTATCGTAAGATACACAAACACTTACTAAAATTTATAAAAATTATAAATATACATATATAAAGGGTATATTCATTATAAATTTTAAATATATTCAACTAATGACTAATTTATTTATCACTTATGTAATAATATTTAACAAGCTAACTAAATAAATCAAACTAGCATGTGTTTATAACATGCACATTCACATTCAAAAGTGATAATATATTACAAATGACCCAAAAATAATAATTTATTTTCATTATATTCATCAAATTTCCTAATCAACCCCATCTAAGTCAACGCTATCATCATGTTTATAATTTTGCAAACTTATTTCTTTATTAAAATTTTCTTCATCGTCATTAACATTTACTATCTCTTCTTGTTCTTTTTATTTTAATAATTTTTTTATAATTTTTTTTTTTGGCATTCTAGATTCTTGGACTTATAACAATAATGACAAAAATAAAAAATGTATATTGTCAATTAATATTTTATTCATAGTATATAAAATAAATTTGTAAATATTAAAGTGAAGGGTAAGTATGTATTATGTAGTCCAATTATAGGAGAGAGGAAAAAAAAATTTATGAATATGTTATTTTAGTAGGCTAAATTAAGTAAACTAATAATTTTGTGTTAAAAACAAGTTTAACAACTTGTTAAACTCAAATAAAAATACAAATTTTAACAAAAAATCTTATTTTAATTATTTTAAAGCATTTGTCTATGTATCGTACGATACGTACAATTTTACGATACGATACGATTCATACGATACGCACACTGTATCGTACGATTCATGAACACTTACAATACGCCGATACGATACAGAACTTTTTACACACGATACGTATCGCGTATCGTACAATACTGACAACCATGTAAACAAATAAAAATCTGAAGGTTGAACCACTTTGGTAAACTTTGTTATTAGGGATTTTTTGCATATTCCAATTATGAAGATATTTTATTTATTTATTTATTTCACTAGATTCATAATATTTGTTCCTCCATTGTTAGTCACATTATTGCCTCCAATATTGAGTTTTGTTATTGTGTTTTACAGGGAATTGCCAAACTTTTGGAAGGTTTCTCCTTAAAACTCATCCTCAATCATAGGATTATCTGTAAATGTATTTTTGAAAAATATTTTGGGCCTTCTAGAATTTTGAACAAAAAATTTATCTTGTCTAAAAGAAATCTCAAATTTTCAAAATTACTATCTTGGTATATCATGGATTTTTTACAGGACATTCTTTATAAAGAGAAGGTGAACACCCTGTTGTCTAATTCCAGTATTCAAAGCTAAATCTTTATAGTTAACATAAGCAAAAATTGTTTAGGGTTGAGAGATGCGTCATGGAAAGACATGGTACAAATGATGAGAACACCACAAAAAGAGAGAAATTCTGGGCATAGAAGTGACAACTTACATGATCCTCAAACTCGGGACTAGTCAAATTGACGGAGAGATTTCTCATCAACAGCAATACCTGGGATAATGCCCATATATTCTTTAAGCAAATCAGTAGCTTCAACAGAGATTATAGCAAGATAGACAAATCTAAAGCATAAAATCTCTACAGAATGAGAGGGTGAACCATGATTCTTTTGCGGCTAAACATGATAACATGCCAAAATGGTTCTATAAAGGTATTAGACTTTTAAATAGGACATACAGTTTCCAAATTTATTCGGTCCATATGCTTCAGTCTTTGTAAGTGACCAGTGGAATTAGGATCGAAGACACTGCCAATGAAGCGGTAAACTTGAGCAAAATCTGGCATTACTGCAGCAAAAAACAGAGAAAATTTATCAGCAAAAGCAGGTCAAGAAAATAATGAACAGATGATAAACAAAGCTACTAGACCAAAGTATTGCATAGACGAAATTTTGGATGCATGAACACCAGAAAACAGAGGTATTTCTCGCATGCGCTCTAAAGTATCTTTTGGACCTGTGGTTGACCCAAGCTTTATGGTACAAAAGGATAGAAAGTTAAGAAATAACATGTTCTACGACTTGTGAAGCTAATATGCAATTTGGGAAGATTGACTAGACAAGAAAGGCTAAATTTTGTAGCCCATGCATTTATGAGTGCTAAATGGTAGAGGCACTTCTTGCATGTGTTCTAAAGTGGTCCAGTATGGTTCAAGGGGCAGTCAAGAAATGGCATGTGCTTCAAAGTGTGTAGCTAATATGGATTTTGGGAAGAGTGACCAGAAAATAATGTCTGAACTTCATAGCCCATGCATACATGAGTTAAGAAATGGTTACATGCAATGACATTTTAAGTAACAAACATTTAAGCCAAGTCAAAATGATATGGTCCATTCAACCCTATTAAAGCTGCTAAAACGATTTCTTCACACTTCTTCATTGAAAATCCTTAATGGGCTGACAGCCATGTGTGATGAAACAATGAGACGACATTGCTTCAAGAAGATTACAAGAAAATGATAAAAGCAGCGTACAACCTTGGATTGGGCAGTGAGAAAACACTACAACGCAAGGTAAGGCAATCTGGTGAAAAAAGATTATAATTGAGACAAGGTGATGTCATGTATCACTTAGAAATTTCTCAAGGAAAAGAAGTGCATTAACTAATCAAATTTACATCATCAATTTTTGTTTTGGGGATAATCTTGTTCCTATTCAACCGTGTTGCACTCATAGAGATGCCACTATAACAGTGCTATTGCACCATTAGCAATTTTCAAATGTTAAGTAAACTGAGAGAATGCCAATCAATATATTCTCATAGTAATGTAGTAGGAGACCTGGCACTCATTTTCTGATTATACCTGTGCAACAATTGTAAATTAGAATAAGGCACAGGAATACTAACCTCGCGCTGTGTTGCCATGATCCCCTCGATTGATCTTTTCCCCTGTTGGCCACGTCTTTGGCATGCTTTCATTACTACTGCTATAGCAACAATTCTGTGCAATGGTTGGTCCAGCCAATCCTGCATCATCTAAAAACCCAGGCATATATGAAGTTAGCAGAATGGAGCTAATAATTATTTTAGAAGAAAGAAAACAAATCCAAGTTTCAACTGGCAAGACAGAGTAGGAACAGCTCAAAACCTTTAGTTGCTTGTGAGACAGTAACCGGTGGCACTGAATTAAAACTCCAGGAAGACACAGCTGAACTGTTCATTGGATTCCCAAGAACTGATGATGAATCTGACCTATAAACATACGATGCAGGCTCAAGCATAACAGATGAAGATTGATATTTCCCAGTAGCTTGGGATACAACTGGAGCTGCAAGAATAAACAGATGAGCAAAGGAGTATTTCAAACTCTACTACGAGAAATTCCAACAAAAGGAAAAAAGGGTCTTGAGCATGCTAACCATTTTTAGGGGCTTTCTGAGGATACGGATGAGCTGCTTTTCTCTTTGGTCGAGGGGGTGGTACATGTTCACTCACTCCACTTTTCTGAACCTTCAGAAAGTACTTCTGTGCATGGCTACGTATCTGACAAAAGAATACATGCAACCCTCAGATTTTGCACTCAAATATCTTCAGAAATGTGTAGTTCACAAGCTGTTAGAATGAGTATATATAGGCATATAGCACATGACAACATATGCAAGACTGACCATGCCATGCCAACAATTACTAGGAGGACAAAACTTAGATATAATTTCTTAGATACAGAACCTTAGATTCCCCAATTGAATTCAACCACGTGGTTACATTAACCACAACCACATAGTTGAATTTATTGTCCTAATATTGTTTGCATTATAAGTCAATACTGAATTTAATTAGAGAATGTATAAAAGAGCAACTAAAGAACTGTACCTAACTTTACCATTACTTCGTAATTCATTTAACGACAAATGGAGAAGAAATTACAAGTATCTCATAAATGCGGATAATCATAACTATTTCTCCAACAAATTGGCTTATTTAAAGACTTTCATCCTCATATTATTCCAGATGTATTAACTTCATTGATGATAATAATAATAATAATAATAATAATAAAGAAAGGTAACTACACACACTGACACTGACACTGACACGGTCTATCACTCCATAAAAAGGAATAAAAGCAAAATCAGATTAAAATGCAAATGGGCTAAAATTGAAGCAGTGAAATTACCTGGATAACAGTTTTAGAGCCAACAAAAGCTTCAATTTTCTTCCAGTCACGATCAAATCTGAAATGAGTCAACGACCAATAAGAACCACAAAAATGGTAAGGAAACGACTCGAATTGTAAAACTATAATAATTAATTAAATATAAATAATAGTTTTCAATTCTGAATTTATGTTTTCAATTAATTATGATCTTAATCTCAAAAAAAAATTAATTATGATCTAGAATCTTCCATTAAAGACCCAAAAAAACAAAAACAAAAACAAAAACTTATTTTATTAATTAAGGGGCATAGCTAATTGAATAAAAATTGAAGTAAAAAGAGAAAAGAAGAAGTAGTAACACTGACACACACACACTTACAATTGGAGAGCTTCGAGAAACTTATCGTGCTCTTGCTCCGTCCAGCTTTCTCTAGACTTGGTAATCGTATACGGTTTTCGGATCTTCTTACTCGGATCATCCAACAACGACGCCGTATTATTATTATTATTAGTAGTAGTAGTACTAGTTGTAGTTGTAGTTGTAGTAGTTGGCGGTGGCAGAGAATTAAAACCCATATTCATTGGATCGAAGAAGTGAAATCCCTGAGCTGCTGGGTTTGGGTTTACTGACAACATATAAGCTCTTTTTTTTCTTATTTCTTTTTTGTAAAACAAAATGATGTGTGTTTTTGCTGTGTGTTTCTGTTTTTTCTGGTTTACAAATGATGAAATTGAAAACAAACCGACCTGATAGTGGTGCATTTTATATAGAAAGAAAAGAGGAGAGAGAATGGGTGGCATGGTTTTGGACGGAACTGTCCCTAGCAGCTTCGTAATGGCCGTACACGTGGCTGATTTAGGTTGACGATTAAGATATATGGTAACTGTGAGCAAGGCAAGTGGCATCCTTGTATACCTATGGGTTCATTTTTAAATTTTGAAAAATAAATATTGGATTCTCTTTTTCAAATTTTAACTAGACTATATGACACTTCCTAGGCCTAGATACGGTTTAATACATCAAGTATAAGAGTATTCGCATCCGAATTCTAAATCCTATCTTATTTTACCACCTCAAAAAATCATTTTATCAATTATACAATACAATTTTACAATTTTTCAACATCCCAACTTTTATATCTCAATCCTACTTATTAAAATAATATTTTTACATAATAAAATAATATATCTCACCATTACCATTATCCAATACAACACATTATTTATACATTATTTATTCTTTCTCTCTCTTTCCTTCTGGTCAGAACCACAATCACCACCACCGCTGCACACCACCACCGCCGGCAACCCAGAAACTACCGTCAACACCAAAAAAAAAAAAAAAAAAAAAAAAAAAAAAAAAAAAAAAAACCAGAGAAAATCACAACCACCGGACCCAGCAAACACACAAACCCAGCAAACACCGAAACCAGTTACACACAAACCCAGCAAACACACAAATCACAACCAGCAAACCCAGCAAACACACAAACCCAGCAACCACCGGACCTAAATCCAACCACCCAACGCCACCCAAATCCAACCCAAACGCCGGAAACCGGAACCAAAAACCCAAAATAAAACCCAGCCACCGCGTTGACACCGGTCTCTATGCCACCACCACCACCACCACAAAATAAAACCCAGCCACCACCAAAAACCCAAAATAACACCGGTCTCTATGCCGATCTACACATCGGTCTCCAAGCCGATCTCCACCGCGTTGACGTCCAGCCACCGCGCCCATCGCAGCCACGCCACCAGCCTCGCCACCACGCCGATCTAGAAATCCGATCCGGCGTGAGCTCCGAGCTGGCTTGGTGATTCGGCATGAGCTCTGAGAGAGAAGCTTGAGAGCTGAGAGAGAAAAGAAAGAGAGAGACGATGAGAAACAGAGAGAGGCAGAGAGAGAAAAGAAAGAGGAAAAATGGGAGGTGAGAGAAAATTGCCGGTATAAAAAAGTATTAAATTTTTTTTTTTTTTTTTACAACCCAGCTACAGTACCATCTTACATTTAAGATGGTACTGTAGCTAAATCTCAAATTTTTTTTTGCATATGAGATATGGACTCCCGGTTGCTGATGGGTTTTGGGGCTCAAATGCTAAATGCTCCTAACATTTGGCATATAGAACCCCAAATGTGGATGCTCTAAGGACGGTATAATTTGGCATCTCTCAAAAAGTAGGTTTCAAGAATTAAGCATAAAAATTAAATGTGGCAAAACGGGAAGGTCGGGTCGGGTCAAGTTAAACAGGTCACAGGTCCAAATGGATCATTTTTTAACGGGTCAGGTCGGGTTGCGGGTCGGGTTAGGTCCCGTTGGGTTGACCCGTATTTTTCAAAAAAGTATTTTTTTTTCAATTACAAAAACAAATTAATGATAACCTGTTTAGAGAGAATGAATAAAATCAATTAAGTAAATGAATCGTACTTAATGCTACTTGTTAATATCCTTCCAATTCTGACAGTTTTGAGCATGACAAAAATTATTTATAGTCATAAATTCATGATGGAAAAAGTCTTTAATGGTTGTCTTGACAGCCTTGTGTTGTCTTGTCTCATTCTCTCATGTCATGTCTGTGATTTGTGAAGCTTTGCTCTTATTGGTTGTTGTAAGGACCAGATTTGAGTCCCTAGCCCAAAATGTGGATGGACTTAGGCCCAAAAAGCCCGAAACAATGAATTTGTAGAAAGTGGGTTGGAAAAACTGGGCTAGAATGAGTTGGACAACAAATAAGGTGGATTCGAATGACAAGAAAAAGAAGATGGACGCATCGCAGGAACAAAGCGCCGCCTGGAGTAATTAATGATGCATCGCGGGCTCCGAAGCATCAAAAATAGTTATGGGGCACGCAAAACGGTACTCTCACGTGTGTAAACCAAAGAAATGAATGGTCTTAACTCCTGAAAATTCAAAACCCCACTTTTTCTCCTCGAATAGAAGGGAAAAACCAAAGTTTTGAGGGGCTATTGTAGGGATAAGGGCCCAAAATTATATATTGGGCCTTGAGCCTTGGCCGAGGACGTTGGTTGGTCCGAGAACGAGTAAACAGTAGTGAGGGTGTTAAGCTTAGAGTCCCATGAGTATGTTGCGAATGGAGAGGTTGTGGAAATTGGTCCGAGGAGGAGTTCCTCCTCGGATAAACTAGGCACAGATCAAATGTATATCCTGTCATTCAAAGGGACCTTACAAGAATCTCCACTGATAGGGACGTGCATTATGAATGTACTGGAAGAATGAGAGCTAGGAAATATCTAAGGAAAAGTTGTTGCCACCATATTGAATGCTCTGCAGCTAACTTTCTGGTCGCATTTATGTGGAGAAGATCCCTGAATAGTGCTGCATTGGCTAACCCAACTCACAAAGGGCCAGAGGGGGTGTCTGATGGGACAAACACTCAAGAAGTGACTTGAATGGTCAACAAATGGGAGCGCCACGATCATTGAAAGGGAGGTATATAATGTAAGGAACCCCTAAGGAAATGGAGATCGAGAAATTAAGAAAGAAACACTATAGCAATCAAGAACCAAACTTGTAATCAAATTTAAGAAAGATATATAAGAACAGATCTCCTCGAACCTTGTTGAGGATGATTTTTTGTAGTTAAAACTTGTTTGTTCATCTTCTTTTTCTTGTCATTCGAATCCATCTTATTTGTTGTCCAACTCATTCTAGCCTAGTTTTTCCAACCCACTCTTTATAAATTTATTGTTTGGGGCTTTTTGGGCCTAAGTCCATCCACCTTTTGGGCTAGAGACTCAAATCTAATCCTTACAGTTGTGATGAAGCTCAAATAGTCTTCAGCCAAAAAAAAAAAAAGTTCAAATAGTCATTCTCTCATGTCATGTCTTGACAACAGTTTTACTTGTTTATAACTTTATATCTATAATATATTGACTATTAGTTTTGATTCTTTGTGCTTTATGCACCTAGTATCATGACGTAGATTAAATATTTTTTTAGCAAATTTTTTTTAACGGGTCAGGTCACGGGTTATCTACGTCGGGTCAGGTTAACCCGCAAAAAAATCAAATCGGGTTCAGGTCAGGTATTTTTCAGGTCGGGTCAGATCAAAAAATTCTGACCCGTATTGCCATGTCTAATAAAAAAGTAGGAACAGAGAAAAAACAGTATGTGTATGTTACGAGTATGTTATATTTGTTTTTTAAAAAATTGTAACAAAAATACGTAAACATTTACCATATAATTTTTTTAGATAAATACAATCATCTTTGTATCATAACTTTTTAACTCCTATCAAGTATGATTTAATCTTTAGAACATACAAATAAAATTTAAATTTTTTGAGAACAATGCTGTAGAAATTACAAATTTTATTATATAGGTCATATAAATTGATGTCATGATGTGTCACTAATTATAAAAAATAACTCAAACACTCATTATTATTTTGATAAAACGACACCAACCATATTTATTATCTCATCAATTATTAAGTTTTTGAAGTAGGAGTAATGCTATGTCCACAACAGACTTAGCACAAGAAACAATGACACTGACTTGGGATATGTGTTTTGTCATGTTTATATTTTAAATATATTAAACATGACCCTTAGACTCATTTAGTGTTTGACATGTATTTGTTTTATTGAGATTTTTTAACATTTTATATTCCTAATCTGACGCAACAACCAACAAGTTTCAATAAAAAGTTTTTTTTTTAACAATCCGAATGTAACGAGACAATTTTTACATTGTTCGTATTTAACGCTTGTTATACGTTTAAACTTAAAGTAATGTGTTTAGTTACGTAACTATCAATGGCATGGATGATGTAAATATCAAGCGCATTTTTCTCAACTCCCCTTCCAAAACCATTGGGAGACGAAACCCTCAGAATGATGAAAATCCAAAGAATAACTTTGCAACAAGCCTTTTTAGGAGAGATCTATCAACATATGCTCATTGCCCTTGAGAAGCTCTGCAATCAAAGAAAATTTTTTTCAGAAATGGAAAAGGTCCATAACAAACTCAAGGATAGTTGCCAAAGAAAAGATTTACAGATAAAATGCAGTGAGAAAGGCTGTGATTGTTCGGTGAAAAAAAGAAGTCACTTCAAGAAGTATCATTTGAGAAAGAAATACCATGCAGAACCAAAAAAGAGAATTTTCAAGAAAATAAAATGGAAATTCCTCAGAAGAAAGCAATTCAAAGGACAAACTTCAAAAGTCTGTTTCATGTGCAGAAAGCCAGACCACTTTGCCAAAAACTGCCTAAAAAAAGAAAAGGCAGCAAAGCTTCTTGAACAAGCCCAGATTCCTGCAGAAGACACTCCCTTCTCTAATGTAGAATCACTCTTTTCACTTGATGATGAATACTCTCTCCAAGCTCTAGTAGTTATGGGATATTCTACAACAGAAGAAGACTCAGATTCACTTTGTTCAGACATCTCAGACCCAGAAATTCAAACCATCTATACTTCCCAGCCTATTGTAACCCCCTTAACCAATCCTACTTCCATAGCCCAAGTACATGTCCTTCTTGACACTTATTCTAGACTCATTCCAATTATAGCCCTTTTTGACACTGGAGCTGTAGCAACAATTCTCCATCCCAAAATCTTAAGCAAGTGATCCAGAAGTAGATCTCCTTGGAGAATCCTCTGGAAAATTTTTGGGCAATTCCCAAGGGTTTTCATGTGGTCATTGTTGCCTATAGGCTTCTGCAGTACTTGGGCCTGTTTCACATAAAGTTCCTGTATTAAGAGCTTCTGTCCTTTTGAGAGCTTTCTGACAACATAACTAGGAGGGATCCATATTTACATGGAGGGAGTCATCTAGGTTAGTGAGCCAATGAACTTCTGGCAGGTGAAAGATTCCTTCTGCCTGGATGTCATTTTTCTAGTTGAGCTTGACAATCATTGATCTTGCAATGATTTTGTGTCCAAATCTTGGATTATCTGTAGTAGGATATTGCTTCCAATTTCCATTATGGGCATCATTTTTCAAAAATTCTGGTTCAAAATTTCAAACCAGAATTTTTGAAAATATTTGTTTTCATTGGGGAAGAGAAGCCTGTAAAATCCTGGTTCAAAATGAACACATAAGTAATACTCATTAAGTATCACATGTAAAGATAATGTAATACTGTCCAGTTGGCTATCCAAAAAGCAAAAGGAGTTTTCCATGGCTGATCTAGGTTAGGATAAAGGGCAAGAAAATGGTTGTGGTGTTGTTTAAGGTACTCATGGAGAACTTTGATGATTTTTTTGGATCTAGCTTTATGGGTAGGGTTTTTATCTGGTCTTTCGTTTCGGGGGGAAGGCTTTCTATCATATTGAACAAAATGGAGAATTAAATATAACAAACTGACTGATATTATTAAATTGAACAATGTTTTTACATATTACATAAGGATTTTACATATCATAGGGGAAATGTTTCGAAGGCTGATTTATGCCTCTTCTTAACAATGCATGCTCCTTTTATAGCCTACGGAATTCAAACAAGATTCAAATATAGTTTTGGCCATCTACACAGTGGGTGGTAGGGGCCTGGTTGCTAGTAGGAAAATGTCTACGAAGTACAGCATGGCCTTCTGAGCAAGATAAAATCTTCTGACGGTTGTGGATAAGGCTGATAGGTAGGGGTTGCTTCAAGACGTTTTTGGGACCTTTTTTTTTTTAAAACTCTTAGTTCCACCCGTCTCTTCCTTGGAACCATTCATCGTCGACGTTAGCATTTGGGTCATGGTTATCATATTAGGAGTCATGGTGGTCAACTAGAGCATTGGGCAGTTCCCAAGGGTCTTCAAGTGGCCATTGTTGCCTATAGGCTTCTAGAGTACTTGGGCCTGTTTCACGTAGAGTTCATGTGTGTGTGTGTCTATATATATATATATATATATATATATATAAGATTATGGATAAAATCAATTTCACATCTAAGAGTAATTATCAGGTACTTATGGATAAGGGTGAAGTGAAATTAGGTGTATATGTTGGATTATTAAAATACTGCAAGTGGAACTCTTAGTTAAACTGAGGTCATATAGAGGCACTTCTTAGTTAAACTGATAAGAATGTATTTAAAAATTTAAACGAAATTCTTATAAAAAAATAAATTTATAAAAATTATACAAAAATGAGTAACAAATCTACTCATATGCAAAATACTCACGCATTATCGAAAATTTAATCAATTATATAAATATTTAGTAAAATCTATAGAGCTAGCTGTTGATGGATTTGATTTGGGAAAAAAAAAAATATATATATATATATATATATGGATTTTTAGAAAATAAGTCAATTCAAGCTCATGCTTAGACTCGATTTTTAAATAAGTCAAACTTAAATATGATAATGTGTTTCTAAACAAAGTCAAAAGAATGGGTAGAATTTAAGTACAATACTTAGGTGTTGTTTCTTAGGTTTTTCTCTTAAAATTCAGCCATGTGGTTACTTAACTAAAAATACACTTCCATCTCATAAGAAAAAAGCCACATGGCTAAATTTTAAGATAGAACCTAAAGAACAATACTTAAGATATTGTACTTAAGTTTTGTCCTAAAAAAATAAGCTTCAATTTTAGTATATATAATATTATATGTTGATATATAAACATGTGTAAAAATATAGTTATATAGTTTGTGTCTTGTAATTGGATTGTGTAAGTTTGTAAATAAGTTCATAAAATTTTAAATTATTTTTTGTAATCAATTGATGATAGAAATAGTTCATTTTGTAATAAAAGTTATATATAATTTTTAATAATTAAAGGTTTGTGAATATAATTGTGGGGCCAGAGAGTCAGGCAGCCCCGGCCCATTTCGAACTAGGCCCGAAGGCCCACGCCGAGGAGATATCTAGGGTCCGAGGATGAAAGTAAGAAGCCCAGGTGCCCAATAAACAACGCCGAGGACGATTCTGTCCTCGGACATCCGAGACCATAAAGTGAACAGGTAACACACCATCAAGGGGAGTCTTCCTCAATATCCAAAGAGAAAATAGCAAGTACCACGCGTCAGCAATGGAAGCATGGTGGAGGAGAAAGTCCAGGATGAACTGTAACCTCCACATTAAATGCCCACAACTAACGTCCTGGCCGCATTAATGAGGAGAGGACTCCAGAACAGTGCTGTCTTGGTTGCTGCAACCCACAGGAAGAATGGGAAGGCGACTGATGGGACAGACACTCAAGTAGTGGCCTGGTTGCTCAACAAATGTAGGGCTAGGATCGATTGAGAGAGGGGTATATAATGTAAGGAATCCCTCTTGAAAGGGGGACAGGAGATCTTGAAAAGAGAACACTGTAGCAACCTGTATTCACCCAGAAACCCATGTAACCAGTCACAAAAGAAGTAATAGAAACTGCAAACTCCCAATAGAAGGGCCGAGGAGCATCATTGTTCGTTCTAATGCACGTTCATACAATTTAAATCCACGAGCAACCATGCATGGCCGTTGCATCCCTCACTAGGGTCTAGTTCTTGAACCCGCTTTCTATAAATTCATTGCAGGGCAAGCTGGGCTTGGGTCCACTCTCTCAACACGTAGAAGTGTTCAAACCCGGTCCCTATAATTGGCGTCGTCTGTGGGGAGTACTCGTGCGTTAGTGAGAACAACAACCAAGCATGGTAGGATCAGGCCCTCACCAAGGGAGCTCCCACCGGCATGAGCCGGCTAAATCCCAGCATCAGAATAACTATGGTGACCCCGAACACGGCCAAAACGAGGAGAACGGACGATTCCGAGAGGGAAGCGTGCATACCTCTCAAACTAGCGGAAGCCACACCCGTAGGGGGCGGCCACGTGCCCCAGAGACTCGATAAGGGCCAGGCCACGCGATCAGAAGAGGTTAAGAGTCACGCATCCCAGAGACAGGACGATAAGGTGGCCATGCAGCAAGAGATAGATGATTTGAAGAGAAAGCTGCGCCATGCACGGCGAAGGCGATCCGAACCTAGCCCCGACTTACCCTCTGACGACGAAAGTGACAACGACTACAGGCGAAGGTCGAGAACACCCCCGAGCTAAACTTTCTCCCATGAGGAAGAGCGCTACTAGAGGCGTAAACGTGACAGCCCCATCCCTAGGGGCTTAGGGAGTGACGCCATGAGCAGGGCGCTGGACCGGCTCTTAAAGTCACCCTTTACACGTCGTATAGAAGAGGCGATGCTCCCTCGGCGGTTCCAGCAACCAACCTTCACCGTTTACAACGGTAAAACGGACCCCGTGGAGCATGTGAGCCAGTTCAACCAGAGGATGGCTGTTCACTCTAAGAACGAGGCGCTGATGTGCAAAGTCTTCCCATCCAGCTTGGGACCTGTGGCAATGAGGTGGTTCAACGGCTTGAGGACGAATTCCATAGACTCGTACAGACAGCTGACCCAGGCCTTTAGTTCCCGTTTTGTTACAAATAGCAGACCTCCTCGGCCCATGAGCGCGTTACTGTCCCTGTCTATGCGCGACGGGGAGACTCTCAAGGCTTACTCGAACAAGTATTGGGAGATTTACAATGAGCTGAACGGCAACCGGTAAACCCGCCACCAGCGTGCGGCAGTTGATGGATCGGATCGACAAATACAAGCGGATAGAGGAAGATCTACTGCAGGACAAGGGGAAGGAGAAGGTAATCCCTTAGGAGAGGAGGGATTTCAGGTCGGACCGATATAACAACGTCCATCCGAGGAGGGATTTCGTGGGACAATCTGGAGCGATCAATGCCCAGACTGTCAGCGCTGTGTTCCGAGAACCAGTACATAAGGTGTTGGAAAAGATCAGGAACGAGCCATACTTCAGGTGGCCTAATAAGATGGCTGGGGACCCTGAGAAGCGCAATCAGAACCGTTACTGCCAATACCACCAGGACCACGGACATGCCACAGAGGACTGCAGGAACCTCTGGGACTACCTGGACTAGCTAGTCTGGGAGGGAAAACTGAAACACCTCCTGCACCATTCCAGTAGTCATCAGGGCTAGACCTACCAGGAGCCACGAAGGGACGCCGCCATGGGGCAGCCCACTGGCACGATTAATGTAATCCTGGTTGCATCGGGAAGAACAGGCACGTGCCCCTCGTGAGTGCTGTCTGTGACCCAGGTGCCTGCTGAAGAGTCCCAGTCAGAACCGAAGAGGGCCAGGAGAGGATTTCACCCGACCCTAAGCTTTTCCGAAGAGGACAAGGACCGGACCACCTAGCCCCACGACGATGCTTTGGTGATCACCCTCAGAATCGGCGAGTACGATGTGAAAAGAGTGATGGTGGACGATGGCAGTGGTGTTGAGATTATGTACTCCGACCTATATAAGGGGCTGGGATTGAAGCCCAAAGATTTGACACTTTATAACTCTCCTTTAATGAGCTTCGATGGGAAGCTCTTCACTCCAAGGGGCATGATTAGGCTGCCCATCCAAACTGGCCCAGAGGTAGTGGAAGTGAACTTTATTGTGGTGGACACCTACTCCCCGTACACGGCCATCGTAGGCAGACCCTGGCTCCACACCCTGGGGGCTGTTGCCTCCTCGCTGCATCAGAAGATGAAATTCCCATCAGGGGACCGAGTCCTCGAGATCAGGGGTTGCCAGTCCACAGCAAGGCGGTGTATGGTGGCAGCCATCTCGCATCAGCACGATGCAGAGTCCTCGACCGCTACGACCGAAAGCTTATAGCAATCAAGAACCTCGGTGGCGCCAGCTGATACGGCCGCAGAGGAAGTAAAATGTGAAGACCTAGAAAAAGTAGTCGTCGACGATGACCCGAAAAAGTTCTTTCAGGTCGGAGCCCAACTGCCTCCCCGAGAGAAAGAGGAGTTGCTTGAGTTCTTCAAGAGGAACATTGACGTGTTTGCATAGGACCCCTGCGATGCCCCGGGGATTGATCCATCCTTCATTTGTCACCACCTTAACGTCAACCCGTCTGTGATCCCCAAGAAGTAGCCACCCCGGCGCCTGTTAAAAGAGCATGCTGATGCAATTAGGGAAGAGGTCAATAAGCTTAAGCGCGCAGGGGCTATCAAAGAAGTTTTTTACCCCGAATGGTTGGCTAACACTGTGGTGATCAAGAAGAAAAGTGGGAAATTAAGGGTTTGTGTAGACTTCACGGACCTGAATAAAGCATGCCCGAAGGACCCCTTCCCAATGCCACGGATAGACCAGCTGATAGATGCGACCGCAGGCCATCCTCGGATGAGCTTCTTAGATGCCTTTCAGGGCTATCATCAGATCCCACTAGCCTTGGAGGATCAAGAGAAGACAGCCTTCGTGACACCCATCGGAAACTACCACTACAAGGTAATGCCATTTGGCCTGAAAAACGCTGGATCTACTTATCAGAGGATGATGACGAGAATGTTCGAGCCGTTGTTGGGCAAAAACATCGAGATCTATGTTGACGATATGATGGTGAAGAGCAAACTGGTGTCCGAGCATCTGGGGGACCTCGGCTGTATATTCGACGTCCTGAGAAGGCACAGGCTACGCCTAAACGCTTCCAAGTGCTCGTTCAGTGTGGGATCTGGCAAGTTCTTAGGTTACATCATTACCCACCGGGGGATCGAGGTTGATCCCGACCAAATCAGGGCTATCCATAACCTAAAGCCTCCGCAAAACCCCAAGGGGATCCAGAAGCTCACTAGAATGATTGCGGCTCTGAATCGATTCATTTCCAGGTCGGCTGACAGGTGTGGACCCTTCTATCTCTTGATCAACAAGTGGAAAGGATTCGAGTGGTCCGAAGAGTGTGTCATGGCCTTCCAGCAACTCAAAGAGTACCTAGCCCGGCCACCTATCATGTCTAATCCGGAGGCCGACGAGGTCCTACACGCATACATTGCCGTGGCGCTCCACGCTGTGAGCTTGGTGTTGATACGAGATGAAAGTGGCGTTCAAAAACCAATCTATTACGTTAGCAAGTCACTGCACGAAGCCGAGGTCAAGTACTTACCCTTGGAGAAAGCCATACTTGCCGTTGTCCACGCTACGCGAAAGTTGCCCCATGATTTTCAGGCTCACACAGTGGTCATTTTAACCCAATTACCCTTGAAGTCAGTACTTCGAGTTGCCGATTATACGGGAAGGATCGCCAAATGGAATACAATTCTGGGGGCTTTTGACATTAAGTACATGCCTCGGACCTCCGTCAAGGGGCAGGTCCTGGCTGATTTGGTGGCTGAATTTACCGAACCGATCATGGAAGAGGTAGCCGAGAGGAGGGACATGGATGGAAAATCGGTTGGAGCAATCTCTGCCCCAGGGCCCCTATGCTGGAGGGTGTACGTTGATGGCGCTGCAAACCAAAGAGGGTCCGGAGTGGGGCTAGTCCTATTGTCCCCCGAAAGGTCCGTCATAGAGAAATCCCTGAGGCTCGGATTCTCGGCTACGAACAATGAAGCTGAATATGAAGCGTTGCTTCAAGGGATGATCATGGTGCAGAAGTTGGGAGGGAAAGAGATAGAAGCGTTTTCGGACTCTCGGCTAGTAGTGGGCCAGGTAAATGGAGAACTGGAGGCTAGAGACGCGAGAATGCAAGACTACTTGAGCCAGGTCAAACGCTTGCAGTCAGCCTTCACCCTCTTTAGCTTATCACATGTCCCCAGGAGCGGGAACACCCATGTAGACTCCTTGGCCACGCTCGCCACGTCTTCGGCTGGAGATCTGCCACGGACCATACTTGTTGAGCATCTGGAGAGAGCAAGCGGGGTGGCAAGGGGCGCGATCCCTATCCATCAAGTCAGTATGGGACCCAGCTGGATGGACCCCATAGTGAGATTCCTCAAAGATGATGTTCTACCCGAGGAGAGGTTAGAGGCAGAAAAGATATGAAGGAATGCTCCTCGGTTCTGGTTGTCCGAGGACCACAAGTTGTATAGGCGCTCCTACTCTGGACCATACCTACTGTGCGTCCACCCCGAAGCAGCAAAATTACTGCTCGAAGAGCTGCACGAGGGGATTTGCGGGAGCCACACAGGGGGAAGATCCCTGTCACACCGAGCCGTTATACAAGGATACTGGTGGCCGAGAATGCAGAAAGAGGCCCTGGAGTATGTCAAGAAGTGTGACCAATGCCAAAGGTTCGCCCCGAATATTCATCAGCCCGAAGGGGTCCTCAATCCTTTGTCCAGTCCATGGCCATTTGTCCAGTGGGGCTTGGACATTGTAGGACCTTTCCCCAAAGCGCCAAGGAATAAGAGGTATCTCTTGGTGGCCACGGACTACTTCACCAAGTGGGTCGAGGCTGAGCCACTGGCCAACATCAGGGATGCAGATATAAAGAAATTCCTTTGGAGAAACATCATCACACGATTTGGGGTCCCTCATACCCTCATTTCAGATAATGGACTCCAGTTTGACAACAAGGCCTTTAGAAGATACTGTTGTGAACTTGGAATCACAAATAGGTACTCAACCCCAGCCTACCCCCAAGGAAACGAACAGGTCGAGGCTGTCAACAAGGTCATCGTCAATGGGCTTAAGAAGAGACTGGATGACGCCAAGGGGAGATGGGTAGAGGAGTTGCCCCACGTTCTCTGGACATACCGGACTACGCTACGGCGGTCAACAGGGGAAACACCTTTCGCCATGACTTATGGCGCCGAGGCTGTGATCCCACTAGAGACGAACTTCCCAATGCTAAGGACTAGCTCTTTCACTCCAGGCGGCAACGATGAGCTGCTGGGAAGGAGCCTAGACCTGGTTGATGAACGAAGGGAATGAGCGATGATCCAACTGGCCTATTACCAACAAAAGCTCAAGCAGGGATATGACGTCAATGTAAAGCTCAGACCACTAGCACCGAGGGACCTGGTGCTGAGGAAAGTTGTAGGGGCTGCCAAGAACCCTTCTTGGGGAAAGCTGGGACCCAACTGGGAGGGGCCTTACCGAATTACCTCAGTGGCGGGGATAGGTGCTTACTACCTAGAAGACCTAGATGAAAAACCTGTACCTCATCCATGGAATGTAAATAACCTGAAAAGGTATTATTATTAATGAAGAAGTCTCTTTTGATTCAGATTTTAAGCCTATCATGGTTATGTGTCTCGCGTTTTGACGGCCATTCTAAGTGTTAGACAGAACCAAGGCCTTGCATGGTCCTCGGACTCAAGCCTATGGGGAAACTAACTACTTCAAAAAGATTCTAAGTGTTAGACAGAACCAAGGCCTTGCATGGTCCTCGGACTCAAGCCTATGGGGAAACTAATTACTTCAAAAAAGATTCTAAGTGTTAGACAGAACCAAGGCCTTGCATGGTCCTCGGACTCAAGCCTATGGGGAAACTAATTACTTCAAAAAGATTCTAAGTGTTAGACAGAACCAAGGCCTTGCATGGTCCTCGGACTCAAGCCTATGGGGAGACTAACTACTTAAAAAAAAAGATCCTAAGGGTTGGATAGAACCAAGGCCTTGCATGGTCCTCGGACTCAAGCCTATAGGAAAACTAACTACTTCAAAAAAAGATCCTAAGTGTTAGACAGAACCAAGGCCTTGCATGGTCCTCGAACTCAAGCCTATGGGGAAACTAACTACTTCAAAAAGATCCTAAGTGTTAGACAGAACCAAGGCCTTGCATGGTCCTCGGACTCAAGCCTATGGGGAAACTAACTACTTCAAAAAGGTCCTAAGTGTTAGACAGAACCAAGGCCTTGCATGGTCCTCGGACTCAAGCCTATGGAGAAACTAACTACTTCAGAAAAAAGATCCTAAGTGTTGGACAGAATCAAGGCCTTGCATGGTCCTCGGACTCAAGCTTATGGGGAAACTAACTACTTCAAAAAAAAAGATCCTAAGTGTTAGACAGAACCAAGGCCTTGCATGGTCCTCGGACTCAAGCCTACGGGGAAACTAACTGCTTCAAAAAAAAAGATCCTAAGTGTTAGACAGAACCAAGGCCTTGCATGGTCCTCGGACTCAAGCCTATGGAGAAACTAACCACTTCAGATCCTAAGGGTTAGACAGAACCAAGGCCTTGCATGGTCCTCGGACTCAAGCCTATGGGGAAACTAACCACTTCAAAAAGGTTCTAAGTGTCAGACATAACTAAAGCCTTGCATGGGTCTCGGACTCAAGCCTACGGAAAAATAACTACCCCAAAGGGGACCTATGTTAGGAAGGACCAGAAGCCTACCTAGTCCTTGGGACATAAAGGGTCTGCCCAAGCATACACGCCCTCCGGTTATTATAATTATTGCCGTGATTGACCGAGATACAATTGAAGTTAAAATTATACAAGTAAAAAAAAAAAAAAAAAAAAAAAAAAAAAAAAAAAAAAGCGAATAATGCGCAAATGAATAAATAGCCAGAATAAATTAGAAGAGAAATAAGACTCGCGTTACATTAAGTCCATAAAAGTTACATGGCAGGAGTCACAGTACATTGTTAAAAAAAAAAAAGAGGAGAAGAAGAAGAAGAAAGATACAAAAACAAAACAAACGGCCAAAAACAAGGCAGGCAGAGGCGCCAAGGAGCCTACTCCTTCCACTTAATTGCCCGCCCCAGTGGGTGGCTGGTCCATGGCAGCCTCAGGATCCTTTGAGCTCTGACTGAGCGGAATAGCCTGCAGAGGCACGGCAGGAATAGCTGCCTCCTCAGCGGAAGAAACCTGGGCATCGGAGGAGGGCTTTGAAACCTCCTGGGGCGCTTCCTCATTGGGGCCTTCACTCGATTCAACCACCCCGGGAGGATCACCCCCTCGAACAGGCTCACCAGCCAGCCCAGCCACTGAGGCTCCCTCACCCAGAGTGGCGCCATCTCCCTCAGCAGCCACCTCAGCCTCAGAGCTATCTGGAGCAGCCTCGCGGATGGCAGGGGGGTAGTACACACTCTCCGCCTTCCACAGGTCAGACGAGGCCTCCACCCCAAACCTGGGAATAGTAGCGCCTACATACCTCGGGGACTTGGGCTTTGTAGGTAGCTTCCGTCTCGGCTACCCCCGCGGCGTAAGCAGCCTCCTCGGCTTCCTCCTTAGAAGCCAGGGCCTCCTCCCTACCGAAGTCCGCCTCAGCCTTAGCCCTTACAGCTTCACCCTTGGCCCATTCAGCCGCATTTTTGGCCCCCTCAGCAGCAGCCAACTTACTTGTCAGGTCAGTGACCAGCTCCTTTGCGATCTTCAGCTGCTCTTCTGCCTCCTCCAGACGCCTCGTCTTATCTTCGGCCTGCTTTTGGACACCAGCGAGGCCTGACACTGCGCTGTCCCGAGCCCTGGTCATTGCCTTTAGCTCCTCTCGGGCCGCGGCGAGGTCATCCTCGGAGGTCTTGAGGGTCCGAGTGGCCTCCAAGCGCTTCTCACGCTCTGCATCCATGGCCTTTCCTTGGTCGTAGGCCGCCACCTCCAGCCTATAGGTGGCCTGAACGGCCTGCCAAACAAAACGAATGCATAATAAGTAAAGCTCAGAAAAAGGAAGAAAAACTGAAGTCAGAGAATCACTGGGGCTGGGGGTCTTACCATTCCCAAGTATCGCTTAAGGCTGAGGAAGACCTGCTTGCTCCTTAAAGTCTCCAGCTCAGCCATGTCCGCGGGGAGTAGCAAGCACCTCTCCAGTGCATCGGCAACATGCGCACCTTCGCCCTCTCTAAAATCTCTAAGGGAGGAGTCATCCCTCAAAGGCTCCTAACGGAGCATCGGGACGAGAAGCCAGGCCTGAGCCTCGGGCTGGGTAGTGACTTGCCTTTCCTGGCCTTGGAAGCCTATCTTCAGCTGTTTTGAAGGCCGCCGAGTGTCATCCCCCTCCTGCGAGGACACAGACTTGTCCCCAATAGGCATTTTGCCCTTGTCCTTCTTCTGCTTGGGATTAGTGGGCTCAGGCCTAGACGGCAGACTCACCTGAGGGGGAGGAGGTGGAAGCCTAGACTGGGCCGAGGACAACCTAGTCTGGGCAGGCTGAGTCTTGGGAGGAGGAGGAGGAGAAGGAGGAAGCTTTGGCTGGGACTTCCCCGATTGGCCTTCGATCAGGTCCAGTAGACTGGTGTGAAATTTCCTCTTGTAACCCATCCCAAGTCGAGGAGAGGTTTCTGACGCTAGGAAGTCCGCTTCGGTCGGACGAGGATCGCCCAAGTCTCCAAGAGGATCCTCGGACTGATCGACTTGATTAAAAATGTCAAACTCTTCCTCGGCAGGGCCAAAATCAGCTACTTCCTCTTCCCTATCTAGATCTTCTTCTGTGGCCTCTGCGGATCTGTGGGAGGAAGAGGGGCCTACTGATGTGACACCTTCTGGAGTGGAGGGCTCCTCGGGGAATAGGAACTCGTGCTCGGTTACAATGATTTTTCGCAGCCGAGGGTCTTTTGCTTTGATCACGTGCTTCGGAGCCGCAAATGATTTTTGAACCGGGGTGTATCCCAAGATTTTGTGAGCGACTCTAACTTGATTGTCGGCTTCGTTCTCAAAAACCGCTGCCCTTAGCACTTTCTGCAAATCCTCCCTGTTGACCAAGCTGAAGTGACGCGTGAAGGCATGCGGGTCTGCAGAAAGAAGACACATTCATGTTAGTAACCAAACGAAGCAAATTGCACCAACAGTAAAAAAAAAAAAAAAAAAAAAAAAGAAAAAAAAAAAGAAAAAAAAGAAAAGAGGACTCGAACCCCTTCCTACTCCCACTGCCCCACCTGATGTCCCCTCCGTCGTTGGGCAGTAAAGGCCAACGTGCCATTCTCCGGACACAATGAGAAAATCCTTATTCAGCCCCTTGCTGGACTCAGGGAGGCACTAGATAAGTCGGACCCTGTCGTCCCTTGCCTTCATGTAGTACGACTTGCCCTTTAGGTGCTGAAGGTTGTAACACCAATTTACGTCGTGATGGGTCAACCTTAGCCCCATCTTCTCATTCAGGGCATCCACACAACCCAGAATCCTGAAAACGTTGATGGCGTACTGGGTGAGGGCCAGCCAGAAGTACGTAAGGTATCCCCTCATCACCGGCCCCATGGGGATTCTCATGCCACCTTCGAGGAAGGTGATGATGGGAATCACCACCTCACCCTCCTTCCTTCGAAGGAGCCACTCCCTTTCCTCACAATACCTCAAGCTCACGTTATTAGGTATCTTATAGTCGGCGATGAATTTCTCCATCGCCTCCTCAGTGTAGACATACTTCTTAAATCTACCCATCCCAAGTGATGCCTAAGAGAACTAAGAAAGAGCAAATGAAAGAGAATGAAGAGTAGAGAAGAAGAAAGCTCGAAGAGGGATAGAGTGATTTACAGAAATGAGGAGAAGCTCCTCGGATAGGCTTTTTGTGCTGGAGATATAGGTGAAGATTTGGCTAGACTTAGGATATGCGCGCAAGAGCTCTCGATTGCGAATGAAAATGGGGAAAAAGCAGTTTAAGCGGGTATTTATACCCCCAAATTGAGGAGCCATGCGGGTTTTCCCGCCCATAAATGCGAGGCTAATCCCCACCGTTAGATTACCATCACCTCGTTGAATGTGGGGAGCACAGAGCCATCTGAATTTAATGAAGGACACGTTACACGCATCGAAGCGTCAGCAACACGCCTTGGGCAGATGAAAAGACCCTAGCACTGATGGGGGACAAGACCCGACTAGACACGGAACAGGCCCAAGGACGTCAAAATCCTCCTCTCCGCCCGAGGATGCGGACAACAAGATTTTGAGGGGCTATTGTGGGGCTAGAGAGTCAGGCAGCCCCGACCCACTTCGAACCAGGCCTGAAGGCCCACGCCAAGGAGATATATAGGGTCCGAGGATGAAAGTAAGAAGCCCAGGTGCCCAATAAACAACGCTAAGGATGATTCTGTCCTCGGACATCCGAGACCATAAAGTGAACGGGCAACACACCATCAAGGAGAGTCTTCCTGAATATCCAAAGAGAAAAGAGCAAGTACCACGCGTCAGCAATGGAAGCATGGTGAAGGAGCAAGTCCAGAATGAACTGTCACCTCCACATTAAATGCCCACAACTAACATCCTGACCGCATTAATGAGGAGAGGACTCCAGAACAGTGCTGCATTGATTGTTGCAATCCATAGGAAGAATGGGAAGGCGGCTGATGGGACAGGCACTCAAGTAGTGGCCTGGTTGCTCAACAAATGTAGGGCTAGGATCGATTGAGAGAGGGGTATATAATGTAAGGAATCCCTCTTGAAAGGGGGACGGGAGGTCTGGAAAAGAGAACACTGTAGCAACCTGTATTCTCCCAGAAACCCATGTAACCAGTCACAAAAGAAGTAATAGAAACTGCAAACTCCCAAGAGAAGGGACGAGGAGCATTATTGTTCGTTCTAATCCACGTTCATACAATTTAAATCCACGAGCAACCATGCATGGCCGTTGCATCCCTCACTAGGGCCTAGTTCTTGAACTCGCTCTCTATAAATTCATTGCAGGGCAAGCTGGGCTTGGGTCCACTCTCTCAACACGTAGAAGTGCTCAAACCCGGTCCCTACAATAATCTTTATAAGTTCATAAATGTAAATCATTCTATCTTATTATTTCAAATAATCTAATCTTAATTATAATATAGTTATTAATTATTAGCACATATTCCCTTAAAAAAACAATTATTAGCACATATTTGTGAAAGACTAAAGTTTATAATCTTAGTGTTTATTATATTTGGGAAAAATAAATTAAATTTGAACACATAATCGAACTCGGTGATGATCACAAGCTTGAATCGGGTTCAAAATAAATTAAGTGAAAAAATCATAAACTTTTAATACTTGCCTTAGGTCAACTTGTTTACACTTGTTTTATGGGAGAGTTCTTCTATGGTCACAAGAAGATCTTACAACATTTTCACAAGAAATTAAGATATTAGCTCACCATAAATCAACATTGAATAAAATAAAATATTTACACGGATTCACACAACTCAAACAAGGTGGTTGTGTAATATTGTGAGAGTTTGTTATACCTATAGATTCCATATAATAAGTACATTTAGATGGAGATTTGATTATCATCTTTTATTGAAATTATTTATTTATTTATTTATTTTAATAATTCAATGGTTATAATAGAGGAGAGAGAGGGGAGAATTTAAATCCTAAACGTTTCTATTGAAAAAAAAACCATAAAATACCAATTGAGCTAAGACTCTTGACTTTACTAAACTTATATTTCATGTTTCAAATCATGTGTAAGTTGAAAAATTATAACTTAAATTGGTCTTAACTCATAAGTCCATACTAGTGGACCCTTAAAAAAGGTTGAACTAACTACATTAATGGTCTATTAAAAAGGTTGAACTCTCAAATAAAAGAACAAAATCTTAACTAAAATTAGATATGATCTTTGACCATTTAGAAGGCTTGCTTAGGTTTTTTTCTTGGTTCTATCTTTTAATCTTGCACGCGAAGCATAGTCACATTCCTTAATCTCTTCTAAATCAATTTTATCGAGAGAGAAATTTATTTGAATAAAAAATTATATAATTTAGTAATTTACAAATTTTCAGAACAGATTTTGGGAGGCTTTACAATCTCAAAGACCAGAGCTATATGCATTGATTATGATGCATATCCTATCACTGATATTACTGAACCCTTATAAATCTGAAATCAAACTAAGAATATGCATCATGTACCACGGTTACAACTTACAACTTACAAGTTCGATCTCACTCTCTCACTCTTTTTTTTTTTTGGTTTAAAAAGAAATAAAAACTTTTTGCAGGTTAGATATGTTTACCTATATTGATTCTGTTGGTAGTCTATTGCCCAATCACATTATTAACGTGTTAAAAAGGTGATATCAGTCAAAACACGGTTTATATGTGTAGACCACATGTTCTTGATTAGTGCATTTTTTATTGGCTATGTTGAAATTAAATTTGCAGTTGACACTTTATATGAAAAATACTACTACTTTGTTTTAAAATTTAAATATTCGGTTACCCAACCAAACGGGCAAGATCTTAAAAGACAAATAACTGAAAGCCACGAAGGTGCTAGAAGCCTACAACTTTCCCACTGCACGATTTATTCGGTGTCTCCAAGTAAGGTTGCAGAGCAATGTACCTGTCATTCTCAAAAGAGAAAATTTATAAAGCTATAGGTTAGTTTTTAATTTTCTATTATAAGAAAAGGCACCTTTTGACTCTTTTTACCTATAAAAAAACAGTGGGTTATAAAAAACAAAAATAGGAGAGGACATGGAAAGTCTGATAATACTGATTTTTTCAAAGATTAGATAATGTTTCGGTGCTATGGTGAGAGAGAATGAGATCAATGAGTGAGTGTATGATTTTTTTTTTCTCTGAAGTAACCAGTGTCTACAGCTCTAGCCTTCGATTTGAAAAATTCAAGAATCCAATGTTACTGAATGTGAATAGTAGAGAAAAAATGATAGATCCATGTGAAAGTAATAAGTAGTTAATTGCAGTCTGTCATATAAAATAACTCGATTTGATTTTGTCAGCTAATATTTTCACAGCATAGAGAATGATCTTGTGCTATATTTGTTTTCTCTGAAATAATCTGGCCTCTGATTTGAAAAATTCTAGAATCACAAGCTATTCATTTTGCTCGTTCATTTTCACAACTATCTAATATGGCTAATTGTGAGAGGTGAAGAAAAGTAGTAAATCACAACTTGCCACATAGAATAGTTGTAAAAATGAACGTGGAAGAATAGATTGTGAGATAACCCAGAACAAAAATTTACTTGAAACAAGTTATAAATAAATCAGTTTACACGACGCATTGCCTGATCCTAAAGGCTGGCCAGTGGGAATGGGACCATAACTAGTTGAACCGTAGGCTATGTACAGTGTATCTTTAATTTCTTGGTGCCGAGGGACCATTCAGTTTGCTAATTTATGGACCACAGTTCATGTCTCATGCTCAGATAAATGCACTAGATTGCCTTCTCAATACTCTACGTTATGTTTCTTTTCTACTAAAGCAAAATATAATTTATTACTACTATAATTATATTCTTTCTTTTTAATGTTCCTATAAAATAGGGGTAAGAATATAATTTGCTCTCAATGAGGGAAATGAAACAATCCACATAAAACAAATGAGAAAATGGAAAAGAATCAATTCTTTTTATCTCAGCCAAACAAAGGAATGACTGGCCTCACATTTCCTTCCTTTCCTATCAGAATGCCCCAATGCAAATGAGATGTCTTTTTGATTTGATCTAACATTGGTGAAAGGGTGGGGGAATTCCAGAATCCAGTGAGCTTGAAGCTTAAGCTCATAGAAAGAGAGAAAGAAAGAAAGCAATAATAGACTGCTTTTTTTTTTGTCCACAAAATTAAAGCATTATAGAGGAATATGCTTTTTTTTATGAATCATGTCGTGGAAAGAGCACTTCTACAAGTATCTAGGAAAGAATTGAGAGGTTTTAAGTTGCAACATCACAAGTCTAATGATATAAAGAAAATTTTATTTGCAACATCACAAGTGAATAAAAGAAGACATTCCCACAGAATAACTCTCATATGTTCAAACGGAATATCTCTTGTATATTACAAAGTACATTCATTTCATACGAGGCCGATTAACCCAGAAAACAGAAGGCAATACAAGGCTCATAACATCTCAAAAATCAGAAAGAAAAGAGAGAGAGAGAGAACCAAAAAAAAAAAAAAAAAAAAAAGAAAAAGAAAAGGAAAGAATGATTTACAACTTTAAAACTGTAATAAACTAATACAAACCTCATGGGCAGGAAAAAGTTAGCATTCTTAATTCTCAGAATTTAATCAAGCCAGCGAGTAACCCCATCATCTTCTCCCATAGCTGCTAAAACTTCAATGCGCACATCCATAACAGCCTACAGTTTGCAAAAATAAAAACACTTTCATACAAGTAACACGCAAAAAGGAAAAATTGGATGAGCTTAAGATCAGCTACTTATAGCAATGTTAAAAACTGACTCACACATACAGATATACATGTATCAGAAAGACTAAGAATGACAGATAACAGCAATACATGGCATTGTAATTTATAGCTAGATATTATGCATTATTTGAATTTGAACAGCACTCAATCACAACAGATCAGACTGCCCGCAAATTATAGCAATCAAGTCTTAAACAAGATGGCAAACTTTTGCCAATGAGCTCCTCCATGAGGAAGGATGGAGGGTAAGGTTATGAATTAAAACCCAATGGACCCGCAAAAAGGATGGTATTGAAACCTGTGATATCTATTCCATGATGATTTAAGACACCAATTGGTTTTTAATGTAAAAATGGACCCGAAAAACCCTGGCATGTCTGTGTTGGACATGCCAGGGACCAGACTACATGCATGTCTAATGAAGAAAATAGTTTTATTTATTTAAATTTTTTTTCAGACTCAATCAAGCAACCTAGAGACATTGTCTCATGACACAGTGAACACTAAAATTTTAAGAGGAAAAAAATGGATTTTGATTACGTGCACAATGCACGTTGCTAATGACCCCTCAAATCATATATGCTCTCTCTATATCCCTCTCACTCAACCATTTGACAGTCTCCCTGCTTAGCTTAGCTGCAGCTCAAAGCTCTTTGGAGGTTTTCTCTCTCTCGGCCCAGTACTACTGGTTAAAAACTCATCTATGTTTTGGCCCCAACTGAGAGGACAATACTAGATTTGAATTAGTGACCTCCGTTTCATGAGATATGGTAGTCCAAGCCAATTGTTCTACCCCTTGAGGTTAACAAAGAAACGTTTATTATAATAAAAAAAAAAAATCCATTGCTATTAATGACTACCGAAAATTTGACTGCTACCAATAATTTTTTTTAATTATTGTTCTCAGTTTTGATGTAGGTGGTAGTAAGAATCATGTTATGGGTATGAATATACTTCTTTGTTTTCAATGATTGCTTTTAAATTACTTTTATATATGTTTTTAAACATTTTGATGGCTTCTAAAACCTAAAATAAGCCCACAAATATATAACTAATATTAGTTTATTGGGAAAATTACAATTTACCTCCATGTGATTTGACCTTGTCACAATTTTTTTCATAAACTTTTAATTGCTACATTTGACCCCCTAAGGTTTGAATTCAAATGAAATCATTAGTAGTCCTTTAAATGGAACCCTAATGATTTTAATTTAGTCCAAACCTTAAGAGGTCATAATGTAGAAATTCAAAAAACTTGTGGGACTAAAGTCAGATTAGACCAAACCATAATGGGGTAAGGTAATTGTTGGTCCATAAAATTCAAAATCTGTTAATTTGGACAGAACCCAAACAGTTTCATTTTAATCCAAACCTTAGGGGGTCAAATGTAACAATTGAAAGATTGTGAACTAAATTATGATATAGCCAAACCACAATGGGGTAAATTGTAAGTTACCCTAATTAATTGTTGTGTACCCCATTGTGTTTAAATGTTTCAAGAACTGTCGTGTCATATCATTTGCATGCTTCTTAGGTTGTAACGCCTCATTATCACATGAGTTGTTTCACATGGAAAAGTTTTTCTTTTAATTATTTAAAAAAATAAAAAAGGGTCCAATCCAATGTTGGAGGACAGAAATAACAGTAGCTTTTGCGTGTGTCAAGAAGTAGCAGCCAAACTAGTTGACAGCATATGCAATTATATGGAGCAACAACTGAACTTACCGAGTGATTTCTACAGTTCACCAGCCGACATTCCTCCAAAGGACCTTCCAACATCCAAGTCTCCCAAACATCAAAGCTGTGACTGGCAAAAACAAATTCCATTCTTCTATTGATCTGCCATGTCAAAATAGAAACTGCTTCAATTACCAAATAAGTAGAATTTGATAGTAGAAGTGCATTTAAATTGTCAGGAAGGCAGTATAGTATATGTTGTCAGATACACAGATCCCACTGACAGCTAAGAGGTTCATTTTGGAATTTGAATCCATGATGCATTAAAAATTAAATAAAACAAGCAAGGCTTTTAAATGCTCCAATAACAATTCCAGGACCACATGCTCCACCTAGAAGAGTTTCATAATACCTGCAATAATTTTCCACCAGCAGCAAATGATCGCAAACCAATTGTATCCTGAAGAAGAGGCATCCATATAATGATATATCAGCTAATCAGGATTGCAGTTAATATATCTAATTTAATCTACCTATCATTAACTGAGAATAGGCAGGAACTTAGTCCCAGCATAAAGACTTAAGTTCCAGTTTACAAACCTTGTTTCTGAAAACAACAAGGAACTGTGCTGCAGGATCTCTTTTTGTTACATTTGACATGGTATCTAGGAACCAGCCACCACCTTTAACTCTTTGCCTTGAAACATGGAGAATAGGACGATCTCTAGCATATAAAGCTACAACATACCCATCTTTCAACAAACCATCAGACTTTCCACTAAGTTTCTTGCTTGACTTTAAAAGCTGGTCAGAAGTCGATTCTTGCATTGATTCTATAGTTGTTTTCCTACTTCTTGAGTCTTCAGGGGAAGCAAACCGTGAACTGGAACTTAATGCTTGATCTGTGCCACTCATAGCGGTATCATCTTCTCTATGCAGGGTACTTTCCTTTTCTATTGCTGAGGGTTCATCTGATTTTTGCTGGGATTTTTGACGTGTATGCCTCTTCTTGGCCTTCTTACCTGATCTGCTGCGCCTTCCTTCAGATCGAGTAACAGTACTTTGTGACAAACCTGAAACCTGGTGCTGGCTAGGAGACTCTTTAGATTTATCACCACCTTTTTTTTGGGAGCTTTCTGGACTTGCAAGAACATCATCTATCAATCGCTCACCAACTGAACCCTGCAGAGCACTTTCTTTGTCTTGCTTATCAGATTGTTCATTTTCATCACCTATGTCACTTTCCAATTCTTCTTCATCAGAGATGGCGTTCTTTGGAACAACCCCTTCAAAGAAGAATGTCTGCAAGATAGACATTGCTTTCTCCCTTATCTCCATCCATACTTCTTCACTATAGTCAGCACTTCGTGGAAGAATCAATACATTGGGCATCTCTTTTATCTGAGGCAAGGCATGAAATGATACATTAGCTACTATATTCTTAGTGGCTCTATGTGCAGCCATATGAAATAATGTCTACAGCTGTACAGCATATGAAAAACTTCAATAAGAAAATTTAGCAGATTTCCTCCCATTTCTTCTTTCTGCATTTGTGTATTACTAAAATAATCTACACCCAACCTGAAGCAGGTAACCAACCCTATTCGCATTATCAATTTTTTATTAAAAATATTTTTCTTGGATGAAAAATCTCATATCATTTAGGAGTAAGTTTAATGTTTGAAAACCTTGACCTTGCAACAGCACCAGCTAGCACTGCATGGTTTCTTAATTGGGATTAAAGGGACACTTATCAGCTCAAAGACAGTTTCGTGGTTTGCTAAAGAAGTAAATGCAGATATAGAGATCAAGACAATTGCACTTCAACAGAGAAACATTGAATGAACTAATGAAGACATGGGTGATTCAAGACTAGGGCCAGGCAAGGGTATAAGCTTCAGCAAGTGATGAAATAGCCAAAAAAAAAAAAATCATGTGTGCACAGAGGATGCTATATTTAAATAAAGCCTCACAAAATTAGCAGACCATAGGAGATAGAGCATACAGCATGCAACGCTTTAGTCTATTACGTTATGCCATTCCTCAAACCCTCTCTATTTCTATTAGGCTGGATAGTAATAGCATTTTACTCGTCTCCTTGCCAAGAGCATGAACATCCCCTATATCAGACAAGAGATGAAGCAGCACACCTTACTCTCTCTATTGCACATGCACTCATGGAATGTGGGACTGGACTGGACACTATAGGCATTTTAGTTATTCTCAGCATAATGATAACCCAGGAGACAAGCTGAGATTGTCAGGAAAGCATGTACATGAGTGTGTGTGGGTGTGCATGCCTCTGTATAAATTCACATCTGCACACTAGATACATACCCAGGCTTCCATCCATTGAGGCCCTTCAGCACCATCCAGAGCACAGCCAGCTAAGGTGCCATCAATCAAAAGCTGCTTCACTGCACAATCATCCAACAGCTGACTACTACCCGTATTCACAAGAAATGCCCCTGTGCATTAAAACAAAATCCACATTTTTTTTTAATAAAAAGAAGACAACAAAAGTGAACCACAAAGCTTTTTATAAAGAAGGATCCCTTAATACCAGGCTTTATATGCTGCAAGGTTTCTGCATTAATAATCTGAATTGTTTCGTTTGTTAGAGCACAGTGAAGTGAAATAAGGTCACTTGCAGCAAGTAAATCATTAAGAGTATCCATTCTGCGGGCAGCAGAAGGAAAATTTTTGGAAGACCTGCTTAATTTTCCTTTTCCCTGAGAAAATATTAAGGAAAATGTTTCAGAACAAATCCAATTCATTTAACAAAGTAGACAAGGACAAATTTCAACAATGGACCATGCACACAAAGTGATACAAACAAGTCACTTTATTTTAGAAAAGTCAAAACTTAGGTATAGTTCTTTAGGTGCTATACATTAGGTTCCCCAAATTAAATTCAAACATGCAACTCTAGAAGCTATATCTATACACAAGGCAACACATTGCCCAATAAGCCACATGGTTGTGCTGCATAGCTTGAGATACAACACTGAAAGAACTATAACTAAGTTTTTCCATAGACCTCAACAGTCAGTAGAGTAAATCATTCTTTAGTTTTCTTTGCCATTTAAACTCAACCAATTATAACCCAATGTCGTTCTATCCAAAATTTGTACCTCCTCAACATCTAAAATAAGCACATTTTTAGCAACCAAAAATACATCAATTTGAACTTGAAAAAAACAAAAGCCTATCTGATTCTTACTTCATAAAAAATACAATATAAAGCAAATTTCAAGCTGCAAATATAAATTTGATACGAACAAAATGTACTCATTTCTATCAGATTCACAGCGCATTCACGCACTCCTATCATTACTCAAATCCTACTCACAAAAAATATAAACAATTCACATTTATACAGTAAAAAAAAAAAAAAAAAAAAGTCAACTCGGAAAAAAATGCCTTACTGATTCTTAGATCATAAACATGAAAGATAAACACATTTTGAGCCGCAAATAAATTCGATTCGAACAAAATGTACTCACTCATATCAAAGCGAAGCTCATTTTTTCACCCACACATCACTTCAGTACTCAAATGCTAATCATGAAATCCAAAAAAATAAGCAACAATGTGCTCAAATCCAACTCTCACAAAAATCATAGACAAATCACAGTGAAAAAGAGAAGTGAATAATAGGAAATTAAAAAAAAACCTCGTGAACATCAAAATAGAGCACGCTGATCTTGAAGGCTAAGCTTCTCGTAGCCAAAGACCTAGCCGAAGCAGATCTACCAATAATCCCCAAAACCAAGCCACGGCACCGTCGCATTCCTCTACAAAGCGGCTGAACCGACCCGAGCCAACCCGCGGCGGAGAGAGCATGCCGCGAGAGCAGATGAGTCCTTCTCAACAACCCAAGGAAGAGAGCCATAACCGTATCGGCGATCTCCTCTGCTCTCGAGGCATCCACGTGGAGGAGGCGGAGACCGAGGTCGGCGGCGAGGGTGGAGTCGACGGAGCGGTCGGCGGAGCCAAGGCAAAGGATGAGTTGGTAAGGGCGGAGGCGGCGCTGGGCGGCGCGTGGGAGGTAGGCGAGGGAGTGGAGGACGACGGCGGCGGCGGACTCGATTTTGCCATCGGATAAGCGGCTGAGAGGGACGTGTTCGACGGCGGCGACGCCGGACAAGGAGTCTTGTTCTAGAGCGCAGTCTTCGATGCAGTTTAGGGTTACTACTAAGGGGAGAGGTGTAGGGGAGTTACGGTGTGGCATTGTTGTAGAGGATCTTTGGTTTTGGTTTTGATTGCTGCTGCTGCTCAACATTCTTCTTCTTCTTCTTCTTTCTTTGCTTTGGTTTAGGGGTTTAGGGTTGTGAATTTTGGGGATTTACTGAGGGCAAGAGTGTAAAACGACATTTTTTTTTTCCGGTGAGGGGTCGTTTTTTTGGTTGCTCTCTCTCTCTCTGTCTCTCCTGTGGTCTTGGAGTCACAGTGGAGAGAGGTTCAAATTCTTCAGTGTGTGTCTGTCCCCCGCTTCGGAAGTGAGAGAGTGAGAGAGATATCGTAGCCAGCCTAGTCGTCTTTCATTTTACTTTTTTGCTTGGCTTGGAGTGGTTTAATTTATTCCATCCATTTATATGCTAAATAAATATCGCTTTCATGAGTTTTGCTTTTGCTACAACTTTTGGACATTTTATTTGAATTACATCACTTTTGTACATGAGACCATCACTGATTTTTGGTGAAACAATCCAATTACCACTTTATGCATGCACAAAATTTGTGTCCTAGACCTACAAGACTTGTATGTGGTCAGGCGTCAGCACTTGGCAGCGCTCAAATTCTAAGCCACTAGCACCGTGTAAAGTGTCTGTGGATACCCACACCCAACCTCCCAAAGTATTTCTAGTTAACGACAACAAATGATAGAGAGATCTAGCCTAAAATTGCATGGTTTCAATGTCAAAATATAATAATAATAATTGATAATAATAATCAAAAAGAGAAACTATATAGAGAAGTGATTATGTTAGGTTAGGACTAAGGACATCATAGAATGACTTGTACCATATGGGGGAAGCAATAGTATGCTGTATGCTGTATTTTCATTATTAGTTCAATTCAAGTCTTGCTAAAACAATACGTTCCATTTTCAAGTATTGCTAAAACCTTACGCAATTAGCATGTTGTTGAGATGTAACTATCCTCTAATATAATTGCAATGTTGATTACCAAACCAATAATAGGTTATCTTGGACAATCTGTTGAGGGATAATCAATCATAGTTAATTAGGGTTCAAGTAATTGACCAGTGATAATTAATGACATTCTTTGTGATACTTTATGTCTGTTTGTAGTTCAAACCTCAGCTTTTTCTCTCTTTTTTATTTATTTTTTATACAAGATAAAAATTCTACTTTAGCTTAATCTAAGTATATATGTGTGTGAAACTCCTTCCTGAAAACTTGAACTCCACCCTTGCCCCCCACACCCCCAACCTTTCCCCTTACTTACCTTAAAAAAAAAAAAAAAAAAAAAAGAAAAGAAAAAGAAGTATCAATCATAGCTAATTATGGCATGAGAAGGAGAAGGCATCCAGTCTGGCAAGTGGCAAGGGTAATTTAATAGGTGGACTGATCCCATCGAGAATAATACTGTAGTTAACAATCCTTCGCCTAGGCTCTTGGCTCAACTGGTAATGAGGTGGAAATGTAATGGGGCCAGCATTGGCTCTGATTTGAATTGAGGTGCCATCAATAAGATGAATCCCTGGCGCATGAGATGAGAGTGCTAGAATTATAAATAACCATAGTCAACCACTTGGGACAACGCTGGCCCTTAGAAGCCTTTCAAAAGATAAAAAGACCCATATTTGCCTTCACATTCATCCGAAAGCATTGAATGACAAAGCAAAAGCGGTTTTGAATAGGATTTTCCAGCAAAATGTTTCCCTTCAAAGGGTACAGCAATTTTCAAAAACCATGTTTCCAGGCTATGAATGGCCTACCTACAAGAACATAGAAATTAGATATCATTATCAAAGATCCCAACCAGCCAGATATGCGTTTGTTCAGTACAGTAACTAAATTGCTAAAACCCATATAAACATTTTACTTATTTCAAAACATAACCTGCTAATTACAACTAATGAATGAAATAGAATGGTAAGAACCATCAAAGTTTGATTACAAACAAAGAGAACAATCTAACATTTCCTACAAAAAAAAGATAATCATAACTTTAGACTTCCCAGAAATACGTAAAACCCAAAATTTCTACATGACACGAGCATATAGATACATCTTCATAGAAACAAAGTCATACTTCACAGGCTTATGCTGACAGCTGAACAAGTCTTTCTTTATTTTTTATTTTTGTTGGCATATTTATCAAAACTGTTGTATGTTCCCGTCTCTGAAGGCTGTATTTTACCACACTGGTCAAAGGGACTGAAGCATCAGACATTACATCCACCTTCATGTTTCATCTGAGACAACAAATTCATGGCACCGAACGCAGCCATAGATGTAATAAGTGAGATTAGCGTCTCTCAGTGCTTTATGTAAACAGAGAAACTACTCAACAAAGAGCCTATACAGATTCCATCTCAACTACAAAAAAGCTTATGCTTAACACTTAACAGGTTGATGCTACTAATTAATGTCTCTTGCTTCCTCACCCACAATCTTGAAATCCTTGAAGATTTTGTTTAAAATCTCAAAAGGCTTCCTCCCTTTTATTAAAACCAGAATAACAAATTTCCATTTGAAATGATCCGGATCAGAGAAACCTCCTCCTAAAATTACTAGTTGTGGCTTGATATGAACGCATGAGAAGTCCGACACCAATCCCAATGCCAAGACACATCCCAAGACCAATCCCAACGCCAACTCGAACACCAGCATTAAACCACGAGAGTTGGCCATCCTCACCAGGGTACATTTCTTCAGAGTAAAAGCCATAATTAATCTTCCCATCGGGCTCATAATCATCAACTTCTGATTCTGTGAACTGCAAAAGCCCCAGAGAGGATCATAGATCAGTTAATATAAAAGAGAGTATTTTTTTTTCCCTGGTACAAAAGCTTAGAGAAGATTCAATTATTTCTTTCCCTTAACTGGTAACAAAAATTGGAATGTTCTCTAAAAATAGGATGTTTCATGATCAATTTTTCAAGAGAAGTTCCTAAAACAGGTTCCACATTTTACTCTATTTTTGTGAATCTAAAAACAAAAGCCATTATCAGAAAACAGAAATGAAGCAGATCACATCAATGCAATATAAGTTTAACATTTTCCTTCCCAAAAAAAGAAGAGAAAAAAAAGGCAAAGGCTCTAGATATGAATGGGCTTAAAATGCACTATATTACATTGAATTTGCAAAATTTTCATTGCCTGGTTAAGCTCTTGAAAGTTAGATAGCTGCATTGTATTTGTTAAAAATGAATTTCTGTGAACAGAGAGGAAGGTGAGATAATCACAAAAGAAAGAATCATTGGCTTCCAAAACCAGATAGAGCAAACAGGGAAATTGGATTATTCTTTACACTTTGTAGTTTGTACACAAAACAGAATGAACTCAGAGGTTCATGATTGAGTAACATACATGTAGCTGACCATGAGTGGCTAGTTTTAGAACCAACAGCTAGGTCAACATCCCCAACCCCCCACCCACAACCACACCCCCACACAAAAAGAAGAAAAGAAATTCTAGACACGAGACAGTAACAATCTGTCACATTAATATTTTCACATAAACACTAATATCAATTTTATTTTTTTCATGCTAAAAGACTATAGTTGCTAGAAAATGACCTTTGATCACTCATTTGCTCATATTTTTAACCATAACAAATTTTTGAGTGAGACTTGTTTCATTAGAAAGTAGATATATAGGGCTTCAAAATGGACACATATTTGACCCAATTTCGATTAAAATGCGTGAGATATGACTGTTTGAAGTTAGGGAAATTGGGTTGTCTACATGTCGTAGGATGCATACGTGCTCCCTAAATTGGTGCTTAAAAAACCATACTTTCAACTTTGCATATTTAAACCCAATAAGATTTCAAACTCTTTGTAGGGGCATGTCCAATCATCTAAGAGGCTCTAGAACACTTAGGAACACCCCTCCCCTCACCCCCCAAAAAAAAGCCCTAGGTTGGCCTATAACTAATTAACTACCCACCTATAATACCTCAATCCAAGCGTTGGCTACTACCTTAAAAAAACATTATTTTTTTCATTAATTCTCTTTACACCAATACTCTAAGCGAGAGATAATAGTCTTTTAAACCCTCTCTCTAGGAGTCCATTCCAATGTTTTGAACTCCATTATGTTCTGAGTTCCGACTGAAATATTCTGATATTGTACATGAACTGATGAAATAAACCCCCACATTCCATTTTGGTCAAAATTCCGACCAGTAGCGACTTACACTGGTCATTCTAGCAAAATTCCAGCATTTTGAGCGAAAAATGCATTTTGGACCAAAATTTTTCTTATGGCTTTCTTATATATATTTTTTAATAAAGAAGCTAACTTTTATGAGATTTTATGAACTTTTTACATTTGTTTGATTATGTTATGAACTTTTATAGTTTTTCTAAATGATATCTTATATAAATTTATGTGGGTTAATCAGATGGCATGACTTATAAGTATGGACTTATTTTTCCTTGGAAGAGTACCTGGTGTGTAAAGGCGCCTAAAAGGGTGCTTTTCTTTTTATGGACAACAGACCATTGATAATCTTGTTAAGAGAGGTTTGCCCCTAGTTAATTGGTATAGCTTGTGTTGTTGTGATGGGGAAATTGTGGACCATCTTTTGCTCCACTATAAGTTTGCTCATGCCTGATGGAGTGAAGTTTTTCTAATGTTTGGTATCCAAAGGATGATGCTGAAGATGGTTGCTTCTCATCTTTTTGCATGGAGGAATTGGTTGGGGAAACACCTTTCAACTATTTGGAACATGGTTCTGGCTTGTCTAATGTGGTTAATTTGGCAGGAATGCAATATCCATACCCTTGAAGATAATGAGACCTTTAAATCTCTTAAAATCTCTACTTTTTGGTACTTTTTTCAGTCGGCTTGTATCTTGAGTTTTATGCAATGCATTTCCATTTCTGACTTTCTATAATTTGTAGTTTTACTTCTTGAGTTATATGTATTTTCTTCAAGTACAGAGTGTTCACCATAGTGAAAACGAAGATCTTTTTTTTCAATAAAACTTCTATATATATTGGCAATTTCAAAATAGTACACCGATACCTAAATATTCCATTTTATTAGCCAATCCAGAACGGAATTCAAAAGTTTGGTCTATTCTATACATAATTTGTTTTCAATCTTGCTCTAAAACCTTTCAAAGGTCTTTCTTCTTTTGAATTGTGATCATTATGTTTTAAAGAGAAGTTCTCAAAATCCCTTTCAATTTCAATTGGTGTTGTAGGTGCTAAGGGGCCAACAAGATCAAGAATCAACCAATCTACAAGTAGCCAAGAGCCTTGTAGCTAAACCCACACCTTGTGGTGTTTCCAATAGAAACGTCCAAGACTCAAATCCCTTCTTCCCAAATATCAATTTATCAACGAAAAAATAATAATAATAATAATAATTGTAGGGGCTCCGTTTTCGGAGGACACCCCCGACAATACATTTGTAGAGAGTGGGTTGAAGGGCTTGGCTCCGGCCGGCTTCCCACCGGTCCTCCGGGATCTTTTCCTTAGCTTTTCTTCATTTGGGATTGTTCCTCGGCTGGGGCCCCAGGGCCCCCCCGCACGAGTGGGGTTTTTTGCCTTATATACTCCCTTTTTGTTGATCCTGGCCTTACAGCTGTTGGCCATCCAGGCCCCTGCTCCTGAACTTGTCCCATCAGACACGTTCTCCCCCATGCTGAGGGCTTCGCCTCCCCAGGTTGCGCCGCTCAGAGGTCTTGTCATCATTAATGCGGCTTGGGGAGCCAGACGATTTCATTGATTGCAGATGTGACTGCCTTCCCTGGGTTTGTCCCCTACCTAGAGTTAGACTATGTATGCCGAGGAAGGGGGTATCCTCGGCATGGATCCAGAAAGGGGCTGAAAACCCTTTCAAATGACTGTCTGGGACGATTGTCCCTCCTCGGCTTGGGCCTTGGGCCAGCCGAAAGGTGGGCCGGGGCTCCCAGGCCTACGAGCCCACAATACACGGGCCCCACAATAATAATAATACAAAAGCAAGTAGATCCCATCTCATGATCTTTTCTTTTTCTTAGTTGGATTAAAGTTTTCATTCTTTTCCTTTCACTTATTTTCATATTCCGTTTTGTTTTAATTTTAGTATGTCTTGATTTTTTATTTGCGTAATTGGTGAGATAATGATTTTCTAGTATGTGTTGATTCAACTATAAGTTTAGTGGGTTTACATTAAGATTTTAGAAAGACAATGTAAACCCCTGCTTCACATGTAAATAAGCACCCTTAGATATACACAACTTGAATCATGATCGATTTACGATTTTCTTGCTATTGATTGAATTCTTGATTAGTAATTCCCCATGTGCATTTACTATTGTGATTACTGATTAGCCAATTTTGAGCCCTAACCCTTTCACCTGCAACTCTAAATCCTAGATCTACAAATCCTCCTAAACACCTCAAGCGCACATAGAAAATTTACCCAATTTATTCTACCTGATATATATAGACTATAATCTATATAAAACCAAAGTCTTTTGACTTTTCATTGAACTTCTGATATTGTGCTTATTTTTTAGGCCTAACAATTTTATACTTTCATTTTTTATATATATATATATATATATATTTGTTATTCTATATTCACACCCTCCATTAGAATCTTACCTCATCATATTTTCTTTAAAGAATAGAATATATAGTTTCATAACACAATTATAATAAATGGCTATTAACAACTACCATAATTATCAAATTTCATATTTAGACAAAATCATTGAATTGTAGAATACATATTTTCATATACATACAATCGTAATAAATGACGATTAATAAATTCCATAATTATACTTATAAAAAACAACTATCATAATTAACAAATTTCATATTTAAACAAATTTTAAGGAGAGGGAAAATTATATTTTGCTAAACTTTCTTGTGCATTGAACAGGTTACTAACTAGTCACATATTAAAAGCATAGTTCAAAGTAGGTGACAAGATCAGCTTCACACAAGATCATACATTGCCACTTTGTTACAACATTTCCTATCTAAAATCACCAATGCCCTATGAAAACTCATGACGTAGGACAAGGGGGAACAAGGTAATCTGATTTAGAACTGTTGGGGCAGATCCGGTATTACCTCTGATTTGAGGGCTTAGGGTTAGGTTTTGGTAGGGAATAGGCTAAAAAATAAGAGGGATAATAGGGTTTCCAAAGGGGACAAGGATTAGTAGGGTTTGGGGATGAAACAAAGGAAAACAATCACGGTTTGGGTGGCTGTTTCTGTGCTGTGAACAGTGACCCGTGAACAGTAAAATTAAAGAAAATAGATAAATTCTAGGAATCACACCTAGACTTCCTAAGCTTCACACCTAGGGTTCCTCGGCATCACACCTCGGAGAAGGTTGCATCACCAAATCATAAAAGAAAGCTTCATAGCCCTTAAATTCTGAAAATGTTCATTAATTATTCCAATAGAAAGTACTACAACTCTTTAAATAGAAGACTAATACCTAATCCTAGTTGAAGTAGGATTTTGTAAAACCCTAATAAGACTTAGACTTGGACTTGGACTCCTTGGGCTTTCCTACTAAACCCAAACTAAATAACCAAACTTAAAATAAAGCCCAAAAGAAGATCTAATGGACTGTTAGCGCAGCCCATTCCAATAATATTATGAAATTACAAAATTGCCCTTGGTACATAAAATCAAATAAAATATAATAAATATGTCTTCTCATTGCCTCCTGCATCAACTCAAGTCTAGTCTCTCATTACATAAAACACTTCGAGATTAAAATAAAGCTTTCGATGTATTATTGGCATATAAAAACTACCCATATTGCCAACAACATAACGCCGAGAGCCTTGCAGCTCAACTAGTTGGCACCTCCCGATGTTTCCCATCCAAGGTTCAAATCTCCTCTTCCCATTATAACTATCGAATTATCAAAAAGTATTGCCAACACCATAACATTTCTACAAAAAATATCAGTCGTCCCAATATTTCTTTCCACCCACATCACCAATAAACCAAATTATCCTACTACTTCACACTGTAACTCAACTTCTCACACTGCCATCATAACTTGCAACACTTTCCCAATTAATCAAAATTATTTTACAATGTAATGCATTAATAGACTAAAAAACCATACTTCAAAGTAGATAACAAAACCAGCTTTTACACACAATCATACGTTTGCAACAAAATCTTCATTCTAACCCAATGAAAATATAGAGTTTCCATTACTCCAATGGAAATGATCAATCAAATTCACACAAAATTTATACTTCTACTTCCATCACCAATGTACCAAATTACCAAACTATTTCACAATGTGACTTAATTTTTAACCCCCAAAAAAAAAAAAAAAACCCATAGAAATCAATAAAATGAATGAAACAATGTGTCAATATCAATACCTGAACTTTCCGGTGGCGAACCAATCCATTACCATTCCTCCTCTCCTTTCCGATTTCCTCGTCCTCCGGAATCGCGTCGAGGACGGCGTGCCTCAACACCTTCCGCCGCGGGCTAATCTGAATCGTCTTCGTCAAGATCACAGGCACTCCCGAGCAGCACCCGGCGATATAGACCTCGAAGGAGGGCGCCGAAACCCCGAGCTTCGGCTGGAAAAACGCCGAAGAGCCCGAACCAATCGACGCAGCCATATAACAGTCCATGGTCCAGCCGGTTTTCGCGTGATCGTCGGAGCCGACGCTCCCATTAAGCCAATTGGCTACCACCGGCTCCAAAGACCCGCAGAGAACCAAGTCCTGGTTCTCGTAGACCTCGAATTCGACACCGCCGGTGACGCGGACGGTATCGGTGCTGACGTAGGTGACCTCCGAGGACTCCTTATCGAGGCGGTCGCGGCGGAGGGTGAGAGAGGCCGATTCGGAGGCCGGAATGCGCGAATTGTTGATCTCGAGCGATACGCCGATCTCGCGGCGGGGGTGGCGGAGCGTGAGGTGGTCGGGGACGCTGTCGGTCACGCACGGCGCGATCCGAACGTAGAAGAGCCGGATTTCGAACCACGACGACGAGTGGTTGGAATGTCCGTTTGAGAAACCGTACTGTTTGGATGTCGCCATTGACGACTCCTTCTCTGAATTTTCCATTTTGAGGCTTTTGATCTGATTTGATTTGGGTTGCGAAATTGGGAGAAATGAAATGAAAGGAAAGGGAAAAGAAAGAATTCACATGGTGAGAATTTGGGGAAAAAGGAATTAGTTTTGATGGGAATATGGGTTTAATGAGAAATTGTGGAAATCTTTCTTTCTTTCTTTCTCAGGGTTTTGGAAATGAAATTGGGATGGGTTTTGGAATTTTGTGTTGTGCAACGGAGGAAGGGAGGGAGAGTCTTGCCCTTGCGTTTGTTGGTTGGGATAATTGCTGAAACAAAGAGGACACAGTCAACAACCACGGGAAATGTGGGGGAATCTTTAAGACGCGTCGTTTTTGGCATTTTGAGGTGGACTTTAACGACACCCTTTTTTTTTTTTTAACGCCGTTATCTTTTCTGTTTCTGTTTGGGGCTTGCTACTAGACAGACTAGTAGTGGTCTTTTTGCCTTAAGGAAAATGGGCACATGATAAATAGTTTTGGGCTACTCTTTGGTGTTATCATGCCAACCTCAGCCCGCTCACACTTGTTATTCCGCATAAGAAGTAAAAACCTTGACTCCGCCTACCAACATCTAAACTCACACCCAATTCTATAAATGTCAACTTGTGATTATATTTTAACTTGCTGGAAAGAAAAAAAAAAAAAAAAATGTGTACCAATTACAAGGTAAGACTTAAACATGTTATAAATTTAGGTGTGTTTCTAGACTTATACTTTCTTTTTTTTGGCCAAGTACATAAATAATACTATAATTAGGAGATGAGAAATTTTAATCTAGATCTCTTAGTTTAAAAAAAAAAAAAAGGATTTTCAGTTAAAGTACAAGACTCTTGACAATATGAGGTATTGTTTATTTTTTGAGATAATTCAATAATTACAATAAAGGGAAGAGATTTTAACCATTAGACATCTTGGTTGAAAACATTAATAGGTACCAATTGAGTTATGAATCTCTTGACAAGGTGAAGTGGTGCTTCTTACTTTCAACTTATTATTACTACAATTATTTTGCATGGAAGACTAGAATCGCACATTGTAATTGTGACAATTGGCAAATGTTGCGGAGGGTTTATATATTTTGATACATGACTTGTTATTTGGCACAAGAAGAGTTGGCCTTTTTTTTCCTTCGGTTTAATCATGCCAAGCTAGGCCACTCAGACTTGTTATTTGGCACAAAAACATGAGGTAGGTACTTGCTATTTTCAAGTGATTACTACTCAACTATTTTGCAGGGGAACAAAAGACAAAAGAAAACACTTTTCTCGTTCGGTAAGTAATATAAAACACCTGGTCACAACTTATAATCATGGACTATAAGAAAATATATGAAAAGCTTACGACAGATAAATATCTCCCCAAACTAGTTTCTAGATAAACCTTTCAAACTTTTTATATATCTTTATATTAAGTGTGAATTGTGAAAATCTAACCGTTGGATTGCATGTTCTTATTATATCCTTCATGCTTACAAAATTTTAGGAACATCAAATATCAATTGCTATGTCATCAAACAAATATTAAAATTTCAAGTTTTTATGATTTGAAATTATATATAAAATATAAGTTTGTTAATCAAATAGTAAATAAAATTCGATTTGAACAAAATTTGATATGCATGTTATGAACATAAGAAACATGAAATTTAAAGATTAATTTTTTTTTTTAAATTCAAAAAAAAAAAAAAAGATAAATGAAAAGTTTGATAAGTTTTATTGAAACTTTATTCGTATCATTATGGCTCTTAAGGGGCCGTTTGGTATAGTAGTTTAAGTAACATTTTTTAATTTTTAAATAATATTACATGTATTTCTACACACTTTTTCAACCTACATATATTTTTAAAAAATACAAAATTACATTACTAAAACAATATTACCAAAACACCCTCATATTTTGAACGCCCAACTTCCTTTCCTTTTCTTTTCTCCTCAAATTAAGCCCAGCGTATCCTACAGTGACCTCGTCCTATTGTACCATCAATGAAAACTATATAGGCCGGCTACTCTACTCCCACTTGCTAGACAGGAAATGATTGCAAAAATCAATGTCACCCACTACTAAACAGAAATTGTAGAAGTAGAAGAGCGTTTGATTTGATCATCTTGGACCAACATCTTTCTCTAATTTTTTGTCCAAATTTTAGTTTAGAGTCTAAAGACTCTCTTTTCTATTTGAATTAACCATTTTTTAAATATATATCCTCTGCCAGCCTCTCTATTTCATTTAAATAATTGTTTCTCAAAAAAGAAATTTATATATATATATATATTTTTTTTTTTCATTTAAATAATCATTTTTCCCTTCTCAAAATCTTCCTTTTCCTTAATAATTTTAATTTTAAGATCTTAATAATATTAAAGAGGTTAAGTTATATGTCTAATATAGATTGTGATATAGAAATGAGGTAGATTTGTGTTCTACATATACTTTTCCCACGCGGATGATTACAAAACTTTTGATTGATGTGTGTATTACCACAGAATGTTATTTCTTTAATTTCTAATTGCAGAAACCTTTTGGCAAGAACATGGACATTGTATCTATTTAGTTAGTGCATTTTAAATTAAATCACGTTAAAAATTAAATTAACTAAAGCTTAATAAAGGAATGAGTTATAGTGGAGTTTGTTAAAGAAAGAGTTAACTTGTATACAAGTTAAATAAATAAAGAGGAGTTATCTAAGCTAATAAATATTATGTAGGTTATAAGAGGTTCTTGAAGACTATATATATATAGCTATGGTATATTTGTTGTACATTGCCCCATACATATTATTCATTTCTTGTACTAAATAGTAAATATGTATATGCTGAAAAAGATGTGGATAAGACATATGAAATTATGGACATTGTATGTACAAAGTGGATGCTAATTAACATGTAAAAAATACAATCAAGACTATTTTTCCTTATAATTATTTGAAACGTGAAACCTAGAGACAATATAGTATTTCTGTGATTTTGGCAGATTAACACTATTTAGGGAATTTTTTAACCAAATTGCCCTCTTTTGAAATATCCAAATAGCCCTGTTTTGAAACTCCATGGTTGAGATGGCAGTGGATAATGATGAAGCCAAAAATGGTCGTCAGTTGATAACCTCGTCAGAGCTTATGATGAGGTAACGTTCCCTACAAAGATGAGAGAGAAAGGCACCGGAGTGGTGTTAGCCAACAATTCTCTAATGATTAAGTCAGTAGAGTTCTCAATATCTCTCAAAGAATTAGAATGTAATTATGTATGTCTACCTTTCTCCTGGTGCTTGGTGGCTTATAGCCTTAGTACAACTATTGAGAAGCTCTTAATAGCTCTCTTGGCTGTCATTGTAAAGTATACCTGAGCTTAAATGAGGCTTAATTGGCTCATGGTTGGCCTTTTTGATCGTTGGAGCTCGTCAATTACAAAACCATTAATGACATCGCCATAAATGTTGTATGGTTGTCCTTTCATGGACTACCTTGTGGATTGTATGCTCGTCATTTGTGTGGATTGTGTTGTATGATGAACCTATAATTTTAGTACTTATTAGATAAAATGGTTATTCTCACACTTTCGAAACCCTAGGTTTATGGTTGATTAGTGTTCCTTCTTTTATCTATGTGAAAATTGAAAACCTAGTTCTCTGATTGTGTGTATTCACTATTCACACTTTGAGTAAATTTTGTTGGTTTTTGAGATTGGTACAATTATCTTCTTAAAGATAATGTTTTAATTAGACTCGCCTAAAATTCATATATAATTTTTCATTATTTTTTCCAATTCAATCTCTCAAACAATTAAAAACTCAACAGGAGTCAAACGTTACATGTACATTACTAAATACATTTTGGATTGGTACCAGAATTCAAGGCCATTGGTGGCCATAAGAGATCAATGTTCCAATATTCTTGTTTGTTTGAGCTAGATCTAGACAGTGGCAGCTCCAAGAATTTTTTTCAGGGTGTTCCTTAAAAAGTATAAATTATACAATCTAATAAAAAGAGAAATTCATATATTGACAACAACAACAAAAACAAATAACATGCAAATACATAAAGTTTACAATTGCCTTCTACGAGTTTTCATATTTTGAAATCATTACATGATAGTCTTATCATCAATATTACAAGCTACATCTCTTTTAATGTACACAACCAACCAATCATTCATCAACTGAATGTAGAACAAATTATGGAGCAAAATTTAATTTTATTGGTATAAAAAAAAACTGAGAGTGTTCCCAACTTTTTTTTTAAAGGGTAAACAAATAAAAAATTTTAAATTATTATATATATATATATATAAAATTTAAGGTCAAGGTGGTCCTAGGACCACCTTGGCCTTAAGGTGGCACCGCCCTTAGATCTAGATCTCAGAGATGGATTAAATTCTCCAAAAAAAAAAAAAAAAAAGTTTTGATGGACAACAAATTACTAACAAAGAGCCTTCCATCATTGAATGAATGAGATGTGGACCATATTATTGACAATTAATTAATTTGGAGGATCACTCTAGCATTAAGGTGGCGCCGCCGTTGATCTAGATCACAGAGATAGACTAAATTCTTCTTAAAAAAAAAAAAAAAGTTTTGATGTACAACAAATTACTAACAAAGAGCATTTCATCATTGAATGAATGAGATGTGGACCATATTACCGACAGTTAGAGCATTCGCATCAGCTCTGGTATAAATGTGTAAAATACACATTTTGATCACTTTTACACATTTTGAACCAAAAAACACTCCACATCAGTTCTTTCAAAATCATGTAAACTTGTGGAAATTTATCAACGAGCTACAGTACCCGTGTAAATTTACACGGGCACTGTAGCTCGTGTATTTAATTTTTTAATAATTTTTTCTCCCTCCTCCCTAACTGACTCTCATCTCCTACCTCTCTTCCCCAACATCCAGCGCGCCAGAATCAACGGAAAATGAACCCAAACAAACCCACACACAAACACACCCACACACAAACAAACCCAAACGGCCAGAATCAACTGAAAATTAACCCAAACAAACCCACACACAAACACACCCACACACAAACAAACCCAAACGGACAGAGATATCGGTGCTTATCGGAACGATCTGGGTCGCCGGAGCTCGTGGGTCGGCCGGTGAAGCGTGGAGCGTGGATCGGCCGGTGAAGAAAGGATCTGGATCGCCGGAGCTCGTGGGTCTTGCTTGATCGGAGCTTGTGGATTAGACCGAGAGGGAGAGATCGGAGCTTGATCGGAGCTTGTGGATCGGAGTTAGGGAGATCGGAGCTGTGGATCGGTGCAGCCGTGGATCGGAGCTGTGGATCAAGCTTGTGATCGGAGCTAGTGTGGATTAGATTAGACCGAGAGGGAGAGAGATGGGTATAGAGAGATAGACTGAGAGGGAGACCGAGAGGGAGAGAAATGGGAGATGGGTATAGAGAGATAGACTGAGAGGGAGACCGAAAGGGAGAGAGGGAGACCGAGAGAAATAGAATCAGAAAGAATGAAAAGTGATAAAGAGAGAGAGATAAAGACGCGTATAAAAGGGTTAGTTGAGAAATAATAAAATAATTGAAAAAATTGATTATTTAAATAGAAGTGGTGGTAGAATAAATGAACTGATGTGGGTGTATTGTAAAAGTGAATGTGTAAAATAGAAAAAGTAGGTTTTTATGTGTAAAATAGACACAAATTTTACATGAGCTGATGTGAATGCTCTTAATTAATTTGGAACTGACGTTTTCTAATTCACTTGTGCATGCAGGTCCTACGTTAGAGTTTAGACCCACGTGAACGGAAACATTTTCAACTATTGCTGATCACACGTTTCTGTTGAAAAGAACAAATCGGCCTTTTCAAAGCTAGCTAGTGGTGATTCATGTGCACAAAAGTACAAGAAGTTATTACTATTGGTTAAAAGCAGTTAGAATTATATTTATTAGTAATTTGAAAACAATTGTTAGTTATGTTCTGATGAGAGGAATCATCAATAACATTATAGTTTTCATTAAAAAAAGTCTAGATAAAAAGCCATTTCTAACTGTTCAACCCTAACCTATCCGAACACCTGATTTAAAAGAGCACGAGCAATTTCGATCAGATGGACAAATCAAAATTGAGCTTTGGCTTTAACAAATTAATATCATATTTCCAGTCGGGTCATAGATTTTTAAAAATTCACTTGAAAACTTTGACCCGGCCAAAACTAAAAATGAATATTTCTTTTTATCCATCAACTTTTCAGTGTATCATTAGATTCTCAAAATCAGGATCTTACGTAAGATCATGAAAGGTAAATAGGATCGTGAATTGTAGGATTGAATCGTGAATCGTAAGATCCTATATTATTTGAGAAAAAAACAAAAAATACACATTTGTATGTTAAATAATAACATAAATTATACATTCATTCATAAAAAACCAAAAATTTGCATCTATTTGATGTAATTACCATACATCACTACATCCATTTGTAAGCATCATTTAAAGAGGCCAAAAATCTCAAAACGTGGTACTCTATTGGGATGTTATTTTTTAGGGAAAATTATAACTTATCTACCTGTGGTTTGGCCAAAATTTAAGGGTATGTTTGGTAACTGTTTTTTCTCCTTATTTTTTGTTTCCAAAAACAATTTTCTATTTTTTAGACTAAAAAACTTGTTTGACAACCCAAAATGGACAGAAAACAAAAACTATTCTTAAAACTCAATTTGTGAAGGAAACTTGAAAACATGCAAAATGCTGTTTTCAATTTCTAATTTCTATAAGTCAATGAAAACACGCATTTAATTTAATAAATTTGTCTCATTTAATAAGTTAGCATTAGAGCTCAAATTGACAAGGGAGATTTTTGAGGAAAGCCTAGGTGAGATTGACAAGGCTCTGGCAAGATTTAACAAGGGGAGTGGCGTGACTTAAGGGGTTACTATAGAAGGAAAGAATGAGGGAAATAAGGAAGAAAGTACAGCTAGGAGGGCTGAGTCTACACAAAAGGCTATGGAAAGTAAAGTAGAAGGGGAACCTGGTAAGTGTACCTATTACCCAATCAGCTTTATGTGATATCTCTAATGTTATTGGTTCTAGAAATAATAATGCTAGGTTGGAAAAGAAAAAAAGAATTAGGAAGAAAGGCCATGCACGTCCCGTGGAGAATGTGGTTCCTAGGGGGGGTGAAAATTACAAAGAGGTTAGCCTTAGAGGTGGACTGTAGCGAGTTACCAAGTAAGAAGAGGGTGGTTTCCCACTCTGGTCATGAACTAAACAATTTAATGGTGGAGGCTGTGTTGCAGCCCTGCCAACAACAATGAATCTCTTATGCTAGAACTGTCGGGGGCTTGGGAACCCTCAGACAGAGCAGAAGCTTGGTGATTTAATACGAGCTCATTCTACCTCAGTTGTGTTTTTAGCCGAAACATGGCTGAAAAAAGCTAGGCTAATTTATTTACATTATAAATTGAAGTTTGATGGGATGATAGAAGTTTCTAGAGAAGGGAAGGGTGGAGGGGTGGCGGTGTTTTGGAAGAAAGAAGTGGATTTCTCGGTGGATACTTATTCCCCGAATCATATTGATGCATTCCTTAATAAAGGGAAGGAGGAGGAGTGGCGATTTACCGGTTTCTATGGGGAATTCGATACAAATAACCATCATATCTCTTGGGCTACCTTAAGAAGATTAAAATCCAAACTTTCCTTACCTTAGTTGTGTGTGGGAGACTTCAACAAAATTACTAGAGCTCATGAGAAATTGAGGGGGGAGGCATAGACCAAGCAGGCAAATGGAGGATTTTAGGGATGTGTTAGATGAGTGTGGGTTTCATGACTTGGGGTTTAGTGGAAACAAGTTCACTTGGTGTAATGGGCATGGAGAGGGGCATACGGTGCGGGAGAGACTTGATAGAGCGGTTAGTACGATGGATTGGTTCTTAATGTTCCTGGCTACTAAAGTGGTTCATATGGAGAGTGGTACATCGGATCACAAACCGATCATGATTTATTTTGCAGGTATGCCCAAGAGAGTGAACAAGCCATGGAGGTTTGAACAAATGTGGATGAGGGATGAGGGTTGTAAAGAAGTGATTGGGGATGCTTGGTCCTATGAATACCAAGGCAGCCTGATGAGTAGAGTGGAAGAAAAAGTGGATAGATGTCGTAGAAACTTGAAGTGGTGGAGCAAAGTTGCTTTTGGCAATGTGATCCGAAGCCTTAGGGAGAAAAAAGAACAATTGAGAGTTGCCGAGGAAGTTGCTATAAGGGGTGGAAGTATGTCTCGGGTCCAACGGTTGAAGAAAGAGATTTCAAAGCTCTTAATGAGTGAAGAACAAATGTGGAAACAGTGATCTCGAGCTCTTTGGTTGCAAGAGGGTGATAAAAACACTAGATACTTTCATAGTAGAGCCTCTCATCAATTTAGAAGGAATCAAATTGAAGCACTTGAAGATTTGGGTGGGGAGTTGTGTATGGATGAGGATGGGATTTCAAACATATTGGTTAGTTATTACCAATGCCTTTTCAATTCCTCAAACCCAAGCATGATGGAGGAAGTAGTGGCTGGTATTCCTTGCTCTGTTTCGGATGAGATGAACCAATTGCTTAATGTTGAGTTCACTAAGGAAGAGGTGGTCACGGCTCTGAAGCAAATGGAACCGTTGAAGGCTCTGGGACCAGATGGACTTCCACCTCTTTTTTTCCAACATTATTGGTCATCAGTGGGCGATGATGTGACTGAAGTAGTGCTGAGTTGTCTCACCATGGGCATCATTTCTCCATCCATTAATCAGACTTTCATCACCCTTATCCCAAAAGTAAAAAGCCCTACAAAAGTCTCTGAATTTCGCCCTATATCTTTATGTAATATAATTTATAAGCTTGTATCCAAGGTGATTGCAAACAGGCTTAACGGGGTGTTACCTTTGATTATTTCAGAATCTCAAAGTGCCTTCTAATCGGACAAGGCAATTTTCAATAATATTCTTGTAGCATTTGAGACCTTACATCACATGAAGAACCAAAAATAAAAAAAGCAGGTTTCATGGCCTTGAAACTTGACATGAGCAAGGCCTATGATAGGGTGGAGTGGAGATTCTTGGAGGTCACAATGTTGAAGATGGGCTTTAATGAGAGATGGGTGGCCTTGGTTATGAGTTGTATTAATTTGGCTTCCTACTCAATTCTAGTGAATGGTGTTCCAAAAGGGGATATTCGGCCAACAAGGGGTATTAGGCAAGGGGACCCTCTCTCCCCATACCTATTTCTAATTTGCTCTGAAACTTTAAATTGTCAATTGCAACAGGCAGCCAGGTCCGAAGCTATTAAGGGTTTCTCTCTTTGCAAAAATGGCCCCAAAATCACTAATTTATTCTTTGCTGACGACACTGTCCTATTTTGCCGTGCTACAATGAGTGATTTGGATGTTATCCAACGTATTTTGATTTTGTACGAGCAAGCCTCTGGTCAAAAGTTAAATAGAGAAAAAACCACTGTGTTTTTTAGCAAGGCTACTCCGGATGAGAGGAAGCTTGAGATAATAGATTTCTTGGGAGTAAGTGAAGTGCAGGAATATGAGAAATACCTTGGTCTTCCGGCGGTGGTTGGGAGAAACAAAAAGGCGAATCTCAATTTCATTAAGGAGAGAGTATGGAATAAGCTACAAGGATGGAAGGAAAAGCTTCTTTCACAAGCGGGAAGGGAGGTGCTCCTAAAAGCGGTAGTTCAAGCTCTACCCACTTTTGCGATGAGTTGTTTCAAACTCCCATCCGGATTATTAAAGGATATTGAGATGATGATAAGGAAATTTTGGTGGGGCCAATGGGGAGAATTGGGAAACATTGTGCAAACCAAAGGCGTTAGGGGGCATGGGCTTTAAAAATTTGGAAAACTTTAATGAAGCTATGCTTGCTAAGTAAGTGTGGAGATTATTAGTGGACCATTCATCCCTATTTTATCGAGTCTTTAGTGCAAAATACTTCCCAAGTGGTTCAGTTTTTGATGCAAAGGTAGCTTCGGGGTCATATGCGTGGCAAAGCATTGTAAAGGCTTGTAAACTTGTCCAATTGGGTTTGCTTTGGCGAGTTGGGAATGGTACGAAGATTAACATCTACAAAGATAGGTGGCTACCTGGAGGGGGCTCGGCTTGTGTAGTTTCTCCAAAGAATGAAGAGGCCTCAAATTGGGTAGTTGCTAATCTGTTGGAGTTGAGGGGGGCGGGGGGGGGGGGAGGCTGGAATGATCAGCTAATGGGTGGTCTTTTCCTGCCGTTTGAAGCCCAAAGAATTAAGAGTATCCCTCTGTGTGTCACGGATCAGGAGGATTGCATTACTTGGCCGAGATGCAGGTCGGGATCCTACTCTGTAAAAATGGGCTATCAACTGTTGTGCGAGAATGAGCTGAATTCCTTGCCTTCTAGCTCCAGCTTTGATCAGGTAAAAAGCTTCTGGAAGGGTATTTGGCGTTTGAAAGTTCCCAACAAGGTGAAGGTGTTTCTATGGCGTGCTTGCTCAAGGGCTCTCCCAACGAAGGTAAACCTGCAAAGAAGAAAAGTGGTGGAAAATTCTGGGTGTGAACAGTGCGGTTGTATGGCTAAAGACGAGTTTCACACTATATGGGACTGTGTGAATGTCCGTGAGGGGTGGGCGCCTCCCTTTGCAGAAGTGAGGAGAAAGTGCCAGAACATAGGATCCATGAGTGACCTCGTGAGCACCATTAAGGCAGAAGGAAAAAACCTGGAGGAGTTTGTGATGACGGCTTGGCTAATCTGGTTGCGGAGAAACAAATTGAGAACAAACGAAAGTCCTTAGTCATGTACAAAAATTGCCCAATCAGCCTCGACTCTATTGGTCGAGTTTCAGTAGGGAAGGCAGGGGCAAGTACTGAGGAAAAGAAACAGTTCGGTGCAGTGGCAGCCTCCAACAGAGGATTCAATTAAAGCAAATTTTGATGGGGCGGTGTTTGGGGAGGATCAGGAAGCTGGCATCGGAGTGGTCATTTGCAACAACGAAGGGCAGGTTTTGGCAGCTTTGTCAGAGAAGGTGAGGATGCCAGTAACAGTGGAGATCCTTGAGATGTTAGCGGCTCAAAAAGCTGCAACTTTTGCCAGGGTACTTGGCTTTAGGCAGGTGTGTTTTGAAGGTGATGCAGAGCTAGTGGTGAAGAGTTTGCAGTCAGGGTCGGACTCAAATGCACTGGCTGGCCACTTAGTAAAAGACTTCATGTCTATAAGGGGGTATTTTCAGTCCTCTTCTATCATCCATGTAAGGCAGCAAGGCAACCATGTTGCCCATGCTCTAGCTAGGGATGCTAGGTTTTCTTTTCCTTTAAGAGTTTGGATGGAGGAAGTTCCACCAAACATTCTCAGTTATGTTGTAAAAGACTTGCCTCCGTAATAAATTTGTTCTCCCCGAGTTGGGATGTTCCTAAAAAAAAAAAAAAAAAGCATTAGAGCTCAAATCCTAGTAACAACATATTTTAGTATTTTCTATTTTTTTCTTCAAAAAACTATCTTTTTTAATTTCAACTAACCAAACATGTTTTTGATTTAAAAAAAATACAAGAAAATTGTTTTTTCTTTATATTCTCAAAAACAAGTTTTTGAAAATAGAAAACAAAAATTGTTACCAAACATAACCTAAGTTGCCTATCTGTGGTTTGAAATTTAATATTTTACCCACCTGAGGTTAGCTTAGTTAGATTTCCTTAACCCACTTTTGTTTAAAACATGACTAAATATGTAATTTTGCTACACTTTTATGTCTATCTCCTCCAAAAACATAAAAACATAAAAATACAAGATAAAAAAGAATCTAGCGAAACACTTGTATCATGGAATTTCAAACCATAGGTGGGCAACTTAAATTTCAATCAAACCTTAGGTGGGTAAGTTGTAATTTGCCCTATTTTTTATTTGGGTCCAACTATTACTCTATCTCTTTACATTATAATAACAAAACTTGGTATATTGGCACGTTATTTTTCATTTGGGTTCAACTGAGCCTTCTGTCAAGTAAAAGAAGATTACAAGAAATTAGGATTGTTAGAATCGTATGATCCTACCGATCCTGAATGATCGCAAAGATCCTTGAAAAATTCGGATCATTTTGGGCAGGTGGAATCGTAAAATCGTAGGATCGTAGGATCTAGATCGGAATTTTGACAAACATTAGTACATGTAACAAATGAGACAATCGAATGTGGGTTAGAAATGGGCCGTCCTAAACAATGTTTATTGCTAAGAACCAATGGACGAATCCGTGGAAGAATTCTATGCTTTCTATTTGTATGCATTGTCTTAATTAAACAGTGTTTAATTGAAAATATCATTTCATTTGTACGGTCATTAATGACATATTTTATTGCTAAGAACCAGTGAACAAAATCTATACCTCCTATTTGTATACATTGTGATTGCCAATAAGTGATTGGTATGACACAGTTATGGTAAATGTCGACAAATTCATCGTAGACATAATACTATGAGGTAGTTGCTTTCAAATAAAATTATTTCCATGGACTACATAAAGTTGAAAAGATGATATAAATGACTCATTAACCAAAGGTTTGATTAGAGGGTAAGTAAATTGCTTACGGAGGGAGATGTGTTTAAAGTCTGACTTAAAAGTTTTTGGGATGGCAACTCTACATAGTTGATTAGATATCCCAAGATCTAAGTTCAAGAATCGTGGATGCTACCCTTGTCACTATAGAGATAACATCTCACACCCATTCCTATGTTAAAATAGTTAAGCCAGCAAGTGATCAAAGAGAGTGAAAGGGACACAATTTTGTTTGCTAAGCATTCATATTGTTGGGGTTTTTTTTTTTTGTTTTTTTGTTTTGTTTTGTTGTGATCATTGTATCTATGATCAATGTATCCTTGGAGATGACGTCTAAGAGTCTCAAAACACTATTGATGAAATAGTGTGGGGGTAAAATCCGTCATAGGGAGAAAATGTCAAACACTAGCATTTAATCAGATTTGCATTTATCATTCTACGTTCATCAGACCAATGAGTATATTTAAGTGATTTTAATTTTTTATACATTATACATATTTGTTTCGTTTGTTGTTCTTATTTATATAATCACATGAGTAAGTTATTTGAGAAATATATCCCACAAATATTGCCTTCTACAAGAATACTCAATTGAAATCATAAATATGCATTTTAGACTGTAATGTTTTAGGGCCAAAATTGGGGGGGAAATGTAAAATTGGGGCTAAAATAAATAGATGTCACATAAAAAAAAAAAAAAATCAAGTCACCTCATTACTCTGTTGTTTACATTTATAAGAAAATTAATGAAACATGATGAAAGGACCAACATAGCTCATTTTTAGAACTTTTTAGGGATTGAAATCCGATGATTTGAAACATTAAATACTAAAAAAGTTTAAAAGGTAAATTTTATGGACCAACAATTTATTTTGACCAAAAGATTATGAAATATTATTAAATTAGTTGAAAACTAATAATAATTTATTTAAAAACCTTATAATGTTTTATAATAGAATTTTAATAAAAAAAAAGGTTTTTATACTCTGAGGAAAATATTGTTAGGATAAAAAGTGTTAAGTGTGTAAAATAAGGGGGTAAAAAAACTATCTACGTATGCTATAAGGAGAAAAAAAAAATTGAAAATCTATAAAGAAAAAAGTAGAGAATATCAACATGGTATAATCACAATACTGTAGAACATAACTTACATTATATAAACTAGCATGTAACTCCATGCAAACGTATGGATGCATTTAAAATTAAACAAAATTTTTATTGTAAAAATATACTGTAAATAATTAGTCAAATTATTTTTATTTTTTTTAAAACATGTAACACATGCATTCATGCATACGTATAGATACATTTAAAATTAAACACAATTTTTATCATAAAATATAGATAATTAGTCAAATTATTTTTTAAAAGTAAAATAATTAGTCACATATTAAAATTCTTACCTAAATTTAATGCTACTTATGATCATTTTTTTTTTCTAATTTTTAATAAGATAGAACGTGCTGTGATTTTTATTTTATTTATTTTTTGAGAAACATGTGGTGATTTTTATTGAGTATATGTAATTATTTAAAAAAAAATATATTTCATTAAAATTAGATTCTTAGTATTTTGCATTCATTAACTCACTTGACACAAAGATTAAAAAACTTAAGGAGACATACGGCACATGCTTAAGTGGATAATTATGGTGTAGTCCCACATAAATTTAGACACATGCAAAATTGGATTATAATTTCAAATTCTAATTCAACTTTTTCTAAATTTTACCTATTAATATATATATGTGGGAGGAGATTTTCCACCACATCTAATTGTAGCCTAGCTCTGGAGCCAGGCAGAGTTTGGTTTTGCCCTCTTCGACCGAGTGCAAGACCCCAGGGGACCAATAGCTTGCTTGTAATCCCTGCGAGAGTCCCACATCGGAAGGAGGAGCGCCCCACTCATGCTTTATATGCCTCTGGGGCTTGCATGAGTGTACCACTACAATGTGTTGTAGTGGTACACTCATGCAAGCCCCAGAGGCATATAAAGCATGAGTGGGGCGCTCCTCCTTCCGATGTGGGACTCTCGCAGGGATTACAAGCAAGCTATTGGTCCCCTGGGGTCTTGCACTCGGTCGAAGAGGGCAAAACCAAAACTCTGTCTGGCTCTAGAGCTAGGCTACAATTAGATGTGGTGGAAAATCTCCTCCCACAAAAAGCGCTTTTTGAGGTTGGGATGACCTTACGTTTTCAGGTACCACCACCCCATCTAATTGTTGCTCTACCCCTGGAGCCAAGCGGGGGAGAATTTTGTCCCCTAACCGAGTGCAGGACCCATTTACTCCCTTGGGTGACAAATCCCACATCGGCTAGGAGAGCGCCCCACTAAGCCTTTATAACGCATCTGGTGCTTGGCTTAGTGTACCACTACAACACACATGTGTTGTAGTGGTACACTCATGCAAGCCCCAGAGGCATATAAAGCATGAGTGGGGCGCTCCTCCTTCCGATGTGGGACTCTCACAGGGATTACAAGCAAGCTATTGGTCTCCTGGGGTCTTGCACTCGGTCGAAGAGGGCAAAACCAAACTCTGCCTGGCTCCAGAGCTAGGCTACAATTAGATGTGGTGGAAAATCTCCTCCCACAATATAGATGACTTATAAATTTGAATTTTTTTTAGTTATATGATTATGTTTTTTATGGTTTATTATATTGGACTCCTCGTTTTCTATACTAAATTAATTAATTTGGCACAAAAATTTAAAAAGTTAGATTAGATGAGACACATAGCGCAAAATTGAACTCTAATTGAAATTCAATTTTTACACTAAATTAGCTCACTTGACACAAAATTCTAAATTTTAGATTAGATGAGACACGTGACACAAAATTAAACTCTAATTAAATTTCAATTTGAAATTTAATTGGATTTTCTCTCTGCTTTACCTATATATATATATATATATATATATATATATATATATGGAGAGAGAGAGAGAGAGATTATTATTATGACAAATTTCTACCTTATCTTAATTAATTATAGATAATTTCTCAAAAAAATAATTATAGATATATCTTCCGTACAATTAAAAAGTACCAAATAACGACAAAATGTCATTAATAAATTAACTTAATAGATCATTATTAAGTAAGTAAGACTGCAATTTTAAAAAAAATTAATTCGTATGCTTCAGAATTTTCAAAAAGCTCTATACACAATACATGCCGTTTTCAAAAAATAATTCTATAATATTTAACCTTTAGTTTTCATTTCCAATGATTCAAGGGTTAGGTTTTTATTATTAAAAAAAAAAAAAACTTAAAAGGGATGTTGTAACATTAGAAGAATATAAAAACGAATAAAATTTGGCCAGTTGATATGCGCTGTACCGGTTTATATATTGAGAATCATATATATTTTTTAAGTTAAGATTATATATACGCATAAGAGGTTTTTTTATTTTTTATTTTTTATTTTATTTTGACTAAATAAAAGAGAAATGAACATTTACCAAAAAAGGAAGAAGAAAAGAAATGAAGAATATTTTTAACCAGTTAGGCCATTAGCCGAGAGAAGGGTTTTTTTTTTTTTTTGGGTTTAATGGATCAAGGTTGTACTGAGGCGCAGGGGTTTTATTTGTTGTGTGAGAAGAGGCAAGGCAGTTTTGCGTAATTATATTTGTTTTAAAATTATTTGGCAAAATAATACAATTTGAAACTTATTTTGAGAAATAACCTTAAAATTGATCTCATATTTTAAAGGGATTAGATCTAGCTTTGTCATGCTGACATGGCAATAATAATGTGGCCATTTTAATAAAATTTCTCCACCCAAATCTCGTCTCTAGAGACAAGATGTATTTAATACATTTTTTTTAGAGTTTTAATTTATGGCATCTGCTCTTAATGATAACTTTTTATCATCAGACCAAGACAACAATTGGTTTTTGGTGTAAGCAGGGATTAAACTCAAAATCTCTTATTCAACCATCTGAGATTTTACCAGTTAAACTAACAGAAACCCATTAATACATTTTTTTTCATTCTTTTTTCCTCTCACATTTGTTTACCAAATCTACTCTCCTCTGTCTCTCCGGTCCAATCCCAAATCACTCCTCCAAGTCGCTATCTTCAACTCACCAATCAAACTCCAACTCGCTGAATCACCCCAAGTTGCCCCCTAATTCGTCCCCAAGCACCATAGGATTGATTGGATCTTCTCAACTGAGCCCAGTCACCTCCAATCCTTGGAATTCCTAAGATACCCATTTTGAGATGTTGTGATATGGCTTGACTTTGGATTTGCAAAGTCGGTGACGACTCTCCGTGTCCTAGTAATAGTAGAAGACCAACTTGGTTTTGGTTTTGTGCATAGCCAATAGCCGACTTAGCATATTATAAATATGTGATGTTATATGGCTTGGTAAAATGGTGTATTGTACAATAGAGAGAAAGATGCTAGCTACAAAGCTAGTGTAAATACAATAGGTTGCTCTTATTTTTGGTGAAAGAACTAAGGGTGTACTTTGGGTTTGGGTCTTGTGAGAGTGCTTGGGTGCTACTATTGTAATCTTCTTATTTTATAGTGAAACTTTCTCTGTCACCGCCTATGGACGTAGACATATTGCCAAATCATGTGAATTCTCCGTGTCTATTTTTCTTCTCTCTTCTTTAATCTTGCATTAGTGGGTGTATTTTCACAACAATAAGTATCAAAGCTCCAAGTTGGTAGATCCAATGGAGGTTAATGCTTCTATTGCCAAGGTAGACATAGTTAAGTTTGACGGTGAAGAGGAAAAAATTTAGGCTGATAGATATGGGCCTGACGGTCATCACGTGTGGGTCGATAGTGGATGGGCCCAGCCTCTACCCAATCCATTGTGGATTGGACACTTGCGACGCACGCCATCGAATCCGAACCTAAATGGAGTTCTAGCACAAAAAGGATTCTGAGTTCCATAATAAATCTTCTCTACAAGGAAAAACCTTGTATACCACGATTGAGATTCTATGAGTACTCTCCTATAAGGAAAAGACTTCGGTATCAAGAAAAAGAGGTCAACACCTTACTAGTATAAAAGCCTCAATACTCTCAAATCAAGGTACGCTGAATTTTACCCTCTCTAGCACTCTAGAGTTGTGAGCATATTTCTGACTTGACCTTCGGAGGGTATTCGGCCGGCACCACACCGGTGCTCTTCGCGAGGTTTTTCCTTCCCTTTGTTGTGCAGGTGCTAATTTGAGTGTGCGAGGATCGTGTAGCTCACTGGTGGTTTTTTTTTCGGCATCCTCAGTTGGCGCCGTCTGTGGGAACTACGTGATTCGTAAGCCATTTATCGCTTCCCAGACAAAAGAGTTGCATGGTACTCACACGCTCAATGGCAACCACCAACGACGTTCAAGGAGAGGAACCACCCACAACTACCCTCGAGAGACAAGTTCGAACTCTCGTTGCTGCCATGGAACGTCTAACCAAACAAAACCATGACTTAGAAGAACAGCTGCGCCAGAAGAATGCAGCACCGAATGACCAACAAGAAGATCAAGAAGGGACCAGCTCTGCAAGAAAAAACAAGGAGAAACCTGAGGGCAGCCATGCCCCAAGCAGACTAGAGAGGCAAAATTTGAACATGCCATCCCTCACGGATGCAACTCCGCCACATATTGTCGCAGAGATGCAGGCGATGAAGGAGCAGATGGAGGTTATGATGAACGCGCTCAAAGGACGAGTGTCCAGTGACCTTGACGACTTGGTCAACCGCATCGACTCGCCTTTCACCGCGGCCGTCAACTCCTTCCCCCTACCCCACAAGTTCCGCATGCCGCATATAGACAGTTACGACGGGGTGAAGGATCCACTGGATCATCTAGAGACCTTCAAGACCCTGATGCATCTTCAAGGAGTAGCGGACGAGATCATGTGTAGGGCCTTCCCTACAACGCTGAAAGGCCCGGCAAGAATTTGGTTCAGCAGGCTGACGCCCAATTCCATCAGCACTTTCAAAGAGCTGAGCGCCCAATTCACGTCGCACTTTATTGGAGGACACCGATACAAGAAGTCCACAGCATGCTTGATGAGTATCAAGCAACGAGAAGATGAAACACTCAGATCTTACATAGCCCGCTTTAATAAGGAAGCACTCTCAATTGACGAGGCCGACGATAAAATACTCGTAGCAGCATTTACGAATGGGCTGAGGAAGGGTAAGTTTTTATTTTCACTATATAAAAATGACCCGAAAACTATGCCGGACGTGCTTTACAGGGCCACCAAATATATGAATGCCGAAGACGCTTTACTAGCTCGCGAAGAAAAGCCCAAGAAGAGAGAAAGGCAGGAAGATGCCCGAGAGGAAAGAGAGCGAAAGATGGCAAGAACCAGAGAGCGAAGGGATGATAGGCGCTCCGAGCCCCCTACGGGGAGATTCACAAGTTTCACTCCACTAACCGCCCCTATCGACCAAGTCCTCATGCAAATCAAGGACGAGGGGACACTGACTTTCCCTGGAAAGCTGAAGGGAGATCCCAACAAACGGTCTAAAGATAGGTATTGTCGCTTCCATCGCGATCACGGACATGACACAGCTGACTGCTATGACCTGAAACAGCAAATTGAAGCCCTCATTAGACAGGGAAAGTTGCAGAAGTTCGTCAGCAAGGAAAGGACGGATCATCAACATCAAGAGCAGCCACCCCGCCGAGATAATGAGCACCCCAGACCACCTATAGGGGATATAAGAATGATCACAGGGGGCATGACAACTATAGGGTCGTCCAAAAAGGCCAGAAAAACATACCTCAGGATGGTTCATAACGTCCAACTAACGGGCTCCGTACCAAGAATAGGACGGATGGAAAGCCCGATCATAGGATTCTCAGAAGAGGATGCCCGACGTCTTCACCACCCTCATGAGGACGCGCTTGTTATCACCTTACAAGTGGGGGACTTCAACATGCACCGAGTGCTAATCGACAATGGCAGCTCAGCAGACATCTTATACTACCCAGCGTTCCAGCAGATGAGGATTGATAGAGAACGGTTAATACCGACAAATGCTCCGCTGATTGGCTTTGGAGGTACGAGGGTGTTCCCATTAGGCGTGGTCACGCTTTCGGTAACAATAGGTGATTATCCTCAACAGATCACGAAGGAGATTACTTTCCTTGTGGTCGACTGCTCATCTGCTTACAATGCTATCATCGGACGACCCACCCTTAACTCATGGAAGGCGGTAACGTCAACATACCACCTAGTGATCAAATTTCCTACGGAGCACGGGGTGGGAGAGCTACGAGGAAATCAGATGGCCGCACGAGAGTGCTATATTGCTATGATGGAGATGGAAGGGAACCTACCATTTCAAGACGCTGGACGGGCAAAGGCCGCAGCAACCATGGAACACAGAGCGCCTACGGAGATACCACCAGTAGAGACGACATGAAGAGCATTAACGCCCCCCTAGTTTCCAGTTTATTACTAAGTTTTTATTAGTTTTTTACTATGAACAATTTTTTCTATTATTTAGTTTTGCTATCGCAAGTTTTTACTTCAAACGATTCTTTCTACAAGTGCCTTTTTAAGCCCAAGGGGGCAGGTACCTTTTTCTTCTACATGGTTTTCTTTCAATAAAAGAAATAGTCAAACACGCTTATGTTCTTCCTACTTGATAAACTAAGTCCAAAAAGTGGACGACCATCAAGGTGACGAGGTAACACTTAGTCACCTCAACAAGTCCACGACCCCAAGTGGACGACCATCAAGGTGACGAGGGAACACTTAGTCGCCTCAACAAGTCCACGACCCCAAGTGGACGACCATCAAGGTGACGAGGTAACACTTAGTCACCTCAACAAGTCCACGACCCCAAGTGGACGAGGGAACACTTAGTCACCTCAACAAGTCCACGACCCCAAGTGGACGACCATCAAGGCGACGAGGTAAAACTTAGTCGCCTCAACAAGTCCACGACCCCAAGTGGACGACCATCAAGGTGACGAGGTAACACTTAGTCACCTCAACAAGTCTACGCCCCCAAGTGGACGACCATCAAGGTGACGAGGAAACACTTAGTCACCTCAACAAGTCCACGACCCCAAGTGGACGACCATCAAGGTGACGAGGTAAAACTTAGTCACCTCAACAAGTCCACAACCTCAAGTGGACGACCATCAAGGTGACAAGGTAACACTTAGTCACCTCAACAAGTCCACGACCCCAAGTGGACGACCATTAAGGTGACGAGGTAAAACTTAGTCATCTCAACAAGTCCACGACCCCAAGTGGACGACCATCAAGGTGACGAGGTAAAACTTAGTCACCATAACAAGTCCACTACCCCAAGTGGACGACCCACAAGGCGACAACCCACATGATGACGAGGTAACTCTTAGTCACCTCAAGAAGTCCACGACCTCAAAGTGGATGACCAACAAGGTGACAAGGTCACACTTACCAAAGTGGACGGACGTCCACAACAAAAAAATGGACGTCCATAAAGAAAGTGGACGGATGTCCACATAAAAAAAAATGGACGTCCATAAAGAAAGTGGACGGACGTCCACAACAAAGAAAAATGGACGGATGCATGTCCATGCATCCGTCCATCAAGAAAGTGGACGTCCAAAACAAAGAAAAATGGACGGATGCATGTCCATGCATCCGTCCATAAAAAAAAAAGTGGACGGAGGTCCACATAAAAAAGAAAAAAAAAGAAAAGGATGGAGGTCCATGCATGTCCATGAAAAGAAATGGACGGACATGCACGTCCATAGAAAGAAGTGGACGGACACACCATGTCCATTAAAAAAAAAAAAAAAAAAAGGATGGACGGATGCATATGTCCATCCAAGAAGTGGACGGACACACAAAAAAAAAAGAAAAAAAAGATGGACGGATGCATATCCATCCAAAAGGAAAAAAAAAAAAAAAAAAGAAAAAAAAAAGAAGAAAAAAGAAGAAGAAGATGGACGGATGCATATGTCCATCCAAGAAGTGGACGGACAAAAAAAAAAAAAAAAAAAAAAAAAAAAAGAAGAGAAAAAGAAAAAAGAAAAAGAAAAGAAGAAGGTGGACGTTGCATGTCCATCCAAAAAAGTGAACGGACACACACATGCACAACTAAAAAAATAAAAAAATAAAAAAATAAAAAACTTTGGTGATGAGGTAACACTCAGTCACATTGGCAAGTCCATGATCCAAAGTAGACGGATAAAATACCTTAATAATGGGACGCTAATAGAGGACTACAACGTGTCCCAAAGGCTGAAAGTTCCATCATGCGTCTCGGGGGCAGTGTATCAATGGCTTACCGTGTAGAAGGATGCCCAATCCTACGGATAAGCATAAGACAAACGACAAGGCTTCAATAAGACCTCAGAGGGCTAAAACACTACAAAAAGGAAGCCGACGGACACCTAATCCTCATCCCAATGGGATGGATCGACAACCAAGGATACCGACGATCAAGGATGCTAACGACACCTGATTCTCATACAAAATTTAAGTCCTTCTACCTACGGGTGGATGGACGGACCAAGTCACTCAAGTGCCTTGGTAAAAAAAAATTTAAGTCCTTCTACCTACGAGTGGAAGGACGGACCAAGTCACTCACAAGTGCCTTGGTACAAAATTCAAGTCCTTCTACCTACGGGTGGATGGACGGACCAAGTCACTCAAGTGCCTTGGTAAAAAAAAATTTAAGTCCTTCTACCTACGAGTGGAAGGACGGACCAAGTCACTCACAAGTGCCTTGGTACAAAATTTAAGTCCTTCTACCTACAGGTGGATGGACGGACCAAGTCACTCAAGTACCTTGGTACAAAATTTAAGTCCTTCTACCTACGGGTGGAAGGACGGACCAAGTCACACAAGTGCCTTGGTACAAAATTTAAATCCTTCTACCTACGAGTGGAAGGACGGACCAAGTCACTCAAGTGCCTTGGTACAAAATTTAAATTTTACTACCTACGGGTGGAAGGACGGACCAAGTCCTACTACCAATGGGTAGAAGGACGGACCAAATCACTCACAAGTGCCTTGGTACAAATTTTAAGTCCAACTACCTTCGGGTGGAAGGACGAACTAAGTCATCCACAAGTGTCTTGGTGTAAATTCTAAGTCTTCCTACCTACGGGGTGGAAGGACGAACCAAGCCACCAACGAGTGCCTTGGCAAAAAATTTAAGTCCTACTACCTACGGGTGGAAGGACGGACCAAGCCACCAACGAGTATCTTGGTACAAAATTTAAGTCCTACTACGTACGGGTGGAAGGACGAACCAAGCTACCAACGAGCGCCTTGGTAAAAAATTTAAGTCCAACTACCTTCGGGTGGAAGGACGAACTAAGTCATCCACAAGTGTCTTGGTGTAAATTCTAAGTCTTCCTACCTACGGGGTGGAAGGACGAACCAAGCCACCAACGAGTATCTTGGTACAAAATTTAAGTCCCACCGCCTACAGGTGGAAGGACGGACCAAGTCACTCATGAGTGTCTTGGTACAACATTTAAGTCCTACTACCTATAGGTGGAAGGACAAACCAAGTCGCACGCGAGTGCCTTGGTGAAAATTCTAAGTCTTCCTACCTACGGGAGGACAGACGAACCACGTCACCCAAAAGTGCCTTGGTCAAAATTTAGGTCCCTTGCGCCATAAATAATTTTGGGCCAGCCTGTCAAAGACTGACAAGTCTCTCAAGATCCAAATCAAACCGTCACCCCACGGGTCCTTTCACTCCGAGATCCCGGACCCATAGGGTGAAGGGGGCAACTGAAGAGGAAAAAATTTAGGCTGATAGATATGGGCCTGACGGTCATCACGTATGGGTCGATAGTGGATGGGCCCAGCCTCTACCCAATCCATTGTGGATTGGACACTTGCGACGCACGCCATCGAATCCGAACCTAAATGGAGTTCTAGCACAAAAAGGATTCTGAGTTCCATAATAAATCTTCTCTACAAGGAAAAACCTTGTATACCACGATTGGGATTCTACGAGTACTCTCCTATAAGGAAAAGACTTATGTATCAAGAAAAAGAGGTCAACACCTTACTAGTATAAAAGACTCAATACTCTCAAATCAAGGTACGCTGAATTTTACCCTCTCTAGCACTCTAGAGTTGTGAGCATATTTCTGACTTGACCTTCGGAGGGTATTCGGCCGGCACCACACCGATGCTCTTCGCGAGGTTTTTCCTTCCCTTTGTTGTGCAGGTGCTAATTTGAGTGTGCGAGGATCGTGTAGCTCACTGGTGTTTTTTTTTCGGCATCATCAGACGGGAATAGTAACTTCAGGTTATGGCAAAAAAGGGTGAAAGACTTGATGGTACAACAAGGTTTGGTGAAGGCTTTGTATGGGAAAACAAAGAAACTAGAGAAGATGATTAATGACGAGTGAGAAGAACTCAAGATGAAGGCGGTGAGTACAATTGACCATGTATGGCAAATAAGCTTATGTATGATGTCATGGATGAGGTGTCAGCTACTGTTATATTCTTGAAGTTGAAGAGCCGATATATGTCCAAGTCCTTCACAAATAAATTGAATCTTAAGCAAAACTTTATGGGCTTAAGATGGTAGAGGGTGTGGATTTGCCTTAACACATCAACACGTTCAACCAAATTATTAGTGACATGTTGAGGATCGATATAAAATTCGATGATGAAGATAAGACGATGATGCTTTTGACTTCATTCACGGCTTCCTACAAACACTTGGTTACAACCTTATGTTTGGGGAAGGAGACTTTGGAATTTAAAGAGATCTTAGGAGCCTTGATGGATCACTACCATCAGAAACAAAATTGAGGTAAGAGTTCTCGAAAAGGGCTCATGGTAAAGGGTAATCAAGATTGTGGAAGGGAGAAAGACAGGGGAAAAAAATTCTGCCAAGGGATATAATAGATCCAAATCCAAAGCAAGACAGTGAAGTGCTATGAATGCCAAAAGAATGGGCATATATGGCGAGATTGTCCAGAGTGGAAAAGAGACAAGGAAGAAGACAATGAAAGGTCCTCAAGATTTGCCAATGTAGTGACAATAGATACAGATTCAAATGGAGATTTGTGTTCTGTTTCATCAAATGTAGACTGGTTGATTGATTCTTGGGTTCTAGATTCAACATGTTCATTTACGTGGCCCCTCACAAGAACTGGTTCGACACTTACATGTTAGTTAATTGTGGTTCCGTTCTAATGGAAAACAATGTTGTTTGCAAAGTTGTTGGAATAGGAACAATTTAAAGTTAATGATGCGAACCTCAATCGACACGCTTTGAGACCCAACAAAAATATTGGAATACTTGCCCAAGAAAACTAAAATTCAGATTTTTGATTGAAACCTTGACCCAAAGTTTATAATCGAAACGCGAACCAAAGGTATAAGTGTAACACCTTGACCCAATGATTATAATTGAATCACGAACCAAATGTATAAAGTTTGAACGCCACAAGGAAGAATCCCTGATAAGTTCACAGTTCTTGAAGAACCAAAAGAAGCGCAAAGCCTCACCTTTTCTGATTTTTTTTATCCAATCATCTCCCTATTATAATGAGTGCATGCTATTTATAAGACATGACTGGAAATAGAAAATATAAAAAAACGTACTAAATAATAAAACCCTAAATAAAAATTGATTTGGTTTGAAATTAGCAGATCCAAAATAGGAAAAATAGCTAAAAACGTTCTAAAAAATAAAAGCCTAAAATTAAGGTAGATCTGGTCCAAAATTAGATGCTCCAGACTAGGAAAAATATCTATTAACTGATATGGAGCTGGAAAATCAATCAGCTATTAATCCACGCCATAAAATCACGCCCAATTAAGCCAGATTAGCCCTCAATAGCTTGGATTAAATTTATTATGCCTTCATCTTCCTTTGGGCTAAGCTTGGAATGTCCTCCGTTAGAATCAGCCCAAATCTCTTGAATCAGCCCATTAAGTGCTTCTTTAATCTTCTTGGATCTTGGTTTAGTAATAGACCCAACTGGAACATGCAATGGATCCTTGAATGCTTGTTGATTCTCATCAGTTAAGATGTTTGATAATGTTGTGAGGACATTAATGGATGTAAGACATGTTCCAGATTTGCAAAATAATCTTATTTCATTGGGAATCCTAGACTCTAATTGTTTTAGCTATAAGTCTGAAAATGGGATAATGAATGTATCAAAGGTTGCTATGGTTATGATGAAGGGGTAGAAAATAGATGGTAATATCTACAAATTGTGTGGTAGCACCATTATAGGTGGAGCTGTTGCAGTTACTAAATCTGAGCAAGATGTTGCACTCTTGTGGCATATGCGATTTGGGTATATAGGTGAGCATGGTATGAGGGAATTGCATAATAGAAATCTGTTGGCTGGAGTTAAGTCATACAAATTAGATTTCTGTAAATACTGCATTATGGGAAAGTAGTGTAAGGTGCAATTCAAAACTTCCACACACAAGACATAGGGTATTCTAGATTATATACATTCTGATATTTAGGGACCGTCAAAGGTTGTCTCTAAAGGTGGATCTCGGTATTATGTGAGTTTGATTGATGACTATTCCAGGAAAGTTAGGGTTTACTTCTTGAAGAATAAATCTGGTGCATTTGAAAAGTTCAAGAAGTGGAAATCCTAAGTGGAAAACCAAATGGGAAGGAAAGCCAAGTGTCTTAGAACTGAAAATGGCACTGAGTACACGAATAAAGAGTTCTTGCGGTTTTGTGAAGAGTATGGCATTAGGAGGCACTTTACGTTACCAAGAATACCTCAACAAAATGGAAGAGCTAAAAGTCTTAATAGAACACTTGGAGAATTATATAGGTACATAAGATTGAATGTTGGGCTTCCTAAGGTCTTCTAGGCTAAAGTTGTGAATATGGCTTGTTACATCATTAATCGATTACCTAGGTTTTCACTTGATAGGAAAGTTGCTGAAGAGGTTTGGATTGTGAAAGAAGTTGATTATTCTTTGATAAGGATCTTCGGGTGTCTTGCCTATGTGCATATTCCTAGTAAAGAAAGGTCAAAGCTTGGTTCAAAATCAAAGAAATGCATCTTTCTTGGGTTTAAGAAAGGTGTAAAGGGATACAAGCTTTGGGATCTGGTTGCAGAAAAAGTGATGATAAGCAAAGATGTGGTATTTGACGAAAAGTCTATGATAAAAGCTATCAGAAAGGAATAGGAATCTCAAGTGGTGGGAAGCGGTAGTGAAAGCGGTAAATTAGTCGTGTAGGTGGAGCTAGATAAAGTGGAGCCTCACCTAGAGAAAGAATCTCACAGTACAATATCAGACATACCTAAACATAACAAAAGACCATCAATCAAGTATGGTTTCGAGGATCTTGCTTCTTATTGTTTAATAATTAGTAGCAGGGATCCTTCAATATTTCAAGAAGCAATTGATAGTTCTGAAAGGGACAAGTGGAAGGAAGCTATGGTGGAGGAGATGGAATCCTTGAATAAGAACAAGACTTGGGAGTTGTCAAAACTTCCAAAGGGAAAGAAATCAATGGGTTGCAAGTGGGTGTCTAGAAAGAGGGATGATATGGTAATTGCTGCTAAGAGCATGTGTGAGGTTGATAGGCGAAAGTATGTGTTGCGCAATGAGTTTGACATGAAAGTTGAAGACATGTCAAAGGTCCCAAATGTAGGTGCTATTGGGTGTTTAATGTATGCAATGGTTTGCATTAAGCTAGATTTGGCTTATGTAGTGAATACTATTGGCAGGTGCACAGTGAACCCTGGTATAGAGCACTGGAATGCAGTGAAGTGAATATTCAAAAACTTGAAATGTACTTCGGAACATAGGATCTTGTTTGCAGGGTAGCATGGTGATAATTCAGTGGTAGGGTATGTGGATGCAGATTATGTAGGCAATGTGGATGGTTATATTTTTACATTGTCAAGCGGCTTATTTGTTGGAGATCCACATTACAATCAGTAATAACCATGTTTGCTACTGAATTTGAATCCATGGCTGTAGGTGAAGCTGCAAAGAAAGCACTGTGGTTAGGTAGGCTAGTCGAAGAGCTTGGTTTGAACCAAGGTGGAGTTCAATTGCGTTGTGATAGACAGAGTGTCTTTTACTTGGCAAAACATTGGATTTATCTTGTTGTGAGTTTCCACAAGATAAGGGAGTTGATTGTTACAGAAGAAACTTTTCTTGAGAAGGTTCACACTTCAGAGAATGCATTTGATATGTTGATGAACTGTCGCCACCTGTGAACATAAGTATATTGCCGAACCACATGAATTCTCTGTGTCTATTTTTCTTCTCTTTTTAATCTTGCATTAGTGGGTGTATTTTCACAACATGAGATATGAAAAAAACAATAATAATAATTTGTAGTGTCATATTAGAGAACTGTGTTGGCCTTTTAAGAATGAAATGTTAGTTGTGGTTGTGGAAATTAAGGGATAGATTAAGGTGGGTTTAGACCTAAAAAGCCTTGTGAGTTGGTATTGGAAGAACTTATCTCTTGAAGAGACGAATTCCATGTTTTAAATGGAACTCTTTTTTACAAGATACCAATTTCATGTAGACAACATTTTAAAAAATTTCCACTTTAAATTAGTCATGCCAGGCTTTGGATTTAGTATCGCATTTCTAGAAGAGAAGAGTTACTTCGATAGATGAAGTTAATGTTGGGACTTCTCTCTTCAAGAGATGAGATTCTAAAAAGACTATTTTCCAAAAAAGTTTCAAACAATGCTATTCTGCCAAACTGCTTTAAAATTTGCATTATTAAGCAAAAAGGCGCAAAGCAACTTCAAAAATATGGTTTGTAGGGGTATAAGCTTTTGGGTAAGGTTAAAGCCCCTGACCTTTTTTACATGAGTGGTATTTTGATTTTTGGCATTCAAAGACACGAAGTTTTCACAATTTTTTCTGTTACTATTTAAGGGGCAGTTGTGATTAGTGTTAATAAAATTGATCTCAGTATTGAATTTATATGAAAATAATAGTACATCAATCACAACTTGCTAGAGCAATAGTTATGAAAAATTTTATATCCTAAACATTATGCCATAAAAGAAAAGAAAATAAAATAAAAACCTATAAATGACATCATGTGCGTTCGGTATAGTTATTGAAATTCTAATTCTTATATAGGAGTACAAAAAAAGCATAGTTATTGTAATTTGTTTAGTTTTCTTGAAAAATTAGTTTGATAAAAACACAATAATACCCAAAAAAAATGGTGAAATTTTAAAGATTTTAGTCACCTTATTTTTAAGTTAACAAATTGGGCAAGGCTCCGTTTCCTAACCAATTAAGCTATACTACTACAAATAGGTATTATATGTACAACAATTAAAATAGATAAACAAAATTATAAGTTGATGTTCGTATTTAATCAGTGATGTTTTATTTTTAAGAATACCAATATAATTCACATGGAATTTTTTTTTCCTCACCCAGAAGGGCTCCATGTGTAGTTCACATGAGTTATTATTGTAATCTTCGTGAGTTCATGCTAACAACTCCATAGAAATAAGTACCAATCAAATTAAAATTTCGAGGTTTATATTGAATTAGTGTATGATAAGGAATAAATCGTAGCAGTACCCGTCAGCCTATACTCAGGCTGACGGTACCAATAGTGACGGGTAGTAAAGCTGACGGATATTATGCGGGTCGACGGAAGTGACATCCTTGGTCGTGCTTGAAGGGCTAATTGTCCAAAAAGCTGACGGCCCTTCATTATTGTAAAAGGAAAGCCGACGGTTGAGAGGCCGACGGGTACATAAAATCTTTTACTTGGCCACCACGCCCAATTATAGAGTCCTATAAGGAAAGGACTCCGCAATCTACGTTCACATAGATTCCTATATGGAAAAGACTTCTGCTCCAAGGAAGAAAGGTCAACCCTCTACTACTATAAAAGCCCCAATGCCCTCACAAATCGAGGTACGCACAATTAACCCCTCTCTAGCACTCTAGAGTTGAAACAAACCCTAACTTGACCTTCGGAGGGTATTTGGCCGGCACCACACCGGTGCTCTCTGTTAGGTCTTCTCCTTTTTGTTGTGCAGGTGTAGTTTCCGAGCGTACAAGCATTGTGCAACTCACTGGTGAGATTTACGGCATCATCAGTTGGCGCCGTCTGTGGGGATCATCGCTGTAAGCCATACTATCGTTTCCCGGACTAAAGAGTTGCATGGTACTCACTCGTTCAATGGCAACTACTAACGACGTTCAAGAAGAGGAGCCACCCACGAATGCCCTCGAGAGGCAAGTACGGACTCTTGGTGCCGCCGTGGAGCGCCTCACCAAACAAAACCACGACTTGGAGGAGCAGCTGCGCCAGAAGAATGCAGCGTTGAACGACCAACAAGAGGATCAAGAGGGGAATAGTACTCCAAAGAAAAATCAGGAGAAACCCGAAGGCAGCCACGCCCCAAGCAAACCAGAGAGGCAGAACTTGAGCATGCCGTCCCTCACGAATGCAACCCCACCGCATGTTATTGCAGAGATGCAGGCGATGAGGGAACAGATGGAGGTTATGATGAACGCACTTAAGGGACGAGTGTCCAGCGATCTTGACGATCTAGTCAACCGCACCGACTCGCCCTTCACTGTGGCCGTGAACTCTTTCCCCTTACCCCACAAATTTCGCATGCCACATATCGACAGCTATGACGGAGTGAAGGATCCACTGGACCATCTAGAAACCTTCAAAACCCTAATGCATCTTCAGGGAGTAGCGGACGAGATCATGTGCAGGGCCTTCCCCACAACGCTCAAAGGCTCCGCGAGGGTATGGTTCAGCCGACTGACGCCCAACTCCATCAACACTTTCAAGGAGCTAAGCGCTCAGTTCACTACACACTTCATCGGGGGCCACAGGTATAAGAAGTCCACGGCATGCCTGATGAGTATCAAGCAGCGAGAGGACGAGACGCTGAGATCCTACATAACACGCTTCAATAAGGAAGCGCTATCAATTGACGAAGCCGACGACAAAATACTTGTAGCAGCCTTCACCAATGGGTTAGGAAAGGGTAAGTTTTTGTTCTCCCTATACAAGAACGACCCAAAGACCATGTCGGAAGTACTCTACAGGGCCACTAAGTATATGAATGCTGAGGACGCGCTGCAGGCTCGAGAAGAGAAACCAAGAAAAAGGGAAAGACAGGAAGATGCCCGGCAAGATCAAGGGCGGAAGAGGCCAAGAACAGGAGATCGAAGGGACGAGAGACGTTCTAAACCTCCGGGAGGAAGGTTTACAAGCTTCACCCCGCTAACCACCCCGATAGATCAAGTCCTAATGCAGATCAAGGACGAGGGGGCTCTGGCCTTCCCTGGAAAGCTAAAGGGAGATCCTAGCAGACGTTCTAGAGACAAATACTGCCGCTTCCACCGAGACCACGGCCATGACACAGCCGATTGTTACGACCTGAAGCAGCAAATTGAGGCCCTCATAAGACAAGGGAAATTGCAGAAGTTCGTAAGCAAGGAAAGAACGGATCCACCACCTCAGGAACAGCCCCCCCGACGGGACAATGACCGCCTTAGACCACCCATTGGCGAAATCAGGATGATTGTAGGAGGGACGCCTGCCGAGTCATCCAAAAAGGCTCGGAAGACGTACCTCAGGATGGTCCAAAATGTCCAGCTGACGGGCTCAGTACAAAAAGTGGCACGGAGGGAAAGCCCCGTCATTGGGTTCTCCGAAGAAGATGCGCGACGTCTTCACCACCCGCACGATGATGCGCTCGTTATCAGTTTGCAAGTGGGGGACTACAACTTGCACCGAGTGTTGGTTGACAATGGGAGCTCAGCAGACATCCTATATTACCCCGCATTCCAGCAGATGGGAATCAGCAGAGAAAAATTGATTCCGACGAATGCCCCCCTCGTCGGTTTTGGAGGAATGAGGGTGTTTCCCCTGGGTGCAGTCACACTGTCTGTAACGGCAGGCAACTATCCGCAGCCGATCACAAAGGACGTAACGTTCCTTGTAGTCGACTGTTCGTCGGCCTACAATGCCATCTTGGGGCAGCCCACCCTCAATTCATGGAAAGCGGCAACCTCGACTTATCACTTGACGGCAGGAAAATTCCTAGGATTCATGGTTTTCCAAAGGGGCATCGAAGCCAACCCGGACAAGATCCGAGCTATAATAGAGATGGCACCACCAAAAAATGTGAAGGAAGTGCAGAGCCTTAACGGCAAGATAGCAGCGCTAAATAGGTTCGTGTCAAGGGCAATGGACAAGTGCTTACCATTCTTTCGAACATTGAAGAGATCTTTCGAGTGGACTGCCGAGTGCCAGCAAGCGTTCGAAGAGTTGAAAGCTTATCTCTCTTCCCCCCCGTTGCTGAGTCCCTCACAATCGGGTGAAGAACTCTTTCTCTATCTTGCTGTCTCCCCAGCCGCTGTCAGCGCTGCCTTGATCAGAGAAGAAGAGAGAGTGCAGAAACCTGTGTACTACACCAGTCGAGCGCTACGCGGAGCTGAAGAAAGATATCCGCCCATGGAAAAACTCGCATTTGCGCTGGTTACAGCCGCACGCAAGCTAAAACCGTACTTTCAAGCCCACACGATGATCGTCCTAACCGACAAGCCTTTGCGACGGGCAATGGGCAACCTTGAAGCCGCTGGGCGATTGGCACTATGGGCTATAGAATTAAGCGAGTTTGACATCCAGTATCGTCCACGAACCGCCATTAAAGGACAGGTCGTTGCAGATTTCATAGCTGAGTTTACAAATGGCGAAGACAAGGGGGCAGAAGAGTCTCCCCAATGGAGCATACATGTAGACGGGTCCTCCAACAGGCAGGCTGGGGGAGCCGGCATCGTACTACACTCACCCGAAGGAGACATGGTCGAGTGTATGATCCGCCTTGAGTTCCCTACCACCAACAACGAGGCGGAGTACGAAGCTCTGATAGCAGGACTTGACCTCGCCAAAGCTGCAGGAGCTGAAAGAGCGATCATTCACTGCGATTCTCAAGTCGTGGTCAACCAGATAAATGGGGATTATGAGTGCAAAGGCGAATGGATGAAAAAATATCTGGACCAAGCAAGATGGAGGGTCAGCGAGTTGAAGGCTGAAATCACACAGATACCGCGAGGAGAAAACGAGCAAGCCGATCGCCTAGCCAAAGCCGCTTCAGCCGAGCATATGGCCACCCTTGGTAACGTACTCTCTTTCGTTCAGCTCTCTCCATTTATAAATTCTGTCGATGTACAGGAGCTTGGTTCCGAAAGCAATTGGACTACGCCATTAGTTTCCTACCTGAAGAACGGCGTACTACCGGATGGAAAGGAGGCTGCAAGAAAGCTGAAGGTTCAAGCAGCGAGGTTCGTCCTAATAAGAGACATCTTGTACAAAAGAGGCTTCTCCCGCCCCTACCTACGATGCTTAGGTCCTGAAGAGGCAGATTACGTCATGAGGGAAATGCACGAAGGAATCTGCGGAAACCACTCAGGATCGAGGTCGTTAATCCACAAGCTAGTACGAACAGGGTACTTTTGGCCAACTATGCAGAAGGATGCCGAGGCCTATGTAAAGAAATGCGACAAGTGCCAAAGGTTCAGCAATGTCATCAGACAACCATCTGAAGAACTTACCCCGATGACGGCGCCATGGCCGTTCGCTCAATGGGGACTGGACATCATGGGACCGTTTCCTACGGCAATACGACAACTAAAGTTTCTGGTTGTGGGCATCGACTACTTTACGAAGTGGGTCGAAGCTGAAGCCTTGGCCACCATTACGGAGAAGAACGTACGCAGCTTCGTCTGGCGATGTATCGTATGCAGATTTGGCATCCCTAGAGTCTTAGTCTCGGATAACGGGAAGCAATTCGACAACGAGGCCTTTCGGGACTTCTGCTCACAATTAGGGATACGGAACCACTACTCCTCCCCCGCCCACCCTCAAGCCAACGGACAGGTCGAAGTCACGAACCGATCATTGTTGAAGATTATCAAGACTCGGCTCGAGGGGGCAAAGGGTATATGGGCTGAAGAGTTACCAAGCATACTTTGGGCCTACAGGACAACGGCAAGGACACCAACACAGGAGACACCATTTCGGCTAACATACGGGAGTGAGGCAGTCATCCCAGCCGAAGTCGGCCTCACTAGCTACAGGGTGCACAATCATAACGAAGGGAAAAATGACGAAGCCCTACGTCTACAGCTCGATCTAGTGGACGAAGTCAGGACAGCAGCAGAGCAAAGGCTCGCGCGATACCAGGACCGCATGGCCAAGCACTACAACTCCCGGGTCAAGCACAGAGACTTCCAGGTTGGAGACCTCATTCTAAGAAAAGTCATGGGCGCAGCAAGAGACCCAACTCAAGGAAAACTCGGCCCGAATTGGGAAGGACCCTACCGAGTCACGGCGTGGCAGAGGAAGGGCACCTATCATCTGGAGACACTGGACGGACGGAAGCTACTGCACCCTTGGAATGCTGAACACCTGCGAAAGTACTACCAGTAGAGGCGATGACATGAAGAACAACACCTATCTTTTTATTTTTAGATTTACTGTTTGCTTTTAAGTATTCACTACAATAAGCCCAACGGGCATGTCTTTTACTTTGGTTTTGCTACAATAAGCCCAAAAGGGCAGGTTTTTCCTTTTTTAGGTATTTTTTATGCAGATGCATAACAATAAGAGGGATTTATTCAGAACGACTGAAGTTTCTACTTGCAAATGAAAATTAGTAAAAGACCGACGAAAAGTGGCTAAGTCCACAATTCAGCGACTAAGCTGACGGCCTAAATAAAAGGCTGACGAAAAGTGGCTAAGTCCACAATTCAGCGACTAAGCTGACGGCCTAAATAAAAGGCTGACGAAAAGTGGCTAAGTCCACAATTCAGCTGCTAAGCTGACGGCCTAAATAAAAGGCTGACGAAAAGTGGCTAAGTCCACAATTCAGCTGCTAAGCTGACGGCCTAAATAAAAGGCTGACGAAAAGTGGCTAAGTCTACAAATCGGCCACTAAGCTGACGGCCTGAATAAAAGGCTGACGAAAAGTGGCTAAATCCACTACTAATCTGACGACCCCAAATAGAAGGCTGACGGACTCATAAACTAAGCCCTTAAAAGCTGACGGTCTCATAAAAGACCAGCGAAAAAAAATGATGTCCACAAAATGGACGAGCCAAAGGGCCGACGGCCTAAAAATGACCAAGTCCACAAAATGGACAAGCCAAAAGGCTGACGGCCTAAGGATGACCAAGTCCACGAAGAGGACAGGCCAAAAGGCTGACGGTCTAAAAATGACAGTCCACAAAGTGGACAAACCAAGTGGCCGACGTCTAAAATGACCAAGGCCCCTGATCGAATAAACCAAACAGCTGACGAAATATAAACAGAGTCCACGAGACGGACAAAGCTATAAACCTGACGGTACACAACCCTGATTTTGATCTTCCAAATCAAAACATACAAGTAAAAAAAAAAAAGGAGAAGTAATTACATACAATCAACAGAAGCGACGTTGTAAACAAATCAAAAACCTAAAAAGGCATTAAAAAAGCTGTTAAAATATTACAGATAGGAGCCCAAGGGGCATTCAATAAAGCTGTTTTCTAGGCAGATAAAAAGAAGAAAAAACATGAAGCTGCAAAGTCGTCACTCCAAAAGAAAAAAAATTCTCTACTTTTTTACAGAAGGGTCCTCTCCGTCAAGCAGCACCACAGGAGGGGTCGCAGTAGTTGTTGGAAGGTTCACAGCAGGCTGGGCCAGGACGACTCCGCTACCTCCATGGGGAGAATCCACTAAGTCATCTGCACCTACGGTGACGGAACCAGTAGCAGGCGTCATAGGCTGGGCGACATCCAGGGAGATACCAGAAAGATCCAACTCGGGAAAAGCTGACGCCACCTGTCTGAGGCAATCATCAAATCCCGTGCCGTCGTATCCGCCACAGGAATCAATAAAGGAGTCCGACGCCTTGAAATGATTTACCGCGTCAGCCCCTGCTGTCTCCACCTGATCACGGAGAGTCGTCAGCTCTTGCTCAAGTTCGCCTTTCTGACGACCCGCCTCAACTAACTTCTCCTTCACTTCTTTCAGCTCAACGTTAAGGAGACGCATTGCCTCCTTATATTGAGCCTGCTGGTTTCGCATGTTGGCATTGTGCTTATTCACGCGAGCGACGACCCCCTCCTTAGCCACGCACCTGTCCTGGAGCGCCTTTACACGAACCAGGGCCTGGAAAATGATACAACCGTCAGTCATTTTTTAAATAATGATAATAAGGAAAGAACCATCCAGGAGGGATGGCTTACCCGAGTAAGGTCAAACAAAGCTGACGACCCCAACTCATCCGTCGCCAACAAGTCACAAGGATCTATGTCAGCAGGCTTTATGAATGACTCTACTGCCTCAACAGCGAAATCCTTGTGAGTTAGCAGGCAACGGGGCCCCTGCAGGACGGGACCGGAAGAGGTCATTACACCTTTCCCTGCCCCATGACTAGACTTAGGCGACGACCTTTTTGGGGGTTCACTCCCGGAACCGACGGCTGCTTTCTTAGGTGGACGGCTATTATCCCCGTCAGTCTTCCTCTTGGAAGAACCCTTGACGATCTTGGGGGTCGACGAGGGTGCCGTCTCCCCCTGTGCCTTCTTCTCTTCCTTCAAACGGGCAGCGGCAGCCCTTATCCGTTGCTTGGCCACGTCCATCTCTACGAAAAGAAACACATTAGCAAAACCGACGGTAATACAAGGATGATTTTTTGAGATCAGGGTAAAGTACTCACGGTGACGGGAGAATCCTTCTAGCCTTCGAGCCTCAGGCGTCGGTTCAGGACCACCACAGAAAGCGTGAAGGTAGTCGAGGGTGATTAAGTCTCGACACGACCGCTCCTCTAAGGGAATCTCCAAAACCCGACGGATGAAGTCCTCCTGCTCACCAGTTATGGAAGGGCGAATGAGGGCTGAAAAGTGCAAATAAACCGACGGCGTCAGAATCAATAAAAAACCAAAATGATTACTTAGTTAAATTAGTCACAAGCTGACGACTAAAACCTGACGCTTTTATAAACGCCCAAGTGTTGTCAAAATAGCCGTGGGGTATAGTTTCCCATTCTTCCTGACGACACACCCAGTCCGTCCCTTCAACGAAAAAGAACCTGCTCTTCCAGGCTCTATTCGAATCCGGCGTCTCAGACACCAACCTAAGACCATTCTTCCTGACGGCAAAGTGGTACATCCCTTTGGAAGAAGAAAGGTGCCGAGGTCTATAACAATAAAAGAATTTGTCCAAAGAAAGCTGACGATTCCCTCCACTCAAACGACCCCACAGTACCTCGGCACCTATAAAAATCCTCCACGAATTCGGAGCAATTTGGCTGACGGATAAACCAAGAAAGTCAACCAACTGACGGTGTAATGCCGTCAGGGGCAGTCTCAGACCGGCAGCAAACATGGCATCATACATGCCGACATCTGCCGTCCTTCCTGTATAACATTTCTCGCCTTCCTCAGGGAGACGGATAGGAATATGGTCAGGGATTTGAAAGCGGGCACGCAACTCTCCAAAAATTTTTTCGGTCATCTTTGGTTGAAATTTATTTACAGCCCACTCATTGGGAAGGATGAAGGGACGGTTGCCTCCAGGACTCACAGGGGTCCCTTCACTAGACCCGTCGCCGCCTTCATCCCCGTCACTAAATCTTTCTCCTTCCACTTCGTCACTCCCCTCACCTACTACCCTTTCCTGGCCATTGTCTCCGTGACCTCCTACCTCCTCGATAGGAGTTTGGGCCGACGTCTCCCTCTCTGAAGACCAGGACGAGCTCTCTGACTCACTACCCGAACCAAATACCTCGTCGTAGCCCGCTCCATCGCGGACTGACGACCGGTCATTCGACGCGTCACTCGACATCTGACTACCTACAAGTGACGGGTGTAATCTAAGCACCTAGGATGACGACTCGGCTTAAAAAGAAATGAAGCAGGAACAAAAAGAAAGAAAGACTTACAAGTTTCTCGAAAGTGACGGCCGAGGAGGTGACGGAAGTAATGTTGGCAAGTGCTGACGGAAAATAAGCGACGGATGGCTCTCTAGGAAGCGGTGAAAGTGAAATAGCGAAAATGGGGAGAGGTGGGCCATCTATATATATAAGGAAAATGCACGGAAGACGAAGCGACGCCCTCGAACCAGACGCGGAGCCAACCCGAGCACGCCACGTGTCCTAGCATTTAATGTTGATTTGATAGCTTATAATTATCTTCTCTCTCCTAGACAAAGCCGCAGGTACGGACGGATGAAAACTCCATAACCCGTCAGTTATGACCGACGGAGATATGGAGTAGGGGGCAACTGATAAGGAATAAATCGTAGCAGTACCCGTCAGCCTATACTCATGCTGACGGTACCAATAGTGACGGGTAGTAAAGCTGACGGATATTATGCGGGTCGACGGAAGTGACATCCTTGGTCGTGCTTGAAGGGCTAATTGTCCAAAAAGCTGACGGCCCTTCATTATTGTAAAAGGAAAGCCGACGGTTGAGAGGCCGACGGGTACATAAAATCTTTTACTTGGCCACCACGCCCAATTATAGAGTCCTATAAGGAAAGGACTCCGCAATCTACGTTCACATAGATTCCTATATGGAAAAGACTTCTGCTCCAAGGAAGAAAGGTCAACCCTCTACTACTATAAAAGCCCCAATGCCCTCACAAATCGAGGTACGCACAATTAACCCCTCTCTAGCACTCTAGAGTTGAAACAAACCCTAACTTGACCTTCGGAGGGTATTTGGCCGGCACCACACCGGTGCTCTCTGTTAGGTCTTCTCCTTTTTGTTGTGCAGGTGTAGTTTCCGAGCGTACAAGCATTGTGCAACTCACTGGTGAGATTTACGGCATCATCAGTGTATAATTTGAATTAGGATTAAACTTTGGAGTTTATTATACTAAGATATGAAAGCAAATTGATAATAAAACAAAACAATGAATCAGTGGTATTTTTAGAAAATCACTAATAAAATTAGTTTGTTGAACTAAATTGAACTTGCCATCTTAAAATTTTCAACATGTTGTGATGATGATCCTAGCTGAAAATTCTAAATTTTGAAGACAAGAGACGCTACATCTAAAGATCTATATATAAGAACCTAAAAATTTGTTATTTTATTAATATATTTTATACATAAGTGTTATTTTTAAAAACGCATTTATAATTATGAATATTATTTAATTAATAATGAAGATTAAATAATAAACAAATAAAACCAACAGTACAACTAATAAGATAACCCACCGGCTACCGGTTGAACCGCCGTCTAGATGGATATGCTATCAGCATACCCATCATCGGGTCCATATCTCTAGTCCAGTCTCTACGCATGCAATGTAAAGCCAACTACTTTCTTTCTTTTTTCTTTTTGTTTTTAAGAAAGTCTAAGGTACAACAAAATTTAATAGTAATTTCACTTTTTTAATTTTATTTTATGTTATGATGGGTCATGATTAATAAGCGTTTAATAGAATATTTTATAAAAATTTTATATCACTGTCATGAAAAATATAAAAAAATGTAGAAGTTAGTTGATTTATTATTTTCTAAAAAACATTTCTAAATCAATGCATTTAGGCATTTACATCAGCTCATGTAAATTTTTTTTGTCTATTTTAGCATAATGATCAGGGGTGTTTGGTACATGTACTTAAAAAATATGTGTTTTGTTATTTAAAAATATGTGTGAAAATACGTGTAGGTGAAAAAATGTGTGAAAAAATGTGTAACATTGTTTAAAAATTGAAAATGTATGTTTGAGTGAGTGTACCAAACACCTTTACATACTCACTTTTTAAAACATCACATGTCAGATTATTTATTTTACAATATATTTTATTAAAATATTAATATTTAATTTTAATTGTTTCTCTTTCTTCACATATAACAACTATCATCCACTTTTTTGAGCTTAATTGGCTAAAGTGTTATACTTTTTTTTATTATACAAGCATTAATCTTGTGCTTTTAGGCATCCGTTAATTTTTTTTTATTTTGACTTATAAATTTTTTTAATTTTTTTATATGTATATTAAAATTTTTAATATTACTTTTTATTACTAGGTCAAGATATCGATTGATTTTTTTGACTAGATTGTAACTCAAATTTTTACAATGACAAAATAGTTTATTAATTAAACTTACTGATTATAGTGAAGGGTGTTATGGAAAACTCAAATTATTATAAAAATATAGTGAAATTATTATTTGAGAGGATATGTTTAAGACAATGGGCGCTACCTACCTGAGAATGAAAGAGACACAAGTTGTAGGAGCCAAGTGCTAGCGTATTACTGATGTCAAAATGTAGAGAAATAGCCACGTGGCGAAGATGTATTGGCACACAGACACAGTAGTTGGCGGCGAATTGGGAATTTAACGGCGAGGAATGGATGACTGGCGGCCCACAGTTGTAAAAACCCGCAGATGTATTTCGATACGACACCACCGCCCTTGAATTTTGATACGGTGGGCCCAATCCCCATGCGTCACGACTCACGACAATCCATCCGATTCACAATATTAATATATTAATATATCACGCGCCACCAAAATATTGCATTGCTACTGAACCACACTGGACGTTGTACCAACCGTATGGGATCCACACTTATTTCACCGCTTCCACTTGACACGGCTTTATATTTTCTCTTTTGTTTTCTTCTTTAATTGCCTGGAATCGCATTTATTTGTGTAACTCTTTTTTGTTTTTCCTACTTCTTTAGTATTTTTACCGGACCCCTAGTGAATCGGATTCATCATTATTATAAACTTTTTTTTTTGTTTTTTTATTTATTTACCCTCTTGCCGAATCTGAATTTGATTCCTTATTCTGAGATTTAGATTCCATGTAGGTGAGAAGGAGAAAATCTATCATATTTTCAATTATATGTATTAATCCTTTCATATAGAAGTATGCCTCACAAGTGTGGAGTAAATGTAATACAACCTTCTTCAGGATTTTTTTTAGGACATCGTCACTTCTAAATTTAAAGTTACCCCTTTATTATAACAAATAGTTGTATTTTTTTTTTTTTTGGCTCTTTTGACATCTGAAACATCACAAATTTGTAACTTAAAAGACTTTCTTTTATTTATATATATATATATATATATTAATTTGATAGTTAAAACAGTGAGATTTGAATTATGAATGTCTTTTTTGAAAAACCAAATTGTGTCAATTGAATTATATACAAAACTCTTAACAATATGAATAATTGAATAGTGGGTAATTGTAACTTGCATCATTTAGATACGAGCTCTAATTTGAAGATTAAGATTCTTGACACTTTGTTTGGATTTTGAGAAAATGCTGGAAGAAAATTATTTTACTTCTTTTATTTTTTTGTTTGTAATTTGAGTCGTTAAGGACCCCAAAACAACATAATTTTGGATTGAATAAAGTTGAAAGTTAACACCGCAATTTTGATGGAGACACGAGGATTGAATTAAACAAAATTAAAAGTTAGAAGACTGAACTAAATGAAAATAAAATTAGAAGACTAAATAAATTTTAGGAAAAGTTAAATGGTACACTCTGTAATTTAGCCTAAATTTTTTTTGAATGAATTAGAAAAATTATAAATTATGTAATAAAGAATACTTTGAAATATTTTAAGTTTTAGTTGATTATGAGAAAATAATTGAATAGATGTGGTGGAAAATTATATATGTTTTCCGTTAAATAAAAAAATTAGATATATTCTTCAATTAGATATATTCTTCAATTTGTTTGGTTATACAACAAAATACAAATGGTTTAATTGGTCAAGATGTTAATCTAAAAATGTAATGCGAACTTACTTGATGGTCACTTGGCCAGCTTGATAACGCCATCAATCACATTATATTAGAATATATTATTCTTCATCCTGCGGAAAAGAAAATTTCAAGGCGTAAAAAGACAAAAAAGAAAAAACCAAAAAGCCATCAATTTGAAAGTTGAAATCGATATGTATTCCTCAGAACTCAAGGACGAAAGCTACATCACAATTTTTTTTTCTTCTTCTTTTTCAAATAATCTGGTTGAGATTATTCCACAAAATCACATTTTTCATGGTTCATAATTTTCAAGATAAAAAGTGAGCAGAATAAGTGTTAAAGGAAACTTTGCTTTTTTAAAAAGGATAGTAATTATGAAAGAATCTAAATCTAATATATAGGATATAGCATTTGCTATGCAATATGGTACGTGAGTGAGGCCAAGTGTGGTTCACACTCCCCTATCATTCGCGTGAACATCGTCACGAAAGCGATGGTTTACAGTTTACACTCCTTCATAATCATGGCTTCATGTTCAAAAAAGGCTTGATGGACTACATAGAGTTTAGAGTTATAGACTCCTCTGGTTTACCCTTCTTCATCATATCATAATCATATATACCAATACCATTACGGCATTACCATTACCCTACACACTCTCTCTCTCTTTCTAACTTTTATTCTCTCTCCTATTCTGCATTTCTTGTTTTGATTCGTATTTTCATAGTACATCTGAATCTGTCCAAATCCCCCATACCCTTTTTCAACAAAGCATTATTCCATATCTTCTTGGCTCTCCTTCTTTTTCCCACAACCATTTCTCTCTCTCTCTCTCTCTCTCAACTTTCAACTCTCACCATTCTTATTAGTTTCTGGTTTGATCAGCATAGCCCTCAAAAGGCTATACAAATATGAAGGTCTGATTCCCTCTATGGAATATAATTTTTCATCTCTTTCCTGTTACTTTATTTTTATTTTTATGAAATGATCCAAGATTCGCTTTTGAACTTTGATTCAATTCTGATTCTTCATGAACTTTAATGGGTTTGTTTCTTCTTCTTTTTTCCTTTTTGGCTTAGCTTTTAATAGAATCTTATAACTAAGGTATGTTCGTTGATTTCTGGGAACAAAAATTTTGATGGCAGAGTTAGATTTTATTCTTCATTTGTTTTTTTGTTTTCCTCTTTTAAGGTTTCAGAGTACGTAGGAAAGATTCTATCCGTTTTTTAAAGTACTTTTAGCTGTGTCTAGATTTGGAATGTTAAGTTTCAGTTATGTTTGATTCTTTAGTAGTTAAAGAGATTATCAACGGATTTGAGTGAATCTAAACTAGATCTGTGTATTTGTTCTTCCAGAAGATTGTTTTGAAGCTGGAATTAGATGATGACAAAGCCAAGCAGAAGGCCTTGAAGACTGTCTCCACTCTTTCAGGTACCAAATCAGTAACGTTTTGTTTAATTTAAGTTGTCCCTCTGTTTTTTTTTTAAAAAAAAAAAAAAATGTTTTTAAAGAAAAATATATCTTCCATCTATTACGTTTTTACGATAATTAAAAAAAAAGAAGAAGAAGAAAATGAAAACATGAAAAGGTGTGGAAAACGCTTTTTTTTTTTTTTTTTGAGAAAAAAAAGGTGCGAAAAAAAACCTAATGCATACTTTTTACTCTATATTATATATTAGAATTTATGTCACATATTGATTTGTCTACTTGTTACACATGATTATGCTCATTGAGTTGCTTCTATGGGCATATCTGGTTTCCTGTCAACTTTTGAGATGATCGGTGCAACGTACATGCCAACAACCATAGTTTTTTTGACAAATAAATAAATTCTTCATCAATTTTTTTAAAAAAATGATTTTTTCAAAAAAGTTGAGCTTTCTGTCTTTTTGTCATATCTTTTTTATTTTTTTTATATATAAAAGAACTAAACGAAGCCTTTTGAAAAATAAATTATTTTTTAACTTTTTATCGTACAGTTTACTATAAAAAATAAGCCAATTTTTAGCTTTATTAAAATCTTTCATATTTTAGCTTTTCGCTTTCTGTCTAAGCTTTTTAAAAAAAAAATCATAATAAAACTAATTTTCAACTTTTAATTACACGCTTAATATAAAAACCACCAGAAAACCTTTATTTTATCATTATTATTATTATTATTTTTTACGGGAGAGTAGTAATTGAGGCTGTGTTAAAACTTACAATGGAATCGCTTTTTCATAAAAGATTAAGGGGTGTTTGGTTTGTATTTTTAAACAATTATTTTTAATTTTTAAATAAAATTTCACGTATTTTTATATATTTTTTCATTTACACGTATTTTTATAAATATTTTTAAACAACAATTTTTAATTTTTAAACACATATACCAAACAATCTCAAAAAATTTATGAGAATAGGGAAATATAGTACTTTTTTTTTCCTGGTATACAACTCATACTATATACTATATGTTTAGGAGACAAAAGTCTCATATTTTGATCTTTGGTGGCGTCAAAGGGATGTGTTGATAGTTGAGATCGACCCTTAGGAGAGGCTAGGGGGTGGGTTTGACTTCCCTTTACCAAAAACAGAAAAAAGAAAAGAAAAAAGAAAGCACGGAAATGCTGCATCTAGCTAATCTGTGGTCTAATCAATATAAGTGCCATGTTGTCGCACTCAAAAAAAAAAAAAAAAAAAAAAGTGCCATGTTGTCACCCATAGCACATTGTTCCCAATTAGTACCTTTTTAGCTTCCAGCAATGTATGTCGGTGATTAAATTATACGTGTTAATTGAGAGTTTAATGAAAATGTATTTAATACGTATTAAATGATTTTTTTATGTATTTTATAAAATTAATTTTTTTATATAAATTATGTTTAGATATTATTTGTGTACGTAAATCAATTAATTATTGATATATATATATATATATATATTATAAATAGTATAAATTATAATTCATAATAAAATATTTATTAGTATTTTATTAAATGATATTTTATATATTTTATAAAATAAAATTTTGTATGGATATAAAAAAAAACATCCTAGGAAAAACATAAAATGAATTATAATAAATTAGTATATGTAAACCAATAAACTATTGATTTTTTTTTTTTTATAAAAATTAATTATGTACTATAAATCATAATTAAATAGTTATTATACTTTAATACATGAGGACCCTTGTTAACAAGATCTTATGTATTTTTTCCCCCAATGAAGATGTGGGGATTCAACTTCACAAACAATCCCCACAGAGGAGGGTACTATGAGGTCTAAAAATTATCCATAAAACACAATTAATGTCATGAGATATTCTCTGCGGTATTACGTGTGTCTGATACAATGTATTTACTTTCTTACATAGAGTAGACGCTATATTTGTGGGATCTATCTTCATGTGAAAGAGTTGATATATATTTTGGATGTTAATAAATTTTTTCCACCATACTTGTGAGATCTACGTATGAGAGGATAGATACATGTATAAAATAGATTATAGATTTTTTTAGGTGGCTTTGATATTATCATATTTATCTTTTGTTTAATTTTATTTAGTACCGGTCAAATATGCATATACTTGGTTTTTTTTTTCTTCTTGTAGGGATTGATTCGATTGCAATGGACATGAAGGATAAGAAACTAACGGTCATAGGAACCGTGGATCCCGTAAATATAGTGAGCAAACTGCGCAAATATTGGGCATCAACAAATATAATCTTAGTTGGGCCAGCAGAAGAACCTAAGAAGAAAGAAGAGGCGAAGAAGGAGGAACCCAAGGCCGAGGAAGCAAAGAAAGAGGAACCCAAGAAGGAGGAAGCTAAGAAAGAAGAAGAGAAAAAAGAAGAACCCAAGAAGGAAGAAGAGAAGAAAGAGGAAAAGAAAGAAGAAGAGAAGAAAGAGGGAAAGAAAGAAGAAGAGAAACAGAAAGAAGCACCTCCACCAGATGTTTTAGAGCTTGTTACGGCTTACAAAGCATTTAATCCCCACCTCGCCGCATATAATCCCCACCTCGCCACACATAATCCATTCCCCACCTCCTATTACTACGTCCAACCAGTGGAGGAGAATCCAAATGCTTGTGCTATTTTATAATTAATGGGCTACCAAAAACTGAGTGAAAAGATTAAATCTTTTCTTTGTTGGTATAGGAGGCAAACACCCAAGATTGGTAGGAGCTCTTGTACATAAAGATGGTGATGCTTCATTGGTATGCTCATAAATTAATAATGTGTAGAAATAAGTTTTGGAATTTGTTTTGAACACTATATAGTATTTATATTTTTGGCACGTAATGCTTTTTTTTGGAAAGTGTTACCTAGCTAAACTTTTTTCTCTTTTTTACTTTCCCTGTATGAAAAGCCTTTTCTTTTCAAGGGCTATGCCTATGAGGACGGTGCTGTGGGACAAGGCAGCTGACAAGGAACTGAGTAAGAGTACACTCACGGGTTTGAGATTGAGAGCTCTCTTTAAAATGTGTCAAGTTGTTTTTTTTTTCACATCTCGTGTCTTTCTCTGTGTTTTATACTACTATTTGAAATAAAAAGTGATGGTTCTCATAGATTGTGGGTCTTATTGATCTGTCTCTGATGTGTGAGCTGGTTGGCCATGGTCCCATAGAGCAATTGGTCGGTGTTAATAGTAACTTTTTGCTCGTGGGTTCATGTGCGTGGCACCTGTTAGTTGGATACAAGTTTTTGCTTATGGAATTTTCTGCCGAAAGAATCGTGGTTTGTTTGATTGCCTTGAACATTTCTTTCAAACCTTTCTGGCCACTTGCTTTCCTAGTGTGAGGGCCAGATCTCTCTCTCTCTCTCTCTCTTAAAGTCTTTGGTACATCATTAAACTGATATGTATCTCTTATTTATTTTTTACATGTTAATTAGGCCATTACAAGATCGAAATATGTCAAATGCAATGTATGAATAGATTAAGCACCAAATTTATAGGAATGAGAATCATTAAAAAAAATTATGTATTTCATTTCTTTTGGTGATGCATATGTATTGAGTAATCAGCTATGCAAGTAGACAAAGCATCCAAGGAGGGTTCAAATCTCTTTTAAATGATTATTTGTTTAACCAAATAGTAAAATACAAACCTGTGCTTCTGTATTCCAGTTTCGCATGAGGACCCTGGCTGTTATTTGCATACTTTATATATTAAACCCCAAGTGCATGTGATAAAAGTAACCGAGCCGCATCATTTGTACTATTTTGTATATATCTGATTCAACCTCGGTTGTAGTTATTATTTCATGTAAACATTCTATGCGAAATTTCAGAAACAATTGAAGCATTAAGGGATATTTCTACCTATCAGTAAGTTTCAAGAGGAAAAAAATGAACAGTACTTCAACTCAAAGAAAGCTATTTAGAAGTCTCTAGAATCAAAGACAGCGTCTCTCCTTTTCAATTTTATATATCCTTAAATCATCTTTAAGCAAAGTTGCCAACCTTAATCTCCAGCATTATCCATCCACGTCATGAAAGAGTCAGTAGAATTGACAAGATGACATGACAGAAACCAAAGGTGGGTAGATGATGCTTACTCTTCAGCAAATTTAAAGATCAGTTATAGATACTAGTAAAACATAAACATTACTAGTTATAGATAATTACTGTGCAATTATATGTGGATCATCACTTGTACAAGCTCACTTCAAACCATCTTAATTTGTTAGACAAAAATCTTAATTTTATGAAGAAAAAGTCTTCTAGTGAAAGCTTTCAAGTTTCAAGTAACATACGTGCAAGCAAGAACAGTGAGTGCTTTTACCTCCTATCACCCCAGTACTACTACCTGTCGATACCAACACAAAGTTAATCTTATCCACAGTGGTAAAGGACAATCCAAAATATTTTTATTTATATATATATATATATATATATATTTATCAGACACAATCTAAAAGATGAATCATTCGACAGGACAGAAGCTAATAGGAAAAAAAAAAAAAAACAAAAGTACCCTCAAAAAAAAAAAAAAAAAAAACGAAACAAAACAAAAGTTTGTACCAAGGATTAGGCTTGTAAATCAAATAAATTGTTCATAAATAGTTCGCATTTAGTCAGGAAAACATTGTTGACGTTTATTTACTTAGAAAACGACTTTATGTTGACACAAAGCATATATATATATATATACGTGTGTGTATACGTTCGTCTTTCTTGGATTTCTTCTTTGGAAAGAGTTCAAGACGCAATTCACATGCAATTTTAGTCTTTCACACCAAGTTTAAATAATTTTGGAATTCTTGTGACGTACTAGTTGTGATAAGATTAAAAGAGATTTTAATTTTTGGTATATTTAGGGTTTGGATTTTATGAAAACTTTTGTGCTACGTACCTTCATGATATCCACATTTCTTAGTAAAAATATCTACTTGACACTTCTCATGCATTTAAAGTCTAAGGTGAATCACACAAATCTATCTTCCATGTATGATTATATTTTTCTATATTTCTATTTGGATTTCGTATAAACCCACTATTATTGACTACTCTTTGTTATCTCAATAGTAAACTTGACTATTAAATGAGTATAAAGAAAAAAAAAAAATAATGTGTTCGGGAAGAAGTCCATGAACATGAGGCTTGATTAAAGTGTGTGCGTGTGTGCACATGTATATAACATTTTATTGTATTCTTACATGCAATTATGTATACATGTATAAAAAGATACTTATACATATAGACTTGAGATTTAATTTTATAATTTTGTAAATAAATTCATAAGGTACTAAATTATTATTTATAATTTTTTAATAATATATATAAATAGTCCATTTAGTAATAAAAATTATATATAATGGTTTGTGAATATTGCTTTTATAAGTTTATAAAGGAAAATTTAGTTTATCTAATTAATTTAAATAACATAACTTAAACTATAATCTTACTTAATGAAAGCTCTATTAGTGTGAAAACACTAATGCTTGTTTAGACTCCTAATTTTAAATTACGACTTAATTATTTTTACTCTAACTTATCTAAATGCGGAATAAGAGTAAATGAAATGCAATAAATCAGAACTACTCTCTAAGGCATAAGCATATACAATGAACAATAGATGTAAAGCTTAAAGAGTAAGGGAAGAGAGATGCAAACACAAAATAACACCAAGACGTGTTATCGAAGATGAAACCGAAGAACTCAGCGAAAAACCTCTTCGCGATCCTCAAAGTCGAAATCGATCCATTAGTAAATAAGTTGGAGTACACGAATATCAAAAAGACCCTCAGAGCCTAATCTACCCAATGTATTTGAGCCCTCCAAGCTCCTGCTACCAACAAACTTCTCAGAGACTTATCTTCACTAGTTATCCGAATCCCGCAATATTGTCCGATTGTATCTGCCAAACCTTATCGACTTTTTTTGGCAAATCTCAAATGCTTCCCAAGTTCCAAAACACTCTCTACACTTTGAATAAGTGTGAGTTGTGTTTGTGTATAAATCTCCTCTCAAGGTATAACAATGAGAGAGGGAAAGAAGAAGAGACTATAAAAGAATTCTCACTTAAGAATGAGTAGCTCTCTCTTAAATGGTGGGTGTGTTGTAGAAACCTCTCTAGGGTTTTCTATTTGATAGTCTCCTTTCACTTTTATGGATAATGAGGGTATATATAATATGGGTGAAAGGTAGAAAAGTCATACTTAAAATCCCAGCTATCAGTGCATTTCGCGAGTTGGCCAAGTCGTGAAAAGAGTCGCGAAACTCATTGACTCTTTAGCTTTCGCCATGTGCTTCTCATGTGACCTTTGCAAATTGCACCACTCGCGAGCCAAGTTGCTAGATCAACTTCTTGAGCAATCTTTACCAACTTAATACTAAACCCATTACAAATAAATCTCACAAAATACAAAGAAATAAATTAATGCAATTACAACATTTTTTGTAATAGAATAAAGTCAACGCAAATGTTATGTGAAAAACCATAACTTAACACTTATTAATTATTAGCATTTTGAGAAAAACAAAATCAGTCTTGACCCCCAACAATAATTATGCAGCGAATTACTTAATTGTATTTCAATTATGCCAATTATGTGATCAAGTTTTGGCAGTTAAAACAATGAAAGCATTGAGTCACCACAAAAGATATAAAATAAAGCAATAAATCATGAGACAATGATATGATGATAAAGTGGAAAATCAAATAAGACTCATCCAAGGAAAAACCACTACTACTTGGGGTACCCTTACCCGCAAAAGGAAATTCACTACTAGTAGAGTAGTTTTACAACCTAGTTCAAACTCATGACATTAGACCCTACTCGGTAGTTAATTTACTGATGTCACCCAACACCAATTTCAGAACTTTTGAACTCTTAGTTCATGAATTCCTTGCACAAACTACATATGTGATCACAACTAGATACTTTGACAAACTCCAAGGATGCCCTTGAAGATATGAACACCACAGAAGCATCATTGGGATTAAGGCATTGTGTTTTCAAGCTTTGATCTCACCAATATGAAAGAATCGGAAGAACATGTCTTTCTAACGTCACAAGTACAGCGGGAAAGAAGTTAAAGATTTTCTTCCTGAATAGCTTAGGATTTTTGCCTCTAAAGTTACACTGAAGGTCCTTATATAGTAGAATTGGTAGGCTTTCTAAACTCATGACATTGACTTAAATTAAAACACATTAGAAAATTGAATCTACAATCAAAGTGCTGTCGAAAATCCTCTTTCAATTGTCCGAAAAGTGATATATTGAAAGTCTGTCGAAATCTTAAGTGCAATCGATTGAGAGTTGATCAAAAGATAGTCGAAATATACCAGATTATCTTCTTTGAGCTACATCTTAACATGTCTGATCTTGGATAGTTGAATGACAGTTACAAACCAATATTGTCATGAAATTTTTCAACACGTGAATAAGCTTGAACTTATTCAATAAGAAAATCAACCAAGAAACATATAATCTAGTTTAGCAGTAACCTAAAGTTTAGTATATGTTCAAAATAAAATTAAACAAACAAATTTTAAGCTTTTAATATTCAACTCGGCTCGATTATACCCCTACCACAAGGTTCTTGCTGAGCAAAATGGTTAAGAAGTCATCTTACTCCAAGTAAGCTTATGCATTACGATATTTAAGGTGGATACAAAAAAAGTCTAATAGTAAATGGATAATGAAAGAGTAAAAAAAACAGTGTCTAATGCATCAAATAACATACAAACTAAATGAAATGAGTTGATTAAAATTGATTCAAAACCAAATTAAACTAATTTTTGAGCTGTAAAACACATTCTAATTAATGTATCAAATTTCTCCAAAAAAAATTAATGTATCAAATTTGATTGTAATTTTCATTTTTTTACATTCAAGCCATGGTCCCCTAAAATAAAATCTTCACTTCGTCACTGATTTAGTCGCTCTTAGTTGGATCCAACGCATCTATGCTACAGTTTAATTGGTTTAGATAACAAGCACATGGAATAAGAATAACCGGTTTGGATGCTCCAAGTAGGGCTGTAAACGAGCCGAGCTTTGTTAAGTAATGAATGTTCAAGCTCGGCTCGACAACAAAAGCAGAATGTTCAAACTTGGCTTGAGCTTGATACAAGCCTACAAATAATGTTCAAGCATGAGTTCATTATAAAGTATAAAAGTTTGAACTCAGCTTGGCTTGGCTTGATTCATTAATCAAGCCAAGCTCGAGCTAAATATCAAGCCCATGCCCAAGCCCAAACTCAAGCTCAATATTATGCTTTTGAGTTTGAGATCCAACACAAGTATATTATCAAGCCCATATTAAATTTATTATCTAGCCTATTTGGTTTGGATGAGTGGTCTCAACTTATAATTAATTAAATTCATAGAAGGATATGAGTTAACTTGTCAAGCTCATATCAATTTTAATACCAAGCTCATAAATAAGCCTAGGCTCAACTTATTTTGTTACTTTTGTATCGAGCCTTAGTGTTCATGAGCTTGTTGCATGAGAATGTGTTAATTCAACTACAAAACCCTAGCAGTTAAGAAATTGAGGTTTAGATTTGTTAAAAGGTGAAGTATTCTCAGTTTTATGTTATATAAAATACATTTTTAAGAAAAAACTAAGCTTATATTGCGGTAGGTCATTTTGTTATAAATGGAAATAGCCAACCATAAAAAAATTTGGGAGTCACACTATTATGCTGTGTTGTTGTTGTTAGATAATTTAAATTGGTTTAACATTTGATAAATGCTTGTCCCTCTACTGTTATTTTATAGATAAATATATAATTGTTTGTATCGTCTCTTGGGCTTTGGGCATTGTTTTGTAGGCCTATTACTTTGTTCACTATCAATCTCAAGCCCGGAAAAAAGAGAGTTGCCGTAGGTCATTTTGTTATAAATGGAAATAGCCAACCCTAAAAAATTGAAGACTCACACTGTGTTGTTGTGAGATAATTTAAATTGGTTTAACATTTACACTATCTATGGTTTGAGGGGAAGACGACAAAAAAACAAGAGAAATTTGATGAAAAACCTTTCACTTTGGCCTATATTTTTCCTTTCCTCTTATTCTTTTTTCTTCTCTTCCATTCTCTTCACTCAAACCAAACATAGGATTAAATTCATATCCCTCTACTGTTGCTAAAATATGTAACCGTTTGTATTCTCTCTTGGATTTTGGATATTGTTTTGTAGGCTTAAAAGTACGCTTGTAGTTGTTCCTCGAAAAAATAGAGTACACCTGTACGTAGCTAGTGACCATCCCCGAGTCGGTGTGACTTGACTCCCATAAACGAACACGTGTCTGAAAAAGTCAACCATTGAACGGTTGACATGTGGCCATCCATAAAAATAGTTTTTAGAATTTTACTATTTTAGTAGATATCTTTTAGCTTGCATATATGGTCTCATTCATAACTTCACTCAGCTAGCTTTTTGCATGGAAGCTGGTCGATCACAAGATTAAAAATCGAATTAATTGTTTGTGGCCTCAAGAACAAGAAGCCTTACAGATCACACCGCATCTTTATAGAACATTAATGCCCCAGACGGCAAGAAAACTTAAACATGTCATTTTCTGCTGAGCTGAGCAAAGAAACAGGATTTTGTTTGCTATTGTATACAAACTGACAATGGGTCCTAAAAATCAAACTAGCTAGCAAAGGTCGGTTATTTGCTGAGACAAAAGGAGGTCATTTGGCTAATTAAGCAACCATTTGTACATACACAAATTAATAATGTCCATGCATGGTGGGTCAGGTATATGTCTCCTCGGCTTGGTGAAAGTGACTATATATAAACATCGCTATTTAGTGCCCACATAAACCCAAATAATTAAAGAACATCGAGCCAACTGTCATCCTCCTCACCGGTTTGGCCAAAAACTGTGACCCTTTAACAGTGACATTGCATATTTCTTGCGAGCTACAATCACTAAGTTTACTCCTAAAATTTCACAATAGACAACAGACTACGATACTACTACATAAGCAACACGTTATTACTTGTTAGTGTGTTATGATTATACTAGTGGCATTGAAGTCATATACTCAATGTGTATATATTATATAAAAGTGGGAGTGGGAAATTTGGACAAGTAAATATGTACATTTTGTAGATAAACGAGCAAGAAGTGTCTATCGATCAACATCATCGCCATCGATTATGGGCTTATAGATGAGTTGGAATTTTCTGAAATCGAGTCATAGTGACGAAATAAACATGTAGCCGCTCATAAACTATACATATTATATTCCAAGCTCGAACATGGCATTGGATGTCATGCTTAATACGTTAACTATATATAAGATTAATATTGTGCCACTAATTAAGTCAATAATGAATCCAACATTTGCAATTGGTGATGTCATGCATATACCCTGCAGTTCGAACCCTTTTTCCTTTAGATCTCCAAGCACTTTGTGTATAGGGAGGTGCTAATTCAGCTACAAAGTTTTTGGTTTTAAAAAAAAAAGCCTGTTTGTTGGCATTGACATATTTATGTTCTAAACAAACTCGTTAAGGTGGAGTTGTTCTTACATCTTATACTCGATTGAACTTTAGATTCACACTATATGTTAAATATGATACTCATTTAAAAACATTTTGAAGACGAAAAAAACAGATGAATTCACACAAGCACTTTACCAGCCGTCAAAAGAAATATTTTAATCATCACATAATATATATATTAACAAAATAAATATTGAAAAGGTACTTAATTATAACTTGAATATTAGAAATTAATACATTTCCAATAGGGTACTTCCTTTCTTACAAATATCAATACTTTCAAAAAGGACATTTTTAATCCGATGAAAAACTTACAACACCCACACTTTATTTTCTAAGTACAATTTAGAAACGACATCTCAAACCTTATTGTACAATTTAGTAGAAAATAAATTAATGAGAATAAAATCTTAACTAAGTTTTTCCAACAAGATAAGAACGTTACGCAGAATTATAAACTACAAAGTGTAGGTATCTCTTTTGTTTGAATATGGAGATTTACCTTCACTTGTAATTTACAATTATTCATAACTATCCTCATAGTTTTGAGCAAAAAACATAATCTTTTCAGTTATGGTGGTTCCAAGAATTTTTTTCAGGGTGTTTATTAAGAAGCATAAATTATACAATATAATAAAAAGATAAATTCATATATTGACAACAACAACAATAAAAAAAACACGCAAATATATAAAGTTTACAATTGTCTTTTACGAGTTTTCATATTTTGAAATCAGTACAAGATAGTCTCATTAACAATGCTACAAGCTACATTTCTTTCAATATACATAACAAAACAATCATTCATCTACTGAATGTAGAACAAATTATGGAGTAAAATTTAATTTTATTGGTATAAAAAAAAACTGGGAGTGTATCCAAATTTTTTTTTGAAAGGTACACAAATAAAAATCTTTAAATTATTATATATATATATATATATATATATATATATATATAAAATTCAAGTCAGAGTGGTCACAGGACCACCCTTGGTGCCGCCTTTGTTTTTTAGACAAATTAAAATATTTGTAATTTAATGGTCTATTTGGATTGAGGGAGAGTGAGGGGTTGTAATTTACAATTATTCATAACTATCCTCATGGTTTTGAGCAAAAAACATAATCTTTTCAGCTATGGCGGTTCCAAGAATTTTTTTCAGGGTGTTTATTAAGAAGCATAAATTATACAATATAATAAAAAGATAAATTCATATATTGACAACAACAACAATAAAAAAAAACACGTAAATATATAAAGTTTACAATTGCCTTCTACGAGTTTTCATATTTTGAAATCAGTGCAAGATAGTCTCATTAACAATGCTACAAGCTACATTTCTTTCAATATACACAACAAAACAATTATTCATCTACTGAATGTAGAACAAATTATGGAGTAAAATTTAATTTTATTGGTATAAAAAAAAACTGGGAGTGTATCCAAATTTTTTTTTGAAAGGTACACAAATAAAAATCTTTAAATTATTATTATTATTAGTCAGAGTGGTCACAGGACCACCCTTGCTGCCGCCTTTGTTTTTTAGACAAATTAAAATATTTGTAATTTAATAGTCTATTTGGATTGAGAGAGAGTGAGGGGTTGTAATTTACAATTATTCATAACTATCCTCATAGTTTTGAGCAAAAAACATAATCTTTTCAGCTATGGCGGTTCCAAGAATTTTTTTCAGGGTGTTCATTAAGAAGCATAAATTATATAATATAATAAAAAGATAAATTCATATATTGACAACAACAACAATAAAAAAAAACACGCAAATATATAAAGTTTACAATTGCCTTCTACGAGTTTTCATATTTTGAAATCAGTGCAAGATAGTCTCATTAACAATGCTACAAGCTACATTTCTTTCAATACAATCATTCATCCACTGGATGTAGAACAAATTATGAAGTAAAATTTAATTTTATTGGTATAAAAAAAAAACTGGGAGTGTATCCAAATTTTTTTTTGAAAGGTACACAAATAAAAATCTTCAAATTATATATATATATATATATATATATATAAAATTAAAAAAAAAATTCCCGTTAGAGTGGTCCCAGGACCACCCTTGCTGCCACCTTTGGTTTTTTAGAACAATTAAAATATTTGTTATTTAATGCTCTGTTTGGATTGAGGGAGAGTGAGGAGGAGTAGAGTAAACTTAGCCTAAAATTAGTCTATTTTTAACCAACTTCACTCTACTCCTCCCCCTAAGTCCTTGCTCGGACAAGCGGTGAGCGAGGAGACATCATGTGTGGTGACATGACACTCTCATCGTATCTTCGAGATGTGAAGCTAAGCTTAAGATTGCTTTGGAATTTACGTTTACCTTTCACTTGCTGCTTTTCTACAAATACTCGGATCCTTTCGAGTGCAACTTCAACTGTGTCATCATCCATATTTGCAAAGCAAACCCTAAACCAACCTGGCTCGGAGCAATGAAACGAAGACCCAGGTGAAACATTGAGCCTCACCTCATTGATGATTACTCGCCAAAGCGTCATTTCAGACTCGAGTGTTTGTTCTTTTAGAAGCCTACGCAAATCCATCCAAACAAAAAGCCCAGCATTGCTTTTCAAACAAGTAATTCCCACCTTTTCAAGTCCCTTGGTGAACAAGCTGTGCCTCTTGGCTAGCCTTTCCGAGTTCTCCTTGAGAAAGTTGTCGACAAACTCATCGTCTGAAAGCATTGAAGCCAGTAGATGTTGAGTTTGTGAGGAAACTAATCCAAAGCTTGACATTTTGCGCCCACAATTCACGACTGCATCATTGAAAGAGTAAACTATGCCGACCCTAAAGCCAGGGAGTCCCATATCTTTGGACAAACTATAAACAATGTGAATGAGATCACGGTCACATTCCATTTCCTCTATAATTTCGGAAACGCTAATGAAACTTGGAGTGCTGAACACACTGGCTGCATATATTTCGTCACTGACTAAATGGATTTTCTTTTCATTGATGAAGCTTACTAGGCTTCTCAATGTGTCTCTGTCTAAAACCGTGCCCAAAGGGTTTGACGGGTTTGCTATGATCAAGCCCTTCACATTGATATTGTCTTGTTGGGCTCTTTCGTATGCTGCTTCCAATGCTGCTTTTGTGATAAGAAAATTGTTCGAGCTATCACAGTTGACAGGAATTAGCTGCACCCCTGTTCGCCACCCACAGTCACGGTCAAATCTGCATTCAAACACGAAATTTATCAAACAACTTTCTTTTAACTTCTCCTTCAAGTTTTAGCAAAAAAGTCACGTCCAAATCCACTATTACATTATATATTATAGTTTGAGAAAATATTTTTTTACACCAACAGGGTTGGTGGTCTAGAGGCACTAACAACTTGTTAGTGCTCTTTGTACTCATGTATTGCATTAACTTCGAGATGGATTATGGTGTTACTATATATTGTAACTTTCGAAATAGGAAAGTCACACCAATCACCCTATAACCATTTTTTCTTTACAAAAGAAAATATTTTTTTTACACTCATATATCCCACCCCGTAACAATATACACATGACAAAAATAATGTTAGTTTTTAAAATATAAAAGTGAATATGAGAGGATATTTCACCAAAAAAAAATATATATGAGAGGATAAAAAAGTTATTGGCTATTAAATTTTCTGCATGTGCTTGAGGTAAAGAATGAGCATGTGAGTCCTTTTGACCCGTTGGCTTGCTGACCAGACTATCTGTGGTCCAACCCAAGTGCAGGAAGGATAAAAAATAAAGACTGACTGGAGGAATTGATTACATCTAGTATAAGTTTGAGACTTTTTTGTTTTAGACAACTTGGAATATTGAGGACATGATGAGAATAGAAATTGTCCTAAGTATCCAGCTGTACGCATACGCAAGCACTCTGCTTTTGATTTGGATTAGGTGATGACCAGCAGGTTTTTTCAATAACAGGGCTTATAGGTCAATAGCAAGGGTCCACTTGCTAAGTTTACACAAATTAATATATGGAGTTAAGTATAAATAAAAACTCTATGTGCTTTTTGACTTAATAATAATCTAGTTTATTACTTCGTGTGTATTAATAACTAATATCTGACTTGGTATGTACTTTGACCTAACTTATAGAATCAAACCATATTGAATTTTGACTTCCAAAAGTAGTAAATTATTTAATTGACCTTTGCTAGCTATAGTTGGGATTGGAATATTTGTCATTGTAACAATATCATATATATAAAAAACAACAATTGACCTATGCTAAGCAAAGACCTGTAATTTCGGGGAAATTGCTAGTGTTAAGGATGAAACCAATTTTGAACGCAATACCTGTCTGTTCAAAATTCCCTATTTGTTTATATGTTCAGAACCACGAGGTCATGACCATGACTTGGATACATTTGAATTCATCTTTCTGGTGAAGTTCTTTACACTACTCTAAACTCTTACAGTTGTATATAAGGAATAAAGTGAGCCCAACAAACTAATATTAGCAAAGTCTGGTTTAGAAACACAGAAAACAGAGTTGCATAATTAAATTGGGGTATTAGCTTATTTTTCAACCTTTATTTTTTTCTTTTTTAAATAATTCACACACAAGGAGAAGTACCATATTGACACATGTTTTAGAATTGACATATGTCAATATTCCCGTGTTTACAGGAGGAAAGCTTTTTATGCTTTCATCTATATATAGGACTCAAAACAACAGTGATCGAACACCTTTAATTTTCTTGTGTTTTAATTAGTAAAGAAAACAAAAATGAGAGAGAGAGAGAGAGAGTTACGCTGGATAACATGGTGAGGGTACAAGGAAAGCATCGCCAGGATTGGCTAGGCAAAACATGACTGTCTCGTTTGCTCCAGTAGCTCCACCACTCATGACTATGCGTCTTGGATCAAATGTGACCCTACCACCTCTTGCTTTACTCATAAAGTTTGCTACAGCCTGCAAATAATTCACACATTTTCTTCTAATTGTCAATAATATATCAAATATGTGTATATATATATATATATATATATATGCCAGCTCTACGTCCACATTTCTCTATTTTATCTAATTTTCCTAACCCCAATACTTTAATCATTCTACAAACAATAAATTCATACTTGTCTAAACTCCTTGAAGCCATGATAGTCCTGGAAGATAGCAATATTCTTGAATTCGTGAACTCCTTCAGCGGTGCAAATGGAAGCTTTAGGATTTCTCCTAATCCACTCTTGAATCAAATCAAAGCAAAGCTGAAATACATACATATATAACTCTGGATGTTAATTAATGTGCATTTTTAGTGAGGAAGAATAAAATTCCTCTATCCCAACGTGTGCTCCACTCTTATGCTCTACCAGTCACACGGTTTGACTTTTTTTTTTTTACCTATATGACATACTGTAGTTGGTACAGTATAACGTGGAACACTAGTGTAAAAGAGGCTTATGTGAGATAATTTTAGATACTGCTTATTTTGCTGAAAACTAAAAATTAAAAATATTGTAATAAAATAATTTTTAAATGTGTAAATAGTGCCGTTAGACACATTTTAATAAAAATTTGTGTGAAAAAAGAGGTTTGTGAGTCCTATAAACAGTACACATGACCCACTGAAAAACATTGTCCACTACTTATTTTGCAGGTTAAGAGATAGTGATGGAGCGCTTCTCAATAAAAAAAAAAATTAAAAAAAAAAAAGCTGAAAACGCAACCGTTATCCAAACGCTGCTAAAAGCAAAATTTAAAGTTTAAAATTATCCATCAAACCTGATTTTCTGCGAGACCCATCTGGATGACTCCTTCACGATTATTAGTAGGGTGATATGGGTTGTTATCATATGCCTTCCACCCATCAAAGTAAGGAGAATTCTCACCATGACGATCATTGGTTGCAATCTTAGACAAAAGTTGTTGATTCTTACTCAAAGCCATATCTTCAATAATATTGTTTCTTTTTTGAGATTCCAATATTATTGTTTCTTAAAGCTCACTTGCTATAGCTCTATGAATAATATGGATAGTGTCTAACAATGCAGTAGTAGTGAGTGAAACAGAAAGAGTACCGATTTATAAAGAGGAGGAGATGGAAACAGGTAGGAAAGTCCATTTCAATTTTCAAACTTCAAATGCTTGAAAAAAATGACACCTAAAAAATAAAAAATAAAAAAGGTAGAGTCGGAAAGCCTTAAGTGTTCGTATTGGTCAACAAGTAGCGTAAGTGCTTGCGTGTTACTCACGATATCAACCCTTCACGTGGACTGGAAAAGAGAATTTTACTTCATTCTTGTTTTGGTCTTTGAATTTTTTTTTTCCCATGTATATGAATCCTCTTTACTTGTCCAGGTTGCCGGGTTAGGTTAGGTACTTAATTTTTGTTGTTCAGAACGAGAATTTAACTAGTTTAACACTCCGTGTAAAATAAAATGCAGGGCAATATGTGAAGTTTCCGCGACGTACACCAATGCGAAAATATCAACATTTTAAAGCATAATAGCGAATATAAGAAAGAAAGAAAGAGAGTGTAAGAATATCATTACTCCTGTGGAAATTTGTAGAAGCTTGATATACGTAACAAAAGTAAATAAATATGCGGTTTGTCTACATGTACATTCCACAATAACCAAAAGATTGTATTTTCTTCTTCACTTTTTTAAGTTACAATGAAATCCATATTTATAATGCAGAATACACAAAACTACAAAAGTCAATGATAATTTACATTGTGATTATATATATATTGATTGCTCCAATTCCATGAGTTTCTTTAACAATCAATATATTGATTTATTAATCAACCTTATAATTTTTCCCGATGGTCTTTGATTTAAATCATTTGATCTTCAACAACAGAAGATCAAATCAAGAAATTGTGTGGCTCGAAAAACCTGGTAAGCCAAACAATAATAGTTGTACGTACAATTTCTTTTTCTCTAGGCTAATTTTTAACATCAGAAGATCAAATCAAGATATTGTGTGGCTCAGAAAAATCTGCTATTAAGCCAAACAATTAACCTGATGACATAATAAGTGATGCTTTAAAGTGTTCAAGGACCCCACAATCTTTCATTCCCCAATCTCAATTTCAATGTTTTTCTCATTGCATCCGCATCCGCTATCTTTTCTTTTCCTAGCTACTTATTATTACAGTAAAGGCTTAATTGCTTTTTACGAACAATGCAATTCCCATTTTTTTGGACCGTCAACATTACTTGACAAATGAACATTGGACAACGGAGTGATGGACGGCACCCCTCTCAAAAAAAAAGAAGGAAAAAAAAAGAAAAAAGACAATGTACGGCACGGTAACATGTTTCATTTCTGAATTTTTGAATGAAGCAGTACTGTACTGTAGTATAGCTGAATTAATTTAATGATCCACGTTTGCTTGTTTACGCGGTAGATATCTTTGAATAGCAATGATAAACGCGGTTGTCATGTCACACTCTCATTTCTAAGTTTCCTCCAAGGTCTATGTATACATATATATGTGCCTAATTATTTCACATTCAAATGACTCATAGAGTAGCAAGCACGCACATTACAGGTTAATAATGTGGAACATGAACAAAAAACTTGTGAATCTTCCTATTTTCCTTGATTTCATAAGCATCCAAATTATAATTACTAGCATGGAAAGTTTGTACTTTAGCCTTAATTTTGAATGGTTTCACTTGAGATAGAACAAATTGATTTCATACACCTACTATTGTAAAGTTTACCCCTTTATTTTATTTCTTTGTTACTATTATTCTCTACTTTACATGGGCAACTTTAGTTTATTGCATCACACAACACCTACCTCTAATACTATCCCCATATCATGGACTTGATCTCTCTGTTTCCCCCCACCCCCTAATTTTTTTTTTAAATATTACTATATTAATAGGTACTAATTTTAGCAATTTTGTTCAATAAAATTACACTTTGCCTTTTTTAATAATGCCATCAATTCTTTTGAGAGTAATGTTATCAGCGGCGGCGCCACGTTCAGTCTAGGGTGATCCCAGAACACCCTGACCTAAAAAAAAAAAAAAAAAAAATTTATATATAATAATTAAATTTTTTTTATTTGTTTACCCTAAAAAAAATTAGGAACACCCTCAAATTAAAAAAAAAAATTTATTTGTTCTACTTTCAAGAAAAAAAAAATTTTGTAAAAGAGAAAGCTCACCAAGGAAAAAAACCCCAATATACGCGATTACAACCTAACCTAAAGAAACCAGAGCAACAGATTCATCAAGTAAAGCAAAACCAGAACAGAGCACATCAACAACAACCATTACCAACGGTTGGCGCCTCCGCCTTGAGCAACGCTGTAATAGAGCACATCGGTCTTCGTCTCAGTTTAAAACATTGAAGAAAGGGAAAAAAAAACAATATAGTGGCAGCAAGAAAAACTGAGAAAAGAAAAATAAGAAGAACAAGAGAGATCGAGAAAGAGAGAATGCACTGGTGTGATGGTGTCCAGCCGTTTGAAACTTTGAAAAGAATATTGACGAGTGTGAGAGACAATTGAAATCAACTGGATAGGTGAGAAAGAGTGGTTCATGTGGGTGGGTTTGGGAAATGGGAAAGTGAATTTCAAAAAGGTTCTATGATTTTAATTACTCAAAATGTTGGCTTTATTTACAAAAATGCCATTAATGATTTTATTATTTTATTAATAAAAATAACCATATGCATATATGCTTAATTTTTCTAAGAGTTGAAAAAAAAAAAAAAAAAAAACTAAGAGGCTGTTTGGATTGAAGATTTTCATAACTCATAACTCTGTTTCCATAACTTATAACTCAAAAATGGTAGAACCTATAGTGAGAAGTCCGTTTGGGAAAGTGATAACTCTGTTTCCATCACTCAATTTTTTGATTTTTGAGTTATGAGTTATGGAAATTGAAAACACATTTTGGCTGTTTTCAGTTTCTATAACTCATAACTCAATGTCATTTTTGTAATTAAACCCACATCATGGGACCCACGATTAGGGCAACATCACACCCAGGCACTGCTTTTGATGGGTCTTCTTCAAAGGCTCTTCATTCCCACAGATCACACTCTCAAATCTCATCTCCATTCACTGGGTTTTCTTCAACGGCTTTTGATGAGTTGCAATTGTTTTTCTTTTTTCTTTTTCCATTCCTTTTCACTGGGTTTCTGGGCTTGGGTTATCCTTTTTTTTTTTTTTTCCTTCTTTTCTTTCCTTTTCACATTGGTTTCTGGGTTTGGTCTTTGCACCCACAGATTACAGGCACCAAACCCATTCAAAGATTACAAGCACCAAACCCGTTCAACCGATATACCCACAGATCGGCACCAACAATACCCATTCAACCGATATACCCATTCAAATAGAACAATACCCATAAAAAATCTTTCCAAATTTCACCAACAAAACTTAAGAGATCTATGAAAAATCAAGCCTTGGTGACGGTGGGTTGAGAAGGTGGGAGATCAACGCCGCCGTTACACGTCAGAGGAGATCGACGCCGTCTTCTATCTTAGCTGGGTTCGGGTTTGTGCTTTGGGAGAGTGACAGGGCTGAAAGGGGAAGGGAAAATGAGAAAAGAGAAAAAGATAGGGATGAAAGGTCTTCCGCGGGTACAAAACAGGATATCTCTGACCAAGTGACAAGTATGGGGCCCACAAACAGTGTGAAAAATATTGAGTGATGACAAGTGAGTGATGGTGCCAAACGGGATGGGGTGTTTTAAGTGATGAGTGATGAATGATGAGTGATGAGTGACGAAAATTGAGTGATGGAAATTGAGTAATGAAAAAAAAGCATCCAAACAACCCCTAATATATTGAATTTTTATTTTTATTTTATATATATGAACAATATATATTTATTTATTTATTTGAGATAACTCTGAAATGATACACCAAAATAGTCTGATACCAATTCGGTACCGAAATATTTCATTCCAATTAACAAACCGAAACGGGTTCCGAAACGGTATTCATAACATTGCCTCAAGGTATTTTATCTTTTTCTCTCTTTAGTCTTTTACATATACGGGTTAATGGGTTAATGGATATGGGTTTCTCTCTTAGACTCTTTGTCTCTCTCTCTTTATCTGAAGACTGAAAGCAAATGAGAGTCTCTCTCTCTTTGAGACTTTATTTGAGATTTTATGTGATTGTTTAGCTTTACCTTATCACTTTATTAATATTTGCCCCTGTTTTTTACTTTATCCATTGGTGTTAGTGTTGGTGAGATACAATTAATTGTCTTTTAGTGTATTGTGATTTGTGGTTGTGAATTTTTTTGATTGGCTCTTGTGATTGGGGGCCATTGGGCTTGTCTGTTGAGTGGGGGGTGGATGGGGGCATGGGGCTGGGTTGGGATAATTGAATTGGGGGAAGTAAATGCACATGGGGTGTGTGCTAATGCAACTAATAAACAATAATTTAATTAACCAATAATTAATTGGGAGAAGCAACTAATAAACAATAATTAATAATTTTATTAACCAATACATTATAAAAGACAAACAAATTAAATTATGTTAGGCTAAACAACAATTAATAATTTTATAATTAATGAAACAACAATATAACGAATTATAGTTTATAAAAGACAACAAAATTAATGAAACAACTAAACAACAATAATTAATAATTTTATTAATATTTCAAATGAATTTATAGTTTATTGTTTATTCTTTTGCTAGAATTATGGACAAATATTTGATAAGAAAACAACATAATTAAAAACATTTGCGTGTTTTTTGATTATTGTTGTTATCAATACACAAATTTTTCTTTTTATTAGATTGTGTAATTTATGCTTGTTGAGGAACACCCTGAAAAAAAATTCCTGGAGCCGCCACTGAATATTATAGCCACAAATGTTTTTACAAACTATTGAGGTAGCAAATTCTTATTGGCTCATACACTTACATCACTTTTTACTTATCAATAACCACTCACCACATTAGCAATTTGTAAAAAATTTTGTAGTTTTAGCATTTTTCACCTTTTAAAGAACATAAAAATTAATAGATTAAATCTAAAAGAAAATATACAAGCCCAAAAAAATTAGGTCAACAACAAAAATTACCAATAATAAAACTAAAAAAATTAAGCCCGATCAATTTATTTTACCCAAAACAAACAACTTGGCCTTTTAAAAAATTTTAAACAAAAATCCTTAGTAGTAAAACAGTAGACTCAAAGGCCGGAGCTGCTGCACATAGCTAGTAGTAAAGTCGGCCCCCTAACTCCAAGTCTTGGCTCCGTCCCTGTCTTTGTCTGTCAATTCTTTAATATGTAGGTCATCCCTTATGTGCATTACAACTAAGGATGACCTAGTTAAGTCATTGTTCTCTAATTATAAGTCATTGTTATTTATTTTATTTTTATTTTTTGACTAAGTCATTCTTTAAAGCTACAACAATTAAGTGTGAAACTTTCAACGCTAATTAACTCAATTTTTTTCCTCCAAAAAAAAAAAAAAAGACTCAAATTTATACTCCCATATTTGACAATAATCTTAAAGTTCGAATAAAAGCATATTTTTTTAAACGAAGTCCTACATATAACGCATAGGCTAAAGAGAAGTGTCCAACTTTACAAGATTGGGTTTGGTAAAAAGTGTTCAAAAGTTCTAAGAGTAAGACTACGAAGGGATAATATAATTGATATATCTACATATATACTAAATGTGAGGTTGCACTCGCACTTCCTTCAAAATTATTAGGAAAATATTTTTACTTCTCTATCTACACTCTACATCACATTACATGATTTTCTTTACTTGAAGCCCAAGCTTTAGCACCTTCATAGCTTCTTCTTCCGTTGATTTTTTTTCTTCTTTTTCATTTTTTAGCTAGGCTGAGGGAAAAGTTTAGCATGGAGTGGTTGTACCAACGTTTACATGAAATGTTATTCTTATTCACCAAATAATTTTTATTTTAAAAAAATCCTAGCCAAAGCTCAAAGGGTCTAACGCATAGTTGTCAAATCATGAGTCATAAATCGATTTTTAATTTTTATGTATCGTGTATCGTATTGAATCGTGTATCGTAAGATACACAAACATCTAATAAAATTATAAAATAATTATAGATATACATATATAAAAGATATACTCATTATAAATTCGAAATATATTCAATTAAATACCAATTTAATCATTACTTATGCAATAAAATTTAACAAAGCTAACTAAATAAATCAAATTAACTTATGTTTGTAACATGTACATTCAAATTGATTAAACTCAGAAGTGAAAATACATGATATATGAACCAAAATATAATATCTTTTCATCATCTTATCTAATCAACTCCATCTAAGTCAATGTTATCATTATGTTCAGTATCTTGCAAAATTATTTTTTCATAGACATTTTCTTCATTATTATCAACATTTACTATTTTTGTTTTGTTTTTTTATTCTAATAATTTTTTTCTATATATTTTTTTCTTGGCATTCTAGCTTTTTAGACTCATAATAATAATAATAAAATAACAAAATAATTATATTTTCATTTTATTATTAATAGCATAGAAAATATATTTGCATATATGAAAGTGAGTGTTATGAGTATAGTCTAAATTTTATAGGAGAAAGAGAAGGGAGGAAAACAAAAAACCTCATGGGAATTAGACTCAATTAAGTTTCCCAATAATTTTGTGTTAAAAAAGTCTAACAACTTCTTTAAATCAAATAAAACCACAAATTTTAACAAAAAAATTGATTTTAAACCCATATATCTATGTATCGTACGATACATACGATTCACCGATCCGATACGATTCATATGATACACACCTATGTATCGGACGATTTACAAGCATTTACGATACGAAACTTTTTGTACACAATACGATACGTATCGTACGAAACATATCGCGTATCGTACGATACTGACAACTATGGTCTAACGGACACTTTAATATTGAATACATATATAATGCAAATCTATAAATTTTTGACCATCCAGAATCGGGCAACTAATCTTAGAAAACATCTAAACTGAGATCAATGGGCTTGACCACAGATTGAAGGTGTTATCAACGACATTAATAAAGTTATGTTGTAGGTTCACCATTAGTTTAACTTGCAAAGTTTTATTGGTGAATAAAGGACCTAAGTTCTAATTTTTTATACACCAAAAATTAATTGATGTCTTGACTTGATAATAATAAAGAAATTATCATATAGCAGATGCTATAGGTTTCAATCATATCATATCTATTAAATAAATTCGAGGAGATATAAAGATATTGTAGATGCGAAAGCTTAAAAGAGAGTAACACAAGAACACATGAAAGATATGAGATTCAATCTAACAACCTATGTCTATAGAAAATACCCTCAAGGACTACATCTTTATTACAATTCTTGTGTTACAATAAACCCAACATCATGAGTATTTATAATAAGAAAATGTTAGAAATACAAACTTTTTTACAAAAACTTTTACAAACTCCTGATGTGGTGAGTGATTATTGGTAAATAAAAAAGTGATGTTATTGATGGTTCCAAATGAGAACCAGTAAGAAGTTAGCCATAACAACAATTTGTACAAATGTTGTAAAATAGTTTCTACCTTTAGCATTACTCTTTATAATATGCTTAACTAGTTAACCTTACATTAACCACAGTTAATAGACTTGTAGTACAAGTTTATGTCTTGGTTTGCACACCAAGCATGACCAGGCTTAAGGGTCCGTTTGGTTCAAAGAATAGAAAAGTAGAAATATGAAAAATTAATAGGAAGGAGTGAAAAGTGAGAGGATAGAAAATATTTTAGTTTTCTTTCATTGTGTTTGGTTGAGGGGGTGGAAAAGTGGAAAGATAAACTCTTCTGTTTGATTGAGTAGAAAAGTGAGAGGATAGAAAATAAATTTGTATAAATTTACTCTCATGTATCTATTTGATAATATGATAAATAATTTCTTTATAATCATTAAAAAAAATTTACTTATTATCTATTAAAGTTAATTAATCTAAAAATCAAGATATCATTCATATTATATTATTTTTCTTTGTTATTACATTATATTATATTATATTATTTATATTTTTCTTTGTTATAACATTACATTATATTATATTATATTATTAGAGGTTAAAGCCATCATTTGGTTAAAAATTAAAAAACCCACGGTTGATTAAAAAAAAAAAAAAAAACCATTGAATGGGGGTATTAAGAATTTTTTGGGGGTGGCTGCCACTCAAAGATATGAACACTACTTGGGTTTACCCTCCCTGGTGGGCCGCGCTAAAAAGGAATCTTTTAGCATCATCAAAGAAAGAATCTGGAAGAAGCTTAAAAGGCTGGAAGGAAAAACTATTATCCCAAGCCGGAAGGGAGATCTTAGTAAAGGCAGTTGTTCAAGCGATACCCACCTACACCATGTCGTGCTTTAAACTCCCAAAAGGGCTGATCAAGGAAATCAAAGTACTCATTAGAAAATTTTGGTGAAGATACAAAGGAGAGCAGAAGCGCATTCACTGGATTAGATGAGAAAAATTGTGTCTTCCGAAGAGTGAGGGGGGCATGGGATTTAGGGAGTTAAATAAGTTCAATGATGCCCTTCTGGCCAAATAGATTTGGCGTTTGATGAACCATGAAGATTCTTTGTTTCACAAGGTTTTCAAGGCCAAGTTTTTTCCGAATTGCTCAATCTTGGAGGCAACAAGTCATCACAAAGAATCATTCACGTGGAAAAGTATCCTCCAATCCAAACATGTCATTGAATCAGGTTCAATTTGGAAAGTAGGTGATGGTAAGTCAATCAACATCCGAAGGGATAAATGGCTACCAATCCAAAGCTGAAGAAGTGTCATTTCCCATATTTCTTCTCTTTGCTCGGAGTCCACAGTGAGCACTTTGATTGATGATGTCTATCGGACTTGGAAGGCTGATCTGATAAAGCAAGAGTTCCTTCCCCATGAAGCTAGTATTATTGTTGGTTTGTCGTTGAGTATCAATCAGATCAAAGACAAACAAACTTGGTTTCCTTCAAGCCAGGGAATCTACTTTACTCGAAGTGCATATCAGATGTTAGCTAAATCTGACAGGAGCCTTGTTCCAAATTGCTCCAACATGGGTTGAAGTAAAAGAATGTGGACTGGAATTTGGAGCTTGCAGGTCCCCCCCAAGGTTAAGCACATGTTATGGAAAGCAACCCAAGAAGCTATCCCAACCTTGCTTAACCTGTGGAAACGCAAAGTGGTCCCATCAGTCACCTGTCCTAGGTGTCTCTCGGCTTGTGAGGATACTATTCATTCCTTGTGGAGCTGTCTTGTTTTGCGGGTCATTTGGGAAGCTTCTGCAGCTGGTCAGAAGCTTCTAAAGCACAGATTCATGTGTTTTGCTGACTTCATGGAGCTGTTAGTGGAGATGAAAGATTGCTTCGATATCAACCTGATGGCTGTGATCTTATGGATGATTTGGGAAAGTAGGAATTCTGACCGTGTGGGGGGCTGCTCTTCTGACCTTCGAACCATTCAAGCTAAGGCTTCGACCTTTTTACATGATTTTTCCTCGGCCTAGCTTCCTCGACAAGTGCAGCCCTCAAGTTCTAGCAGTAATACTAGGTGGTTTCCCCCTAACCCTTTGACGTATAAGGTGAATTTTGACGGGGCAGTTTTTAAGGAATTGGGTGCTGCTGGTTTAGGTATGGTTATTCGAGACTTTGAAGGTTTGGTTATTGGAGCTTTGGCTGAAAGAATTCCTCTACCATGTTTAGTTGCCACGATGGAACCCTTAGCGTGTAGAAGAGCTGTTTTATTCGTGAAGGAGATGAGCATTTTTGAAGCCACAGTCAAGGGGGATGCTGAGATAGTCATCTCGGCACTCAAGGATGGAAGTACCAGCAATCCAGAATTTGGCCATATCATCTAGGATTCCCTCATATTAGCAAATGATCTTCATTTATGTGTTTTCTCTCATGTAAAAAGATTAGGCAATACTGTTGCCCACTACCTTGCCAGGAAAGCTAAATCTGGTAATGAGCTCTAAGTGTAAATTGAATTCATCCCTGATGACATAGCTCCTCTTGTGTATTAAGACTCTTTGTAGTTTTTTCTTCCTTTTCAATGAAATTGACCTTCAGGTTTGGATTCTCAAAAAAAAAAAAAAAAAAAAAAAAAAGCTTCATTATGATAAACATTGAAAGATGTTATACAAATTTTTTTGAAAAAATGACAACAACGTAAGGCACAGACGTGATGAGGAGGGAGGGGCAGATTTGGTATTTTTTCATCTACTCCTCTCCCCCTAATTTTCTTTCCTAAAATCATCCCAAATTGGAGAATAGGATTTTGGTGGGTTTAAGGAGAAAATACTTGTACCCCCACCATTTTTCTCTCCTTTCCACCCCAACCAAACAATCCAAAATCTCATTTTCTCTCCATTTTTTATCTTATCTGTTTTCACCCAAATAAATATACCCTAAGCCTTGATTACTTGGGCTGATATATATATATATATATATATATATCTCTCTCTCTCTCTCTCTCTCTCTCTCTCTCTCTCTCTTTGGTTTTGCAATCAAACAATGGAGTATTCTCTATAGTGGAAGACCATGAATCAAGGTTACTTTCCATCAATGGAGGCTTGATGTATTTGAAGGAGGAGTCTTAGGCGAAAATTGAATTGAGACATTTTATATATTTAAATATGACTTTTTTTAAAAATTAAATATTACTTAAACTCTATTCCCTTGTTTTAAATGCATAATTATTAACTAACCACGTAGATTTTTTTTTTGAGAAAGTCTATAGACACAAAAAATTTGATAAAACTTTTCACACTTGTTGATATGGCAAATTGATAATGGTAAGTAAAAAGGCGATGTTAGTGGTGGATCTAGATGAGAGAACTAGTAAAAGTTTGTCAACTCAATTTTTGCGAAAAATGTTGTGGACATAGCATCTCTCTCTCTCTCTATTCTTGTTTTTCATTTGATAAAAAAGTAATACTTTATTTATTAGCTAATATTTAGGCTTAATTAATGCTATTACAATGAAAGAAATAACCCTATTGGTCAAAATTTGAGGGCCTTTTTTTAGATAGGGGTCTTAAGCGACTACCTCATTTGCCTATACTATAGAGCCAACCTTGCTTCCCATATTCTATAAGTCCTAGGATTGAGTTCCATGTCCTTTGCTTCTTGGTACATAGAAACCACAACGTGGGTATCTGTAGGTTTTTTCACTTATGGAACCCTAGAATAATGGAGAGCCTAAGGAGTAAGGAAGAGAAAGGGTTAGGTGTCTAGGATTTTTCTGTGATGATTGAAAGTGTGTTCCTTTACTGAAATTTTTTGAATGGTACATTGTTGCCACACGGAAAAACCCTATGGTATAGTTTTGGAGTTAATCAGGGAGTATAAAAAATAGGAAAAAGAAAAGTGGAGAGAAAACTGATTTTTATGGGTGTTTGGTTGGAGAGAATGGGAGGATGAAAAATTGGTGTGACCCATGTGTTTTCTCCTATGACCCACCAAAATTCTATCTCCCCAATTTGGGAGAAAATAAAGGGGAAATGAATAGTTGCAGTCAACGAAAGAATTATTTCCCTCTTCCTTTTATGTGAACCCACTTGTTGCTTTTTCACACTCTCTTTTCTTTTCTTTTTTTTGGCTTTCGTAGGCGTGGACGTTTTCACTTATTTTTTCTTGGGTGTGAGGCTTTTTCACTTCTTCTTTTTTTGGGTTTAATTAGACATGATTTTTTTTATTTACTTTTTTTTTTCTAGGCATATTTTTCTTTTTTAATAAATTTGGGTGATTTTCTTTTTTCTTAACACTTTTTTGTTTTAATTGGGCATCATTTTTTAACAATGGCATAATACAAACTCATTTTTTCATCCATTCACTTTTTCACCCTCAACCAAACACAAATGAGGGAAATTAAAATATCTTTTATCCTTCTACTTTTCCAACGCTCCAATCAAACAGACCCTAAATGTCAACATCCTCCCACTTGTCTGCAGTGGGCAGATTACCAAAAATCCTATCTCATATGCTTCCATCCACTTATCCTACAAATACATGAGGAATGGTTTTCGTAACCAATAAGTCTAACCTACAAGGTGGGAACACTACAGCAAAGCTCCATCAAAACCAATATAATGTAACCCGCAGGGGCGGAGCCACGTTGCCCCTTGGGGGGGCCGTGGCCCCTGCCAAAAAAAAAAAAAAAAAGTCCACCAACCTATATAGAAATTTTAATTGGGCCCCCCCAATAATGTAAATCCGGCCCCCCTCCCATTTCTGTTCAATTCACTCCCAGCCCCAGCATTCTCTAGTTTCAATTGTAGGCCTCTTTTATCCTCTAATAAAACAAAACATGGCCCACTTATATTTAAATACCCAAAGGCACTACCCAACAAAATAACACTTTATCACCCATTCTCAAACTCAAAATCAAAACCCTTTCTTTTGCTATTCTTTTTATTCTCTTCTTGTCTTCTGTGTACACGCCACTGCCCACTCCACTGGTACCAGCAACCCCCAAACAAAACAAAACCTCAGCTCAGCCCTCCTCTCAAACTCAGTCCTCACGATCCCAAAAAAAAAAACCTGACCATTATTTTCTTTCTTCTTGCTTTCTTAAAATAAATCATTTAGAGGGTGAGTTTTCAGTTTTCTTTTCTTTCTTCAGCACTACACCTTCATCTCTTTTTAGTGTTTTTTTTTTTTTTCTCAACTATATACACTTACTTAAATATTCACATGCTCTTTAATTTTTCATAGATTTTTAGAGAAATATATGATTGAAGGCATGGGGAGGTTGTTTGTGATGAGTCTTGAAGGGAAGATCTACTAGGCATTGCCACACCCACACGGCCCACACCCCATCTTTGCACTTTGTGAAGACAAAGTTTCAAAGGTAAATTTTTTTTGATTTATTACCTATTTTTGATTAGTTAGATATCATGTGGCAGTGGGTGTTGTTAAATTGTTTGGTTTATGTTGTGTACTTGTGTGTTTAATTTTTGCTTTTGTTAGTTTAATTTTTGCTTTTGTTTGAGGGGTTATTCTTAATTTAAAAAAAATTAAAATACAGGAAAATTTTAATAATAGGAATGATGATAGGTTGACTGTTTAAATTATAGTAAAATTTTGTTTTTTCTTGAGTATGAATAACATCCATATAACTAAATAAAAATTTCTAATTAAAATTTTATTTTTTAAAGTTCTTTTCTTGTTAATATGATAGTTTATATAGAAAATGAAATTGTTGGGACTTTCACCATGGAAATGATTATGGATGAATTCTATTCCATGAAAAATCGTCGTCAGACATGATTTTGATGTGAAATGTTTTTTTTGTGTGGATATTTTTGTATATGTCTATAGTAAACTAGACAGTTTTTGTATGTTCATTAATGTGTAAGATATATCAAAATTCAAATTTCATATTCAATAGTCTTATGAATTATGTTTTTTATATCAATACTTTGAATTGGCCCCCCCATGTAAAAATTCCTGGCTACGCCACTGTGTAACCCTAAATAAAATTTCTTGTTTTTTCCTACGCCTATCTAATAGCATTAGATGGAGTGTACTCTAATCTTTCATGAGTAATGAAAAACTAATAGTTGCACTTAAACCCGTCAAAATTAATCCTTCATGTATCAACATTCATGCCCTAAACTCTCAAAGTCAACATGAAGTACAAACACCGGCACTAGACTAGGATATGTTAGCAAATTGTCTTTCCTTCATCCTAATGTCACTCAACTTTAGTTCGACACTATTCTCGGTCATGTCCATTTTCCAAAATGCAGCCATCATATCGGTCCAACTAAGGCAATTGAAAATAGATCAGTGTTTTCCTCTTCTCGCTCTAAAAGCATTGAAGACCTTTGCACACTCCTTGAGTAGCAAAGAAAACCATGTCTCATCTCAACTATTTAAGTGCCGGAGGTGATTTCTCATGTGAGCGATCCAAACTAAGCCATACCTTTACATCATGGCTCCTAGCCACATTATGTATATGTGTGCTACTAAGTTGTCCACTAACACTCAATTATGTCACAATACGTAGTTAACATTACATGCATAAGCAATGAGATTTATTTATATTAATGGTCAATTGCTAAACACTTAGAACTCAAACATGTGTCTTAGGACCATGCCCATGTGCAATCACCTCAGATCTAGTTTCCCAATAAAAGAATGTATGTTCTCTTTGATATTAGGATTCTTATTGCATACCGAAGCTGATATGCGGTCTCTTAAAACTAGTCTACAAGCCAACTATAACTTATATGCACTTCAAGATTCCCTTTCCTCGCTTGATTACCAAAGTAAACGTGCACACAAAACCATTATATCACCATTGAGAAATGAGTAATTTCGTAGGTATCTCACGAATTTTGTCCCTACCAACTAGTGACTACACCCTAAGTTTTAGGTAAACCTAAATTTCTATTTGAATATGCCACATCATATCTCTAAGCAAATATGTTTACCCACTAACATTTGGTGAGCATTCTCAAGATTGTATTGATTTTCTAATTAAACTCATATGAGCAAGTCTTAAAATTGAACGTCATCTATAGCGATTCTGAGTGCACATACTCTTGCAAAATAGCAAAAAGTAAACAACAATTCACGACTCATCTTTCTCAATCCTTGATACTCTACCTTGATAAAATGTTAATGAATTCTAGAGCTATGCAACTAAAATTGTATGGTGCTATATAAGGTGAGCTCACAAAACAATAAAAAAAATTATCAATCTTGAATTCTCAAAAAGTAAAAGATTAAGCCTCAATCCATTTAAGTGGAACAACATTATATTTGCAATTTAATATGGAATAAAGTTTCAATGTGTTTGAAACTATATAGTTTAATTTGTAACTTCCTATTTAGTGGATGGTGTTACTTCACAAAACGTGAGTTTTGTTTCTATAGAGATATTAATTAAAGGTTATTTATGTAAGGGTGTGACTTTTGGAATTGGTATATCTGTTCACAATAAGTATATCTTCCACCAAGTGGTGCATGTTTACCCCTTAGACAATCACTTGGACAAATTACACAATTTCTCTTTTTGCAAACACAAGTCCCTACATTTGTGATTCATAATCTAATGAGAAGGAAATTAGTTAAACATTAAAGCTAGTTACATTTGAAAAGTTATGTTTCCTAGATAATATACATCTTTTAGAGAAAAAAACATATCTCTTCCCAAGTCATGAAGGAGTCTATAAATTTTAGGACTTCTCATTCATTCCATACATTACACTATTTTCTCTCTGTCAATGTTGGTGATTCCCAACCTAGCTGCTAATACCGTATTTGTCTATCCTCGATTTGCGTGCCAAACCTCGAAAAATTCAAAAATATTATTTTCTTTCCATGGGGTTGCGAGAACATCTAGAATGACGCAGTGTAACCCATTCGGGCACCGAAGCACCCAAAGTGCCTTTTTCAACTAAAATGACCAAAATACCCTTGGTCAACCCTAAGTTAACCAAAAGTCAAACAAAGTCAAAATCCCCTCAAAACAGCACCTTTAATATTTTTACATCAAACCTGAGCTTTTCAGAGATTTTTGGCAACTTTGATCAAGTTTGACCCGTAGTTAACTCCTGGTCGGCCTCAGAAAACCTAATTTTGATATGACTGTCATAACGGGTTGAAACCAACGCCATTGTGAAGATTATCAAATTCTCAGTCCAACGAATATTCGTGGGTCGAAATCGGAGTTAGAATGGCCAAGATATCATGAAAACCATGTTAACACACCAATCGATGCACCACTAATTTCCTAGAGCCATAACTTTTGATTCAACTGTTGGATTTTCAAGTTCCATACCTTTTTAGAAACAGGAAGTCAAGATCTTTCCAGGAGTGTCAAGATCAACCCCATTTGAGGAGCTTCACAGGTGGCAGCCCTACAACGTGTGCCACCTAGTAAAGCGTGCCAGAGCTATAAAAGGCCCTAAGCACCTCCAGACCAAAAAAAGAGACTTTCTTGGGTCTTGCTCTTTGCCTGGACGTTTTCTACACATTTCCCCTCTCTTCCAAACACATTTTTACACACAAAAATACTCACAAAACAAATCAAAGCCTCTTGATTCTTCTCTTCACCAAAAATACAAGGTATTGTCCTTATACCCAATCTTCTTTTCCTTGGTTCTACACCTTGGATTTGGGGTTTAGGGGTGTGGATGTAGCTTTTTAGCTACTATCCATACCCCTAACTTTCTAAATCTTTTTCTAGTATTTATCTTGCTCTTTTTGCCTTAATAACATGATTTATTGCTTTATCTAGCATGATTCTTGCTTTTAGCATGCTTTTTAGCTCATTTCCATATGCTTCCATGTTTGCTCATGTGTTAGTTGCCTCTTCTACATGTGTTATGCTTTATGCCATGCTTTAGATGCTTAGATCTTTTCTTTCCCATGTACTGATGTTTGGGTCTACGTGCTCATATGCTTGATATTATATCTTCGGCTATGCCTTGCTAAGATCTACATGTTTGTATGCATGTTCTATGCTCCTATGCCTATGTCCATGTCGGTCACATGCTTGTATGCTTGGGTTTGTGTTCTCCCATGCCTTTATGTTTATATCTACATGTGTAGATGTATATCCACATGCTTACATGCACATTTCCATGCTTATATGTGTAGATCGGTGTGTTTACATGCTTAGACCGATGTTCTCTACATGCTTTATGCCATCATCTATGTGCTTGCTTGCTTCACGCCATGTTTATGTGCTTAGTCCTAGACCTTGTTTGTCATGCCATATGCTATTGTAGCCCTTTTGTTCCTTTTATTGCATTTTCTTGTGTTTTGGCCTAATGGTTCAGACTTGATCTAGACCATATGGTCTTTGTCATCATCCATGTACCATGGCCCATATCAAAAGGGTTTGGATCATTTCTATTTACATGTCCATGCTTGCTTGCTTCTATGCTTTACACTTGTGCTAGCCTCTCTAGTTATAGGCTTTGCCATGTTTGGCGCCCTCCGCGGGCTTGACCTTGTGTGGTTACATCCAACACCCATGAGGCCATGTTTGGACGTAACCATTTGGGAGGCATCTTCGGATGCTGAGTTGCTCCATGCGCACCCTCTCCTTTTCCGCTCCACACGATGCTATGCTTACCATGCTTGTTTGTGCCACCCGTTGGCTTTCTATGCATCTTTACATGCTTGCTTACATGTTCATGCATGAGTCTTGCTTGCTAGTGTGTCGTCCATACTTCAACACAATGAAGTCCTAAACATCCGATCCAAACCTACATTTGTCCCCTCGTGGACACCATCTCTTGTTTGCCTTCTTTCTTATTTGCTTGTTTGCTTGCTTCCTTGTTTGTTTGCCTTCTAGTTCTCTTGCTTATCTTGTTGCTTGTCATGTCTCCTGCCACATGCTATGCTTGCTTCGCTTGTATGCTTGTTTGCTTTATACCCATTACGCATTATCTATGCATCTCTTTCTTTCCATTGCTTGTCTACTGGTTTTTTGTCTTTGCCTTTGCATGTACACACATGGAGCAAGGACACATCGAGCTAGGGCATGGTCTCCCAGGCGCAAGCAAAAAGGGCGCAACTGTAAGCATGTAGATATGAGCCAAGCGGCTATGTTCAGTAGATTTAGGGGTCTAGCCTCTCCCATTTGGTTGTGTACTCTTTTAAACCCCCTTCCTTCCCCCCTCCTTTCTCTCTTAGATGGGTTGTATTAGGTATATCATACGATGTACCATTCGTCCTCATCTCTAGAGTATGGTGACCCTTATTTACTTTCCTGCACCTATATTTTGGGCCATGCTCTAGGGATGTAGGCATTTACTTTCCTGCTCTGTGTGCTAGTATTGTGCATGATGTATGTATATATATATACCTGCTCACCCCTCTTGGTGTGATTGTCACAGTCCATGTCATCTAAGGCAAAGCGATTTCCAATTTCTGCCACGAAAGTAAGGTGACATGTCACCGGATTTTCACCGTGGAAATCTAGTATTTGCCTGAATGCCTTAGGAAAGCATAGATTGGGACCACACAGATTTAAAAGCCAAATCTCAAAGCCCAATGCATGCAAAGCCCCAAAAGCCAATGATAAAATCATGTTTTTCACTTCTAATATCCGAAAATTAAGGTTTTATCAAAACAAAAGACTGTCATTGAACAGGCGTTATGGGGTGCCTAACACCTTCCCCACACGTAGCCAAACTTCTAGACTCAAGAATCAAGATTTTTTGCCATCCACATTAGATTAGGAAAAATGACCTTTTTCTTAGCCTAGGATCGGTAATAAAATCAACTAGAAATAGGTGACCAATCACACCTTAGAAAAACCCAATGATTGGTGGTGACTTCACTTACCTTTGGTAATCATCTAAAATTTGGCCAAGATTCTCGCTATACCTCCAAAGGTTGACCAACCTTCCTCCACCGAGAGAGAGAGCACCCGAAGCTCCGCGTGAGTCTCCCAAAGTCAAACCACACAATTATCGAGAGGGGCCTCCAATGGGCCCCACGTGCACGAGTGCATCGCCACAACGGGTGGTCGAATGAAGGCCTGGCGGTTTTCCAACCGTTTGCAGCCCGGCGTCGACACTAACTGGATTAACATCCACATAATTGGGACCATTAGTGGTATCAGATCAATGTGTTCTACTGGGATTGGATTGATATTTACTCATTAATCCCATCGCATGTCAAATATATGGTCTTGTACTTGTTATAGGGTGATGAGGCTGCCATTAACCTACACATAGGGGACACTTAATTTCTTCCTCATCCTTAGGAAACAACTTCTTGCTCAAGATAATTCCTTTGTTCATAAGCTTGCTCAAAGACTTTGTTTTGGCCTGTATTAAACTTTTTGAGCGCATTCTCCAAACAATCCTACTGACATAGATATCATTTTCATCATATCATGATAGTTTCTAGTTAACAAAATGTCATTCATATGCAATGACAATATTGTTATCTTACCATTACACCTCTATAACACGTTGATATAGTGGGTGCACTGTAAACACAAAATCTCAAATTTGGAAATCAAACAACTGGAAATGTTTATAGATTTGTATCAAAGAATGTATAGGTACAATCCTCTGTAATTATATTCTAATACAATAGTTTAATCCTCTGATTCGATCTCCTTGAAAAAGTTTTGATTCAAGAATTATCTTGATTCGAACATAAATTGTCTTCACTTTGATTGGAAAGTGGATTGAGCAATCTTTGGAATGGAATTGCGATGAATCTCTGGCTATGAGCTTGTTAGAAATTCTTCGTTCCTCATATTCATCGAATGTTCTTGATTTTTGAAAATTTGTGTTAGAAGTTCTTTGGGACTTTGGAAGCTTGAATCTGATTAAGCTTCTATGAACTAGAGTTCTTCAAGCTTCTAAAGGCTTTGTAGCTTGATTCCAATAGAACTTTGAGATTTTGGATGAATGTTCTTCATATTCAAAGATTTTGATGTAGAAGTTATTTGGGGCTTTGGAGGCTTGGAGGTTTTTGAGCTTGATTTCAGTGAACTTTGAGATCTAGAATGATGATTTGAATGATTTCTCTTCGATTGTTCTTCGTATTCAAAGGTTAAAGTATTATAAGTTATTTGGATGTTTTGGATCTTGATTCCAACAAAGCTTCGAGACTTCTAATGTGCTTGAATGTGCTCCAAGGGACACATGGCATCATTTGATTAACCGATGTGTCTTAATTTAAAATAACACATGGCAATATTTAATTAACCTGTGTATGTCATTAAAAGTAAAATATCAACACGTGTCGATGTGTGATTGGCTCTTGAAACCCATTAAGTAGCGTGTAACATTTTATAATTGGCCACTCTAAATTTACTACGTGGATTTGGTGGCAATTTGTGATTGGTCAGAAATTTGCACTCTCTACACTCACTTCAAAACCAATCTCTAAGATTGCTTGGAAGGGTTCAAATTCAATTTCTTGGAGGATGCTTGAGTCCATATAGGGATCTTTTCAACTTGTAGACTTCTCTCTAATATCCTATAACTTGAAAATCTTCTAGTTTTGAAATACAAATGTCTTTCTCCAATTCACAATTGAGGAAAATAGTCTTGACATCTAAATTGGTGCAATTCCAAGTCTATCATTGCCATAATGGATAAGATTATTTTAACCGAATCAAACTTATCTACTGGCAAATATGTACCAACAAAGTCTACACCTGGTTGTTGAGTAAACCCTTCAACAACCAACCTTACTTTATACTTGTCCATGCTACCATTAACCTTGTTCTTTTTCCTAAGTACCCACTTGTACCCAATGGCAATGAAATTTCATCAATTAATAAACATCATTTTTCTTGATAGATTTTAGTTCTTCAATCATTGCACTAGCCATCATTTAGAATCATTACTCACCATGGATTCTATACTATGCAAGTGAAAATCCTTGAGTATTATTCACAATTGCTTAATTCTTTTACTTTCATTTTTCTAGGGATTGGAGGCAAGGGCGATTCCACCTTGAAGGTAGAGTGTTCAAATGAACACCTTGACCTGGGGAAAAAAATTATATATAACATTTTTATAATTATTTTATTTTGACCACCCTAAAAAAAACTTAATATTTTGTTTTGACCACCCTATAATTATTTTGTCACTTAGCCACCAGTACACCTTCTTCTCTACCTATTCCTGCCTATCCTATTTTTTATTCCTTATCCCATTCTCACATTACCAATCCTCATAAAGCTTTTACCATAGCATTACTTACCACAATTGAACCTACTTATTACAATGAAGTTGCTGAGTTCCAAGAGAGGCAAGTTGCTATGCAGAATGAGTTGGCTGCAATGATAGTAGGGTTTTAATGGGGTGTATAAGGTTAAGGTTAAGGCTGATGGTAGTCCTAAGAGTTGGTTCACTTGTGGCAAAGGGTTTCACTCAACAAAATGGGCTAGACTACTTTGAGACTTTTTTCCTAGTAGCTAAATTTGTTACTGTCATAACTCTTTTAGCACTAGTTGTAGTTCAACAATGACACATTATTCAATTGGATATGAACAATGCATTCCGTCATGAGGATCTTTATGAAGAGGTAAACCTAAAACTTCCACTTGGTTATCATCCTCTTGTTACCAGCAAAGGGGAGGTTCAAGTTTGCAAGTTGAATAGATCGTTGTGTGGTTTGAAGTAGGCTAGCAAGCAATGGTTTGCCAAGTTGACAAATGTCATTATTGCTCAAGGCTTTAAATAGTCTAAGGAAGAATATTCACTTTTCACAAGTGATGATGCACAAAATTGTCAGTGAGCAGATCTTCCACATGTGCAACGACTGAAGATACTTGAGGAACAAAAAGATGAAGAATCTACAAAGAGCGCTGGTGGGTGACATCCAAAGACTCTATGGAGGCTAAATCAGTGACTGAAGAATCTCTAATAACTCTAAAAGTATGAGAGCTAGGAAATTCACGTACCTTGGAGAAGAGGAGTATAGACACCGCATTTTGTACCCTTTACGACTTAGACCCTCGTTCCCCAATGATGTTAGAACTCTAAGGCCTAGGGTTCGTTTAGGACCTGATCGTATGAAAATTGACTTAAGAAAAGTGTTTATGGAAAATATAACTTATTTTTGGAAGCATAAATCTATTTTTGGAAAAGAAAGGCCATGAAAACCCTAATGTGTGAGCACGCATACACGCGTATGCGTATGCACATTCAAGCTATGCATGCGCACGCATACATGTGCAAGCATACACGTGCTAGGGTTCCAGAAACTATGTAAGAAAATTTTTCTGCATTTAAACTTGGTTTGGAACGAATCCCACATCTAGGAGCCACCTCAAACCCCTAATTTTCGACTATATAAAGCCATAAAAGGTACTTTTTTGAGGAGGACAAAATTTAGTGGTAAAACACATAAGATTCACTAGAAAATAGAAAATCAAAAAGGGAGTTTTTCACAAAGCATCCTTAAGTCAAATTTTGTTTGATTGGGACCATTTTGGTCTTGATCTTTGGGTTCCAAGTTTACTAACTCATTTTTGAATTGGTTGTGACTAGATTGACTGAGGGGAACGGTCAAAATCAAGCTCTAAAGAGTTTTAGTGTTGAGGTAAAGTTTCTTACTTTGGCTCTTCACTTTTTATTGCTTTCCTTTGTTTCTTTGTGTTTATATATATATGCTTAAGTGATTATAACTTGTTGTTTAGTCTAGGTTTATTTCGTGTTTGTGTTTATAGTAAGTTAGGTTGTGAGATTTCCTATTTTCTGAGTTTTTGTTTTGCATTTTCTGGGTTAGGGTTCTCTGGTGTGTATGCGTACTTATACAGTTGGGATGCACACATATACCCTATGTATGCGCAAGCATACTCTTGCAAGAAACCCTAATTCATGCCTATTGTTTTTCCCTTTGTTTTATTTGCTTGTTGTAGCCTTTGTTCAAACCTAGTTTACTTATACTTAAGTCTCTGTCTCTCTATTTTGTGTTATTTTGTTTTATTTTATCTCTTTGATGTTTATTAGGGCCTTAGATGGTTTGTATGCCATGAATATGCATATGAATATGATCCAGTATTAATGCATAGGTGTTGTGATGCAGTGAGGTAAGCGACATAAATTATGCATAATCACATGAACATGCATTCTTTTGCTTGATGAGTATGATATGGGTGATGAAAACGATATGTTTAATTGAATCCCATGCTTTCAATGTTTAGATGCTATAACATGTTTGTTTGGATCTGTCTTATGATGTTTCTGCCTTTGATATATATGCTTAAATGCCATGATAAATGAATGCTAGGCTTGAGGATGATTATGCCATGTTGTTTGCTTTAGATGCATAATAGAGTGTGTGTGAGTTGGAATAACATGTTAAATATGCCTTTAATGAGATTAAGACTTGGAACACAATGAGTGAAAGCCGACCCATGAGTCGGGTGGGGTTGGGTGCCTAACACCTTCCCATCCCCATACCTAAACCCTGAGTAAGTGCTTTAGTAAAGATCAGTCCTTCCACGAAGGGTGCTATATTCATGGTTCTCAAACCTAAACTAGCTGACGATTCCATTTACACCCTCTGCATAGTCCACCCTAGGCCAAGGCATACTCTCCCACATAGGACCATTGCGGGTGCTCACGCCCATAGTGGCGACTCTGCTGGGGATAGAGAGTTTGATTCCAATGTGTTCCATTTCTTAATCTTGATAAAGGCTTGTTTAATATTGTTTGCACACACTTTCACTTGGTTTTTTTTGTCCCTTTTCCATGGTTGGTGATGAGTGGGAAAGTGGAGGCTCCATTTAGGCCAAGTCTTTCCGAAGTTCATCCTACCAACTCACAATCCATGCCATTGCCTATTGTGGACACAACAGATGGGAGTCATCACCTAGTTTTTTGCAATGGTCTAGGAACCATATATATAGTATCCTCTCAAGGATGGACCTTTTTTATCTCACTATCAGAGATATGGGTTCGGAGTTAAGGTAGGGTCTTAGGAAGGTGTTAGGCACCCAAAATCGCCCAACCCTAAGGTTGGCTTCCTCTTATTGTGTCTTATGCCTTAACCCTATTAAAGACACACTCAACGTTGTAGTCTAACTCACACACACACTAGCATTCATCTAACAATTAGCATGTCATAAATCATCCCAAGAAGACCTAATCATTCATCTATCATGGCATACCCTAACATACACCTATCAGGGCATATCCTAACATTCATCTAGCATACATGTCAAACCAACCTTGCATTCATCTAGCATGGCATAACATAAACCCTAGCATGTTACTATCATACATGTCATCATATCTCATCCAAGGCAGAAGCATGTATCAAAATAGAAACAAAACGAACAAATTATGTTACCACCCAAAGCAATAAGAACGCAATTATATCATCAAACATAAACAAGATCATATCACAAACAAATGCATGTACATTGTGAATGCATGACTTACCTCACTAACCTTGCAGCGACTCAGCACCTATGGCATTCATGCATGAACATGCAAATGCGTGTTCATGGCATCAGACAAGAAAATACAAGATAAAACCTAATTCTAACATGTGAAAGGCAAAAAAAAAAAAAAAAACAATTAAACATATGAAACAAGAGCTTGAAACCATAAACATATAAAGAAAGATCCAAAACAGAAGCATTACATGCGAAATAAGAAATAAAAACAGATAAAATGAAATTAAGGTTTTGGGCAGGATCATGCGCATGCATGAACAAGCTTGCATGTGCATAATCCAGCCCACACATGCAACCAAGATTATGTGCACGTGGGTTTCAGCCTAGAAACCCTAGCAACACAACAAACAAAACAGAACTTCAAAGCAATAAATCTAACATCCTAACATGCTTTAAAACATATAACTACATAAACCTAGACTACGTAAACATAATAAAGCATATAATAACACAAAAACTAAAACGAATAGAAAGATTAAAATAAAAAAAAGCTTTAAACTAATACCTCAAACAAAAGCTCTTCAAGCTTGATTTTTGACTGTTCCCCTCAGTCAAATCTATTCACAATTAAAAATAAGAGTGATTAGTAATCTTAAACTCGAAGATCAAGGCTAGAAAAACTCCCTCTTTGATTCACTATTTCTAGTGAATCTTAGTGTTTTCCCATGGAATTTCTGTGTTTTGGAAAGGTACCATGTATGGCTATTTATATTGAGAAAATAGGGGTTTGAAATGACTCCCAGACAATGTGGGATTCATTCCAAACCTCAACATTAATGCAGAAAATTTGTCTTGTTTAGTTTCTAGAATCCGCCATGCATGCGCAAGATCATACCTGCGTGCGCATGAACATGGCTGCGCGCACAAACTGATTCCTAAGTGCACATGCGGAGGGTTTCCTTGGCTTTACTTTTCCAAAAATAGATTTATTTGCTTATTAAAATTTATATTTTTCATTTTAAAATCTCTCAAGTCAATTTAACATCTGATTGGGCACTAAACCAACCTTAGATCTTAGGATTTCAACATCATTGGGGAACAAGGGCCCAAGTCGTAAGGGGTACAAAATGCAGTGTCTACAAATGCCCCTCTTTTGATTCATAAGCTTCACTAACGGAATCAAAAGAGTAAGAGACAAAACATTTTGTTTCGACATATGGCTCGGGCCCAACCCACGCACACGACACACATCATGCATATATGGGGAGTGGTTCAACTCTGAAGAGTTGCGTGGGATTTGTATCTATGAATTTCCACCTTTGTTACTCAAGAAATGAGCAATGGTAAGTTCACTATCCTAGAACCTGTTTTGCCAATTGCATGCAAAAGGCGAGTGACTTACTGTCCTAGAGTCACTTAAAAGGAAAAACAAATAAGGCCAACGGCCACAACCATCAACCAAACAAACAAGGGTGCTCTTACAAGCTTAAAAAGATATATATCTGTGGTGTCCATCTGGGGCTCTTGCCTTAAGGTGGCTTGCACCTCTAGGTAATACTTGTCTTCTCCATCTCTATCTCTACCTCTTCTGGTGAGGTTCTTGCCTTGGGGTGACCTTGTTCTTTATCTCTATCTCTACCTCTTCCATTGTGCCTACATGTTCAATTCCCTCAGGATATTTGCACAATTTCTCTATTATGTGCCTGCATATTCAATTCCCTTGAGATATGTGCACGAATTTTGTATCCTGACTTGCTTGACTATTTCTTGAATGAAAGATCCGCTGGGGATGTTGGAGGACTCACTAGGGAGTATGATTCTACTGAGAAGTGTTTTTTGTGATGATTCTGACCTACCGTAAAGTCTTGATGGTGTATGGTCCACTAGGGAGGGGGTAGCTTTCTGGGGATTTCTTGATGATGTGTTACTCGCTAGGGAACTTTCCTCCATTTGAGGATAATTATCTTCTTCTTTCTTGTGACTCACTGGGGATTGATGTTGACTCCACCCTCAATGGGGTTTTATCAACTCCGTTGGGGAAATTTTATCTTGCAACTCTCGAGGCAGCTAGTCTTGTGTCTTAGACCCACAAGAAAGTCCTTCTATGATATTGAAATTTGCTTGGGATTTAGTTGATGATCTTGACTCACGGAGGAGTTTACATGATGATTTTCAATCCACCGGGGGATATTTTTTATGCTTTTAATCCACTAGGGATGCTTTTGAGGGTTTCGATCCACTAAGGATGCTCTTTTAGGGTCTTTGTGTTCTTTGTCCACTAAGGGCATTTCCTTCATTTTTGGATGTATTTTTGTATTTTCTTTTACACTACTAGCCTCTTAGGGACTCTATGGGGATATTTAATTTAACCCATCATTTCTTTTTCTTTTCATTCTCTTCATCTGCCTCATCTCTTCACATTCTCTCTAACTCTCTCTATAAAAACCTCCCGCCTCTCTCTCATTCCCTCACAATCCAACCCTCATCTTCTTCTTCAATCTCAACTTCTCTCTCAAACTCTCTCATCTTCCTCAATGGCACCTAAGTCCAAGAAGAGTTCCTACATCCTCTCCAGCGATGCCTTTCATCTCACCTACTGGAATGGAGCGGTAAGGCTAACAACGACTCCTCCCTTGACCTACAGATCACAACAACATCTTTTGGAGGATGCAAGGGCCGAATCGGTGAGTTGTTTCATTCTTTTTCCATTTTCGAGTTTTTTCCTTTGATTTGCTATTTTGTTATATTTTTAGGCCTGTAAATGCTTGGGTTTTGCTATGGGATGGGTTTAGATGAAAATTTGACACTTTAGGAGGGGTAGGAACATGTTTAGGTTGAGTTTTGATTGGGAAAACTTTGAAAATATTGAAGAACACCCTTCTGTGTTCGTTTCTGCGAGCACAAGTTCGGGCTTTTGTGCACAGACATGTTCTTGCGTGCGCAGCTTGTATTAATGCGTACATCAGCTTGTTCTTGCGCACACGTATCTATTCTTTAGTTTATATACGCACAGATTCCAACCTGTGTATGCGTGCAGAACTCTACGTACATAGGATTCTTCTTGCGCATGCATGGCGCTAGGCAAAAACCCTAGTTTGGGTATTGCAGCTCCTTTTTCATTTGTTTGCAATTCTAACATCATCCTTCACCATTTTTGCATTCAATTGCATGTCCCATGTCATATCTCATCCTGTTGTGAATCCAATATCACTTTCCCACCATTCTTTTCACCTAATCATGAATTTAATCACATTCTCTTTTTTCATGTTTCAGCCCCATATTCAGGTAGGGGAACTACCAGCCAAGTCTTGGTGTGGTATAACATCCTTACCGAAGAGACTTGGGGCCACATCTATACTGCAGGTTTTGAGCCCGTCATCCGCCTAATGCCTGAGAGGTCTGCCAGTGCTGTCTTGGTGCAGACCCTAGAGATGGTGGGACACTACCCACACCTTCCACATTACTAATCGAGAGATGACTATCACTCCCCAAGACTTTCACTGCATGACTGGCCTGCAATTTGATAGGGTCCCGATAAGTCTGGAGGATGAGTCGGGCACTCGGCTGGGTGCGAAGCTACTTAGGAGGAGGTATGCTACTGAGACGATCCGCTATACCAATCTGTACCCAAATGGCTAAGGTCTTTCTGTTATACTTGTTGGGGGCGTACTTGTTCGCCAATGGTGGGTAGACAGTGTCCTTGAGGTGGCTGACCTTTTTCCAGGATTTTTAGAGGGCTTGGATTGCCAACTGGGGGCAAGTATGCTTGGCCTACTTTTACTCCTCCTTGGACACACTCAACCGGGGGACTCTGTGCTAGCTGGTGGGACCTTGGAAGCTCCTCGAGGTTAGTTTCTTTCCATTTTCTCTTGTAGCTCATGCATTCTCATCCCTAAGGTCACATATCCACATGCCATCTATGTTAAGACTCTGTACCATATTCTTGCTTACTGCATTCATAACCATATCTTGCAAATTGTTACCTTATAAACTGCCATACATGTGCCTTGCAAACTATGCCATAACATCTTGCAAACTGTCATCTTACAAACTGTCACATATGTACCTTACAAACTGTCATCTTGCAAACTGTTATGTCTGAATCTTGCAAACTATCACATCTGTATCTTGCAAACTGTCATCTTGCAAACTGTTATGTCTGAATCTTGCAAACTGTCACATTTGTATCTTGCAAATTGTTATGTCTGAATCTTGCAAACTGTCACATCTGTATCTTGCAAATTGTTGTGCTTTTCAACGCTGGGTTGTGGAGTACAGTCTCATTGCTCGAGGGACTTTGGTGGACTTGAAGAGCGTCACCTCAATTCGTGTGCACCTTGACAGGCTCTCTCCTAATGATGTAAGTTAGGAGTATATTGCTTTCCACCATTTGCATGCTTCTTAGGATTCTCTTTCTAACCCCATGTGTTGTCACAGATTATGTGGAGTCCCTGGGCCGGTGCTGATCCTGATCCTATAGCAGACCCGAACTTGGAGGTAGCTGCTATCGTTGCTTCTAAGCTCTCCCAGCCCCTTGAGGGTGGTGGATTGAAGTTGATCTATTTGGCGGAGAAGGTGTGCTACCAGCTGGTAGGTGAGGACACGCCTTTGGTTCCTATGGACCCTCTAGTGTTCATTCTTACTCCTTGCTCCATGACGAATGCGGAGTACAACCTGTGGGGGCCAGGCACCCCTATCACTGAACGAGTCACGACTAAGCTAGACTATGATGAGTTTAGTGGGACTCGCCTTATACCTTCCCTCATTGCTACAGTATGTGTTCTTGCTTCTCTCATTTTTCTTTAATCAATCATCATTTGTATTCTTATACATTAGTAACATTTAAATGAAACACTAGCATCAAGATGGCCTTGCTACTGGTGCTCTCATTGACCCTCCCTATTTGCCTTGGTCGGTCTATGCCTACAGCCTTGATGGCTTTGCTTGGGAGCATCCTATTGGGCGCAATACAAATGTAACGAGCTACCCTTTTCCTGACGGCACACGAGCGATGAGTTCTCTTTCATTCTTGTTCTCTTTCCTTTCTATTCTTGCATCCCAACACTTGTTCTAACAACCTTTCTTTCAAAATTCAACCCACTGTTTAGGAGCATAAGGAGCTCGTGATGACTGAGTATTCCTAACAGTTGTATGGTGGCGAGGATGCCGGTGATGATGGTGGTGATGATGATGATGATGGTGGTGGTGGTGGTGGTGATGATGGCGGTGATGGTGGAGAAGGTTCAAAGTTGACTCTAAGCTATCAGCTAAGGAAGAGGTGCTTCCGTGACCTTGCAGACAGACAGACAGACACAGGCATAGCATAGCATACTTTTTTTTTTCTCTCTTTTTAGCATACATGCCTACACTTTAGATTTAGTTTGAGACATTGGGTTGTATTTAAGAACACCTTTTACATTTATGCTTTTATTTGGGATATGTACTTAATTTACAAACTTGTGGAAACTTTATGCTATTCTGTTATTCTTGGAAATATTTTGCTTGAATTGTGCCTTGAGTAGTCTTTTAGGTTGTAAAACTTACATGAGTAGCTTTTGGGAGAAAACATACTCAAAATAGGGGAAACTTGATTCTGCCTACCTTCCTTCATGACCTTGCAGACAGATAGACAGACAGACACAGACACAGACACAGCATAGCATAGCATAACATACTTTCTTTTTTGGTTATTTTTATTATTTCTCTCTTTTTAGCATACATGCTTGCACTTTAGATTTAGTTTGAGACATTGAGTTGTATTTAAGAACATCTTTTACATTTATGCTTTTATTTGGGATATGTACTTAAATTACAAACTTGTGGAAACTTTATGCTATTCTGTTATTCTTGGAAATTTTGTGCTTGAATTGTGCCTTGAGTGGTCTTTTAGGTTGTAAAACTTACAGGAGAAGCTTTTGGGAGAAAACATACTCAAAACAGGGGAAACTTGGTTTTGCCTGCCTTCCTTCAACTCTCCTATTTCCAAAGAGGCTCTCACTCCTTTTGGTTTCCCTCGCATCTTTCCTATACCATCAAGTCAAAGTGGGTGAATCTTTTCTCTCAATCCCTAATTTTTGCCTAGGTCTTCGACCTAGCGGGATTCCTCTAACTTTTGCATGGATTGCCTTTCGGTTTTCAACCCATCGAGGCTACTTGTATCGTCTCTGAACTTATTTTTTACTCTTTCTTTCTTTTCCTTTCACTCACGCCTTCTCTCCCTCTCTCTTACCTCTCCCAGATTTGCTCCAATTGTTTCGCCCAACTTTAGGATATAAGAAATGACTTAAGGCTGTCATGAAGTAGGTTCACATAGCTGAGGAAGCTTACAAAAGTCCAAAAGAAAGAAAGACTGACTGAACACCTTGATATGCCCTGAATTTTACTTTTCTGCACTTTATGATTCTTATGTCTTTTCTTATGAATTAATAAAGGATTGGAATGTCCTAAATCCCCTATAGAAATAGTTTATCATCTTTTAATTTAAGCAATGAGAGAACCACCCATTTATTATCTTTGCTTACTGTCATAATTTTTCTTTTCTTTTTTCCATGCCATGTAATTTTTTTCCCATGATGTCCTTTAAGGAATTTTTGCCATGCTCATAGTTTTTGCCCCTATCTTTTGCCTAGATCGCCCTTTTGAGTTTTCAACCTAGCGGGGTCCTTTTACCTTAATTTTTGCCTATGCCATCCTTTCGGGTTTTCAATTTAGCAGGCTTTTTTTTTTTCTTTTTTCTTTTTCAAATGTGGTATCTTCGAAGTCTATCCACATTGATTCGGTGAAGCATCTCCTCCCCATCCAAACCTGTAATTCTCGTAGCACCTCTTGACATGATCTTCTTGATAATATAAGGACTAGACCATCTTGGCTTTATATTTCCTCTTGGATCAAAAGTTTCATCTCTAAGCACTTTTAGGACCAAGTCCCCTTCTTTAAGGTTTCCAGGTCTCATCTTTTTGTTAAATGCTCTAGCAATCCTCTTTTGGTATCCCTATGCATGGTATTATGCCCTAACTCTCTTCTCATCTATCAAAGCCAGTTGCTCATATCTTTGTTTCATCCAATCTCCCTCTAGGACCTTGGTTTCTGCTAGCACTCTCAAAGATTGTATCTCTACCTCAATGGAAAGTACTGCTTCACTACCATAGACCAAAGAGTAAGGGGTTGTCCTAGTTAATGCACGGCTAGAAGTTATGTAACCCCATAAGGCAAATGAGAGCTTCTCGACCCAATCCTTGTATATTACTACCATCTTGTCTAGGGTATTCTTAATGTTCTTATTGGTTGCTTCTACAGCCTCATTGGTCTGCAATTGATATAGCAAAGATTTGTGGTGCTCAATGTTGTACAATTCCATGATTGTTCTAACCTCTCCCTTAAAGTCGGAACCATTATTACCCATACCAACAAATGATGTTATTCTCTATGAATCGAGCCACATGCTTGCCTTTTAACACAAAGTAGGAGGCCGCTTCCACCCACTTGGTGAAGTAGTTAATTGCCACTAAGATGTATTCATGTCCATTCGAGGCCTTAGGGGCTATTCTTCCAATTGCATCTATGCCCTAGACTGAGAAAGGCCATGGAGAGGTCATGTTGTATAGCTCACTAGGTGGAATGTGATTCAAATTCGCATGTGTTTGGTAGTCATGGCAACTCTTCATAAAGTCTACACAATTGGTCTCCATCGTGTTCCAATAGTGCCCTATCCTCTAGATCTTCTTGGCTAACATTCTCTCATTCCTGTGAGGACCACATATCCCTTGATGGATTTCTTCCATGACTTTCTCGGCTTCTTCCTTCTTTAGAAAACAAAGATGTATACCATCATAGGATCTCTTATAGAGCTAACCCTCGCATAAGATGTATTTCATTGCCATCATCCTAATCGAACAATGCTCTCTCTTGTCGACACCATCCAGATATACCCCCAACTCTAAGAATTTCATGATGTCATAATACCAAGGAACCCTTTCCTCTTCTACAACCAAGACTGAAACTTCGGCCATCTCTTTGTGTACCATCCCATAACTTTGTTCAATCTCTAAGGGTTGTGTCCATACTCCTTCGGGTATTTCAACCATGGAAGCTAAAGTAGCCAAAGCATCTACAAACTGATTCTAAGCTCTAGAAATGATAGTATATTCAATCTTGTCAAAGGTTTTGGTCAAATCCTCTAAGTGTTATTGATAGGGCTTTAAGTGCCCCTTCTTCACTTTCCACAACCTTTGTGCTTGAGCTATGACCAAAGTCAAATCTTCAAAGACCTCGGCCTTTTTCACCCTCAATTCTTGTAGAGCTTCTATTCCGGCGATACAAGCCTCATATTCTGCCATGTTATTGGTTGCCTCAAAGTTCAACTTAACTGCTAAAGGTATGTGAGATCCTTCGAGAGTGACCAAGAGAACTCTTATCCCAATTCCATCGAAATACATCTTCCATGCCCCTAGCTCAATGTCCAAAACATCCTTATCTGAAAAAATCTTCTCTGCCATCCTTTCCTTCCACGGGGTTCTCGGCACAAAAATCTAATACGATACTCCCTTTGATACTCTTCCTTGCCACGTACTTCAAATCGAATTCTGCTAATGGGATCAACCACCTTGACAGTCTTCCACTCAAAGCAAGCTTCTCGAACTAGTGCTTCAATGGATCCATCCTGGCTACTACCCAAATCTGGAAGAGTAGGATAATGTGTCTCAACTTCTGTACGACCCATAAGAAAGTAAAGCAGGATTTTTCTATGGGTGTGTATCTAGTCTCATAATCATGGAATTGTTTGCTCAAATAGTACAAGGCTCTCTCATTCTTGTCATCATCTTCTTGTGCAAGCATACTTCCAACCGCATCTTCTATGATAGAGAGAGAGAGGAGTAATGGTTTTCCGTGTATCGAAGGTACCAAGATAGGTGGATGGAGGAGATATTCCTTAATGAGCTCAAAAGCTTTCTAACATTCATCATTCCATTCATGAGGTTCATTCTTTCTTAGGAGCTTAAAGATGGGCTCACAAGTGGAATTGAGTTTGGCAATGAATCGGCTGATGTATTGTAATTAGCTCAAAAATCCCCTTATCTCTTCCTTGCTCTTGGGTGGAGGCATTTCTAATATGGCTTTAATCTTTGATGGGTCAACTTCTATCCCTCTATCACTTACCAAAAAGCCTAACAACTTCCCTGCAGTTACCCCAAAAGTGCATTTTTGCGAGGTCAATCTCAATCTATACTCCTTGATTCTCTCGAAGAACTTCCTCAAGTTAACGATGTAACCCTCTCTCTCCTTGGATTTTACAATCATATCATCAACATACACTTCTACCTCATCGTGCATCATATCATGTAACAAGACTGTGGCCATTCTTTGATAAGTTGCACTCACATTCTTAAGCCCGAATGGCATCACGGTGTAACAATAAATTCCCCATTCTATGGTGAAGGTAGTCTTGGTCATGTCCCTAGAAGCCATCTTGATTTGGTTATATCCCGAGAAACCATCCATGAAAGAAATCAAGGCACTACTAACGGTGTCATCCTTAGGGCAAGCCTTGTTCAAATTCCTAAAATCCATGCACATTCATACCTTCCCATCTTCCTTGGGTATGGGTACAACATTGGCTATCCACTCGGCTTGGTGCACAGGTTTGATGAACCCTACCTTCAATTGCTTGGTGACCTATTCTTTGATCTTTAAAAGTCATTCGGTTTTCAACTCTTTGAGTTCTTTTCTTTCCTTTTCATTTATGGTTGAGCCAAATTAAGAGTTTCAAAACTTGGTTCCATAGGTTCAATTTTTTCAAATTCATTAGAATCATTTAAGTGCAGAATTTCAATATTATAGGGCACATCAAAATAAGCCAAATTGGAAATCATCTTATTAAAAATGTAAAAAATACATTGGGACTTGCATTACAAACTTTCTTTCCCCCATTTTCACAAAACCCAACCCAACTCCAATTATTAAGTTGCACCACGATGGCGCGATGAAGGCAGAAGGATCATTTGGTTCCTCGTTGGTGATGGGGAACACTTCCCCCTCCATTTTCAGCATAGTCTCCATTGCTTCAGCATCCATGTAATCCATCCAATCAACTTCCTCTTGAACTTCCTTAATCACTATAGTAGGCTTCTTCTTAAAGGTAAACTTCTCATTGAAGAAGATCTCCCAACCAAGATATACTTTTCCATCCTTACCTACCCAAAGTTTGAGAAAGCCACAAAAAAGGGAAATCTTCCCTTTCTTTCACAAAGTTTCCATTAAGGGTGCCAAGGTTTTTCTTGATTCTGTTGTAGCCTTCAAAGAATCCTAAACCTTCCTTGATCAGTTGAGTCTTGAAATTGGGGAATTCAACTACCCCTTTTCCTTCCTTCCAAAGACCCACACCAAGCATATACCCCATGTTCTTCATCATTGCAATTACCTCATGGCTACAATATGGGACCAAATCCGAAGTATACTTTTCATCCTTTAATCCATAATCAGCCATGTTCACAAATTCAAAGTCATTCATTTGGAGCTCACTTCCTCCTTCCTCAAGTCCACAAACCGATCCTAGGATCTCACCATCACCAAGCACTACAATAATCCCTCCCTTCTATGGGATCTTCATCTTTTGGTGTAGAGAAGAGGAAATAGCCCCGATAGGATGAAACCATGCCCTTCCTAAGAGAAGATTGTAGTTAGGGGTGATGTCCATGACATGGAATTCCACAATTGTCTCCATTGGACCAATCTTGCAAGGAACTTTGAAGGTTCCCATAACCTTCCTTGAAGTATTTTCATATTCCCTAACAGTCAAAGGAGAGGGTATGATAGTCTTCACATCTAGTCTAATGGTAAGAACAGTCCTAAAATGGCATACGTTCAATGTGGATCCATTATCAATCAAAACCATAGGAACCCTGGCACCCATGCATTCAATGGTAATTTACAAAGGCCTAGTGTGAATGGCCCCATCGGGAGGAAGCTCCTCGTCAAAAAAAAGTAAGAAAAGGATGAGATGGGGCCTCTACTCCCATAAGAGATAGTACTTATTATGGGGTAGTTTCCATGGGCACCTCCTTCTCATTCAAAGCATCCAAGAGAGCACTACGATGTTTATGAGAAGTCATAAACAAGCCCCATACCGATACATGAGCTTGAGTTTTCTTCAATCGAGTAAAAACTTGATCTTTTTCCTCTTTCTCTTCTTTCCCTTTAAGTTCCGTGGGCTTAGACCCTTTTCCTATGTCCCTACCAAGATGATCTTTCTCCAAAAAAGATGGTTTGTAGTGTTTCTCACTCCTAGTAATATTGGCCACATTGTCCTTTAGCTCGGTCATTCCTTTGGGAAGTATCCCCCACACAACCACCACATTCTTTAGAATCTCATCTTCCTCACCCCATATTCCTTGGACATCCACGGCATTAACCTCCATGGTTTCTATCAACTTTGAACAATCCCATTCAATCTCATCTATTTGCACCTAATTCTGATATAAATGAGGAGCTCTATGATAATCAGGCAAAGGGTTCTTCCTAAAGCTAAGCTTGGTGATGATATTGGGATTTGTGAGGGTTCCATTGTCTATGAGATCTTGTATTTCATGTTTGAGGCAGAAGCAATTGTCGATTTTATGGCCAGATTTCTGGTGGTAGTGACAATACTCATTGAGGTTCCATGTATAAGGCATAGGATTAGGCATAGGTGTGGGATCTAGAGGCTTAATGAATCCTTTGGAAGTCAAATTTTCATATGCTTGGGCAAGGGTCATTCCTAGGTCGGAAAATTCTCAGCGGGATTTCTTTGTGAAGCTTGGGTAGGCTAAGGTTTGTTGAGGTATGATGGCATTTACATTCACAAGATTGGGTGTTTTAGAGGTAGTTGCTCCTCCTCCATATGTCTTCTTGATTAGAAGTTTGCTCTCACCCTTCTCCAATTGTCCATTGTTGATGGCATCCTTTATCCTAGTCCCATAATCACATAACTCTCCAATGGAACTAATAGGCGATGACAAGAGCCTACTATTATATGCCGGAAGCCAATTCTTGAGAATCATGTTGATTTGATCTTTCTCATTTGGCCTATTAACCATCCTAGATGCCTTTCCCTTCCACCTCGTCATATACTTGGAGAATGTTTCTCCTACTCCTTACTTAGTGGTCTCCAAATCTCTTAAAGTCACATCAATCATAGTATTGAAGATGAATTGATCCACAAACAACTCTTCTAGCTCATTCCATACATTAGTCTGCTAGGATCCAAACTATAGTACCATCTAGATGCACCTCCCGTAAGTGGGAGAGGAAATGTATGCAAAGTTTGCTTCTCATCCATCCCCTTCATTTTAGCAATGCTTAGGTACCTCCTAACATGTTGCTTTAGATCTCCAATTCCATCAAACTTTTCCGCATCGAAAATCTTGAACTTTGGAGGTAGTGCAATGGGAGTTTTAGAGCTTATGCCCCCCATGTTGTAGAGACAATCATCCATGTTTTGGGCCTTATGAAAGGCTAGTTACATTTTTTTCCATCTTCTCTCTCATGGCTATGGTTTCTGTCATAAGTTTTTCAAATTACTTGTTCCTTCCATAATTAGCTTTGTCCCTTTCATCCCAATCTTTCTCTTCTTCCTCATTGAGAACCTCTACACATGGGGGCTTCTTTAACTTGGCTTCTTCTAGCTTGGTGAGGTGACTTCCCATCTTTTTGAGAACGTCACTTTGTTCTTCCATTGCCTTGAAAATCTTTTGTGCAACCTTATCACTAATTGGAGCGGCCATTGTTTCTTGAGATGATTCCCCTACTTGGAACACTTCTTCTTAATGTGTGTCCTTAATCTTGACCAAACGTCTTCCGTGCTTTTCTCGAATCCAAATTGGAGTGGGGGCGTGTTTTCTTGACCTTGTTGGTGCAACGGTGCCTAAAAAGAAGTCCCATTTTTCATTAAGTCCATGTCCCAATTAAAATGTTCCTTTTAGATTTTAAATGTTCTTAGAAAGTCTTTAAGTCCATTTTAATGAAGGCCCAATTACAAAGTCACCCCCTTTCCTCTCATGGACCTTGCCCCTTATTTCAATGGGTTTTAGTCCATTTACAACAATGCTCTCATCTTACTCTCATGGGTTTTCATTAGAATGTGCTTAGAGATTTTCAACCATTTGTCTCAAACATGGGCTTACAATATAGTCATCACCTTTGGGCCCTTATCTTTTCATTTTATTATTATTGTTCTTTTTTTTTTGAAGTAACCCTTTAGCTAGAATATATTGTAACCTTCCTCTCAAGGTCCATGAAGTTCTCATCATTTTGGGCCTAGGCATACAACAAAGAGGCCCAAGATTAGGGAAATTCATATTGACTTTGTAGGATTTTGGATGCTAAGTCCATAGCATACTTGTTATCTTAGGCCCAAAGTCCTCTTTTTCAAAAGGGCTTTTTGATTTGGGCTTATGATAGCAATTAGGCTATGATCTTATGAACCTTTTAAGTTAAGATATACCTTTGTATTTAGGGATAAGCCTCTTACAAGTGAAAAATTCTTTTCTTTTGTCCCATTTGTCTTAGGTATGCCATAACTTTAGGGTCACCCTTCCATTTTTATATCTTTTAATTGTTCTTTAGAATTAGGTGATCACAGTATATATGGTTGAACAAACAAAAGATATAAAAAGGTGTCATCTTTTGATAGGATCTAGGATCTCTCTAAGTGTGGGTAAACTCCTTAAGGCTAAAGGGATAGATAAGTAGGTTAGTTACAACTAGGTGGGCCATGATTCCAACCGAGGGCCTAAGTGGACCTTTGTGGATTGGTGGCAAACCTTTAACATACTCAAAGCCCATCATAGGCAATGGCACCAATTGTGAGTTGGTGGGATGAATTTCGAAAGACTTGGGCCCGAATGGAGCCTTCCATCTTCCCACTCATCACTAATCGAGGTAAAAGGGACAAACGAACCAAGTGATGTGTATGCAGATAAGTATTGAATAAGCCTTTATTAAAGTTAAGACATAGGACACATAGGAATTAAATTCATCATCCCCAGTGGAGTCGCCATTGTGGACACAATGGATGGGAATCACCACCTAGTTTTTGCAATGGTCTAGGAACCATATATATAGCGTCCTCTTGAAGAATGACCTTTTTGATCTTACTACCAGAGATATGGGTTTGAAGTTAAGATACAGTCTTGGGAAGGTATTAGGCACCCAAAACCACCCAACCCTAAGGTTGGCTTCCTCTCATTGTGTTTTATGTCTTAACCCTACTAAAGGAACACTCAACATTGTAGTCTAACTCACACACACACTAGCATTCATCTAACAATCAGCATGGCATCAATCATCCGAAAAAGACCTAATCATTCATCTATCATGGCATCTCCCCTCATGTGGGAAGATGAACATTGAAAGGGCGGAAGGGTAGCGACGAGATGTAGATGTTGATTTTGGAGGTCGCATACTTTAGTTAGAATGCCATCAACACGGTTGAAACTTCTACTTTTCTTTGGTCCCAACAACTGACCAAGCGTAACAACCGCAAAAGGTATGGCCAGAGAATTCATCTCCAACCTTGCATTCATCTAGCATGGCATAACATAAACCCCAGCATGTTACTATCATACATGTCATCATATCTCATCCAAGGCAGAAGCATGTATCAAAACAGAAACAAAACGAACAAATCATGTTACCACCCAAAGCAATAATAACGCAATTATATCATCAAACATAAACAAGATCATACCACAAAAAAATGCATGTATATTGTGAATGCATGACTTACCTCACTTACCTTACAGCAACTCAAAACCTATGGCATTCATGCATGAACATGTGAATGCATGTTCATGGCATCAGAACAAGAAAATACAAGATAAACCCTAATTCTAACATGTGAAAGGCAAATAAACAATTAAACATGTGAAACAGAAGCTTGAAACCATAAACATATAAAGAAAGATCCAAAACAGAAGCTTACATGTGAAATAAGAAACAAAAACAGATAAAATGAAATTAGGGTTTCTGGGCAGGATCATGCACACGCATGAACAAGCCTGCATGCGCATAATCCAGCCTACGCACGCAACCAAGATTATGCGCACGTAGGTTTCAGTCCAAAAACCCTAGCAACACAACAAACAAAGCAAAACTTCAAAGCACTAAATCTAACATCCTAACATGCTTTAAAATATACTTCATAAACCTAGACTACATAAACATATTAAAGCATATGATAACAAAGAAACTAAAACAATCAAAAAGATTAAAGTAAAAAATAATAATAATAATAAAAGGAAAAATAAAGTTTTAGACTAATACCTCAAACAATAGCTCTTCAAGCTTATTTTTTACCGTTCCCCTCAATCAAATCTATTCACAATTAAAAACAAGAGTAGTAATCTTAAACTCGAAGATCAAGGCTAGAAAAGGCCCTAATCAAAAGAAAATTGACTTGAGGATGTTTTGTGAAAAACTCCTTATTTGATTCACTATTTCTAGTGAATCTTAATGTTTTCCTATGGGATTTCTGTGTGTTTTGAAAAGGTATCATGTATGGCTATTTATATTAAGAAAATAGGGGTTTGGAACGACTTCTAGATGATGTGGGATTCGTTCCAAACCTCAACATTAATGCAAAAAACTTGTCTTGTTTAGTTTCTGGAATCAGCCATACGTGCGAAAGATGCATGATCATGGTTGTGCGCGCATGCTGAGGGTTTCCTTGGCTTTACTTTTCCAAAAATAGATTTATTTGCTTATTAAAAGTTATATTTTTCATTGTAACATCTCTCAAGTCAATTTAACATCTAATTAGGCCTTAAACCTTCGGTCTTAGAATTTCAGCATCATTGGGGAACAGAGCTCGAGTCGTAAGGGGTACAAAATGCGGTGCTACACCTATGATGGACTTTGAGAACAATAACGGTTTGCCACCAATCCATTACAGTCCATTTAGGCCTGAGGTTGGAATCATGGCCCACCTAATTGTGAGTGACCTATTGATCTATCCCTTTAGCTTTAAGGAGTTTACCCACACATAGAGAGATCCTAGACCCCATCAAAATAGGGTACCCTTTATATCTCTTGTTTGTTTAACCATATATCTTGCGTTCACCTAATTCTAAATGACAAATAAAATATGTAAAATTTGAAAGGACGACCCAAAAGTTATGGCATACCCTAAGACATTAGGATGAAAAGAAAATAAGTTCTCACATATAAGAGGCTTGTCACAAAATCCAAGGGTATATTTTTAACTTGAAAGGTTGATAGGATCATAACCTAGTTGCTACCATAAGCCCAAAATCGTAGGCCTTTTGAAAAAGGATGTCTTGGGCCTAAGGTAATAATGATGCTATGGACCTAGCATCTAAGATCCTACAAAGTCAATATGAATCTCCCTAAAAAGCATTAAAACCACCTAAAAACAAGGAAATAAATGCCCCAAACCTAAAATAATGAAAATTACATAAAAATACCAAATATAACAAATTACATAAATTAATTTGAAGATTCTGTCCTACATCAAGTTTGAAAGGTTGGATTTTGTGGTGGTTATTGGTTTGATTTTGGCTTGTGGGCTATGGTGGTTCGGTGAGTGTGGATTTGGCTTGCAATGGTTCCGATTATGATTGTGGGTCTCAGTGGTTTCAATTGTGGCTAATGGATCTCCAATTGTGATGTGGGTTTGATTTGGGTTTGGGTTTCAATTTGTGTCGTGTGTGGTGGTTGTGGCTAGTTTAGCTGTGGTGGGTGGTGGATGTGAAGTGGGTGGGTTTCGTTTTTTCTGGGATGTGCAGTGGCTGGTGGCTATGCAGTGGATAGGAGGTTGTGATGTGGGGGTTGTGGCTTGTGGGTGGCAGTAGTGGTATGGTGGTGGTGGCTAGTGGTGGCTAGTGGTGGTCATGAGTGGTGAGTGGTGAGTTTGTTGGTTGTTTTTGCTTTGCTGGGGAGAAGAGAGACACAAAGAAAGAGAGAAAGAAATGCAAATTTTAATATAAAATAATTTTAAAAAGAATATTTTATTGAATTGGTCAAAATAAAATAAAACATTTGATGTTGGGTATATTATAGAGTGAGGTGTTAAAATAAATAAAGTCGCTTTTTGAGTTGTTAAAAGCTAAAAAATTTAGAACCTTTGATGTAAATGCTCTTATAGGTACGTAGATTGACTGATCCCTCGGTTGAAATCGGCTACTACATCTTTATGTGTGAATCAACAACTTGGATAAAGGTTGGTTTTGGATATATGGTTAAGAAACCTAAGACTGATGGAAAGATGGCTATAGGATCGCAAAAAGGTTAGTGTGATTAAGAAATCATAAGAAAAATATTAGTTTTGTAATAACTAAAGGGTTGGAAAACTCAATCAAGTGCTCATAAAAGCTATCCTCACACTCTTAACAACTCAGTAAGTATTTTGGAATGATTTTGGCAAAGCTTCCACTATTATGAAAAGTTGAATCCTTTTGGTAGTGGAAAGTGGGGGCATTTATAGGCTTAGTAGAGGCTAGGGCTTTTGTGGAGGTTAGGGTTTATGGTAAGATACTTTAATCAATCAATAGGCCAGATCAATTGACCAAAAATCCCACCAAAAAAGAAAAAAAAATCAATTTTAGGCTTCTGACCAAAAGAGTGCGTATGCGTCCATTCACATGCGTACGGACTCTTTGTAAGCCTTTTAAAAATTGAGCTTAAAAAGGGGTTTGGGGCTTGAAAATGGATGTTGGGCTCTAGACTTGGTTTCCTGGGTCACATTTTGGGCTCTATTAGGTTACTAGGCTCCACACATGGTGTTAATCATTTTGGTAACAATTTGATTTCTCGTCATTGGAACCAAGGGGCTGGATATAGGTTAGAACAAAATAGGGTATCTACACTTGGATAGAGAAAAACCTTCTATGTTCCTACCAAACATCAATTAGTGGATCTCGTCAATAAGGGTGTGTTTGTTTGGAGGTGAAATAGAGTGGATGAAAAACTTTGGAGAGAAAATTGGATGGAAAACTTTTTTAACTATGTTTGGTTGGGTAAAGAGGAAGGAAAATAAATTGTGAGATCCAAGTATTTTCTTCCCCGGCCCACCAAAAAATTTTATCCCCAAAATGGAGAGAAAACTAAAAGGAGAAAATGAGGCTACTTAATGGACAAAAATGCCCATGTCCAGTTCCTTTCTTCTTCTTCTTTCCTTGTTTTTTTTATGCTGGGCACATTGCCTCTTTTCTTTTCTTTTCTTTTCTTTTTTTTCTTTTTTTTTTTTCATTTTTTGATTTCCTGGGCTATGGGTAGGCATGTTCCTCTTTTCTTTTTTTTCTTTTTTTTCTTTTCTTTCCTGGGCGTTGCCTTTTTTTTCTTTTTCTTTTTTAAACTATACATGATTTTTTTGGGGACATGATTTTTATTTTTTTAATAAATTGGGTGATTGCTTTTTTTTTTCTTTTTTTTTTGGTTGTTTGTCACTTTTTTGTTTTAATTGGCCATCATTTTTTAACAAGGGTATATGAGTAAATTTATACAAACTCATTTTTTCCATCCCTCCACTTTTTCATTTCCAACCAAAAAAAAAAGGAGAAAAATTAAAATAGTTTATATCCTCCCACTTTTCCACTCCTCCAACCAAACAGACCCTAAGCCTATCAGTTCTCGTCATTTTACTTCACTACTTATCAAGATGGTCATTCTTAACATTTATGCTTAATCTTGAGGGAGAGTGTTAGAAGATTGGTTTAAAGATGGGTTCAACATGTTGAAGAATGGCACAAGCCACAACTCAAGCTAAAGCTAGAAGTCGTACAAAGAGTTACATCACTAAACTGCAAGTAGCTTTTTTAATTTGTAGTTGACTGTACTCTTTCCTTCTCTTTTCCCAGCTGTTAGTCCACTTTACATTCTGTATAGTTTGTTAGTCAAGTTGTTAGAATTTGTTAGAGGAAGTTTTACTTTCCCAATTTCTCTATTCGCTTTTATTCTCGTGTATATAAGAGCAGCAGATAATTATGTACCTTAGTTTATGCAATATGCAATACGTAGAGAAAGAGAGAGAGTGTGTGTATATATATATATATATGTATGTATGTATGTATGTATGTCAGGTTAGTCACAGGACCACCCTGACATGGAAAAAATTATTATTTTTATATATAAATTTAAAAATTTTGTGACCACCTTAATTTTTTTTAGGCCCAACATAATTGCATTTTGGACAAAATTTGAAAACAAACTTGATTATAAATTAAAGCTATAACTTCACTTAATATATATATATATATATATTATTTGAATTTTGACTTATCTACTATTAGATTACATTTTTTTTTTCTTATATCGTTTATAATTGCAAAATTTTAAGAAAATCAAATATTAATAGCTATTTCATCAATCAAATTTTCAAATTTCAAATTTTTGTAGTCTAAAATTATACATAAAAAATAAGTTTATAGATTGAATAGTAAATAACATCTAATTGGCATGAAATTTGACATGTGTTTTAAAAACATAAAGAACATGCAATTTAACTGTTAGATTTTCAAGATATATAGTCATGTTAATTTGTTTAGTAAGAATTGTAGCCTAAGGCTTTAAAGTTTGAGGTCAAACTTTATCCTTAAACTTTGGTCCCTTTAACAATATATTAGGTCCTTAAAAATAAAAATAAATAATAAATAATAAAAAGTCTAAGAAATGTTTTATTCAACTTAAATTTTGAAAGATATGTAGCTTGTAGCATTTTGATAATAGACTATCATGCAATGATTTCAAAATTTAAAATATATATATATCGTAGAAGAAAATTATAAGACTTTATGTATTTACATTTTTTTTTTTTTTTGTCTATTCGTAAAGTTTTATTTATATTAAATTTTGTATAATTAAAATTTTTTTATTAACACCCTAAAAACATTCCTAAAACCACCATTCTATATATATAAACAAATGGAACCAGGGACGCAACTGTTATTGGACTTGGGGGCAGGCCCCCCCCCCCCCCCCCCTATTTTTTTATTTAAATATTACTATAATAATTGGTACTAATTTTAGCAATTTTTTTCAATAAAATTACACTTTGCCTTCCTTAATAATGCCATCAATTCTTTTGAGAGTAATGTTATAGCCACAAACTTTTTTACAACGTTTATACAAACTATTGAGGTAGCAAATTCTTATTAGTTCGTACACTTACATCACTTTTTACTTATCAATAACTACTCATCATATTAGCAATTTGTAAAAAAAATTTGTAGTTTTAGCATTTTTCACCTTTTAAAGGACATAAAAAATTAATAGATTAAATCTAAAACAAAATATACAAGCCCAAAAAAATTAGCCGAATAACAAAAATTACCAATAATAAAACTAAAAAAATTAAGCCCAATCAATCTATTTTACCCCTAACAAATAATTTGGCCATTTAAAAAATTTTAAACAAAAATCCTTAGTAGTAAAGCAGTAAAATCAAAGACTGGAGTCGCCGCACACAGCTAGAGTCGCCCCCCAAACTCCAAGTCCTGGAGAAATTATAAGATCCACATGGTGGATAAGTGATGTGGTCCACCATTCCACTAAAAAACTGTCATTTGTTTAAAATTGTTATTTAAAAAAAAATTAAATAGAAATTAATTACTGACTCAGCAATTTTAAACAAGTAGAAGTTTTTTAGTGGAATGGTGAACAAATGACGTGGTCCACCAGAAGACTCTATAATTTTTTCAAATCCTAGCTTCGTCCCTGAATGGAACTCTAGCTTGATGACATTGACATTTGTCAAATTTGAGTTGATAAGGCCCAAAAATATAAGAATGAAAAATTGGCTTCAAGGCATGCTAATCTAGGTTGACCAGTTGTCGAAGGTGGATTGGTCATAAACCCAGAAAATTCTCAAACATGCTGGAGGCTGAAGCTAACACGAGCTAAAATTCATAAAAGAATGTATCAAAATGTTTCTTTGGTATAAACAGTGCAAATGGTTTTGAGAAAATTCTATTTTGTCTAGGGCGTGTTAACGAGTGTCCTTAAGGCACTTATTAATAATTCATTTTAGGAAAGTTTTAATATCACTTTTATGGAAAAATAAAAAAAATTGTTAAAATATTAATTACTTTTTTTAATTTTTCATAAAAAAAAATTTTAAATAGATTATTAACCAATACTCTAATAACACTCGTTAGCATTTTTTTTTGTCAAAGCTACAACGATCTTGTATATCTGACCCCGATGGAGGCTATTTTGACTCTCTTGGGTCAGCTTTTAAATATTCTGTCTAGGTTTTAAGTTGGACCCGCTTGTCTGGCTGTCTTCCATTATTACCCACTTTTTGGACAAATCACAAATATTTCTATTTTTTCTTCTAAAAGTCGTCATTTTAATCAAAGTCTTGACACGCGTGTGGCAGAAAGTTTTGCAGTTACTTACTGGCTTAGGCAACTGAGGAACATGATAAATACATAAATTTTTTTGATAACCACTTGTGTGAAAGCCTAGTTGTTTCGGTGGGCGAGCAACATCACTTTCATGCCTAAGATATTGAATCTAATTGCCATTACGTGGTATAAGGGATGGCAATGGGACGAGATAAATAGGATTATGTTAGGCATTCAAGATGTTTTGTTTGTATCTTTGCTTTTCTTCTTTATTAGTATAATTTGTGCAAAATAGGAGTGAGGCGACTTGATTGTATTTTTGTGTCCTTGATAAGGTTGCTTTGATATTAATAAAGTAAAAAGGAAAAAAAAATTGGGGTAGTCATGAGAATGTTAAGAGAGAAGATATGTATAAAATATATTAAAATTATATATAAAGAAAAACATTTACTTACAATTTCGGGACGGGTAGAGCAAGGTAGGGCAAGAAAGTCCATTCATGCACTGTCACCTTTTTAGGATGAGAAAATCTTGTGCAAGATCAGGAACGGAACCAAGGAGTCAAGGGGTCCTTACCCCATATTCATGTTCATAAAATTGCCCCTTGCATAATTAGTGGCGGCTTTAGGAATTTTGTTTAGGGGATTCATTGAAAAATTTTAATAAAAAAAAAACTTGAATATATCAAGTTACCGACAAAAATAAAATAATAATAATACATGAAGTTTTACAATTTCCTTCTACAAGTATTCAAATTTTGAATTGTTATATGATAGTTTATTATAAGTATCTATTGCCAATGTGAGTAGCTATGAGCCTATAATCATTTTATTTTGTTAAGTTTATCTAACATTTTTATTTTTATGCATTTTTTATTATCTATTTGTTATTGTTTTTATAAAAATATTTTAAACTAAATGACTAAACTAAACTCATTGTTTTTGTATTAATTATTGACGCATACAACCACACTCATTCATACATAAAATTATACACTAGTGTCTACTTAACCAATCAAATGCTTGGATAATCACTAACTTTACATTTTTTTTCTTGAATTTTACTAACTTTATAACAAAAAGTTATTATAACATGATAACAATATACACACATGTAATAAACCATATCTATTTCCTAATTATTAAATTTTATATATATATATATATATATATATTTATATTATAATGTACACACAAACATCCACACACATCATAATTCACACAAATAATATTATAACAAAAAGTAATGCACACAATCAATATTAAATACACTCACACACATAATATAAATTTATAAAAAATAGTGACACTTACAATTCGCAAACACTTACATTTTATTCTTAGAGTTGGAAATACTTGTAATAAGGGTGTGTAAAATTTAAGTCAGAGTGTGCAAATATATTTTTAAGAAAAAAATTATAGTATTAGACTAAAAAATATTTTTTTTATATATAATTTTTTTTTTTTTTGGAAGTCAGGGGTTCATTTGAACCCCCTGAGAATAGCGTAGAGCCGCCCATATAATAAAATTGGGCTTTTTATTTTTTTTATTCCTATATATTTTCTTTTTATGTTTCTTTTTTTTTCGATGTATATCATAATTAATGGGTAATAATTTCTTGTATATGTCAAACTTCAATTGAAAGGGGAAAAAAATTTATTTTTATCAATGTCCTTAAAGGTTTAAAATCTGTAAAATCGATCGGTGTTTTAATCTAATGATAAAAACAATCATCATGGAATAGATGTTATAGGTTGAAATTCTAACCTATTTATAAAAAATAAAAATAAATAAATAAATAAAATAACCTATAAAAGAAAAATAACTATAAAAACAAAGAAGAGTTTAAAAAAATTAAAAATTATTATTACCTTTCAAATATGATACAAAATTATAATATAAAAAAAAATCATCATTATTATTCTTATGTTAGTTTTTGTATAAGTAATAAAATATGAGAATGATTACATGATAAATTCCAAAATTTAAATTGTTTTAAAGTGAAATTCAAAACTTCAAGTATATCTATATTTACAATATAATTTTAAAAATATTATAATTTGATTGTTTTACGAATCTATATTAATAAATATATTAGAATTCTCCCATCAATATATATATATATATATATATATATATATAGAATTGAAAAAGTGTTAACAGATTTTTCAATTTTCGAGAAAATAGTTTCAAAAATGGATGACTTAATGTATGCCCTAAGAGCACACATTCACCGGACCCATATATACATTAGAATTTACATAAGTTGGGAAAAAGTTTGCAACAAACTTGATTGTATCCGAATTAAGGCTACAACTCCCACTAAAAAAATTAACATAGTTACATATTTTGAAAATCTAATAATTGGATTATATATTGTTTATGTTCTTAACACACATGTCAAATTTCCTACTAATCGGATTTTATTTAATATTCAATCTATAAATTTATTTTTTTATGCATAATTTTATAATACAAAAACTTGAAATTTAAAATTTTAATTGATGACTTGCCAGCGATCTTTGATTCTGAAAATTTTCAAGCATGAGAATATAAGAATAAAATATAATTCAATAGTGAATTTGTCAAAATTCACATCCAACAAAAAAATATTAAACGGAGTTGTAATCTAAAGTTATAACCAAGTTTGTTGCTAAACTTTATCATCCCATAAGTTGCACCTGAATTTTTTTTTTTTTTTTTTTTTTTTTTTTTTGAGAGAAATCGATTGTAGACTTTAAGTATTAACAACCTTTTCCATATAAATATTAAGTGGGATCTTAACTTCAAAAAAATCACAAAATGAATTATGTTTGTGTAAAAAACTTCTAATATATATATATATATATTGCAGTAAAATATTGAATATTATTTACATAATTTTTTATTATTATTTAGATTAGTATTCATGTGCATGCATGTGTCTATCGCTTATAAATTTTGCGATTATGCGGGAGGAGAATGTTTGTTAATTATTATCGTAGAGACAAGTTGAGTTACAAAAAAATCAGATAGGAGGACTTAGAAAGAAAAGAATTCGTCATTCCCCAAAAAAAGTTATGTTAGAAAGAAAACAGATACGACTCAGGAGGAAAACTAAGGAAGAAGGATAGGATCGAAAACTAGTTCATATATTGCATTCATCTTCAAAAGATTGAGACTGCTAGCTGACTAGACAAAGCAAATGATCATATATATATATGAATAAAAACAAACAAAAAAACAAAATATTAAATGCTAAACATGCATGAGTTCAATAAAATTAAAGATTTATTAATGATTAAGAGTATTAATCAACGTTTGTTCTCGCAAACATAAGATAGTGGAAGAGGTTGATGTTGTCTCACACCTATAATTGTTTGTTGGGGCATTCAATTGAAACAGTTTAGATCCATTGCACCAAAGGAGGGCTCTTGAAAGTAGGATTTGACAGAAAAATGACAAAAACAAGTTACACTCGAGTATTAGACTATCCTAAGAATAATTAAGAGAAAATTAAAATCATGAAGAACTCAAAAAATCAAATTCGTTTCTTAAACATCTGTTTAATTAGGTTGTACTTTTCCTTTTCCTGGTTCTACTCGACTGTCAAGTATTGAAAAATTATGACTAATTCTAGATTAGGTTGTACTTTTCCTTTTCCTTGTTTTGTATCTATTGTCTTCTCCCAAAATCACGGAAAATTTTTGAACTAATATTATTTTAAAAATAATTTTTTTAAGTTAACATCATTTTGATGTTATTTGGGGATCTACACTTTATAAATAAATTTTTTTTAAAAAAAAAATCATGTTTCTAAAACTATCACTTGAAACAATTTCAACTAATTTGACTGAATTGAAATTTTAAAAATGACAAAATTTAGCTACAAAATCGATTATAACCTTAGGCTACAAACTCACTCAATATCTTTTTATTGGAGGTGAATTTTGACAAATCCACTATTAGATTGCATCTTCTTCTTATATCCTCCATGTTTGCAAAATTTCAAGAAAATTAAAGATCAATAGCTATGTCATCAATAAATTTTTAAATTGCAAGTTTTTGTAATTTAAAATTATACATAAAATATAAGATTATAGATTATATAGTAAATGATATCTGATTGATACAAAAATTGACATGTGCATTAAGAGCGTAAAGAACATGTAATTCAACGGTTAGATTTTCAAAATATGCAGTAATATTTATTTTATTAAGTGAGTTTGTAGCCTAAGGCTACAACCAATTTTGTAGCTAAATTTTGTCATTTTAAAAAAAACTAGATTCTCAAATAGTTTTAAAACAAGGCCAATTTAAATAATAATTATTAAAATAATTTTATTTTGCAATATTTTTGTCCAAACTCAACATAAATAATAACTTTATTGATTCTCAAAATATTAATAATAATAATAATAATAATAATAATAACTTTACTGGAGATCACATGTGGGAAAATATTTTAGTGAAAAACCCACAAGAATGCTATATTGCTATCACCAAATCTTTAATATCATACTCATAAAACACACAACTTAATCAAGAATCATATGAAAATTAAACAAAATATTTTAACTATTAAATATAAATTAAAAAATAAATAGAAATTTTTATTTTAAATATAGAATCATATCTAAAAGAAAAAACTTATTTAATGTTAATAATAAATGCACATTGCGTAAATCTAACTTTTTATCAAAACCCATACATAGTTACAAAATAATTAATTTAAAACAAATAATAAACTTCTTTTAAATATTTTGAATCTTTTTGTGAGAAAGATACTTCAACACTTCAACTCATTAAATGGCACCAAGTGAAACTTTTTCTTTGCAATAAGTTGATTATCTATCTATTTATATCAGCTTTGTAGATGTTGTTGCATAAAATCTAATCATGCACTTAGGATTCACAATCTTGTAGGCATCTTTGTTTCTACAACTTCGAAATACTTAATTCTATATATTTTTCCTTCTCATATAATATATTATATATCTAAAATGATCAATAAAAAAATTTCAAATATTTGCACCAATAAGATCCTTAAAAGTTAGTAGAAATTTGGAACCAAACTAAAATAATAATAATAATAATAAAAAGGACATAACTTAATTAGGAAAAAAAATTCAGTTGCATTTGAAGATCTAAAATAAACTTAATTATTTGAATTCATAACTTACCTTCTTATCTAGACTAATCACTTCATTTTTTTGCATGATATTTAGTACATTCCAAATCTTGTAACTCTTATTTTGATATTTCAATTATCTTTGTCAGTGTTCACTTCTTTCAAAATGTTATATATCCTATTGTCCATTCTTTTCTTTTTTGTTTTTTTGATTTTTTGGATAATTAGGTAGTTGGAGGGAGTTTAAACTCTGGAAGTCTATATTGTAAACACTATAAGGTGTCAGTTGAGATATAAGGAAACAAAACATCCAACACCTTAGAAAATATTCTAATAAAACCATATAAATGAAACAAAACATCAAATTATCTAAGTTGTCTATTTAATATATATGCATCAAATTAGTATCAACATCCAACTCTCTCTCTCTCTCTCTCTCTCTCTCTCTCTCTCTATATATATATATATATATATATATAGCCAAAACTTAGAAAAAATCCAATTAAATCTTAAATTATAATCTAATTTTATGTCATGTATCTTATCCAATTTTCTAAATTTTGGTGCAACTATTTATTACACTACAAAAATAAAAAAAGACAATTTTACGTCTCTTAATTTTTGTGTTAAATGAGTTATTAAGTGAGAAAACCATAGAATCAAAATTAATAAATCTTAAATAGATAACCATCATTGATTCATTTTTCTTGTTATTGTTATTGTTATTATACAAATAGTGGTTGGACAAACTAAAATTGAGAATTTCATGGATAACAATTTAATTTTTTTCATCTGTTTCAAATAAAATTTATCTAAAATTTAAAATTTACATAAATAATTTTTTTTTCTTTACAATATTTTCTAGGGATCCAAAAATTCAGTTTTTGGGCATCTAACATTTTCTGAATGATCCACCTTTCTTGGAATCCAAACATTTTCTATATGATCCAATTTTTCTTTTTGTTCTTGTAAAAAGAGATCATTTCATTTCTTTTTTACAATTATTCGGGAAATAAGTAGAGTTTAAGATTCCAAAACCAAAACAATATCTATAATATGAGCTCCAAAATCACGCAATGAATTAACAAATACTCAAAGATCGAAATTTTATAGAAGAAAATTAAAAATTAAAGATAGAAAGAGATAGATCTTATACATTTCATCACGTGCGGTGGTTTAACCCCCCAAACAACTCCCAAACCAAACCCCAAACAACCCCATATGGTTGGTTCGATGAACTTATATGCTATGCATGAGACTTCACCTCAGTTTCTACATCAATCGTTTCCCAGCCCACCCCCAACCCCCAAATTTGTTTTTTAAAATACTAGAATATATATATATATATATATATATATATGCTAATTTTAGGATTTTTTTTTTCTAAATAACAATAAATATTAAAAAATTTAGTTAGTTGTCACATCGTAAAAGAACATTGAAAACTAGTATCTCGAGTGTCTAAAACTCGAGTTCCAAGATAAAAATCAAGTTTTTAAGTTTTGAATTGTAAAAAAAATCCACGTAAAAATCGAGTTTTAAATACTCGAGTTCGGAAAACGCCGCTATATGGCTTAAAAATGTCACTATAGGGCTTAAAATGGAGTTATAAAAAAATTTAGCAGAAAAACGCCGCTATAGGACTTTAAAACGTCAGTATAGGGCTTAAAAATGCCACTATAGGGCTCCCTGAACCTGGTATTGAAATGAAAATTTTTTGCAGGAAAACGCCGCTATAGGACTTTAAAACGTCACTATAGGACTTAAAAACGCCATTATAGGGGCGATAAAACTAAAAAAAATTTGCATGGAACTCGAGTTTTAGATCTATGTGGCATTTTCAAATATGGATCTCGAGTTTCTAAAACTCGAGATATCTACTTTCCCTTATAGTTTCAAGCGTTGCCTAACTAACTATATACAAATCCTTTGCACAGCTATTCTACACATTCCCTCCTAATTTTAGCGTTTTGGTTCAATAAAATTATACTTAACCCCTCCTTAACAATATGATTGATCATTTTAAAGACTTTAAAAAAATTTATAAATCTAAAATCCAGAACAAAATTAACAAGCCAAAAAAAAAATAGCTCAACAACAAAAAAATTTTGTACGGCCCCCGCACCATGGCCCATAGTGGGCCTTGGACCCTGGCCTGGGTATATGGCCCATGGGGCCGGTCTCCCTCTACCTAACGGCCCACCCCCGAGCCACGCACACTGCAGGCCCAAGGTTTGCCTTTTCATCGTTTCACGGCAAACCCCTTCCCGAGCAGTGATAAACATACGGCTCGCGAGACACCCCGCCCTGCACCTACCCGGCCGTGCCTCGGAGAGGCACCGCTGCCGAGAACCATCGTGGAGGTGGGAACCAAGTTCCAACGCCACCCTCACCGCTTCCCATGCCCACCTAACCACCCACTTACGATCGATAATACTGGACCGCCGGTTGCACTTACTGGCAAATAATTATGACCTCTCCACTATTCTGTGAACTATAAATACAAGAAGTTTTGAGAAGACAAGGGTTGGAGAATTGAGGGAAGGAAGAGTGCAAACAGAGAGAAAACAGAATGAGGAAGTGGTTCAGACCCCCGAGGAGAGGAAAGTGATTCCATTGAGCCTTGGCGTCTAGAACGACCCAGTGTAGGAAATCCAAACCCACTATACAAGTAAGTTGTGAGCCCAAGTGAGGCCCAGCCCAACGGGTTTCAGTTTCGGGTGCGCACAATTGGCGCCGTCTGTGGGAAATCCTACTAAGCAGTGGTTCCACCGAGACTCGTGTACAGGAAAGATGTCTAGAGGTAACGCCGAGAGTGGCTCGGCAGGGTCTTCCAGGGGCTCCACCTGGCGGGAACAGAGGCAGAAGAGACGCGAGGATCCGGCTTACGAGCAACTGGAAGAGCGGTCCGGCCTTGGAGAAGGGTCGTACCAAATGGGGAGAACGGTATCCCATGCTTCCCGGCATAGGCAGCCCGACGTCAGGGATGAAGAGCTTGAGCGGCTGCGGAGGTTGGTACAAGACCCGGAGTTGGAAGCACGAAACGAGCACCGCCGAGCCGGTCAAGACGACCGAGAGAGAAGGCCAGACGCTGAGGAAGAGAGACGCGGGATGGGATCGAATCAATCAGGATCCCGCCACCACAGGGAGCGCTCGCACTCGAGAGAGTCCCGTCGCCGCCGAGACCGCTCCCATTCAGCAGAATCTCACCGGCGACGAAATCGCTCTCGGTCGCGGGAATACGGGAATCGGGGCTCGGATTCTCCAGAGGGACGGCCGAGGAATGCGGCCATGGATGCTATGAGCCGTGCATTGCGTAGGGCGGCTCGGTCACCATTCTCATCAGATATTGAGCGAGCACCGATGCCGGACAGATTTACGCGCCCGCCGTTCAATTTGTATGGTGGGAAAACGAACCCCGTGGAACATGTCAGCCACTATATCCAGATGATGTCTTTGCATACCCGCAATGACGCTCTGATGTGCAAGGTTTTTCCCTCCAGCCTTGGTCCCACGGCCTTAAGGTGGTTCAACGGGTTGCGCAAGGGCTCCATTCACAGTTTCGCTGAGCTAATACAGGAGTTCGGTTCCCGTTTCGTGACGTGCAGCCGGGAACAGCAACCGGTGGACGCGCTGCTATCTATGAAGATGAGGGCAGGGGAAACCCTCCATGATTACGCTAGCCGATACTGGGAGCTCTACAACGAGATTGGCGGAGGGAACGAGAAGATTGCAGCGAGCACTTTCAGAATGGGATTGCCTGACGAATCGGGGTTGAGGGAATCATTAACTAAGAAACCTCCCGAGGACATGAGGCAGCTGATGAGGCGCATCGAGGAGTACAAGTGGTTGGAAGATGATAGAATACAAAGCAAAGGCAAGGCACAGGTGACAGATCGTCCTCGGCTGAGCGGTTTTCAACAGAGGGCACGGGGAAATTTGAGGATTCAAGAGCCAGTAGCGCCAGCAGGGGAGGTGAACGTGACGTTCAAGGAGCCCGTGCATAAAATTGTGGATAAGATCAAGCACGAGCCGTACTTCAGATGGCCGAACCGGATAGCTGGCGACCCCTCTAGGAGGAATCAGAACCTATACTGCACCTACCACAAAGACCGGGGGCATACTACCGAGCAGTGCCGAGTGTTAAGGGACCATCTCGGGCAATTGGCTAAGGCAGGACACCTCAAGGATTTTGTGACGGACGCCGGGGATCGAGGAACAGGGCATGGCGCCCCACACAGAGGGAATCCCCTTCCGCCCCCTCTTGGGATAATTGATGTTATCCACGTCGCCCCGAGGGGCATTTCGACGGCAAAAGGGAAGGAGGTGTTGACAATGATATCGGTAGAGGGGAGTACGGGCGTGCCGCCTCCCGCGAAGAAGATCAGACCTACCTGAGAGCCGATCTCTTTCGACGACAGTGATTTGGAAGGAACCATTCAGCCGCACGACGACGCATTGATAGTCACAGCAAGGATTGGCGGCTTCGTTGTGAAGAGAATAATGATAGACCAGGGAAGCGGAGCGGATGTTATGTACCCGGACCTATTCAGGGGGCTCGGGTTAAGGAATGAGGATCTGTCGAAATACAACACTCCCCTGGTTGGGTTCGATGGAAAAATGGTGGCGCCCGAGGGGCAAATCTCTCTGCCCGTGAACATGGGGGGCAAGGAGGTGATGGTAAGCTTCTTCGTAGTTACCTCATACTCCCCCTACACGGCGATTCTAGGGAGGCCATAGATACATGCAATGGGGGCTATCCCGTCCACTCTGCACATGAGGGTCAAGTTTCATACTGATTATGGTGTCACGGTGATACAAGGAAGTCAGCAGGCAGCCAGGCAATGTTTGATCGCCATGGTCGATTGGAAGAAGGAGCAAACCGACCGGAAGGATCAGGCCGATCCCAAATGTTCGTCGTCGGGGATGCCTTTATAGCAATTACAGGGCCCGCCAGAGAAGGAGGTCGCGCACGCCGAGAACATGCTCAAGGTAAAGGTGTTGCCGGATATGGACAAGTACTTCCAAATAGGGGAGAGCATGGAGGACCGGGAAAAAGTAGAGATGTTGCTACTCCTAATACAGAATGTGGACGTATTTGCATGGAGTCCATACGAGGTGCCCGGGGTGGATCCCGAATTCATCGTGCATAGACTTGGAGTTGACCCCTCATTCGCCCCTAAAAAGCAGAGGCCGAGGAGATCAGCCTGGGAGCACTCCGAGGCAGTAAAAGTGGAAGTTCAGAGATTGAAGGAGGCAGGGGTGATTCGGGAAATCATCTTCCCGGATTGGTTGGCGAACACCGTGGTAGTGAAGAAGAAAAACGGCAAGTGGAGGGTCTGCGTCGATTTCACCGATCTGAACAGGGCCTGCCCGAAAGACCCTTTTCCCGTGCTGAAGATTGATCAACTGGTGGACGCCACGTGTGGGCACCCGAGGATGAGCTTTCTGGACGCTTTCCAAGGGTATCACCAGATCGCCCTGGCGCCCGAGGATCAAGAAAAAACGGCGTTCATTTCCCCGGAGGCAAATTACCACTACACGAGGATGCCCTTCGGACTGAAGAACGCCGGGGCCACCTACCAACGAATGATGACAAGAATGTTCCGAGACAAGATAGGGCGCACGGTCGAGGTGTACATCGACGACATGGTGGTTAAGAGCAAACAGGAGGCCCTGCATAGGGCGCACGGTCTAAGGACAGAAACCTGACTCTCGGTTCGATCCCTATCACCGAGCAGGTGGAAACCTTAGCCTTTTCGTTCCAAGGACAGAAGCCTGACCCTTGGTTCGATCCTATCACCGAGCAGGTGGAAACCTGAACGATTCACTCTAAGGACAGAAGCCTGACCCTCGGTTCGATCCTATCACCGAGCAGGTGGAAACCTGAACGATTAATTCTAAGGACAGAAACTTGACTCTCGGTTCGATCCTAATCACCGAGTAGGTGGAAACCTTAGCCTCTTTGTTCTAAGGACAGAAACCTGACCCTCGGTTCGATCCTATCACCGAGCAGGTGGAAACCTGAACGATTAACTCCAAGGACAGAAGCCTGACCCTCGGTTCGATCCTATCACCGAGCAGGTGGAAACCTGAACGATTAACTCCAAGGACAGAAGCCTGACCCGCGGTTCGATCCTATCACCGAGCACGTGAAAACCTTAGTCATTTCATCCTAAGAGAAAAGCCTGACCCTCGGTTAGATCACTATCACCGAGCATGTGGAGGCCTTACCATGGTCGGACACATCACAATAAAAAGGCAACCAACAAGAGTTCATTACTCGATCAATACGAAAGAGCAACACGATAAAGCATCCATATTAAAGCACAAAACTTAAATTAACGTTTTGTTGCCAAAACCCGGCAACTCGAAATAAAGAAAAGACAACATAAACAAGTTATCCCTTCACCACAACCCAGTGACATAGGCACTTCCGCTCATTTAAATTCTCAAAAGAAAGAAAAATAAAGAAGGGCAGGCTTTCAACTTTAGATATCCACCGCATGAGCGGAGGATGCGTCCTCTTGAGAGTGTTGGTCGGCGTAAGGAGTCGGCGGCTGGATGTCCTCCCCGGTTCGGTCCCCAACATGGGGGTGGCTGGTCCCCTCCATGTCGGTCGGCACTGCATGAGAATCAATGGCGTTCACCAGTTCCCTCATGCTGGAGGTCTCTTCTTCGTCAATAACAAGGGGCGCAGGATTCTCGGTGCGGGGGATGCTCGGGAAAGGGATCTTGCTGCGATCCCTCAACGGAGAATCCTCGGGAATCCCCAAGGCTTGAAGAGCGGCGAACCAACCCTCCTCATATCCAAGCCTGTGGGCCTGGCGAATGACCGGTTCCGCCGAATTCTCGGCATCCGCGAACCCCTCGTTATACCACTTGTTTTCACAAGCCTCCAGCGCCGCCTTCGAGTCGGCCAATTGCCCTTCCAGCATGGTATTCAAGCTCTGAGCCTCCGCCAATTTAAGCTCGGTGCCTCCCAATTGGAGTTCCAGCTCCTCAGACTTCGTTTCGGCAAGAGCCTGGGCCTTTACGGCTGTAGCAATTTTATTCTTTGCCTCCTCGGCAATTTTCGACTTCTCCTTTGCTGTGGCCTCGGCGACATCCTTCAGAGCCTTCTCTCGCTCAACATCCTCGGCCAGCTCCTTCATCCTCTCGTCCACAACGTACGACATTTGCGCAGCCTGACCACACAATATTCACTTTGTAAGGTAAAATGGAAAGTACACGTACATAAGCAAATGGGAAACCGAGAATCGTAAAGAAAAGTGAAACAGTTACCGCTATGGTGTGCCACTGCAAACGCCTCCCCAAAGACTCATCCGTTGATTCCGTAAAGGCGTGCAAGTCCTCGGGCAAGAGGATGCCGCGCGCCAGACTCTGCGCCACACGGCCACCATGGCCTTTGTCCCATACTCGGGCACTGGCCGTCGATGGAAGAGGTTCGCCGCCAAGTTGGAAGGAGGGTCGCCATGCTGCCGGAGCCCGGGAAGTAGACGCCAGGTCTATCCCGATTTGCGCTACCGGTTCCCGGATGACAATACCGGCCGAGGGTCAGGGGGGCACGTTGCCCGAGCCTGTCTGAGTCTGATCGGTAGTGCGCGGCCTTTTTCGAACTCGGGTTGATGGGACAACGGGAGGCGAAGCATTTTGGCCGGGTGTTTGTTGTTGCTGCACGACAGGCTGGGCACTCGGGACAAAGCGGTCTATCGTCATCTTCCTCCTGGCCACCATGGCGTTGCCTTGATCGGATCCTGTTCAGAAGAGTCAGTCGGTTCTGCGGCTGCACCCTCCCCTTCCCGAACAGGAGCCTCGGGCTCTACAGTTCTCTCGGGCTAAGCAGGAGCTTCTTGCTGGATTTGCTCGTGGGCGCGTCTCTTACGCTCGGCAGATACGCGCTCGGCTAATTCGTCACGGATGGGCTGTCGCTCGTCTGAACAAATGTACCGGGGACCGAGATCACGTGCCTCGCCTACAGTTAGCCTTGGGGGGAAGAAGTTTGCGTGCCGGACGTCGATATATGAGAGGAGAGGGCTGTCAACTAGCAAAGCTTGGCTGAACGCCTGCCAAGTTGAGTAGACGGGATTGACACCGAGGATGAGGTGGGACGCTCGGAGTTGTCCGTCCGTGTGTACGAAGATTTCCGACCTGAGCACGAAGTTCAGGTCCCGAACATGTACCACTCTGATGTCCGGCTTGAATCTTTTGCTCTCTGCACAAAGGAAATAAGGGTTAACGATTACATAACCGGACCGAAATCAAAATAGACCAAAGTAAATAAAGGTTAGTCACCGACCAACGTCACGCGGCGAAAACGCACAGGGGATCTCCTCGGCAAACCAATTGCCGCTCACCCGAACGAAATCTTTAGCTGAGTTACGATTTGAATCTGGTAGGCATGAAATAAGCCGTACCCTCACATCCCTAGTCTTTATATAATAGTCAGACTCGATATTGCCGCATAGACTATACATCTGATTAATGTCATAGTGATTTAGTTGCAACCCGTACAACTGGTTCAGCCTACTCACGCAACTCACTACCCGGTAAAAGTTGGGAGGGAGTTGGTCAGGACAAAGGCCGTAAAATCTAAGGGTACTAAGAATTAGAGGGTCTACTGGGAACCTAACCCCACCCTCTAGAATGGCCATCAAGGGAAAGAACACCGTGCTTTCACCACGGCGCCTCTGGATGTCAATATCGCCCATGTTGCAGTAGGCAATATCTACGTCACTAGAAACATTATATGCTTCCCTAAATCTAGCCAAAGCATGCTCGGAAGAAAGGAGGTAAGAGTAACTCATGTTTTTTTCAAAACGAGTGTTTTTAATAAAAGGGAAAAGAAATGCTATGATTATCAAAGAATAGACTGAAATGGCTGAACTGAAAAAGCAAGAAGAGGGAAAGGAACTTACTGTGGGCTCTAAGGAGGAAGTGTGTTCTGGGCCAGTAGATGAACCACGAAAGAGGGATGCTGGGCAGAGTAGGATACTGAAAGGTGAGGAATGCGAAAGTGAGAGTCAGTGACGAGAGGGATTATTTATAGTCGTGTGGAGTGGAGTGAGAGGCATTTAATGATCCACTGGCAGGAAATCACGCGGACCGCCGCTTCAACTGCCACACGCGCGACGCCTCGGTTCACGAACCGTCAGACAATGATGGCGGATAGGCCGTCAATCAATTCCAAACGCGTCTTTTGAGACGCGCATTAATGCGCCCCTCAATGGCCGGGCACTAACCCTTCGACTTCCCAGACGGGCGTTTACCCCTCGTGATCCTTGATTCACCCCCGGGAATGGGGAGCGAATCAAGGGGGGGCTATTGTACGGCCCCCGCACCATGGCCCATAGTGGGCCTTGGACCCTGGCCTGGGTATATGGCCCATAGGGCCGGTCTCCCTCTACCTAACGGCCCACCCCCGAGCCACGCACACTGCAGGCCCAAGCTTTGCCTTTTCATCGTTTCACGGCAAACCCCTTCCCGAGCAGTGATAAACATACGGCTCGCGGGACACCCCGCCCTGCACCTACCCGGCCGTGCCTCGGAGAGGCACCGCTGCCGAGAACCATCGTGGAGGTGGGAACCAAGTTCCAACGCCACCCTCACCGCTTCCCATGCCCACCTAACCACCCACTTACGATCGATAATACTGGACCGCCGGTTGCACTTACTGGCAAATAATTATGACCTCTCCACTATTCTGTGAACTATAAATACAAGAAGTTTTGAGAAGACAAGGGTTGGAGAATTGAGGGAAGGAAGAGTGCAAACAGAGAGAAAACAGAGTGAGGAAGTGGTTCAGACCCCCGAGGAGAGGAAAGTGATTCCATTGAGCCTTGGCGTCTAGAACGACCCAGTGTAGGAAATCCAAACCCACTATACAAGTAAGTTGTGAGCCCAAGTGAGGCCCAGCCCAACGGGTTTCAGTTTCGGGTGCGCACAATTTTAATAGCAAAGCTAAAAATAATTAAGCTCAATCAACTAATTTTACCCAAAACAAACTGCCTAATCCTTTAAAAAAAAATTAACAAAATATTTTTGCCCTTACCCAACAGCAGACACACACATCAAAGATACACACACACACACATACACACAACAAAAGAGGTTGCAAACAGCACATCAAGATCCATTTTCATCAATAATTGCATTGTAATATGTTAAAAACAATAATTATTAATAATAATAATAACAATAATTGTTATTGTTGTTGTTGTTGTCATCCCTAATCTTACCAACAGAAGTCATTTTCTCAACCATTGACTTCTCCGTCACCAGGAGAAAATTGCTTTTTGCCCATTTCTGAAAAAAAATCCAGCATTTTGCCCTATTTCTCAAATTAATTAGGGAAATGCCCCTCTTTTGAAAATCGAGTTTCTGAAAATCGATTTAGGCCCTATAGCGGCGTTTTTAAAGACCTTATAGTGACGTTCTAAAGACCTATAGTGACGTTTTGTAACTCGATTTTCATAAAGTCGAGTTACATGCAATTTTTTTTTCTTTTTTTTACCTATAACTCGACTTTATGAAAATCGAGTTACAAAACGTCACTATAGGTCCTTAAAACGTCACTATAGGGTCCTTAAAAACGCCACTATAGGACCTAAATCGATTTTTAGAAACTCGATTTTCAAAAGAGGGGCATTTCCCTAATTAGTTTGAGAAAGAGGGCAAAATGCTGGATTTTTTTTCAGAAAGGGGCAAAAAGCAATTTTGTCCCGCCCTCCCCACTTTTTCTAATGACAACACCGGGCACAGGTTCTTCATCTTCCTCTCAATATGTTTTCATGGAAAATCTCATCCATCTAAGCTGTTTAATTAGGGTTCCTAACATGGGGTTCTACCACCATGCAGTATATTCCCAAGGGATTCATGTGTTAGTTCTCTTATTGGTCAGAATTTCATTCCTGGTGAAATAGATGTGATAAAGCGTATTCCTTTGAGTGACAGAAGACCAAGGGATGTTATGTGCTAGGTGGGCTACTTCTGCAAATGGCGAATTCTCTATTAAAAAAAAAAAACAAGAAACAAAAATAATAATAATTATAAAAAATAAAAAAAAGCTAATGTATAAGGCCTTAAAATTAGTCTTGATGAATATCTAATACAAATGAGTGAAATATCTAAGTTATATTGGTTTAACAGATTAAGTTAGACCCTACTTCTAAAATAAAAGAAAATAATTTGTTGATTTGTGATTAAGAACCTTTCTTTATCGGTAGTCCTTCTTCTTTTATTGACAAAAGAACAATTTTCTTTCTTTTTTTTTTTTCTTTTCTTTTTTTTGTACTAACTGATTAACCACTTCACCAAATAAATAAATTTTTTCTACCATATATGTAATCCCTTGACTTTTTACTCCTAATCTTGTAATTTCCTACCATTTACTTCAAATGTCATATGACATAATTGTCAAACTTTTTATTTGATAATGTAAAACTTTATTGACAGCATATGTCATGTTAATATTATATATTGAGTATTATATAATTACACTCTTAGTACTTGTACGGTCAGTGCCGTTGGTGCGGTAGTCTGTGGCGCAAGTAAAAATAAGTTCCCAAATTTAATCAGTAGAGTTATTTTTATCAATGTAATAGTAATAATTAAGCCTAAATATTAGCCAACAAATAAAATAAATTTTTTTTTATCAAATGAAATACAAACAAAAAAGAGAGAGAAATGTTACATTCACAATATTTTTCACAACATTTTTACAACAAATCTTAAGTAACAAGTTATTATTGATGGCAAAAAAATAATTTTAGTGTTGGCCCTATTGGGTTCAAATTATACCCGGTAACAATTTAACACCTAAAATTTGTTGTGAAAAATATTGTGAATGTAACACTTTTAAAAAAAATAATACACAAAAAAATTCACAATATTTTTCACAATAATTGAGTTGGCAAATTTTTATAGTTTTTTTTTAGATTCACTATTAACATCACTCTTTTACTTACCGCTATCAATCTGCAATAGCAACAAGTGTGAAAAGTTTTGTCAAATTTTTTGTGTCTATAGACTTTCCAAAAAAAAAAATGTGGTTTATGTTAATTAGTAATAATTTTGCATCTAAAACAAGATAATCAGTTTTTACTTTAGTCCCGAAATGCATCAAGCCGCCGCTCTGCACAGTGTAAATAATTGCAGCCTCGCTAGTACTGTTAAGGATATGTATTGCAATGTGATCTAATATAAATACACAGCTTATAGCTCTTAACCGAACCGTCTCAAATTTAGACCCATGTACAGCCTAGTGCAAAAGCCAAAAGGTATAAATATATTATGGCAGTAAAAAGTAGCAGCCAGAACTGATGCAATGAATCATAAAGAATTCAACCATCTGAGTCACCTCTTATATAGGCAGCAGGATGAGTTCATTGCTTTGGCAACTACTCTGGTTGAAAATATTCAGATTCAACTCTCTGTTTTCGTTCCCCAGACATGAAACAAAGAATTGAAAACTTTAAGGTTGTGATAAACCTAGGAATCTATCATACCTACTGCCCTAAACTAATGAAAATTCGATGACTCATTCAAAACTTTTAACTCTCAAGCCAAGCAGTCTCAGCAAACATTTTAGATTTTAACTCCTACTAGACTATGTTTGTTGTTTGATTGGCAAATAATATGCCAGCCATAGCTATACAATACCTTCATGCATTTCTACGTAGCAAAAGTGCAATGTACTTCTCCACTTTTCTCCATTCTTTTTTTTGTTTTCATGTTTCTAGTCAACTGGTACGGAATCGAGCATGACTACTGTCATAGACTTGTGAAGCATTATTGAGACCACGAGGAAAAGACTTTCTCCATTTTGCGTAACCGACATGACAAATTTATAATGTATAATAAAAAAGTTTCAATCAGAACACCAACATAATACACAAATATTGGGAATGAGGATTTCATGAAAAGCATGGCATAATTGAGATGATGAATGTGTAGAAAACTCACGTTGCCATGAAACTATTCAAAAACAAAGTAAAATTTGTTTTGTCTTTCCCTTCTTTTGGTAATGCTTTGAAAATAATTTCATTCAAACTTATTTGCCTTAACTTTTTTGGGGTTATCAACGAAAAAATTCAAACAAATTTTTCTTTTATTAAAACATTCTAGTCTTGACTATTTTTACTGCCGTGAATAAAAAATTTAAAATAGAATTTTAATTTGAAGAAGTATGAAACTATGTAACTATTTTACATATGAATATCTATTCAATTTTACCTATTTACTAAAGACAATATACACTCACTAAAAATTTCTAACAATGATGACACATGCTAGAATTGAAGGCCTTCATAAAAAAAACCTACAGTTATCCACAATGAAGACTTTGTTAATTATACTTCATTTTTTTATCATAATATATTTTATGAGTTTAACTACGATTTTTAGTTTATTTAATTTTAAATTAACACCATTTTAAGTAAGAAAATAAATAAAAAAGAACAAAGTAACAAAAAACGTGTCATTGAAGTTTCCATTAGAAAAAATTATAAGTCTAGAAAATTTAAAGCTAGTAAATCAATGTTTTTTATGTAAAAAATAGAACACCCTAAGAATGACTACTACATAAAACTCAAAATACACAAAGAAAATTTTGTGATATTAAAATTTAGTCAATGTATTTTAGGCATTATACAATGGAATATTCTAAGAATCATAAGACTTTGTTATGGTTTAACTAAAAAAGCAACAGTAGAGAGTATTTGATCGGTTTTAAAGTTTAAGGGGAAATAAAACTACCCCAAACATAAAGGGGTCCAATTTTTTTTTTTTTTTTTTTTTTTTGGGTATAAAACTATGTGTTTTTTTCTTATAACCTTGCATTAAAAAAAAAAAACAAAAACAAAAAACCAACTCAAGAAAACTGCACGTGAAACAATGAATTTTGACTCTTCAAATTTGACTAAGCCAAAAAAGAAGTCTAAGAACACAACAAAATGTTACATTTTCACAATACCTTTATTTTCGATTGTGGTAGATCTTGTTTATATTTTTATTGTTTTATTTTATTTTATTTTGACCTATAAGAAACTTACACCTCAATAGTTGTGAAAATATTGTAATAACTACAAAACTTCACAACATTTTCATTTTTCACAATAAAATACATTTATTTTAAGTTGTAGTGGATCCTGATCTAATATTTATTTTATTTTATTTTGATCTACAAGGAACTAAGAACTATGTCAAAACATTTTCAAAATATCTTTATGTTCAATTGTGGTTGGTCTCAACCTCATATTTTATTATTTTATTTTGACATTTAAGAAACTAACACCTTAACAATTGTAAAAATATTATGACAACTAGTATTATTCTTGTGTGTTACACGGTTTTGACTATAAACTTAAAGAATAATTTATTTAGAGATAATAAATCAACCACTTGAGTCAAGATCATATAATTGCATATAAAGTATTGTTATTAGTTGCATCAAGCAATCAAACAACATATTGAGAGGTTGTTTTTTTTTTCATGATGTAGATTTTATATTACTTAGTTATAGCGATCTAGTGAAGGAAAATGTTGTTGATATTCATAATATGCTATCTTTTAGTTTTTTTTTCATGAATATTATTTAAATGTCTTGTAAGTGCTACTATATAGGTTGTATAAATATTGATATTTGTAAAAACCAATACAAAAATTAATTACAGTAAAAGTTCAATAAATAGAACCAAATTCTTATCAATAAAAAAGAAGCATCTGCTTTTAAAAAAATTACCTGCTCATAGTGCTGGTTATAATAAACTATTGTCAACAATCTGGCATAAACTGGTTAGATCTCTTCCACACACATGTAATTATATTACTATACTAACAACAAAAATAGAAATAAGAAATAGTAAAAAAAAAATTCTACAAAATAAAATTAATTGAATCTAATAATAGGAAAGAAAAGATGAATATACAAATTTAATTTTTTTTTTAATAAATAATTCCAAGCAAAAATTCAGTACAAAGAGTTTTGTTTGATCAAGTGCTTCGAAATAACCCAAAGAAATGATAGTCAATAGATACTTGGATGTTCAAAATATTAATAAAAAAAAAATAGAGAAGTCATGATCCCGCCCATTTATTTATAGTAACCAGAAAAATCTAAAGATGAGAGTCATAGTATGATAAATTTTTTATCCATAATCATTCCTATATTTATTCAACAAACAAAATTTCAACCACTGTAAACTAACAAAAATAAATAAATAATTTATAAAAAAAAAAAATGATAAGTCAAAGCTGTTTTTATTTAAAACAATAGTTTTAAGTTGTGAAGAAATTGATATAAACAAAAAGAAAGAGTTTATTTTAAATCAAATACCATAAAAATCAAGTTGTTAATGTTATTAAAAAAAAAATTCTATTTAAAAATTTGATATTTGTAGGGGCTGGTTTTTGTCGTAGATCCCCCAACAATACATTTATTTAGAGAGTGGGGCGTAGGGTTTGGCGCTAACAGGCTTGCCACCGGCTCACCGGAAGCGTTCTTCCTTCCTGAGGTCTTAGTCTTGCTCTTTTTGGCTTGGGGGTTGCTCCTCGGACGGCCGAGGAGCCCCTCATTCTGATGGGCACCTTGCATTATATACTTTCTTTGGTCAATCCTAGCCTTCCAGCTGTCAATCATCTAGACCATTGCTTAAGGACCTGTCCCATCAGCCACGTTCCCCACCTTGCTGTGGGTCGCAATGCCCAAGGTTCCGCCGTTCAGGAGTCCTCTCAGCATTAAGATTGCCAGGGGAGTTAGGTAGATGCATTAAGCGTGGATGTGACCGCCTATACTGGGCTTGTCCCCCTCTTGGGATTAGGATAGGTACGCCGAGGAAAGGGTCGTCCTCGGCGTGGCCCAGAGGGCAAAAAGCCCCTAGACAACTGTCTGGGACAGCCATCGATCCTCGGCGTGGGCCTTGGGCCAGCCCAGAGGTGGGCCGAGACTTCCAGGCCCACGGGCCCCACAATATTTATCCACAAAAAAAAATTAAAAAAAAAAAACCCCAACTAAATTTAATCTCTTTTTAAAAAGTTTATTGTTTGTTGAACGTAAGTTGCATGTTTCGATAAAACACTTATTGTTATTTTATCCAAAGAAATTGATAAGAACAAATAAATTATTGTTTTTATCTAAAAATTACTGCAATTTGATGCAGTCACTTGGCGCAATCACAATTTTTAAGCTCAACTTTTATTATGTAATATATATGATATGATATATTTATCTATCAATATAACAATTCCTAAACCAAAATAGGTATATAAATATTGAAAAAAAAAAAAACAAAACAAAAACGTATATCTCAAACCAAACTAGAAAACTAAAAAGAAAAATGCTAGCTCACTAAATTGAAGAAGCAAAGTCGTGTGTTTTTTCATTGACCAAACTAAAGCAACTATAGCAAGTATTAAAAACGGTGTGTTTTTTAGTAGAAAGTGTCCAAAACTAGACTAAACCAAAGCACTTATTGATGAGAATCAACAAGCACCATTAAAGGATCCATTGCATGTTCCAGTTAGGCAATTGAGATTCGCATTACTTATTCCTTAGGCTACGTTTGAGAGTTCATAAGGGACTGAAATGGAATGGAACGAAATGTATTTAAATAAGGTGTCGACGCCCCGTGACTGCTCAACCACCCATCGCGGCAACGCTCACCCGCTTTTCTGTATCTCGATGCGAGAATAATATGGAGGTATGTTGTACCTCGAGTGTGTGACTGGAATTTGAGTCGATTTTAAGGAAATTACCAAGGGTAAGTGAAGTTGCCACCAATCATTGGGTTTTTTCTATGGTGTGATTGGTCACCTAACTCTATTCGATTTTATTACTGATCCAAGGTTAAGAAAAAAGGAATTTTTCCTAATCAAATATGGATGGACAAAAATCTTGATTCTTGAGTTCGGAAGTCTGGTTATATGTGGGAAAGGTGTTAGGCACCCCACAATGCCTGTCCAAAGACAGTCCTTTGTTTTGGTAAAATCATCATTTTTGGACTTTGGCAATAGAAAACAAGCTATTAGCATTAGTTTTTGGGGCTTTAAATGTGCTGGGCCTCGAGGTTTGGTTTCAGAATGGGTGTGGTCCTAATCGATGCTTTCCAAGTGTGTTTGAAGTCGCTACCAAATTTCCACGGCAAAAATCCGACAGCATTTCGCCTTATTTTCGTGGCGGAAATCCAGCAACGCTTCGCCTCAAATGCATCATAGCACGCCAAACGCTATTCTCACCAAACTTTCGGCATGAGAATATGGCAATGGGGATGCCCAATTTTCACAGCAAAAATCCAACAAAGCTTCTCGTTTGATGCGCTATGGCGCACCGATAGGGTTTCGTGTCTGTGTATATGACGCATATCGACATGCTCACACTGTGACAAACCGAAGCCCTCCAAAGTGTTAGAACACACTGATATGTGTCGCATACACAGGGAAACCAATGTCACTTGGTGACATGGATCAAGACAATCACACTGTAATGATCGTGCACAAAATATAGCATGAATATGCACCTATGACAATCGCCTTGAGCACATACCCATACTACAAGGTCAAGAGCTCTCATGACTAGAGAAGGTTGCTCTCATAGCCACGAGAGTCCATCATACAAAGTGCACAATCACCCACACACACGTAGGTAGATATATATATCTATATATATATATATATATATATATATATAACATGCATCATGCACAATGCTATCACACAAAGCAGGAAAATAAACCAAATATTGCCAACGTTCCAAGGGTATGGCCCAGCAAGGTACAGAAAATGTGAAACAGACATTGCCGTACCCAGGGAACGTGGCCTAAGCAAAGAGTAGGAAAAGTAAAAGGGGGTACATGGAGGGGGATCCTGATATATGCTCTAGAGAAGAGGCTTAGAGAGAGGGAAAAAGAGAAGACCGCTTTGGAGGGGCTAGGCCCCTTAATCTATTGAACATTTCCCTTTGTGGGCTTGCGTACTCTTGCTTGCATCCTTGCCCTTTTTGCTTGCACCTAAGAAGTCGTACCCTTACTCCAAGTATCCTCGCTCCATGTGTGTACATGCAAAGACAAAAGAAACAAGCCAGCAGACAAGAAAAGAAACAAACAAATGAGATAAGGAAAGGATGCAAAGAACATACTGCCAAAGAAAGCCAAACAAGAGCGAACAAAGCAGCTAAGCATACAAAGGAGGCAAACAAGCATGTCATCAAACAAAAGGAGGTGTTCTAGGTGGACAAATGTAGGTTTGGATCGAGTGTTCATAGCTCCATTGGATTGAAGTATGAACGACACACAGACTCATGCATGAACATGTAGGCAAGTGTGCAAAGATGCAAAGAAGCAAAGAAAGCCAAACGGGTGGTGCAAAGCAAGCAAGGCAAGCGTATCAACATTGCACGGAGCAAAGAAAGGTGTAAAGTAAGCATATCGACACCACAGAGGTGTATCTCACAGGTGGTCACATCCAAACAAACCCTAGGAGGGACAGATGTAACCACCTAAGCACAAACCCACGGAGGGCACAAAGCACACAGCAAAGCCTAGATCTAGTGAGGCTAACATGGATATAAAGCATAGAAGCAAGCAAGCAAACATGGATATGCATAAAGGAAATGATCAAAACCCTTTAATATGGGCCTAAGTGTGCGGATGTAGGCCTAGACCACAGGATCTAGATCTACACCCCACCGGAAGGGCCAAAAAGTAAGAAAAAGAGATATCAAGAGAAAAAAGGGCTAAAGTAGCACATGGCATAGCAATCAACATAGATCTAAGCACACAAGTATAGCACGAAGCACATAAACACATAGATCTAAGCATAAACATGTAGATCTAGACACAAACATGTAGATCTAAGCAAAAACATGGCAAAGAGCATATAGGCATGTAGATTTAAACATAAACATGGCAAGGAGCACAAAAGCATGTAGATCTAAGCACAAACATGGAAAAGAGCCTAAAAACATGTGGATCTAAGCACAAACATGAAAAAGAGCCTTAAAACATATGGATCTACGCACAAACATGAAATTTAGACATATCCTAGCCCAAGAAGGCTAGGCCAACAACATCAAAGCGATAAATCATGGCAACCAAGGAGAAAAGTGTGTGAATTGTAGCTAAAAAGCTACGTCCACACCTCTAAACCTCAAATTCAAGGTATGGAACCAAGGAGAGGAAGATTAGGTGCAAGAACACTACCTTGTAGATTGTAGAGAAAATGTGAGAATCTAAGGTGTTTTGATGTGTTTAGGAGAGAAATAAGAGAGAGAAGAGAGAGAGAATCTGCCTAAAAACTGCCCAGAAAATGGTTTTTTTGCAAAATGAGGGGTCTGGAGGCTTTTATAGCAAAAAAGTGACCTTTCTGCTGCCGGCGCACCTTGTAAGGCCGCCAACCAACTTACTGACATCAGCAATTTTGGCCTTATCCCTGTTCGATTTTGGATGCATATTTGAAGGCCTTCCTGGACTTGTTTTATGCTAATCTTGGTATCCCTGTAAAACTCTGGATGTCTAGTTTTCTGAACACTAAATAAATTGAAAATCCAACAGTCGGATCAAAAGTAATGGCCTCAGGAAGCGTGCTAACGCATTTTTTATGATTTTCTAGATATCTCAACCTTTTTTAACGCCGATTTTGACCCATGAGTAGTCGTTGAAAAGGGAATTTGATAATCTTCACAGTGGCATTGGTCCTAACCCATTTTGACGGTCAGTTCAAAATTAAGGTTTTTGGTGCCCCTATGAGTCAATCTCAAGTTAAACTTGGTCAAAGTTGATGAAAATTACCGAGTAGCTCGATTTTGGTGTATAAACATGAAAAATGTTGTTTTGGAATGATTTTGACCCAATTTTGACTTTTGGTCAACCTAGGTTTGACCAAGGGCATTTTGGTCAATTTGGCTTGAAATGGCACTTCAGGTGCTCCAATGCCTGAATGAGTTGTGCCACGTCAATCTAGATGTTCCCGTGCTTGCATGGAGAAAAGATAATATTTTTAGAATTTTCGGGATCCAGCACACAAATCGAGGACGGACAAAATACGGTGTCTACATAAAGGAAAGGAATGGAAAAGAAATGAATTGAATTGAATGGAATTAAGTAACCTTGTTTGGTTGTTTAAAATAAAAGAATGGAAGGTAAGTAACCTTATTTGGGATTAACATAGAGGAAAATAAATTGAATCATTTTATAACAATATTACCATTAGACCCCTATTTTAAAATAAATAGCTAAATATATAGGAGAATTTTGGGAGTTTTAGTAAAAAATCTATTAAATCTAATTTCATTCCCCTCAGTTCCTCCCAATTTTAGGGAGAATGAAAATTTGAGGTTTTGAGAGAATATAGAAGAATGAGTATTCCCCACTAGCCATTTTATTCTCTCCCACTTAAATTCTCAAACAAGAGAATAAAAAATACATTCCCTCCATTAAAACTCTCAAACAAGGGAATAAAAAAATATTCTAAAATTATTCTTTTCATTCTATTCTTTTCCCTCCTCCCAAACAAGGGTTTAGTCTCTTGCCTTTTTTATAGAGTTAGTTAATAGAAATTTAAAAAAATTGACACTCTAGTGTAGCATAATAGTGCTTCATTTTGGGCAAAAAAATGGTTTGAAAGCATAATTGTCAAAATCGCCAATCCGAATCATAGAATCATACCATGATCGCATATTTGGTAGGATCATAGGATCCTATTTACCAATCCTACCAATCCTACTAAAAACTAAATTTAGTTTTATTTTATAATCATTTTGAGTGTTATATTTGAACTTTGATTATTTTAAGAATTAATTTATGTTATGAACATAAGGGATTTGAATCTTGATCATCTTAAAACTTCTATTTCATGTATTAATTGGTGAAATAATTTGTATATCATTTGATCATATTTCACAAAATCTAATTGTATCAAAGTTTGCTTGTGTTAGATATTAGTTTTCATTGTTTGTATATTAGAGAGGGAAAAAATTAACTGGTATATTTGGTTAGGCTTAGTGTTTATATATTGCTCAAATTACAATATCATGCAATGTTTCTTTGTTTATATTTTAAACATTTGTTGAACTTTTTAGAAACATTGTGATGAAAACTTAAGTATATTTATTCCATTAATATAGAAATAACGATGTATGATATTCAAATTATATCATATTGATGCAAAAATCTTTGTTTCTTTATAGGTGAATTTATAACTTATACGATTATTTAACATACATTTGTTACCAATATTTTTTTTTTTTTACTTTATATCAGAAAATATGTAAAATTTTACGATCCACAATCCTAATTACCTCTCACAATCTTATATAAAATCCGAACTTTGACAACCTTTTTTTTTTGGAAAAGTTCAAATAAATTAGTCAAATCCACAAATGTTTTATTTCATCATGGGTAACCAAAATCGCAAACAAAATGGTCCATCCAATTGGGTCAGAAAGTTCATTTTCAAGATTATCATTTAAAATTTTTTTAAAATATAATATAATAATAATAAAATAACTTTTGTTCCAGTTTATAATCATTTAAGTTTAATCATTAAAACCCCATTTGGATTGGCGTCTGTGTTCATCACATCTATGTTTTTTCCCTTCTTATTTTTTTTTTTTTAAGTCCAGCGCTATCCAAACGCACACTAACTCTATCAAAAAAAATAAAGTTTAACAATTAATAGACTATTTCATTGTGATCCTATAAACCAAATCCAAGTAAAACTTAACAAAATTAATTGTCCAAAGACTAGGATTTAGGTGCATGGCGGAATCTAAGGACAGCCTAAGAAGAGGGATAAAACCCTTAGCCACTTGATCAAATCTCCGAAGGCAGTGTGCCCTACAAATGGATCACTTTTCGATCCCATTCTGATAAGCGGGATGAAACGAACTCAATAGAAAGAGAAAAAAAAAATGCTATTTGCTTTTTCATCATTTTCCCCTCTTCTAGTTTTCTGGAAAGCCTAACAAATGAATTTTGCCTTTTTCTTCTTGGCCACAGGAAATCGACATTAATGAGAAACTAAGACCTATAATATGCAAACTCTGAACACTTAATTATTGACCACCCTTCCGAAGAAGTGCTCTATTTGCAAGCACCCTTGTGACGACTGAGAATTACTTGTTTTGGCTCCAGACTTGAACCTCTTTGCCCCTACTGAAGTCTCCTTACCATCCTGCCAAAACAGAACATAGGTAGCGTTGAGGCTAATCTAACAAAATGAATATGGATATCACGTAAATAAATAACAAAACACATGCACAAAAAGTGAAATTTTTTTACTTGGTTTGGCAAAACCCCTAATTGCTGAGATAATCCACTAAAATCATAGAGAAATAAAAAGGGACAAAAATATACAACACCCAAATTGATACGTTACTCCAAGTGGCTATGTCATGGGGAAACTCTAATTTCATATTTGACAACATTCTAAGCCATGGAACAGAGCCTAATCCCATGCTTCCTCAGAATCCCTACACTCACATTTCTAGAAACCCTACAGTCTACAGATGTCTCATATACACATCTCTTCCATTAACCTATACCTTGGTGATGATACAATTATAAAGCCTTTAAAAAGAAAAATTACTGGCAGATAAGAAAAACAAATTCCTTTCTGAAAATAAAAATTGGAGGCACATTCCAAAACAAAGACTCCCCCATGCCTAACATTTATTAAGTTGTGAACCATGCAGATATTAACATAAATAAATGGCTCCATGAGCATTACAAAAATAAAGTTAAAGAAACACATCCAAGGATTCCATTAAACTGATAGATAATATGGATGTTTCAATAATGTACAAAAATAAATTAAACAAAAGAAATGAGTGAATTAACCCACCAGTGAAGATTGGCTCAAGGATCTCAAAACTTTGATTCTACCACCTCTACCATCAGCTCCAACAGCAATCAAATTACCTGTGTTTGATTCCTTGCTCAGGCCTCTCTTGCACCATTTACCCAAATACCTATTTGTTCCATCAGGGCCAAGAAATCCACCAGAAAAACATATGTCCCCTGAAGGATTTTATAAGACATATAAAGAGAGTAAATAATAAGTTTATAGCTCTAGTTACCAATCATCTAAAATGTTAATTATTTCATGATGTCTGGCTCTATCCAAACTCAAATTGCACCAATATAGTACCTGGTTCAGAAAGTGGTAGTGGGGATGGAGACTCCTTTTGAATGTTAAGCGTGGGTTCAACCTCTATGACATCATCAGGAAACAATATCACATCCTTATCCAGAGTAGCATGAGTCTTTCCCATATCATTATTGATACCCGTTTTTGAACCCAAATGTCCTACCAAGTTATCTAGTCTATGAACTTTAGTTTCTTTGTTCAAGTCAGAAGCTTCCTCTGACCTTAATGGAGTAGTGGTCTGCTCAGATACATCTTCACCGATTTGACATCTAGAATCAGGATTTGATAGTCCACAAGGAACTGTAGAAAATTTTGAAGAATACTCATCTATTAAGAAGTAATCATCTCTCCCTTTGTCAAGAGCCATGGCGCTTGTACCTTTATTATTAGATTTCATATGGTTAGTGAAACTGAACTTTTCCAGTTTCCTAGAACACAATGGATTACTAGTCAGGCTTCCTGTCTGATCTGAAGTAAGCTTGGATCCAGAAAGTTGCTTCTCTTGATCTTTGGATGGAAAATTATTGGCAGGCAAAGGAATGGAACTAGAATTACAATTCACAGCATTCTGAATAACCCTTTTGGAACTACTTTTCTTTGAAGCTTTTAGCGACCTTAGAACTTCATTATCTTTTACTTCAAGAGCAGTCTCCAATTCTTGTAGCCTTGTCTGGTAATGAACAAACAAAAAGTTGAATTAGAAACCACTCACCTAAATGAGATTCACCTACAATCTCATCATGGACTCACCTTTAATCTATTTATTCTCTCTTTAGCCTTCTCAAGTTTTTTACCAAAACGAGCCTCTCCTCTTCCAAGGAGGTTGCACTTGGCCATCAATTCTTTGTAACTCCTATCAGAAAATGGCCAGCATAGATATAAATGAGAAAGAACATAAGAAAGATAAAATTATATTATTTAAGGGTAATAAACAATTATTTTGTTATTATTGTACAGATAAATATTACACAAGAACAAGGCTATGAATATCATCTTTCGACCTATAAGGCTGTCAAATCAATAAAGTTTATTTGAGAATAAGCACTCAACAAGAACTAGATCAATTTTCTCTCCATGCATTGAATCAAATTGCAAAATGGCAGTAGATAACCTACCTATTACGCATGACCAAGGATTTCCGTAGAATGTCTATGGTATCTTTATTGTTGGCGCCATTACCAAAGGAGGCAAGCTTTAGAACCTCCCCCTCATCGAGATCCAGATCAGATACCCTAGATTGTGAACCATATAACCATTTTAACAACAAATAAATTTTATATATATATATATATATCAACCAAAAATTGAAAATTTATTTGCACATAGTGCAAATGCACTCACAACTTGAATGCTGCAAGCTCTTTGGCCAAGGACATATTCTTTTCTTGCAACCTCAAGCGTTCCAAAGTTGATTTTTCAAGCTCCTGTGACAGAATTGACCAACACTTCAATATAAAGTCTCATAAATTTATTGAAACCAGAAAAGAGAGCTTCACCTCAGATTTCATGTGAAGCATCTGTTGCATGGATGTTCTTTGTTTCAAGGCTTCATTCTTTAATGCTGCTTCCTGTTTTGCCAGCTGCTTGCAAGAACACAGCTAGAAAAGAAAAGAGTTTCCTCATAAGAACCACATGAAAACAATAGCCATAACTGTTGAAGTCAGAAGAATATACTTAAAACTCCAAATTTGGTTGCTCAGAAACTGAGGAGATGAAATCAAGACAACTTATTGATTCATGTTTGAAGTCAGGACCAGGAATGTTTGCAGGAGAACAAGTTTTAAAGCAGAGGACTACGTTTCTCTGGCTTCAACCAACCAGTAATCTGCTTCATTGTTGGAAAAATTGAAGCAAATAAATTACAGGGTTGTTTCATTCCATGTTTCCTAACATAAGTTCATATTAGCAATTGTAGAGATTTATTTTTCTGTCCTGCTCCACCTTTCTTGTCACAGTCATAAAAGATTAATTTTTACTATTTCGCAAAATTCAAGTTTTATTTTATGGGACCCACAAGTAAAGTCCAGTTGACATAAGGTTTTAAAGGTCTAGTTATACGTGTCATAGGGTTAAAACAATTTTTAATTTGGGTTTTTACTTAAACCTAGCATTGTGCCCATGCAATGCATGGCTTAATCAAGAATTATATGCAAACTAAATTAAAAAAAATTTAATAACATAATTAAAATTGAATGATAAAATAGAGTAAAATAATATATTTGTACTCAAGGGTTAGATGGAGTTTTTTAATAATGTATCAGAGTATCTTGACACTGAGGCATGTTGGCCTCTGTGTGTTCTTTTCTCCCTTCTCTTCTCTCTTTTCCTCTCTTCTTTCTTGTGGTGTTGTTCACAAGTGTTGCTCATCATAAAATGCTATTTTTTCTTTTCTTCCCCACAACTCCAAATTAAACCTTTTCTTTTAACCATCAAAACCCTTTTTTTGATAGGTAATATGAGTACTATTATTGATGATGTCAAAAAAAAAAAAGAAACATACAATATGTTCATGTGATACCCAGTTCAAAGAATAGCATTTCGCTTTTTTTTATATATAGTTATTTGATGTTAAAACAAATTAAAGTAATAGTTGAAGGGAAATCTCAGTTCCTGCAAATCTAAGTGAATTCACAAGTTTGTTTTATTAGGTTAGTGTAGTTGGTATAAGTAACTACTTGGCTGATTTTATTTAAGGAGTACTAATTGGAGTGGGATTGGTCTTCCTAGACTGAATTGGAGTGTTATTTTAGAGGGACAAATTAGACATTAGAGAAGCTTAACTAAGGTTGTTTTAGTAGTTGTAGTTAAACCATAACGTGTCCCTGCCGTTATATATAATTACTGGATCCTATTAAATCAACCACGTGAAAGGAAATCTTCTTATTTTTCCTAGTTGCTAGCTTTCTTTAGTGGCTCTCTATTTGATTGGTCTAGGGCTTGGAGACTCACCTCTAGTGACTCTCTCCCTTTGTTCCTTAGTTCTCTTCTTTGTTCTTAGTTTTTGTTGGTTGTTGTTTGTTTTGTTGTTTCTCTGTTTGTTTCCTCCCCTGTATCTTTTGCCTGCCTTATGTTGTTTTCATGAGGTAGTTTCTTGTATATTCTTCTTTCTTACTTATCAAAAAAAAAAAATCTTCTTATTTTTCCTGTGTGCGATGGCTGTATTTTTGCTATCCGTTGAAGTTGATTCAAACTGTTATAGCATGTGTTAATATTGCTGGAAAAGATACTTTACTAAGATGGATGATTGATAGGAGAAGATCATAATAGGTTCATGTCCAATAGATTTAAATCGAATGATACATTACTATTTTCGCTATCATCACAACTTTTCTTGGGTTTCTATATGCATGTTTAGCATGTACTAAGGGTAGGTCTGATTGAATATTACAAAGTACAACTAATGGTTTATACATAAGAATGTTAGGTTTGATACAAAGCCATACAGAACCTTTATACCGCTAATGCAAGAGCTTCATTATCAAGGCCATAGCAAACACAAGACAGATGCAGAGAAAGTAAAACAAATGAAGATTGAAGACAAACAGAAACTAAATGCAGAACAGGCAAAGCAAGAAGTAATTGAAGAAGATACCAGCTGCAGAAAATGCCACACGAAAGAAAAGAAAGCTGCAGAAACAGCAGTAGCTTAGTTATTCTTGTACAGTGGCTTAGTCATACTTGTATAAAACGACTTGTAGCTTTTGGTTATCCTGTAAATATCTGTTTAGTATCTACACATCCCACACGTGTTGTCGTTTGTTAGCTTTTCTGTTTTGTTAGTTTAGGCAGTTAGTTGCTCTGTTTTGGGCTGAAGCTTCATCGTGTGTATAAACAAAGTCACCAGATTTTATTTAATGAGAAATTCATTTTACCCAAATTCAGTTTTTGATATTCATGATGGATGGTTTTTTATTATATTTTAGTAAAAGGATTTTTAATTAGTAGTGGAATTTGTAGCACTTAATAAGTTATTTATTTCTGTATTAGGTTCTAGTGACATTGCTCTAGATAGTTAAGGCCAAACGTGTTTTGGTGATTTGAGGCAAGTAGACTTTAGAACATAATTCCTCTCGAGATATTGTATTGTATATATGTATACTTTTAAAAGAAGCTTTGCAAAATAGTGAACCTTTTATGTAAAAGTTCTTTCTATATGTATATATTTTATGATTTATATTGTGAACAATTTATAAATATAGTTAAAGATAGAGAAATTGTATTCAAATGGTCAGCTAGACAGTCTGCAACATTTGCCAACACAAGGTTAAGTGTTGTTTATTTCTATATTATATTGTTTCTACCTATTTAGCGTATTTTGGCCAACTAAAATCGTTACTATTTTATTCTTTGATTTAAATGTTATGGTTAAAAGTTTCATTTCTAACAATTTTACAAAATATATTATATTATTGTTAAAACTATGTGTAGATGTTTTGTAGAGATTATATTTTTTCAATGACAGTACTATTTTGTTTAAGAGACATCCTCATGTTATGTAGTCTCTTATTGAGCTTCTAGCTCACCCCCCCCCCCCCCGGGTTTCTCCACCCTTTCAGATTAGAACAGTGGAATCTCTTTTGGTGAATGATCATAGGAGCCATAGATTGAAGACTTCATTTGGAGCTATGTTAGTTAATGGACTATATTATTATGTTTTTTTAGGATAGTGAGCTTAGTATTCGTAAAACTATTTGTGATTGTATTTGGAGACTTTATTGTTAAAGTTTTAGTTTTTATGGATTTTAGAAGAAAGACTTAATGGTTTGATTCTTATTTATGAATATTTAATTATGCTCTGTTCTATTATTTTAATTTTTTTATATATATGACAAGTTATGTATCTAAATCCTTGGTATGGATTTGGGGCATTACAGTTCATGAAGATGAACAACAGCAAAGCACAAAACAGAAAACAAATAGAAAAACAATCAGGAGACTAAACTAAGAGAAGAGAAAAACTGTCAAGGAGAAAAACAATTTGTAAAACCCCAGCACTAAGACCGATCAAAAAGGCTACGCTAACACAAGCCTTTTAACTCAACCAAAAACTTCTCAGAATCTTCAAAGGAACAACGATTCTGTTCTGTCCAAATAGTCCACATCAAACAACTTGGAATTAAATTCCAAATATCTGAATTACGTTTTCCAAGCCAATGACTCCAACAAAATAATACTTTCGCCACAGAGCCAAGCAAGACCCACTGACTTATTAGGTGCTTTGAAAACAATTTGGAATTTGGAGAAATTTGAACGTCGTCGAACTAGTTGGAAGAGGATGTATTTATCTAAAGGGGGAAGTTGACGTTATTAAAGAGCACGTTTTTGAGCTTGCCTACATATTATTTATCTTTATTCACCATTCCCACTAGTGTGGCAAATAGAATAGAGCGGTTACAAAAAAAAAAACGTGGGGGTGGTTTAGGAGAGGAGTTCAAACACCACTTGGTTGGATGGGATAAGGTGTGCATTCCTTTGGCTAGTGGGGGGTTGGAGATTCGGAAACTTACTACTTTCAATCAATATTTGTTGGGAAAGTGGTTATAGAGGTTTGGGTTAAAGGAAAACAAATTGTGGAGACAAGGTAGTTACTATGAAGTATGGGAACGAGTGGGGTGGATGGTACTCAAGACCTGTTCAAGGCACTCATGCTTGTGGGTTATGGAAGAGTATTAGAATGAGGGGAAATCATTTTTTACAGTGCATTTAGTTTGATGTGGGCTCGGGTAGTCAAATTCAATTCTGGCATGATTGTTGGTGTTGGGATCAACCTCTAAAGTTGATGTTTCCAGTACTGTTTGAAATTGTTGTGAATAAGAATGCTTCTATAGAATTATTATTGGATAGGTAGGAGGGGGAGGAGGAGTTGGCGTGTGGAATTCATGAGAAATTTTAATGATTGGAAGATTGATAGGGTGGCTTCATTTTTTCCATCTATTAGAATCTCATATTCCCATTGATGAGGGGATTGATAGGATGAGATGGAAGCTAAAGAGTAATGGGGATTTCACTATGCATTCTTTTTATGAGACATTACAAGGCTCAACCCCTATGCCTTTCCCTAGAAAAGCCATATGGAGTGTCAATTCTCCTTGGAGAGTTTACTTTTTTGTGTGGACATTGGCTCAGGGAAAAAATCCTTACCTGTGAGAACCTTATCAATAGGGGTTATTTAAATGGTGAGTTGGCGTTGTATGTGCCATAGTAGTATGGAGACTATGGACCACCTTTTGATTCTTTGTAGTGTATCTTTAGAGTTGTGGAGTTTTGCATTTAGGATGTTTGGGATTTGGTGGGTATTACTGAAGAAGGTTCTTGACTTATTATGGGAGTGGTAGCGTAGGGGACTTAATATTTGGAATCTTGTTCCTTTATGTTCAATGCAGACTTTATGGAGGGAAAAAACGACGTACTTTTGAGGTTATGGAGTGTTTTTCAACTCAATTGCAAGCATACTTCATTAGTTCTCTTTATGTGTGGTCTCTTGTATTGAGTCTCACAAATAGTAACTTTATTCAATCCTTTATAAACTCGATTCATATGTAGATATTTTATCAATTGTAATTCTTTAGGCTACTTTGTCTTTCTCCACAAAGTAGTCTCATTTCAATAAAATTATAATTAACTATCAAAAAAGAAAAAAAAAAAATAATAATAATAATATAACATAACATAGAGAAATAAAATACAATGGACTAATGGCCCTTTTTTCTTTGTTCAGCTTAAATTCTCTTGCATCAATTCTCTCCAAGTTGGAGAAGAACTCATCCTTGAGTTCAAACCATCCCTACTTGGATCTCTTTGATGTCAAACCAATCCTTTCCATCATATTCTCCTCTGCAAGACAAGCCGAATCAATATGCTTCTTATTAATCTTTTCTCACTCTTAATATATCTTGTTGAACAAATTCGTACTCTTGACCTTTTTAGCCATGGTGTGATACACAAAAAATAAATAAAGAGGAATCCATGCATAGATTTGTAAACGTCAAATTGCCTCTTCCACAAAGTTTACCTAACATCACTCTTACATACCTCTTGTTCACCTCAATAATTCTCGTTCAACAAAATCTCCCCAAAAATAATCAATAAAGTTCTCTATTAATCTTTCCTATGTAAGATTAACTTTACCTAGAAAATTTGAGAAAAAACTGACAAGAGTCTTGTAGCTCAACTAGGACTTCCTAGTGTTTCCAACTATGATGCATCAACACGGATACGGCGATACGGCAATTTTTGAAAAACAATGACACGACATGGCGTAAACACGGCAATTAAATAATTAATTAAATTTTATATTTAGGCATATTTTTTAGACATAAAATACGTTTATGTCTAAAATTTAAATTATGTAAGAACTACAAATAAGTAAACTAACATCCAAAGTAGTACAATAAGAGCAATTACATCAGCTTGTGCATAAGATTCCGTCTATTTTACACTTAAAACTTACTTTTTCTATTTTACACCATCACTTTTACAAAACACCCACATCAGTTTATTTATTATACACAATTATTCAATAAAATATTCATTATTTTATAATTTTTTATTACTCTCTCCCTCACCGCCTCTCTCTCTCTCTCTCAGAACCATTCTCTACAACATCAAAGCAAGAAACCAAAGGCTATGGCAAGCACTGAACCTGAGCACGGGCACAGAGAAGAAATGGAAGCCCCAACCACCGGCGATCGTTAAGAAACCGCCTCTCTCTCTCAGACCCATGCTCCGATCGTTAAGCTCGAGGAGATCGCTGTCACCACCGGCGAGGAGGAGATCGCCGTCACCATTCTCGATCTGTACGTTTCTTTTTCCTCTCTCTCTCACTCTCTCTATTCCTATGGTTTTCCTTTCATTTTCATCGCGATCTGATTGAATCTAGGGATTTTTTATTTTGCAGCAAAGCTAAACTTTACACATTTTTCATCACTGGTTCTGTCAAGTTTCTCAAGCACAAAGAGCACCAGAGACGAGAGAGAGAAAAAACGAATAAAATAATAAATGGAAGTGCTACAGTATGCACAGTTACTATAGCAATTGTGCATAAATGCACAATTATGCACAAGCTGGTGTGGGTGTTTTTTTGCTCAAATTGTGTAAAATTAGCTACTTTTTCCATTTTGCACAATTATGCCCAAGCTGATGTAATTGCTCTAATACAAATAAAATGTTTAGAGTACCAACCAAAAGTTTAAATAGGCTACATTCAACATCAAACTAAAAACATGAAAGGAAAACAAGCAGGACACACAAAAACAAACTTTAGTAAAATCACCTACAATATTTAACTTTAATAAATAAATAAAACTATAGCAAGACACACAAAAACAAACTTTAGTAAAATCACCTACAATATTTAACTTTAATAAATAAATAAAACTATAGCAAGACACACAAAAACAAAAATCACTATATACATAATGAACATTATAATTTATAAGGCAAGGCTGAGTAAAGAAACAAAATAAATAAATATATATATATATATACACAATAGAGTATAACACAGTGAGTGGAATTAAAAAAAAAAAAAAAAAAAAAAGCTTTGGGTGTTATAAATATAACACGCCACAGTACACCAAACCAAAGGTCCCAAGCAGTCAGCAGATAAAAGAAAGAAAAAAAAAGAAATCGCGAAACAGAGAGAGAGAAGAGAAGCTCGAACCTGTCCACGCCGAGAGAGAGAGAGAGAGATCGGAAGGGACAGAGGGACAGATGGAGCTCGCCGATCGACCCGATGTAGCGCCGGCAAGGGACAGAGGGCAGCGGGAAATCAACGGTTGGGTGTGTGGGTTTTTGATTTGAGATTTCTCACTTCTCACTCAAGGGTATATCACAAAATCAACCGTAAGGATTTGTCCATTTGTCAAAATCTTGAATTTTTTTTTTTTTTTTTTTTTTCCACTGCTGGCATGTCGGAGCCGCATTGGTGCCGTGTCGGCGCCGTGTTGGAGAAGAAAAAAAAAAAAAAAGACACCGCTTGGACACCAAAGTCCAGCGAGTCGTGCCGGTATCCGTGTCCGACACATGTCGGACACCGACACGTCGCCAAAAATGGCGTGTCGGTGCAACCTAAGTTTCCAACAAAAACATCCAAGATTCAAATCCTCCATTCCCCAACTATCGAATTATCCTATTTTCTTTAGTCTGAAAAAATAAATTATCAAATTATCAAAAAGAAATTTGAGAAAAATTCACCAACCCTAGTAAAACCATCGTGTTGAACATGTTCAAGTTCTGGGAGATTAAAACTCTATTCATCAAGAGGAACCTTTCTACTATTGAATGATTTTAGATAAAACCAACGGTCTCTTCTACTTGAAGAGAGAGTCTCATCCATAGTGAGGGTTATGGGCTCACCTTGGTGCATATGACTTTATCTTCATAAAGCCCAAAATTGTTTCCTTGACTATGCTCTTCAAGATAATCTTCATAAATTGGTGGAGAATTATATGACACAAATTCTTTCAAAAGTTTCATCTTTCAATTCATTCAATCCACCTCGTGCTGCACGTTCTACGTGTCCAACATCATGAAAGGAATTTTTCTTCTTCTATATCATCATCCTCATCCTCAATACAACTATCTAGTATGTCCCAAGATTCGTGGTTGCCTTTTGGAATCTCCATGCAGGTTCTCACTACTTTCCATTGTTGAAGCACTTGTACCAATAAATTTTCAATCATACACCTAATCTCAACCATCTCTATATGTTGGTCTTGATTTCCTCTACCCCCAACAACCTCTACCATGATCAACCATAGCTTAACATTGCAACCTTTGACTCAAATCTGAATTTCGTGGCTTAGATCTAGGATCTTTCGCTCCGATACCACTTGATGTGGTAAGAACTTAGATCTAGTGTAGGAAAAGGGTCTAGATTCAGACAAAGAAAAAAGATAAAAAGATTGAAGTTTTAACAATCAAATATCAATTTCTATGCTCAAAGAACTCAGGAAATATACAAATTTAGAATTTTATGAAATGAATAAGAAAAGACTGCCTACAATGACTCAAAGGAGTATTTATAGTAGGCTTTAGTAACCCTAAAATCCCGACCCTTCATCTTACACATAACAATTAAATCTTAGCCATACAACTTCATTAAAAGTCACTCACATGCTAGTAACCCTTTAAAATATTTAAATATAACATACAGAAATAAAATACATTAGACTAATGGGAATTTTTTCTTTTTTGGGCTTAAATTCTCCTTTATTACTTTTTCTCAAGATTTTGTAGAAATCAAGAAAAAATTACAATAATTGAATGGAATGGCGTGTTCCATAGAAGCAAAGCTAGAAGATTTGTCTACTATGCGAGAAACATTGGATAAACAGGCAATTGCAATTTTGGAGAAATATACTGCTATAACAACCAATCAAGAACTTATATATTCTGATTTAGACCCAAGTTTACCCCCATTCTTGGCAAAAATTTCACTTGTTACCCTTTCAAAATCTGATGGATGCAGCTCTACAAATTTACTTACACAACAACTTCAATTGTGCATTGGTTCAAATTTAATGTCTTAAGATGGCATTAAAGAGAGAAATCGGCCTTATTATTCACAAGTCCAACTACAAGAATAGATAAAGTAATGCACTACAATGACAATGTAGATCATAAAGGGGCAAGGTGAGCTTTTGATCACTGAAAAGTAAAAACCAAGAAAGATATTGATGTTGCTACAATAGATCAACTCAAGAACAATTGTAAAGTGATAGACCTCCAAATATTGATTTTATTGTTTCAAATGAATGTAATGATATGGCGGGAAAGAAAAAGTTGCTATCCTTAATACCTCCAAAGTTGACTGAAAAGTTGTTGCATATTTCATGTTCAAAAGTTCTTATATGTCAACACTTTAAAACTCAAGACTGACTTTTTTCCAACCAAGAGAGAATGACACAAACATAGAAGTTTTTGTTACTACTTGTAAACTCCCCTATTCATTATTTTTTGCATGGGACATGTCAAATCCAATTGAAGTAAAAGTCTTGCAGTTTTAAGAGTCTAGTTAATAGTTTTTTTGATAGAAATACTATTAACTAGACTCTTAAAACTGCAAGACTTTATGTGTCTTATGGTTAAAACAATTTTCAATTTTGCCTTTTATTTTAAAAGTCTCAATTTTGAATTCTATGGCAAAATTGTACTTTCCATCCCAACAAATTAAGGGTATTTTAGTAGTTTAGTTGAGTTTAAAATTTTCTAAGAGATCCCAAGTATCTTACATTTTATTTTCTTTGAGTCCAAATTAGTTTCTAATTAGGTCTTTAGTTTACTATTAATGAGTCCTTATATATATTTGTACTCAATGTCCTGAGGGGATAAACAAAATTTTATTAATAAAAACGTTGAGTGTTTTGAGCACTGAAGCTTGTTGGAAGTGTGTTGGCCTTCATGTGCTCTTTTCTCCTCTTTTCTTCTCTTCTTTCTTGTGGTACTGTTCAGGATACTGTTCCTAAGGTTCATATACACCATGAAATTCTCTCTTTTACTCTTTAGAATCCTAAATCAAGCTCTTTCTTTTACCTATCAAAAGTCAAAACCCTAAAACCACAAATACATATTCCTATCTAATACTCATCAAACCTACTTTTAATTACTAACACAACCTCACCCTTTTTTCAACAATTTAAACCCTAGATCCACAAATTCTCCTAACCCTAAACCCACCACAAGCACACATAATCAAATTTCCCAAAATTTTTCCTATGTAATTTCTTGAAACCAAAAGAATGAATTATATCCCTTCATCCAGTGTCCTAATAATGAAAAACCCAGCTCAATCAAGCTATATACTTCATAATAGGCACACTTCAAGTGGGTTTTCTTACAGATTAGAAAGTATCAAATAAGTTATAACTCGAGCTGCTCCTCCATTTTAAACTTTTCAACCAAGCAGTTCAGATTCATAAATCCTCCTTTAGATAATAGGGGAAGCCTAAGGGGAATAGAAAACAGTTTTTTTTTTTGAGTTTTATGCTATCCTTGTTGCCATCTCTAGAAAATTAATAATAATAATTCGATAAAACCAACCTCAATTGAACTAAGTATACAAAATTTTATGTTTAATCTACTTCAAGTCCCTATGTTTCTCACTAGGAAGCACGGACACTTCATTTAGAGTGTCATACCAATGTTGTACCCGTGTCGTACCTCTCATTTCATGTTATATTTTTTCAGAAATTATTCATGTAACCATGTTGTGCCCTGTGTCCATGTCCATGCTTCCTAGATTTCTCAGCAACCAACCAAATCACTGAGAAATCACCTACCAGAAAAAAATTCACACATAGTAGTATCTTATAAGTTATATCTGTCCTTCAAAGTTTGAAGTCTAAATAAATGAAAAATTCCAATCAAGCCAAGCCAAATACTAATCACAGCCAAACAAAATCAACAAAAAATAATAATAATAATGAAATACCAACCCTAATTTCTTCAATACCGGAAATGACACCAATATTTTAAGTATCCAAAAAGCAATTGAATTTACCTGGTCATTGACATCTTTGAGCTCCTTTCCCTGGCACTCTAAAAGCGAGCTAAGCCCCTTGACCTTGACCTCCAATCTCTGAACTTGACCACGCAATTCACGGGGATCTTCGTCTTCCACATTCTGAGAGAGGATCGGATCGTTGGAATCCCCAACCGACTGAAAGTAGAGGCGATTGACATTGCTCGCGGAGCAGCTTTGCTTGCACACGGGGCAACTGCATTTCTTCGCGCTCGAACAATACTCGAACCACTGTTGTAAACTAGGGTTTCAAAACAAAAGCATCAATTTCACACACTCTGAATTTTCGATTTTCAATTCACAGAGAGAGAGAGAGAGAGAGAGACTGACCATAGCTCGTGGAAGACATGGCCGCAGATGGAAATGGCTTGGAGATCTTCAACGAGAGGTTTGAGATCTTCGTAGCAGATGGAGCAAATGGTTTTGCCAATGCTCGTGCCACCGACCATCTATCTATCTCTGTGAGTCTCTGACTGTGACTGTGACTGTGTGTGTTCTGGTTTTTCGGTTTTTGGTTTTGAGCTCCACGATCTTCTGTTTCATTTTTGATTTCTGGGAACCAAAACAAATGGAGCGAACTTTGAAAAAGAAAAGAGCCAATTACAAAAATTTGTCTGAGCGGGATGAAAAAAGAGGGAAAGGAAAATCCGGCAAATTTTTTTACCTCAATTTGTTTCCCTGTTTACCCCTTGATGTGCAGCCAGGAATTCCACCCAACAGTTTTCTGTATTTAAATACTGAAAACTATAAACCTCACTTAAACATTTAATTTTACCTTGTGCTTTCGCTTTATGATGATTATTTTTTATCATTAGATCTAAGACATTAATCGGTTTTAGTGTAAGCGGAATTTGAACTATTAAATCATAAACTTTTTATACAATAACAAAAAAAATTACCCATTGAAAAAACTCTCAATTATCAAAATATCAAAAATATTTTTTAAAAAATAATAATAAGGGAAGGGAATAGCCTAAATAAGTATTCAACATATATTTATCTTCATAGTTTTGTGATTTAGGTATTTGGTAAACTAGTCATTAATCCGTGCGATATACGGAAAAACTATTGACTTTGAAAAAAAAAATCCAACAATAAGTAAATAGACATTTTGCTAGTTAGTATTAAAAAAAAATAAAGAAATATTTAACTTCTATATTTTTCTATAATTTAGAAGTGTTGTCTAACATTGAACGCTATTGAATTGCAAGTGCATAGTTACCGAAACCTACAAAGTAATTTACAAATCTTAAATTAATAAAACAAAACTCCCAATAGTTATATATACACACACATTCAAAACTAATATAAACTGCAAATATATAAATAAAGACCATGATACAAGGAAGACACACCAAGTTTCAAATTTGAGCAGGAATATGATTTTATCGTAATAATAACAATACAGACAATTCAAAACATGGAACAATATCAAAATTATAATACCTAATTCCATTACCTTTTATGATGAATCCAAACAAATAATTAATCGAAATTGATCCAAACAAATAATTAATCAATCAAGAATCATATCTTTTAATAAGAAAACAAAAAAATCACATGAACCTAAATAAAAAGCATTTAAGGTGAAGAATTAAGATCAACCTACTGAGACGCAAATACCAAAAACTCCAAGACTTAAAATTTCAAAATTTATAGAATCTCCAAATTCTACTTCAAAACCAAACCAAATTCAACAAATTTATATATAACATACTGTGGGGCCAGAAAGAGTCAAGCAACCTCGGCCCACTTCAAACCAGGCCCAAAGGCCCATGCCGAGGACGTGTCCAAGGTCCGAGGACGAAGTGTAGAGCCCAGTTGCCCAATAAGCATTGCCGAGGATGATTACTTCCTCGAACACCCGAGATCAGAAAGTGAGCAAGCAGCACACCCTCAAGGGGAATCTCCCTGAGCATCCAAGGAGCAAAAAGCAAGTACCAAGCACCAGACATGGAAGCATGGTGGAGGAGCAAGTCCCAGATGAACTGTCACCTCCACATTAAATGCCCTCAACTAACGCCCTGGCCGCATTAATGAGGATAGGACCCCTGAACAGTGCCGTCTTGAGCGCTGCAACCCACAGAAGGGATGGGAATGCGGCTGATGGGACAGGCTCTCAAGTGGTGGCCTGGCCGATCAACAAATGTAGGGCTAGGATCAACTAAGGGAGAAGTATATAATGTAAGAAGTCCTTCTTGAGAGAGGGACGGACGAAAAACTAGAGAAAGAAAGTACTGTAGCCACTTGTGTTCTCTGAAACCTTGTAACCTTTCTTCAAAGTAATAGCAATAACTTCAAGCTCTGAAAGACCCGTCCGAGGAGCCCTATTGTGCATCCCAACCCACGTTTAAGTTATTAGCATTCACGTACAACCATGCATGGCCGTTGCACTCCTTACTAGGGCCTAGCTCTTGAACCCATACTCTAAAAATTCATTGCGGGGTTAGCTGGGCTTGGGTCCACTCTCTCAATCTGCGAAGAGCGCTCAAAACCGGTCCCTACAATTGGAGTCGTCTGTGGGAAGAACTTGTGCGTTAGTAAGGACAACAGTTAAGCATGGTAGGATCGGGCCCTCACCAAAGAACTCCCAATCGACCTGAACCGGCAAAGTCACGGCATCAGGGTAACTATGGCGACCCCGGGGGCAGTCAGAACGACAACGGGCTATTTCGATAAGGAAACGTGCATACTTCAATAGCGGGCGAAAGCCAAGCCCGCCGGGACGGGTACGTTCCCCAGAAGCGCGATGATGGCCAGGACACGCGATCGAAAGAGGCCCATAGCCACGCTTCCCAGAAAAAGGATGATAAGGTGGCCATGCAGCGCGAGATAGATGATCTGAAGAAGAAGCTGCGCCGTGCGTAGGGAAGATGGTCCGAACCCAGCCCTGACCTGCCCTCTGACGACGAGAGTGATGATGAATACAGGCAAAGGTCAAGAACGCCCCCCAGCGAGACTTTCTCCCACGAGGAGGAGCGCTACCAGAGGCGTAGGCGTGCCAACCCAACCCCCAGAGGCTTAGGAGGTGACGCCATGAGCAAGGCGCTGGATCAGCTCTCCAGGTCGCCCTTCACGCGTCGTATAGAGGAGGCAGAGCTTCCTCGGCGGTTCCAGCAGCCAACCTTCATTGCTTACAACGGCAAAACGGATCCCGTGGAGCATGTGAGCCAGTTCAACCAGAGGATGGCTGTCCACTCCAAGAACGAGGCGTTGATGTGCAAAGTCTTCCCATCCAGCTTGGGACCTGTGGCGATGAGGTGGTTCAACGGTCTAAGGACGAATTCCATAGACTCGTACAGACAGCTGACCCAGGCTTTTGGTTCCCGCTTTGTCACGAACAGCAGGCCTCTTCGGCCCATGAGCGCATTGCTGTCCTTATCCATGCGTGACGGGGAGACCCTCAAGGCTTATTCAAACAAGTACTGGGAGATTTACAACGAGCTGGACGGCAAGTATGACGCCGTCGCCATCAGTACATTCCAGAATGGGCTACCAATGGGGCACGGCCTGAGAAAGTCCTTGACCGGTAAGCCCGCCACCAGCGTGCGGCAACTGATGGATCGGATCGACAAGTACAAGCGGGTGGAAGAAGATATGCTACAGGGCAAAGGAAAGGAGAAGGTTATCCCTCAGGAGAGGAGGGATTTCAGGTCGGACTGGTACAGCAACGCCCACCCGAGGAGGGATTTCGGTGGGCAATCCGGGGCGACCAATGCCCAGACTGTCGGCGCTGTGTTCCGAAAACCCGTACACAAGGTCCTGGAAAGGATAAAGAACGAGCCATTCTTCAGGTGGCCGACAAAGATGATTGGAGAGCCTGATAGGCGCAACCAGAACCGTTACTGCCAGTACCACCAGGACCACGGACATGCCACGGAGGATTGCTGGAACCTCTGGAACCACCTGGACCAGCTGGTCCAAGATGGAAGGCTGAAGAACCTTCTGCACCATTCCAGCGGCCAGTAGGGCCAGACCTACCAAGAGCCTCGGAGGGACGCCACCATGGGGCAGCCCGCTGGGACGATCAACATAATCTTGGCCGCGCTAGGAAGAACAGGCACACCCCCTTTGCGAGTGTCGTCCGTAGCCCAATTGCCCGCCGAGGACCTTTGGACGGGGCCGAAGAGGTCTAGGAGGAACCTTCCCCCAGCATTGAGTTTCTCAGAGGAGGACAAGATTGGGACCACCCAACCATACGAGGACGCCCTAATCGTCACCCTCAAAATCGGGGGCTATGACGTGAAAAGGGTGATGGTGGATGGTGGCAGCGCAACCGAGGTCATGTGTCCAGACCTCTACAAGGGGCTGGGGCTAAAACCGGAGGACCTCACACCTTATAGCTCCCCCCTAATGAGCTTCGACGGAAAGCTCGTCATCCTAAAGGGCATGATCAGGCTGCCCATACAGACAGGCCTAGTGGTGGTGGAGGTGAACTTTGTAGTGGTGAACACATACTCCCCCTACACGGCCATCGTAGGAAAGCCCTAGCTACACGCCTTGGGAGGCGTGGCCTCCACCTTACACCAGAAGGTGAAATTCCCATCAGGGGACCAGGTTCTGGAGATCCGAGGTTGCCAGCCCACGGCGAGGCAGTGCACGGTGGCTGCCATATCCTATCGGCTTGATGCACAGCCCTCGGCTCCCGCCGAGGAAGATTCATAGCAATCAAAGACCCTGGTGGCGCCTCCCGATACAGCTGCCAAGGATGCCAAATGTGAGAACCTGGAGAAGGTGGTAATTGACGATGATCCGGAGAAGTTCTTCCAGGTCGGGACCCAGCTGCCTCCCCAGGAGAAGGAGGAGTTACTTAAGTTCCTCAAAAGGAACCTTGACGTGTTCACGTGGGACCCCTGCGATACCCCTGGGATTGATCCATCCTTCATCTGTCACCACCTTAACGTCAACCCATCTGTGATCCCCAAGCAGCAGCCACCTCGGTGCCTGTCGAAGGAGCACGCTGATGCAATCAGGGAAGAGGTCAATAAGCTTAAGCACGCGGGGGCTATCAAAGAAGTCTTTTACCCCAAATGGTTGGCCAACACTGTGGTGGTCAAGAAGAAAAGTGGGAAATGGAGGGTTTGTGTAGACTTTACAGACTTGAACAAAGCATGCCCAAAGGACCCCTTCCCAATGCCACGAATAGACCAGCTAGTAGATGCGACGGCAGGCCATCCTCGGATGAGCTTCCTAGATGCCTCTCAGGGCTATCACCAAATCCCACTAGCCTTGGAGGACCAAGAGAAGACAGCCTTTGTGACGCCCATTGGGAACTACCACTACAAGGTTATGCCGTTTGGCCTGAAAAACGCCGGATCCACCTACCAGAGGATGATGACGAGAATGTTCGAGCCGATGTTGGGCAAGAGTATCGAGGTCTATGTTGACGATATGGTGGTGAAGAGCAAGCTGGTGTCCGAGCACTTGGAGGACCTTGGCCGCACTTTTGACGTCCTGAGAGAGCACAAGCTCCGCCTTAACGCCTCAAAATACTCGTTTGGCGTAAACTCTGGCAAGTTTCTGGGGTACATGATCACCCACCGTGGGATCGAAGTCAACCCTGACCAGATCAAGGCCATTCACAATTTGAAGCCTCCACAGAACCCCAAGGAGATCCAAAAGCTTACTGGGATGATCGCGGTGCTGAACCGATTCATTTCCAGGTCGGCCGACAGGTGCAGGCCCTTTTATCTCCTGATCAACAAATGGAAATGATTTGAGTGGTCCAAGGATTGTGTCGTAGCTTTCTAGCAACTCAAGGAGTATCTATCCCAGCCGCCTATCATGTCTAATCCTGAGCCCGACGAGGTCCTATACGCCTACCTTGCAGTGACGCCCCATGCAATGAGCCTAGTACTGGTACGAGAAGACAATGGCGTCCAAAAGCCAGTTTACTACGTCAGCAAGTCGCTGCACGAAGCGGAGGTCAAATACCTACCCCTAGAGAAGGCCATACTGGCAGTGGTCCACGCCACGAGAAAGCTCCCCCACTACTTCCAAGCTCACACGGTCGTTGTCCTAACCCAATTGCCCTTGAAGTCTGTACTCCGGACCGCTGACTACACGGGAAGAATCGCGAAGTGAAACACAATTCTAGGGGCTTTCGACGTCAAGTACATGCCCCGGACCTCCATAAAAGGCCAGGTTCTAGCAGATTTGACGGTCGAGTTCGCTGAACCAGTCGTAGAAGTGACAGCCGAGGAGAAGAGCTGTGATGAGAAATCAGTTGGCGCAATCTCCATCCCGGAGTCATCATGTTGGAAAGTATATGTGAATGGCGCGGCAAACCAAAGGGGGTCCGGAGTGAGGCTGGTCCTAGTATCCCCTGAAGATCATGTCATTGAGAAATCCCTGAGGCTCGGATTCACGGCCACAAACAACGAGGCCAAGTATGAGGCATTACTGCAAGGGATGATCATGGTGCTAAAGATGGGAGGAAAGTCGATAGAGATGTTCTCAGACTCCAGATTGGTGGTAGGACAGGTAAAGGGGGAGATGGAGGCCAGAGATTCGAGAATGCAAGAATACCTGAGCCAAGTCAAGCGCTTGCAGTTGAAGTTTGGCCCCTTCAGCTTGTCCCATATTCCTAGGAGTGGGAACAGTCATGCCGATTCTCTTGCCACACTCGCAACCTCCTCGGCAGGGGCTCTGCCTCGGACCATACTTGTGGAGCACCTGGAGAGGGCAAGTGAAGTGCCAAAGGGAGTGATCTCCATCCATCAGGTTGTGATGGGCCTCAGCTAGATGGACCCCATAGTGAGATTCCTCAAAGATGATGTCCTGCCTGAGGAGAGGTCAAAGGCAGAAAAGATACGAAGGAAAGCTCCTCGGTTCTGGTTGTCCGAGGATCACAAGCTATACAGGCGGTCCTACTCTGGGCCATATCTTCTATGTGTCCACCCCGAGGCGGCAGAGTTCTTGCTCGAAGAGCTGCACGAAGGAATCTATGGGAGCCACACAGGGGGGAGATCCCTGGCTCACCGAGCCGTCACACAAGGATACTGGTGGCCGGGAATGCAGCAAGAGGCCCAGGAGTATGTCAAGAAGTGTGACCAATGCCAAAGGTTTGCCCCAAACATCCATCAGCCAGGAGGGGTCCTCAACCCTTTGTCCAGTCCATGGCCGTTCGCCCAATGGGGCTTGGACATTGTGGGACCTTTCCCCAAAGCACCAGGGAATAAGAAGTACCTGTTGGTGGCCACGGACTACTTCACCAAGTGGGTCGAGGCCGAGCCACTAGCCAACATCAGGGACGTAGACGTGAAGAAATTCCTTTAGAGGAACATAGTTACACGATTCGGGGTCCCTCATACCCTCATCTCGGATAATGGGCTCCAGTTCGATAGAAAGGCCTTCAGGAGGTACTGTTGCGAACTTAGGATCACAAACAGGTACTCAACGCCAGCCTACCCTCAGGGAAACGGACAGGCCGAGGCTGTCAACAAGGTCATCGTCAACGGGCTTAAGAAGAGACTGGATGATGCCAAAGGGAGATGGGTAGAAGAGCTGCCCCACGTCCTCTAGACGTACCAGACTACGCCCCGGCGCTCAACGGGGGAAACACCTTTTGCCATGACTTATGGTGCGGAGGCAGTGATCCCCCTGGAAACCAACTTCCCGACGCTAAGGACGAGCTCCTTCACCCCAGGCAGCAATGATGAACTGCTGGGGCGGAGCTTGGACATGGTAGACGAACGAAGAGAGCAAGCAATGATCCAGCTGGCCCACTACCAGCAAAAGCTCAAGCAAGGATATGACGCCAATGTAAAGCTCAGACCACTAGCACCGGGAGACCTGGTGCTGAGAAAAGTCGTAGGAGCTGCCAAGAACCCTTCTTGGGGAAAGCTCGGACCCAACTGAGAGGGGCCCTACCGAATCACCTCAGTGGCAGGGATAGGAGCATACTATTTAGAAGATTTAGATGACAAACCTGTACCTCGTCCATGGAATGTAAATAACCTGAAAAGGTATTACTATTAATAAAGAAGTCTCTTTTGATTCAGATGTTCTGCCTGTCATGATCACACGTCTCGCGTCCCAACGGCAAATATATCTGGGTGCTAGACAGAACCTAGGTCTTGCATGGTCCAAGGACTCAAGCCTATGAGGTAACTAGTTACTTACAGCCAAATTGAAGGTTAGCATTGTACCTAGGTCTTGCATGGTCCTCGGACTCAAACCTATGGGGAGCTGACCACTTATATCTGGGTGCTAGACAGAACCTAGGTCTTGCATGGTCCAAGGACTCAAGCCTATGGGGAAACTAGTTACTTACAGCCAAATTGAAGGTTAGCATTGTACCTAGGTCTTGCATGATCCTCAGACTCAAACCTATGGGGAGCTAACCACTTATATCTGGGTGCTAGACAGAACCTAGGTCTTGCATGGTCCAAGGACTCAAGCCTATGGGGAAACTAGTCAATTACAGCCAAACTAAAGTGTTAGGCAGAAACAAGGCTCTGCATGGTCCTCGGACTCAGGCCTATAGGGAAGCTAACTACTTCAAAGGGATCCTAAGTGTCTACTCGAAGAAAGTCTACCTGGTCCTTATGAAACAAAAGGTCCACCAGAGCATACATGCCCTCTCGTTATAATAATTGATGCCGTGATTGGCTGAGATACAATTGAAGATAAAATCATACAAGTAAAGAAAAAGCGGATAGCGTGCAAGTAAGCAAACAGCCACAACAAACAGAAAAAGAAACAAAGCTCGCATTTCATTAAGTCCAAAAGAATTACACAATGGGAATTACATTACAAATAAAGAAAAAGGGAAGAAAAAGATGCAAAAGTAAAGTGAGGCAGGCAGAGGCGCCAAGGGGCCTAGTCCTTCTAGTTAATTGCCCGCTTCGATGGGTGGCTGGCCCAAAGCTGCCTCAGGGTCCTCTGAGCCCTGACAAAGTGGGATGGCCTGCAGAGGTACGGCAGGAATAGCTGCCCCCTCAGCAGAAGAAACCTAGGCATCAGGGGAGGGCTTTGCAATCTGCTGAGGCGTGTCCTCGTTAGAGTCGTCACTCAATTCAACCACCACGCGAGGATTACTCCCTTGGACTAGCTCACCAGTGGCTCCAACGTCCGAGGCCCCTTCACCTGGAGTAGCACTCGTTTCCACAGCAGCCTCCTCGGCCTCAGAGCCATCTGGGGCAGCCTCATGGATGATAGGGGGTAGTACACACTCTCCTTCTTCCACAGGTCAGAAGAGGCCTCCACCCCAGCTTGTCTTAAGGCTTCACTCCAAGTTTCGGAGCAGTAGCGCCTACATACCCCAGGGACTTGGGATTTGTAGGCAGCTGCTGTCTCGGTTGCCCCGGCAGTATAGGCTGCCTCCTCAGCTTCCTGCTTGGTGGCCCAGGCCTCCTCCCTGCCTTACTCTGCCTTAAACTTGGCCCTCTCAGCTTCCCCTTTGGCCCATTCTGCCACCCTCTTGGCCTCCTCAGCATCGGCCACCTTCTTTGTCAGGCCAGCTATCAGCTCCTCGGCGAGCTTCAGCTGCCCCTCTACCTCACCCAGACGCTTTGTCTGAGTTTCAGCCTACCTCTGGGCACCCTCAAGGCCTGACATCGCGCTGTTCCTAGCCTGGGTCACTGCCTTCAGCTCCTCCCTGGCCTTGGCAAGGTCCTCCTCGGATGTCTTGAGGATCCGAGGAGCCTCCAAGCGCCTATCGCGCTCTGCATCCATGGCCTTTCCATGGTCATTGGCCGCCTCCTCCAGCCTGAAAGTGGCCTAGACAGCCTGCCAAACAAAACAGATACGTGATAATTAGCCGAGCTCAAAAAAGAAAGAAAGGCAGAAAAAACTGAAGCGAGAAAAAACCTAAGTGTTAAGGATCTTACCATCCCCAAATATCGCTTGAGGCAGAGGAAGACCTCCCTACTCCTCATGGTCCCCAGCTGCTCCATGTCCGCAGGAAGGAGTAGGCATCTCTCCACCGCGTCGGCCACGTACGCGCCTTCGCCATCCCTAAAGTCCTTAAGGGAAGAGTCATCCCTCAAAGGTGCCCCACGGAGCATTGGGGCAGGGAGCCAGGCCTGAACCTCGGGCGGGGTAGCAACCTATTTGTCTTGGGTTGTGGAGCCTATCCTCAGCTGCTTCGAAGGCCGCCGAGGGTCATCCCCCTCCTGCGTGGGCCCAGATTTGTCCTCGAGGATCCTCTTGCCCTTATCCTTCTTCGGCTTAGGATCAGCAGGCTCGTGCCTGGACGGCGAGTTTGTCTGAGGCGGAGGAGGAGGAAGCCTGGATTGGGTTGAGGCCGACCTGGTCTAAGCAGGACGAGTCTTTGGAGGAGGAAGCCTCGGCTTGGACTTCCTCGGCTGCCCTTCGATTAGGTCGAGTAGACTGGGTTGGGCCTTCTTCTTGTAGCCCATCTCAAGCCGAGAAGATGTCTCTGACGCTATGAGGTCTGCTTCGGTTAGATGAGGATCACCCAAGTCTCCAGAAGGGTCCTCGGATTGATGGACTTGCTCAAAGACGTCAAAATCGTACTCGGCAGGACCAAAATCTGCAGTTTCCCCTTCCCTCTCTAAGTTCTCTTCCGCGGCCTCTGAGAATGTGTGGGAGGAAGAGGGGACTGCTACTGTGACGCCTTCTGAAGTGGAGGGATCCTTGGGAAACTCGAACCCGTCCTCGGTCACTTCTATTTTCTGCAGCCGAGGATCCTTTGCTTTGATCACGTGCTTTAGGGCCGCAAACGACTTTTGGAGCGGAGTGTACCCCAAGATCTTATGAGCGGCTCTGACTTGATGGTCTGCCTCATTTTCAAAAGCCGACGACCTAAGCACCTTCTGCAAATCCTCCATGTTGATCAGGTTGAAATGGCGCGTGTAGGAGTGCGGATCTGCAAAAAGAAAACACATTCACAATTAGCGACCAAACAGTACAAAAAGAAATGACGCGGGAGACAAGTTAGAATCTTTGAATCCCCTCCTATTCCCACTGCCCCACCTGGTGTCCCCTCTGTCGTCAGGCAGTAAAGGCCATCGTGCCACGCTCCGGACACGATGAGAAAATCCTCATTCATCCCCTTGTTGGACTCAGGGAGGCACTGGATAAGCCGGACCCTGTCGTCCCTCGTCCTCATGTAGTAGGACTTGTTCTTCAGGTGTTGAAGATTGTAGCAGTAGTTCACGTCATGATAGGTCAACCTTAGCCCCATCTTCTCATTCAAAGCGTCCACACTGCCCAGAATTCTGAACATGTTAGAGGCGCACTGGGTGGGGGTTAATCGGAAGTATGTAAGGTAACCCCTCATCACCGGCCCCATGGGGATCCTCATCCCCCCTTCAAGGAAGGCGATGATGGGAATCACCACCTCGCCCTCCTGCCTTCGGAGGTACCACTCCCCCTCCTGACAATACCTCAAGCCCACGTTGGCCGGTATCTTATAATCGGCGATGAATTTCTCCATCGCCTCCTCAGAAAAGACGTACTTCTTAAGTCTACCCATCCTAAATGACGCCTAAGAGAGCTAAAGGGAGAGCAAATAAAAGAAAAGGAGGAGTAGAGAGGAAAAAACCTCAGAGAGGGATAGAGCGACTTATAGAAATGAGGAGGAGCTCCTCGGACTGGCTTTTTATGCTGGAGATGTAGGTGGAAATTTGGCTGGACTCTGAATGGAGGCGCAAGAGCTCTTGATTGTGAATGAAAAAAGGGGAAAGCGGTTCGAATGGGTATTTATACCCTAGATGGAAGAGCCGCGCGAGTTTTCCCACCCATAAATGCTAGGCGCATCCCCACCGTTTGATTGCCATCTGATCGTTGAACGTGGGGAGCATAAAGCCGCCCGAATTTAATGCAAGACACGTTACGCGCACCGAAGCGCTAGTAACGCACCTTGGGCAGATGAAAAGGCTCCAACACTGACGAGGGACAAGACTCGATTGGGCACAGAGCAGGTCCGAGGGTGTCAAAATCCTCCTTTCCGCCCGAGGATGCGGACGACAAGATTTTGAGGGGCTATTATGGGGCCAGAAAGAGTCAAGCAACCCCGGCCCACTTTAAACTAGGCCCAAAGGCCCATGCCGAGGACGCGTCCAAGGTCCGAGGATGAAGTGTAGAGCCCAGTTGCCCAATAAGCATTGCCGAGGATGATTACTTCCTCGGACGCCCGAGATTAGAAAGTGAGCAAGCAGCACACCCTCAAGGGGAATCTCCCTGAGCATCCAAGGAGCAAAAAGCAAGTACCAAGCACCGGACATGGAAGCATGGTGGAGGAGCAAGTCCCAGATGAACTGTCACCTCCACATTAAATGCCCTCAACTAACGCCCTAGCCGCATTAATGAGGATAGGACCCCTGAACAGTGCCGTCTTGGGCGCTGCAACCCACAGAAGGGATGGGAATGCGGCTGATGGGACAGGCTCTCAAGTGGTGGCCTGGCCGATCAACAAATGTAGGGCTAGGATCAACTAAGGGAGAAGTATATAATGTAAGAAGTCCTTCTTGAGAGAGGGACGAACGAAAAACCAGAGAAAGAAAGTACTGTAGCCACTTGTGTTCTCTGAAACCTTGTAACCTTTCTTCAAAGTAATAGCAATAACTTCAAGCTCTGAAAGACCCGTCCGAGGAGCCCTATTGTGCATCCCAACCCACGTTTAAGTTATTAGCATTCACGTACAACCATGCATGGCCGTTGCACTCCTTACTAGGGCCTAGCTCTTAAACCCATACTCTAAAAATTCATTGCGGGGTTAGCTGGGCTTGGGTCCCCTCTCTCAATCTGCGAAGAGCGCTCGAAACCGGTCCTTACACATACCAAATAAAAATTTATCGTTCCCTAAACTGGAAGACATAGGTTGCAGTTTAGATTTTTCTCCAAAAAAATAGAGATGTTTTATCTGCCAAGTACAATAAAAAAAATAATAATTAGTAGAAATTTCAGCCCAAAAACCATACCCACGAAAACAATGTCAATATAAATATGGAGATTAACCCAAATACTCTAAAGAAAATTAATTCTAAACATAATAAAATAATAAGATAGAAAGAAAATCTCAGGCACATATGAAAGCAAATAAAAAATTCGACATAAAAGATAAAATTCATTAATAACAATATAAACAAATATCCACATATGTTGAATTGAAATTTTATTAATAATAACGATATAAAAAAATTTCGACATAAAATTCATTAATCAAAGAAGAAAGTTGAATCAGATTTTTTTTTTTTTTTTTTACATTAGTCTCTCTCTTTTTCTTTTTTTTCTTTAATACTAAAGTGAAGTTAAGTTTAGGGTTTTGAGGTGGTAATTGCTAAGGTTTGAGGAGGGAAGAGACTCCTAACAAGAGTCCTTCTCTCTCTTTTTTCTTAATCCCAACTTTTTTTTTTGTTGTTATGTGAGTCTCTCTATTTTCAACGTGAGTCTCTTTTTTTCTTTTTTCTTTTTTCTTTTTTTTGAGTCCTATCAGAATTTTTGTTTTTATTTATTTAAATACTGCTAATGTGAAAAATTGTGGAGAGGTCAACCAAAAGTTCGGTTTTATATATATATATATAGAGATTATCAACGTTTTAGTTTGAGTTTGAGTTCGGTTTTATATATATATATATATATATATATATATATAGATTATCAACGTTTGAGTTTGAGTTTGAGTTGGACTTGTTAGAGAGATAGAGTTTCACTCCTTGTTAAGTTTGGATTAAACAAAAATAATTTTGTTTAAAAAAATGATAATGATGAGTTTGAGTTTAAATTTGACTTGTTAAAGAGATAGAGTTTCACTCCTTGTTAAGTTTGGACTAAACAAAAATAATTTTATTTAAATAAAATGATAATTTTATTTAAATATTGTACTGAAGTGGAAAATTGTGAGAGTTTCAGAGGTTTTAGTTATATATATATATATATATATATATATAGGTTATGGAATGATAATTGAATTGGCATTGTGCCCCTAGGATGGTCAATTAAGGACCTACTTTCCAAGGAAGAGGATAGAATCAAACTTCTAGACATTTTGAGGAAACTTCTTTCAACTTACCTTTTCAACAAACACGAAACTAGGGGGAAGGGAGCCCAAGGGGGCCATGGCACCTTGGCTTATAATTCCTACTTTTAGTACTAATAAAATCCTAAATTCAACTATAAATGTACTTACCAGTCCCCTGGGGCTTGGGCCCTGGTTTTGTGTTCCTTTCTTGTTGACTCTATTTCTCTCGCACTTTCTGTTTATATTATGCTTGACAGTTTGAGTTGAAAAGGAAAGTTAGGTTATGTTTGGTTTGGAGGTTACTCAATTTTCATATCTCATCACTCAAATCTTATCACTCTAACTCATTACCCAATTCTCATATTTGTAACTCGAAATTTTTCCATAACTCTACTTGCAATGTGTTTGAAAGGAAGTTCTCAATGGGTTTTTCAATTCAAAAAATCAACTTTAAGCAAAGTTAAGGGACCCACAAAAATTAGTGGTCTACAAAATGCACAAAACGGCTAAATTGAGTACCCACATACACATTCTCTCCCCACTTCATAACCTATTCACATCTCTTCATCTATATTAGCAAAACCTACTATTTTCTATTTCTCCACGTCTCTTTATGTGTCTCTCGTTCTCCGCCCCTCTCTTCTCTCTCTCACTTTGCCTCTATCTCTCCTCTCCTCTTCCTCTTGTTATTTTTGTATTTGTTATCCGATAGTGCACTGAAGGAGTTCGCTTTCTTTTTCCTTTTGTCTTCATGTTTGAAATCGAAAGTACAAACCCTTAAGAAGCTTAAGGCCAAGTTCGAATACAACCCAGGATCTAGAACAAGTCTCTCTCTCTCTCTCTCTGAAGATCTATCTTTGTCTCTCTGAGATTTGAAGAAGAAGAAGAGAGGGATCTTTTTTACTACTTCAAATGCAAGAGCTTTCAGAAATGTTGAACTCACTTTTTTAGAACCATAACAAAATAGAAACCAAAACAAATATTAAAGGAAAGTGAAAGTGAAAGTAAAGGAAAAACAAATGGTTGGACTTGCATACCGAAAGAGCTATTGGTCATCAATTAGTGCTATGCACTTGATGGTGACAAATTGACAATACATATGGTGGGACCCATTTAATTGTGTATGCACTATACAACATGTGTTTTACAACTAGTGTGCTTGCATTTGTATAACATTAAAGTATCTATTAATTTGATTCTAAAAAAAAGCAACAATTAATTTATAGTATAACATTAAAGTATAGTATGTGCTTTACAGATTGTATATGTTTTCAATAATGCTAAGAACATAGTAAAAATTCACAAAAATCTTATAATATTCATAAATTAGTATACCAACTCACACATGAGACCACCACTATCTCCTAATTAATTTTTTTTTAATGATGTGGCATGATGTTTTAAGAATGTTGTGAAATTGTTGTCTTTTTATTGTGTTCATAGTGTGGGCGCCAATGGTTTCCTCCTAAAAGGAAAAGGGGAATACGTCTCGGCCGAGTGGACCGGGGCGGAGAAAAGATGGAGTCGCCACCTATATTAGGTCTATGAACCATAAATATAGCACTCTTACGTAAAATGACTGATTTTACTACGAGAGTATGAGTTTGAAGTTTAGATACAATTTTGGGAAAGTGTTAGGCACCCAAAACTGCCCGGCCGATGGGTACGCTTCCACTCATTGTATCTTACACCTTAATCTCATTAAAGGCACATTCAACATTGCATTCTATACTCACACACATACACTAGCATACATCTAAGCACACAACATGGTATTTCATCCCAAACCCTAACATATATCTATCATGCTTCTCATATCATCATAAAACTTAGCATACACCTATCATGGCAACTTATCCAAACAAGCAAACAAGCATCCATATTTACTCAAGCAGAAGCATGGACAAGGCAGCAACATACATATCTTCATCTAAACAGGAACATAAGTATATTAAGATCAAACAAACTAGATATCATCATGGTATTTCATCCTTCAACCAAACATATTCAAATTCATCATGTTCTCCAATCAATGCATGTTCATGTAAATGCATGACTTACCTTACTTCATTGCACCACAGCACCTATGCAATCAATGCATGAGCATACAAATACATGTTCATGGTATATTAAAAAGAACATTAGAGAAAACCCTAATCTAGCATGTTAAAGACAAACAAGCAATCAAGCAGAGAAACAAAGACTCAAAAACATAAAAGATGGTTAAAATAGAGGCATATTATGTGAAAAAAAAAAAATAAAGAGACAGAAGTAAAAAGCTCAAATTAGGGTTTCTGGGCACAAGTATGCCTTCACATACATAGGCCCGCGTACGTAGGCCAATTGTATGCGTACGCATGCTTCGAGTCTACATATGCATGCAAAAAGCATGCACACACAAACATGCCCTGAAAAACCCTAACCCATAAAACAAGAACACATGAACAAAGTAGAAACTTAAACTAATAACCAAGCATGCAAGGAATAATAAAGTGAGGAAAATCTAAACTAAACAAGCATGTTATATCACAAATAAGCAAGAAAAACAAAGGAAAAAAAAGATTAAATCAAGAAATAGCAAGAAAAATAAAAGGTTTAGAACTTATACCTCAAAAACAAAAGCTCTTTGGTTTGATTTTGACTGTTCCCTCAATCAAATCTATTCACAACCAAATAAAAATGATTAGTAAACTTCAAAACTCGGAGATCAAGACTAGAAAATGTCTCAATCAAAAGAAAATAGACTTGAGAATATTTTGTGAAAAACTTCCTCTTTGATTCACTATTTCTAGTGAATCTTAGGTTTTCCTTTAGGATTTTTTGTGTATTTTTGAAATATACCATGTTAGGCATTATATAGTTGAAAAATGAGGGTTTGGAATGGTTCCCAAATGATGTGAAATTCATTCCAAACCTTAGCTTTAATGTAAGAAACTTATCTTTTATAGCTTTTGGAACCCTAGCTGCGTACGCAGGTCCGTGTATGCATACGCATACATCAAATCTGCATACGCATACGCGTATTTGCGTACACAGCCTTAGGGTTTTCATGGCCTTTATTTTCCAAAAATAGCTTTATTTTATTTATAAAAGAATTATATTTTTCATAAAAACCTTCCTTAAGTCAATTCATAATCTGATCGGGCCCAAAACCAACCTTAGGCTTTAGAATTTTACCATCATTGGGGAACGGAAGCCCAAGTCGCAAGGGATACAAAATGTGATGTCTACACATAGTATTACTCCACTTACCATCCCTTTAAAAAAAAAAAAAAAAAAAACAAACACCATTCAATTTTTTTTTTGTTGAAAAATGTTAAAGATTCTATGAATTTTATCACAAAAATATTTATAAATTAATATGATAATGAATGTGATTGGTATTACTTCAATAATATTATAAATCATATTTCAAGGTGTGGGTAGTTCATGAGAAAACATCTACAATTGATTCATTTAGGGGGGGTGGAGGGAGTGTGTGGGCACAACAAGGGGAGTACACCTCGATCGAGTGGACCGAGGTAGAGAAGGAAATTGAGTCACCACCTAGATTAGGTCTAGGAACCATAAATATAGCATACTTCGTGGAAGGATTGATCTACTATCAGAGCATGTGTCTAAAGTTTAGGTATAGAGATGGAAAGGTGTTAGGTACCCAACCCGACTCATGGGTCGACTTCCACTCATTGTGTCTTACATCGTAATCTCATTAAAAGCATATTCAAAATTTATCATTCTAGACTCACACACACACTAGCATACATCTAGCAAACAACATGGCATCATATATATCATCCCAAACCCTAGCATACATCTATCATGCATCTCATCATATCTCAAACTCTAGCATACATGACATTATATCGTATCCATGGCAGAAACATAGACATAGTAGTAATTAAATAAGCATATTATCATATCCAAGGCATGGCATATAAACTTGCATATCATGTTCATCAAAACTCACGTCATATTCATCAAGACAAAACAAGATCATATCAACAAACAAATGCATATTCATGTGAACGCATGTCTTACCTCACTGCATCACAACACCTATGCATTAATGCATGGACATGTTATTTGCATGTTCATGGCAAAACAAAAGGTTAAAACCCTAAACTAACATACAAAGAACAAACAAAGCAAACGAACATGGAGGCAAAGACTCATAAGCATGAAACAAGACAAGGCAGAGGCATATTATATAAGTAAAATAAAGAAACAGAAGCAAAAAGGTTCGGATTAGGGTTACTGGGCATGAGTATGCGTGCACATACATAGGGCCTGTGTGTGTAAATATCGCATTTTATACCCCTTACGACTCGGGCCCCCGTTCCCTAATGATACTCAAACTCTAAGGCCCAAGGCCAGTTTAGAGCCCAATCAGATATCAAATTGACTTGGGAAGTGTTAAAATGGAAAATATAACCTTTTAATTGAGCAAAAATCTATTTTTAGAAATAAAATAACCAAAAAGGCTCTCAGCCCACGTACGTGGGTAGCGGCTTGCATATGCAAGCCAAAGCATGCGTACGTAGGCACATTCCTACGTACGCAGCTAGGGTTTCAAAAGCATGGAAAAGACTTTACAATAATGGCTGAGTTTTGGAATGATTCCCACATCGTCTGAAAGCCGTTCCAAACCCCATTTTTTCCACTATATAAAACCTTACATGGTACATTTTCAAAACACAAAGAAATCCCGTGGGAAAAACCTACGATTCACTAAAAACTAGTGAATCAAAATGGAGTTTTTCACAAAATACCCTCAAGTCAATTTTATTCGATTGATACCTTTTCTGGCCCTAATCCTTTTAGTTTAACATTGCTAATTGCTTGTTTAATGACTTGTGATAGATTTGACTGAGGGAAACGGTCAAAATCAAAGCTTGGGAACTCCTTTTTGAGGTATTAAGCTTCAACTCTTTCTTTTTATTTTCTGCTTTTCTTCTTATGTTTTAATCTTGTTTTTTGCTTAGTTTATGTTTATGCATGTTTGTTTAGGTTAGTTTTATAGTTCTTTTATGTTCTGAGCATGTTTGATTGCTAGAATTAGGGTTTTTTTTGTTTATGCTCTGTTTTTCTGTTTCGTGTTTGGGTTAGGGTTTTGAACAAGTCCCATGCATGCATGCCATAAGCATGCATACGTAAGTTAAATCCAGCGTACACAGGCCTTTGGCTACCTACGCAGGTACTTGCCTAAAAACCCTAATCTAGATTTCTTATGTTGTTTGGTTTGTTTGTTTCACATGTATGGTCTCTTTTTTTAACCCTTTTCATGTGTTTATACATATTTGAGTCTCTGTCTTGTATGCTTGCTTGTCTCTAACATGCCTAGAATTAGGGTTTTATGCTTGTTTCTTGCTTTGATGTCATGAATATGCATTCACTTGCCCATTCATGATGCCATAGGTGTCGTGTTGCTGAAAGGTAAGTGAAGGTAAGTCATGCATAGGTATGAACATGCATTTGATGATGTATGTGGTTTGAATATTTGTTTTATGTCCGATCATATGCTTTACATGATCTTGTGATTGCCATGATATGCTTGTTGCCATGTTTGAGTTGTTGCCTCATTTAGATGTATGATAGAGTGTTCACATGTTAGATGAATGCTATGGTTTTTTATTTTTGGTTTGGCTTCCTTTTGCTTTATGGATAGATAAGTGTTGTTTTGGGATGAATAATGACATGTTGTATGTTAGATGCATGCTAGTATGTGTGAGTTTAGAATGCAAATGTTGAAATTGTTTTTAATAAGGTTAAGACGTAAGACATAACAATGGAAGGCTAACCTTAGGGTTGGGTGATCTTGTGTGCCTAACACCTTTCCAAGAGCATACCTAAACTTCGAACCCATACTCTGGTAGTAAGCTCAAAGGTCCTTCCTCGAAAGGATGCTATATATATGGTTCCTAGACCATTGCAAAAACTAGGTGGCGACTCCCCCTTTGTATCCACAGTGTATGTAGTCCAGCTGTATGCATACGTATACTTCAAGTATGCGTGCGCATGCAGTAAGCATGCGTACACATACATGCCCTAAATCCTAAACTAGAAACACAAGAACACAGTAGAACAAAATCTTAAAACTGACATGCTTAAAACAATAAAGTAAAGAAAACCTAAACTAAGCATGCATACTGTAACATAAACTAACAAGAAAAGCAAGGAAATGAAGATCAAAACAAAGAAATGAAAAAGAAAAGGAACTAGAACATTATACCTCAAAACACAAAGCTCTTTAGCTTGATTTTAATTGTTTCCCTCAGTCAATCTATTCACAATCAAATAAAAAGTGATTAGTAAACTTGAAACTCGAAGATCAAGGCCAGAAAATACCTTAATCAGAAAAATATTGCCTTGAGGATGTATTGCAAAAAAACTCCCTCTTCTATGTGTTTTGAAAATATACCATGTATGGTTTTTTATAGTAAGAAAATAAAGGTTTGGAATGGCTCATAGACAATGTGAGATTCGTTCTAAATCAAGTTTTAAATGCAGAAAACTTGTATTTCATAGTTTTTGGAACCTTAGCATGCGCATGCATGCCCTAGGGTTTTTGTTTCCTTTCTTTTTCCAAAAATACCTTATTTAGTTCATAAAAGAGTTATATTTTCCAAAAATACTTTCCTCAAGTCAATTTCAATCTGATCGGGCCCTAAATCAACCCTGGGCTTTAGAATTCCAATATTATTGGGGAACGGGGGCCCAAGTTGTAAGTGGTACAAAATGTGGTGTCTACAGAGTGTTTAAGATTCGAAGGTTACTATTGAATTTTCAATTCTAAATATTGAAACTTTACATGTTGAACCCCCTAAAAATGTTCAAAGATATGGAACTATAGAAATAGATATTGCTACCTTATTGAAAGTTATGATCACTAATATTAATTAACATGATATGGGAATATCTTGCTAATAAAGAATTTTATCATGAAATATTTTTTATTAAAAGAATTTTTATATTTAATTTGTTCCTATGTGAAATCTTTCTTGCCTTTGTCTGAAGTTCTAGGTTCATCCCTACTTCTCAACTCATAAAAACCATTATGGTTGTGTTGAAGCTTTTTTTCTCAAATTAAATTAAAATAATTATTTTAAAAAAAAGTTTTTTAACTTATGCCTATCATATAAAGGGCGTTTTGATAATACCTCAAGCTACCAATTTGCCTTTTGACTTGGTTAACCCTCGGCTTAAACAATCCTTGGGAAGTGGCTTTGGAAAATTAACTAAATTCTAAGGGGAAACCATAAAAGATTCTATTACCACTAGATTATTACTTGAACCTCACTTCAAAGTGTATATATATGGCTTCAGATATGACATTAAAGAAGAAAAGCTTAGCAGCTGACAACATAGCATAAGAAATGCCCCTAACCCCCCCCCCCCCCCCCCCCCCCCCCCCCGTTAGCAATCTAAAGTGTTAGGATAGTTATGCTGCAAGGAATAAAATGTTATGTGAGAAAGAGTCTGAGTGTAGTAAAAAAGAAGTGGACATGTTGGTCAAGAGTTTGAAGAAGTTCAAGGATGCGTTTTCCAATCCTACTGGTGATTCGGAAAGGCTTCTTTCTGATAGGAATTCCCCCAAGATTTACAAGTAGAAGTTGGTTGGTGCTATTCCAGGGGCTTATGAGCAAGCTTTTGGTTTAGATGTTTTGATGCAAGAGGATGTGAAATCTGAAATGAAAGAAGAGCTACCTTTTGATAGGTTTGCTATCATTAGCCTATCTAGAGAAGATAAGGTATATGCAAGGCTCTTTGGGTATTTACTATTATCGTAAAAAATATGATGTCATGACCCAGATCCATGAAACACGAATTTAGATACATGACTAACTTGTTGATCTTGCATATCTCAATAAACGTAATTAATTCCAAAATTAAATAAAATTCCAAATAAACAAGGCTCTTAATAAACCTCTTACAATATCTAAAATCTACAATTTATAAATAATATCCAAATACCGTAAAATCTTAAGCGAAATAAAAATAACTAAAAATCCTATAAGGCTTCAAGCATTACTGAAGTTGCCTAAAAACTCCAACGCTCTACCTTGCACCTTACAAAGTGATCCAAAGGTTTTGTTCTTCAACTAAACTTTAATCTAAAAATATTAATTGATGGGGTGAGACACACATCTTGTAAGCAATTATACACAATACACAACAGAATAAAGTCAAGCAAAGTATGAGTATTTTGATTTCACAAATTCACTCAATGATATCAAATATAGTTTTCCAAAACATATAATGAGCCACTTAATACATATGTAATTAAATCTTAAAATCATTCAAAAACACATACAGATAATTGATCAGAGCAAAGTGTCACGTGTGCATATATCACATATTCTCACATACAATCCTATAAGCAGATACCAACATCTAACCCCTGCTCGTGAGGGTCTAACACTTATTCTCACATACAACCCTGTAAGCGGGCTTACACATATATCTGATCAATTTTAAAATCATTTAATGAGTCACGTATTACAAAAGCAAAGTTTATACAAAGTAGAATAATTTGCTTAATAGTAACAATCACTCCAAATATAGAGGCTTATTGAAGATCACAATATCAAATTAAACAGAAATCAAAGGATGCTTAACTCTTTTTGGGAATGAATAGCGTAAAGTTGTGATTTACAACTATTTTGTGTTGGCTTTAATTCTGTGCTAAATTTGATTGTAATTATGTTCAATCTTATGTACCCTGTATTTTATGTGGGATTTCTTTATAAGGGTTGCGTGTGTGAGAGAGAGTGTGAAGACTCAAGGCAAATTGAAGACCAAAGATGTTTTCGCGAGTAGCTTGTGAGTAGCCTTCCCGCAAAGTGAAGCATGTGCTTAGCACATGACTGAAATGCGAAGAGTCATGAGAGATGGTGACAACTGGTTTTCGCGAGTGTCTCGCGGGTAAGGCCTTCCCGCGAGATGCCCGCGAAATATTCTGTTTTGCTATTTTATCATATCTGCTCCACTACATCCTCACCCACACTATATATACCCACATTATCCACATATGTTGAGGAGTGATTTCACAGAGAAAACCCTAGCCACAACCTTTGAGAGTTAGAGATTTTCATACTCACAATCCTCTACACAATCCATTGTGGTTTTCCTCAACTCCTACCTCTCCATTTCCAAATCCTTGAGAGATTGATAGCCCAAACATTTACCACACCCATTCTGAGTGTAAAGTGAGGTTTTGGTGCTGCTAAGAATTATTGGAAGAAGCCATTTGTTTGGTGGATGTAATTGGGCTGAATTGCGTGATCCAAAGAGCTAGAGAAGACAAGGCTTGGTGAAGTCAGTTGGTAGCAGGAACTTGGAGGGCTCGAGTACATGGGGTAGACTAGGCTTGGAGGGTCTTTTGTTATTCGTGTACTCCAATTTATTCTCTAGTGGATCGATTTACCGCTTGGAGGGCGGCAGAGAGATTTTTCGCTGAGTACTTCGGTTTCCTCTTTGATAACACATCGGCGTGTTATCTTGTGTTTGCATTCTTCTTCCCTACTCTTTTAACTTTCATTTGACTGCTGTGATTTGATGAATATGCCTTAGAGTAGTTTTATTGTTTGCTCGCTCGCATTTACTCTCTTCCGCACTTAGTTTAAGTTAGAGTAAAATCAACCGAGCCGTAAGTTTTAATTTGGAGGTCTAAACAGCTCTTGTATTTTCACACAATTTGGAGCTTTCAAATAGGAACTGAGGAGTTTATATAAATATTTTAAAACTCTTGAGTAAGCCTGAAAATTCAATTTGCTAAAAGAAACGTTTTAAATACCATTCGGAAAATAGGAATATGACTTTGAAATGACTTGATTTTAAACAAATTTGAAGAACAAGAACCTTTTTAGAAAACTTATCTTGAAACTCAATTATTTTCTAAAAATAGTTTAGTTTAGAAATCATCTTTTAAATGGAATTTGAACATTCAAAACATTATTTAAAAATTTTGAAATTTCTCTTTAAAACATTATATAAAAGTTGTTTCTCTTTCATTGATGTAAAAATGCTTTTGATAACTTTAGGAAACGTATGCTTAAAAACGTATTTTTAGAAAACCTTTTACTTCTAAGAACCTAACGAACAAAACTTGTGCATATTATGCATAATTGCTTATCTCTCTTGCTAATATATCCCAACACAGCCGAACACTTTAGTCTTCTGTAAGCTCTATACAAAGAAATACTTTAATCAATAAGCATGAAATCTAATCATTAGAAATCTTTTCTTTTTTACTGTCCTACAAAACTAAAATATGGAAACTACTTTCGTATACACCGTTGTAACAAAATTTTATGCCACTAGACTTATTATGTTAAGATATATCATAAAGTAATTCTAAAGAGAAAAAAAAAAAATCTAGCATACAAAATTTGCAAGTTATGATCAATAAAACATAACTTCAACATTAGCCCACCACTAGTGCTTCTTTATTTTCTTGTATATTTTTTGTGCTGTATAAAACTTTTATATATCTTTTCGCAAGTTTGTTGGGAACTCGTTCATGGAACCTGTGATGTTGGGATGTAATAGGAAGTTGTGATAGCAGGGAGTTGTGTTGGGAACTTGTATATATATGGCAGGAAGTTGTGATGTTGGAGGGGTGGGAAAAAAAAAAAAACCTATAGCCACGTTCTCAAAACGCGGCTATAGGTTGTTCAAATGTAGCTGAAAAAGCCGCGTTTTCAATACAAACGCAGCTACAGGTATGAACTATAGCCGCGTTTAGTAAACGCGGCTATAGACCATAGCTGCGTTTACGAAAAACACGGCTAGAGGCTTTTTCAGCTACATTTAAACAACCTATAGCCGTGTTTGTAAAACGCGGCTATAGGTCCACAGAAGTAGCCACGTTTAAAAATGCAGCTCAAGTGGAACCTGAAGTCGCGTTTTCAAAATGCGGCTATAGGTCCGTAGCCGTAGCTGCGTTTTTGAAAAATGCGGCCATAGGCCTGTAGGGCCGAATACATCTTACAGGGGAAAAAACGCAGCTTTAGGGATGACCTATGGCCGCGTTTTGGAAAAACGCGGCCATAGGTCTGTTGCTGCGGTGTTTACGCCGCATTTGGAAACGCGGCTATGAAAAACGCGGCTCTAGGCTATAGCCGCATTTTTCGGATCTATAGCCACGTTTTTTAAACGCAGCTATAGACCCCTTTTTTTGTAGTGGTTCAACCAATCATACAACAACTAAGTTTCCCCATACATGTTGCGGTTTATAATATATAAATTGATCCAAGTTCACCGATTAAAATGTACGTATAGTAACCGCCAGATTCATAATATTGTGAAACCCAACATCAAAACTCTTAAACTGGTTTCTCAAAAAAAAAAAAAAAAAAAAAATCTTAAACTGTGCATTGCCAGTAATCAATGTTATTACAACATATGTACTACAAACATGCCTAGTTGTATGGCCAAAATGGGCAAATACCCTTTTCGTGCAAAAAGACCAGCGTTTTGTCCCATTTCTCAAACTAATTAGGGAAATGCCCCTGTTTTAAAACTCGATTTTCTTAAAATCGAGTTTCAATGTAAAACTCAATTTGTAGAAAATCGAGTATGGGGCGATCAAACTTTAAAAAAAAAAAAAAAAGCATGGAACTCGAGTTCATGGAGCTCGAGTTCCATTTAAAACACTATTATAGGGCTCCCTGAATGTAGCTATAGGTATGGGGCGATCAAACCTAAAAAAAAAAAAAAAAAAAAAAAAAACTTGCATAGAACTCGAGTTCATGGAGCTTGAGTTCCATTTAAAACGCCACTATAGGGCTCCCTTTACGCAACTATAGGTATGAGGCGATCAAACTTTAAAAAAAAAAAAAAAAAACTTGCATGGAACTCAAGTTCATGGGTGATGGGTATCATTTAAAACGCCACTATAGGGCTCCCAGAACGCAGCTATAGGTATGGGGCAATCAGACTTATAAAAAAAAAACTTGCATGGAACTCGAGTTCATGGAGCTCGAGTTCCAGAAATTTTTTTTTTTTTTTTTAATTTTCTGTTTGTTATAACTTGATTGTCCAAAAATCGAGTTTTAAATTGAAACTCGATTTTTAGAAAATTGAGTATCAAAACAGGGGTATTTTCCTAATTAGTTTGGGAAATTGGGCAAAATGCTGGATTTTTTAAAAAAAAAAGGGGGTAAAAGCCCATTTTCTCCCTAGTTGTATATATAAACCCCACAAATGGTGATCAAGGCTCAATATTAAAACAAAAACCCATAGAGAACTCTGAGTAAGAGACAAATTACCTTTGCTACAAACAAAAATTGCCTCTAATCCTTTTTGCCGTAGCCTCTAGCATCCAGCGTCTCTCTCTTTCTCTAACTTATTTTGATTCCCTTGTATAAAGAAAAGACCCAACAACTTATATATGCTTCCAAAACTTTAATTTCCAATTAACTTCAAATTAAGGTTTATTTGTTTAGATAGGTTGGAACTCCAAAGGATTCCAATTACTCTTAAACTTTTAATCCAAATAGGTTTTATTCTCTTATCCTTTTTCCTAACTAATAAGAAGACTAAAGGTTTTAATTCCCTTATCTTTCTATAACTAAAACAAAAATAAATGAGGACTACACGTTCTATACATATGTGCAAGTTATTATCTCATCTCTTAATTTTGGGTAGCATTCTTTGTTTGGCCACATAATTACACCTCACACCACTTGAAGTAGCATATCCAAAAAAATTAACTATATAAACAATCCTATCATGAAATAATAATTAATAATGATGATAAAATCGGGGTATTACATATGTATAAATGAGGTTTCATGTTCCTATCTGCAAAAATCAGATCTTTGTGCAATTATCTTGGTTGTATGGACTGCATTGACTTAGGTCAAGACAATTTTATTGTTAAATTTGAAAGGCAGGAAGATCTAGGTTTTGAGTTAAAAGGTGGCCCTTAGTTTGTGGGGCAACACTTCCTAGCAATCAGGCAATGGGAGCTAGACTTTAGAGCCTCTTTCTCATTTGTCGCTATATGATTATGCTACTTGAGCTTTCTATTGAATACTATGACCCACTTATGCTCAAAAAGATTAAGCAAGCTATCGGCCTAGTCCTAAGCATTAATGCCCACATAGCCAATGGTACCCAAGGGTGATTTGCTAGATTATGTCATTATGTGTTCAAGTTAATGTTGAAAAGCCTTACCATTCTTATTGAAAAGCTAACCCGACTCGTCCGATACAAGGGAATTAATACTCTATGTTTCGCTTGTGAGTGTATTAGCCATCGTACGGAGACCAACACGGCCTTACTAAGGAACCACAACCTGTTTCAAATAAAAATTACTTCAGTTGAAGAGGAAGCTTCCCGCTCCAACAATGGTTGTAAAAAATGTTGCTCTAGATCCTTACGGTAAGTGGATTGTGGTAAAAAAAAAAAAAAAACTCCTTTGAAAGGTAGGAACTCCGACCCAATGATAATAGGTAAACTTAGGGGTGTGTGCGGTTCGGTCAGTTCGGTTTTTTCTCAAATTTGTTACCAAACCGATAGGGATTATTTCCGACCTATAGCGGTTCGGTTTGGTCAGTTTGAAACATTAATTTTTTTTTTTTAAAAAAAAAAAAAAAATCTGTTCAACCTATAAAAAAAATCTGTTCAACAGAAACTTTATAAAAAAAAAAAACCGTTCAACTTGTTTACACAAAATCTGTTCAATCTATTCAAAAACTAGCAACAAAATCTGTTCAAAAAATAGCAACAAAATTTCACAGAAACTTCATAAAAAATTCTGTTCAACTTGTTCACACAAAATCTGTTCAATCTTTTCAAAAAACAGCAACAAAATATGTTCAATCTGCTTAAAAAACAGCAACAAAATCTGTTCAAATTTTACAGAAACTTCATAAAAAAAATCTGTTCAACCTGTTTACACAAAATCTGTTCAAAAACCTGTTCAATCTATTCAAAAATCTGTTCAATCTATTTAATATGTTCAAACTATTCAAATCTATTCACCCAAAACCTATAATAATGATCCAAATTTCATCATTTCATTCACACATAAACAATCTGTGCAAATTTTTTACACAACAAACTATCCAAACAGTTTCATAGTCCAAACAGTTTCACAGTTTCACACATGACAAACTATCCAATTTTTTTTCATTTCATTCACCATGCAAAAATATTTTGAAATTGCCTCAATAAGAATTCAACTCCCAAGATACTATCATATAGCATATAATATCATTAATGTCACTGTGTGTGTTAGTGTCAATAACAATAAGCGTTAATGTATCCATTTAATAATGTATTACATAACCATTTGTCGTTGTCCACAAATGCCAAAAGAAAGATATACAAATTAAATTAGCATTTAGGCAAAAGAATGCTAATTGCTTGTATCTCCAATGATAATCCCACCCATGAATACCTAAATAACTACCATTAGTGAAAAATTCACTACCAATAAAATGTACAAATATAATTAGCATATAGGCAAAAGAATGCTAATTCCTGTAAGTCCTTTGTCTAGCAAGTCTGTGCACTATGCATCATTCTAAAACTCCTACAAAATACTAAACAAAACAAAATAAACACATGTTAATAATAATAAAATTTTTATGAAAAATAAATTTTTTATGAACAATAAAATTTTTATGAACAATAAAATTTTTATAATAAGCACAAATGAATGATAATAGCAAGCAAGTATACTTACATAATACTAACTACTAACTAACTCCAAGCAAAGAGCAGCACATCACTCATCATCATCCAACACAATAGTGCTTGGATCCTCCTCCATAGGCATTGGGCAAACCGATGCAATTTCTACAATCCCATTCAAAACAAAATGATTCTTAAGCATTGAGCAAATAAATAAACAATTGATACATATAACAAACAAAATGAACACATATATTTTTACCAATGTCAATCTCAAAACCATCCATATCCTCCACATTATCCATGCACTCTCGAAGCTTTATTGGTCTTTTTTTTCTTTGCACCCTTCAACCAATTTTGGGTACAAATAAGGGCTTCAACTGTATTAGGAGATAGTGAACCATAGAACAAATCCAAAACACGCCCCCCCGTACTAAAAGCAAACTCGAATGCAACTGTATAGGCAGGAATAGCCAACACATCACGAGCAATTTAGGAAATGACTCAATATCTAGAAGAATTCATTTTCCACCACATCAAGATGTCAAAATCTTCCACATCAGGGTCCTCAAAAGATTCCAACTAATACCTATCCAACTCAAATTTGCTTTCCACACTGTCCTCGTCTACCAAGTGTTGCTTAAACCTATTATTATAACTTTTAATGCTATCAAACAATGAAGCATTACCAACACTTGGCCTGGAGTCCCTAGACAATGAAGCACCACTACCACTACCACTAGAACTTGAAGCTCCATTTTAACCCACTCTCTCCACATACAACCTCTTCAATGTATCTCGAACCTTTGAGCTCATCGCATCCCCCTTGTCCTTTCCATACCACTCCCTAAACCAAAACTTTACATACTTCAATCTATACCTTGGGTCAAGAACAACAGCAACAAAAAGTATCAAATTGATATTATCTATACTTCCCCAATATTTATCATTTTTTTTTTCATCTCTACCTCCATACTCCTCAAAAGTGGATCCCTATCAACACTACACAACTGTTGCAATTAATCTTCAATGCTAATTAGCTCATAGAAGTATGTATTAGAAGTGACAAACAAGGACCCAAAAAATATAAGTGTTGCCTCATAAAATATGCCAAGAAATTTCCCAAAGGTCTTGACATTTTCCCAATCAAGATAGTTAGGAGGACCAATGGGCTTTTTCCCATTCTCATTCGCTTCACAAAAATAAAGTTTGTAATGTCCATCCTCCTCTTCCAACCTATCAAATGCTCTCACAAATTTCAAAGCACAATCTAACATGAGATAAGTGGAATTCCACCTTGTTGGCGTATCAAGGGACAACAAACATTTGGCTTTGATTTTCTCATTTTCAACACATTCTTGAAACTTCTTAAACCTTGCGGGAGAGGCTCTCACATATCGCACTGCATTCCAAACCTTGGCAATTGATTCATGAATGGAGTTCAACCCACTTTGCATTATCAAATTCAAGATATGCACACAACAACGCATATGCATGAACTCACCACCCAATATGCTACTATCTCTTTCTTTTGTTTTCTTCTTCACATAATCAATTGCCACATCATTAGAGCTACGGTAATTGTAAACAACTGGTCTATACCCCACTTCAACAAACATGACTCAACCACTCTACCTATGGTGTCCCCTTTGTGATTAGCTACAAGGCAAAAGTTCAATATTTTCTTTTGGTAAGTCCAATCCCCATCAATGAAGTGTGCGGTGACTACCATGTAGTTCAAGTTTTGTATAGACGCCCAAGTATCCGTTGTCACACAAACTCGTTGCCCAACAAAAGCCCTTCTTAAAATATCCACCTCACTAAAATAAATCTTTATACAAGCCCTTGCAATGGTAGTGTGATGGGGAATAGGAAAAACCTAGGCTAAACTATTTCCATAAATTCTTGAAAGCCTTGATGCTCCACAAATTTAAAAGGTAATTCATCAATAATGATCATCCTTGCCAACGCCAACCTTATCCTCTCTTCACTATAGTTTGCAATCACTAACACATTTGAACCACTTTCCCCTTCCCTCTTAGCTTGGAAAGACAAAGTTTTTTGCTTATCATCATGGGGAAAAGGCCACTTCTTACACACCTTCATATGTTGGAACATGCCCGAAGTACCATTTTTCTTATCATGGCAATTATATTGATTTTTACAATACTTGCATTCAAACCTAGGCTTCTTGGAATCAGGACCAGCCACCTTGTTTAAGTGCACCAAGTCCAATTGGTGCTGTAGGTTCAGGTGGGTTAGGGTTAACATTACCAGGATTAGGAGGAAAATGCCACTTCTTACACACCTTCATGTGTTGCAACATGCCCAAAGTACCATTTTTCTTACCATGGCAATTATATTAATTTTTACAATACTTGCATTCAGACCTAGGCTTCTTGGAATTAGGACCAGCCAACTTAATCAAGTGCTGCCATACTATAGATGGGTCCTTACCACCTTGTTTAGGTGACAGTGGGGGAAGTGATGCACCAAGTCCAATTGGTGCTGCAGATTCAGATGGGTTAGGGTTAGTGTAAGGTTGAATTTATTCAATATTGTGTTGGCTTTATTTCGTGCCAAATTTGCTTGTAATTTAGTAATTAAATACCCTGTATTTAGGTGAGATTTATGTAAGGGTAGTGTGTGAAAGATTGTGAAGAAAACTCAAGATATGTGCACTTAAAAAGAGCCTTGCGACTAGATCTTGCGATTGGCAAGTCGCCAAAGGTGGCACACATGTGAAGCATGTAGGGGAGCTAAAGGGTCACGACAGCTGGAGCACTATAGGACAAAACTTCTAGTCTGGCCAGGTGGTTAGCTCGCGGCTCAAACTCACAACTCGTTCCAATCACGAGGTTGAGTCACCAGAATGCCCTGTTTGATGAAAACTAACTTTTCGCATTCCTCATACACACTACTATAAATACCCTTATACCCATGAAATGTAGAGAGTTTCTAGAGAAAATTTTGAGAGAGAAACCCTAGAAAAATACAAGATTGACTCGTCCACAATCTTTATCATTTGATTCTCCAAATTCCTCTACTCTTACCCTTTCCATTGACATATCCTTGACAGGTACATTTGCCAAATCCTTATCTCACCATACCCATATCAGTGAGGAGGTGTTTTGGTGTTTGAAAAGCAGTTCAGAGAGGACCAATTCATTTGGTTGATGTAATGGGCTTATTGTGGGATCTGATAAGCTAGAAAAGACAAGGTTCAGCATAACCCTGTTGGAGTAAGAAGCTTGGAGGGCTTAGGTGCACTGAGTAGATTAGGCTTGGAGGGTCTTTTGCTATTCATGTATCCCAACTTCATTCTCTAGTGGATTATTGACCGCTTGGAAGGCGGCGGAGAGGTTTTTTGCCGAGTACTTTGGTTTCCTCTTCGATAACACATCACCGTGTTATCTTTGTGTTTGCATCTCTCTTTCCTCTCTCTTTACCTTTTAATTGCTGCAGTGTTTGTAATTAATTATAGTTTAGAGTGTGTTACCAATTTGGATATAGCTTATATTTCATATTCCGCACATATATTGTTTGATTATAAGCTTGTGTTGGTAATTTTGTATTTGGGGGTCTAAACGTTCATTGGTGTTTTATACACTATTTGAACTTTCAATTAGTATTAGAGTAGGTGCACTTGCTGTGGTTTAATTACCTAAGTGCGATCCTATACTCCTTTTGAGATGGATCGATCTCAATCTCTTAATGCTCCTCCATACTTTGATGGGAGCAACTATGCATTTTGGAAAGTCCATATGAGGGCATTTTTATGTTCCATTAATGAAAGTGTTTGGGATGCTGTAGATATAGGATGGACTAGGCCAAAGGCCGCCAAATCCGAATGGGATAAGGCATCCCTTACGGCAGCTAACGCTAATAGCAAGGCTTTAAATGCTATTTTCTATGGTGTTTCTCCTTATGAGTTTCACAGGATTTCTCATGTTACAATTGCCAAGAAGGCATGGCAAATTTTGGAAACAACTTATGAGGGAACCAAAAAGGTGAAGGACACCAAGTTGCAAATGCTTACCACACGCTTCGAAGAGCTAAAGATGAGTGAAGATGAGTCATTTGACTCATTTTATGGGAAGCTAAATGAGGTGGTAATTGGGAAATTTAACTTGGGGGAAAAGACGGTGGACTCTAAGATTGTGAGAAAAATTCTACGATCATTACTAGAGAGCTTCCGTGCAAAGGTTACTGTCATTGAAGAGAGTAAGGATCTTGATGAGATTAAAGTTCAAGAACTTATTGGCTCACTTCAAACCTATGAGCTATCTCTACCATCGCAAAGGAAGAGCAAATCCCTTGCTCTAAAGATAATCAATGAGAGAGTAGAAGCTCAAGACTCATCAGGTGAGCATGAGGTCGAAAAGGATGTGGCGTATCTTGTTAAGAACTTCTGAAATTTCTTGAAGTTCAAAAAGAATGGAAAGTTTGCTGAGAAGGGTAAATTCCAAAATTCCTAGAAGGAGAAAAAGGATTTCAAGAAGAAAGATGGGAAGGATTCTTAATCCTCTTAAGGAATCATGTGCTATGAATGCAACGATTATGGACATCTTAAGAAGGAGTGTCCCAACTATTTGAGAGAGAAGGGTAAGTGTATGCCACTACTCTTAGTGACACAGACTCCTATAATTCAGACTCGGAAGAAAGCTGTGACAGAGAGGAAAACTACTTCGCATTTATGACCATTGCTCCCATACAATCTTCGGATGATTTGAGTGTGTTAGTGGAAGAGCTTGGTGAGCACATTGAAGTGGAGTCGATGAGGATAGTGGAGGAATCCGATGATGAGGAAGATGAAGGAATAGTGGGACTGCAAGAAACCTACAATTCCCTCCTTGAGAAGACTAGTGAATATGCAAAAGTGGCTAAAGAAGCCATTAAGAAAATGAAGAGAGTAAAGCAAGACTACAAAAGTCTTCTAGTGTGGTACAAGGAGACTAAGTGTGAAGTTGAGACTGAATGGAAAGCTAATCGAAGTTTATTCAAAGATCAAATTTCTTGAGCTTAAGGCGATTCAAGCTAATGCTAAATTAGAGCAAGTTTCCTCCAAGAAGCTTGATGAAGTGCTTGCTCATCAAAAACCTTTCTCCGACAAAAGCGGATTGGGATACACTGGAGAGAGCAGTTCGAGTGCCAATATGTCCAAGGATATGAAGTTTGTGAAAGCTAAGGAACCAATGGTATCAATCACTACTATTGAGAAAGTGAAGGCGGAGAAGAAGCAGAATGTGATTAACCAACGATTTTTTATAAAGCCTCCTAACCAATCAGTGGTCAAATCTAAGGCTAAAGGGAAATCACTTCCAAAATCACAAAGAGGTCTGAGAACTCAACATTTATGCCATCATTGTGGAATTCAAGGACACACCAGACCTAATTGTCATAAGCTTCAAGCATTAAAGAATGCAAGTGCTCAAAGGCAAGAGGACCAAGAAATGGCAAAGGGAATTGGACTGCTAAGTAATCAAAAAGTTAAGAAGGTGATCCCAGAGTGAGTGATGTGATGAAGATGATTGATGCATTCACCACCTGTTTGACAAGCTTCACCAGAAGGTTTGAAAGCCACAACAATAGTACCCAATCCTCTAAGGATATCACCCCAAAAGCAAGTGTCATGTGGGTGAAGAAGGGTACACACACATAAGTATTACAACATGTCCATACATTAATACTTCCTATGTAATGTGACATTGATTGATTGTGTGCCCTTTGTTATCATTCTAGCATGTTTTGAAAATTTTGTGTTTGTTTGTTTTTTTCTTTGAATGTTTTTACTTTTTGATCAATCTTTACTTGTTTTTGCGTCAAAAAAATAATCCAAAAACACATAAAAAGTAGAAAATCCAAAAAGTTTGATCAGCATTATTTTGTTTAGTCACACGCATGTTTTGCCTTGTACCTCCGTACTAATTGCTTTGTACATTTATGAGCTTAGCTTGTTATGTATGCACATCTATCTTTGTGGGAAAAATCTTGACATCTATGTGACTGTTGTAAATAGATCTTCAAACTTGTCATGAATGATTAGTCAGTGGTTTTGTTGATCTTGAGACTTGCATTGACTTGTGCCTACATATCTTCCCACTCTTTTATTTTTTTTGCTTAAAGAGCTCAACCAATGTAAATCTTAAAATGAAACGAGATAATGAGCTGCAAAAGCCGTCGCATATACTAGTATTCGACTAGGAAAAAGGGAAAGCGACTTATATGAAAATGTATGATGCCCAAAAAGCCAAAGGCTTGTTCATTAAATTGAAATATAAAAAATTTCAGGCATCGATCTCAAAATGAGATGTATTAATTCAAAATGATCAAATTTTATGATGTGTATGAAGCCAAATGAAAAGCTTCAAAAGTATGTAATCAAGTTTTGTGGGAGGTCATATATGCATACTTCTATAATTGAGATTGGTCACTCTTCCTAGTGCTAATTGTGTATGTCTTGGTTGAATTGATCATTGAAGCTTCACATTAGACTAAGGACTATCACATCTTTGGTACCCACACACATCACACATGTCTATGTTCAATGAATGCCTTATTTATTTGTGTGATTGTACTTGTTTAAATGTGTTGCACTCACTTAATCATATGTTGATCAGACACAAAAAGATTTTTGAGTGTTTTAATTGTTTTTGGAAAGTGTTTTTGTTTTGAAAATTTTCAAAAACTGTGCAACTTTGTTTTGGCGACTCTGCCTCGCGGGTCAAGCAAGTTGCAAGACCCCATTCGTGAGCTTACTCAGAAGCTTTCGTGACTCTCTGGCGAGTCAAGCCCCTAGTCGCGAAAAAGACTTAGAAAAATTTCAAAAATTTGGGTTTTTAGGATTTTCGCGACTCAGTTTGGCGACTGGTTCGCGAGTGGAAGCTTCAGTCACGAGGTTTACTTAGAATGATTCATGACTCCCTTCGCGACTTACTCGCAAGTGGAACTTCCAGTCGCGAAAAACACTTAGTGAAAAATTTGTCACACGAGTTTTTGGCGACTTGACTTAGTGACTTGTTCGCGACTCATTCCAATCGCAAAAAACGCGTGTTTTGCTCATTGAGGGTTATTTTTAGGGTAGTTTTCAAAAACTTCTCATTTTTCCCTCGCTTATTGTGACTGTTCATTGTCTTGTCCATTCCTCTCCTTTCCAAACTCACCGTGTTCTCTAAAAAAATCCTCCATTTTCTTTATCATCTCTTCACCAATCTTCAAGAAAAGGTATGGGTTTTGACATTTTCTCAATGTATTTTATGTTTCTTGCCCTTGATTTTTTGGATTTTGTGTTTTAGTTGAGTTTTTGAAAATATGATGTTGAATATGATTTATGAGTATTTTGTTGAGTTTGTTGTTTGGATTTTGTTGGTTTTCAAAGTATTATGCCTATTATACATGCTTTTCATGTTTGTTTCTCAATTTAAGAATTATACCTTGTCTGTGTTGGAGGGATATGGGTTTCAAAGCGGACAATATCTACACAGTTGGGGCGGGGTTGTTACAGATGGTATCAGAGCCATGCCCTAGCCGGAAGTGTGGGTCCCACACGCGAGGACGCGTGTGCTCGTAAGGGGGGTGGATTGTAGTGATCCAAAAAGAGGGGTCTTGCATTCCATGGAATCCCACATCGCCTAGGGAAGCACATGGGGATGTGCTTATAAGGAGTGACCTCCCTTCAATGTGAAGAGGCCTTTTCCCCAGCGCAACCTGGGAAAGAACAAAACCGTGAGGGGTATGAGTCCCAAAGCAGACAATATCTACACAGTTGGAGCGGGGTCGTTACAGATGGTATTAAAGCCATGCCTTAGCCGAAAGTGTGGGTCCCACACGCGAGGACGCGTGTGCTCGTAAGGGGGGTGGATTGTAGTGATCCAAAAAGAGGGGTCTTGCATTCCATGGAATGCCACATCGCCTAGGGAAGCACATGGGGATGTGCTTATAAGGAGTGACCTCCCTTCAATGTGTAGAGGCCTTTTCCCTAGCGTAACCTGGGGAAGAACAAAACCGTGAGGGGTACGAGTCCCAAAGCGGAAAATATCTACATAGTTGGGGCGGGGTCGTTACAATCATACCCATGGTAAAATGTCCCATAGACAGTTTCTTATGTTACAATGTCTATAAGGATGATCTTGCTTCGCTGGTTGTGAAATTTTATTTGGTTATGTGATTTGCACTATGCCCTAGGTTGTACATGGTGTTATTTGTTGGCACCACACACTGTGATATGTTTGAGGACTTAATACCAAGACTCTGTTGTGCTTTGATGCTATATGTTCTCACCTGTCTAATTGCTATTGAGTTATACTTTAAGGCCTTATTCTAAATCCACTTTATTGCTACTAACTTGTTACAAATTCTTTTTGTTGCCATATGTTGTGCTTTGTTTTGTGGTCTTTGCTGCTATGTTTTTGTAGATGAGTCTAAAGAAGAAGACCACTACACATCGTGCTGACAAAAGGAAGAAAATGGACAATACTTGGTTCCGCTCTATCCAACACTTTGAAAGATACAATCAGTTCTTCGAGAAGGCTCCAATAATCCAAGAGCGATTTGTGGACTTAGCTGATTTGAAGGATTATTTTATCCCGGTTGTTTTCAAGATAGAGGTTGGGACAAGCTCTTTGGTGATCTCCCTGGGGTGTGTGAACCATTGATTTGTGAGTTCTATGCCAATGCCATTTTACGAGAGGATGAAATCGATTGTTGGATTAAAGGCCATGAGTTCACCATTGACTTGGAGGATATTGATGATGTTCTTGGCTTTGAGGATCTAGAGCATGATTTCACGTACTTCAAAGATAGAATGCTCTTCATTGAAACGGTTCAATCTCATCTCAATGGTGTTCGAGAAGGCAGGTGTCTTAACACAACGGCTTTTCCACCGAATCTTAGATGTCTTACATACATTATGATGTTCAACCTATACCCGGTGAAGAAGATGACCACCATCAGTAATGGTAGAGCCATTTTTCTCATGAAGCTTCGGGAGAACATTTACATTGATATTAGTGCTCATGCCTTCTCCATCATTGTTGATGAAACCAGGACAACTTCCAGGGTAAAGCTGATTCTCCCTAGTCTTCTCATGAGGATCTTTCGTGCAAAAGGTGTGGAAATTCCACAAAATATCAGTCTGATGCCTACTCCTCCAGCTATAAATGCTCTAAAAATTGCACGGATCAAAGTTCGTCTCCCCGATGATGAAGAGGAGGGTGATCAAGCACAAGGAGAACCTATGGACACCAAGACGGAAGCAGAAGGACAACCCTCAAGGTCACGAAGCTGTGGTAAAAGGAGCCGAGCTTCAACATCTTCTGAAGTACCTTTAGATGCATTTCAAATCATCCTTGAGAGGATTGATGGCCTGCGAGACGTCCAAAATGAGCAATTTGACAGGTTGATTGCTATCCAAGAACAAATTAATTTGCTTTCAGCAAAGTTTGACAGCTTCACTGCACAGCCCTAGCCACTTTATGGAGTAGGAGTAGCTCTTGAGGGGGAGCATCAATTTGAGGGGGAGAAACTTTAAGCATTCTTAGTTTATGTTGTTTATGGTTTTTGTTGTTTATGTTTGGATTTAGTTTTAATATGGGTTTTTCACAACACTTTGTTAAATACTTTGGTTTGAACTCTATTATTCCAGTGCTTGGTTTTCTAATACTTAACTATGGTGTGTTGTGAACTCTTGAATGCTTAGCTATTTAAAATACTTTATTTATGTACCTTTGCTTTGTAGCTCAATACTTTTAGTTAATGTTATGCATTTTCTTTAGTACTTCACTCTTGTGCCTTTGTTGTATTTTATATCCTTGACGCAACTACTTTATGTTTTTGTATCGGTTGAGTGTTGGACATGCAAATGATACTTTGCATTGAGCTTATTAGCTTGCATCTCCGAATGTTCATTCCTTGTGTGAATGATCATTGTGATCACTATTTATAGTGATTGTTCTTGTTTGGTCAAACCATGCTTTATTGCTATATTCTTTACTACTTGATCGCATTGTACTTGCTCCATATGCATTTCAAGATTTCTGCTTACAATGATCATCTTGTGTTATTACTTTCAGGAAAAACTTGTTCGTATGGTTCAAGAGCTTCACAGTTTCTAGAGTTAGGTGTGAGTGAGTTTTGGCAACTGTTCCCAACTCACACGTTAAGTCTAGAGCTGTTTTAAGGTTTTGTCACGAAATTGCCAAAAGGGGAGATTGTAAGGTTGAATTTATTCAATCACGTGTTGCCTTTATTCCGTGCCAAATTTGCTTGTAATTTAGCAATTAGATACCATGTATTTAGGTGGGATCTATGTAAGGGTAGTGTGTGAAAGAGTGTGAAGAAAACTCAAGATGTGTGCACTTAAGAAGAGCCTCGCGACTGGATCTCACGATTGGCAAGTTGCCAAAGGTGGCACACGTGTGAAGCATGCAGGGGAGCTGAAGGGTCACGATAACTGGAGCGCTACAAGACAAAACTTCCAGTCTAGCCAGGCGGTTAGCTCGCGACTCAAACTCGTGACTCATTCCAGTCGTGAGGTTGAGTCACCAGAATGCCTTGTTTAATGAAAACTGACTTTTCGCATTCCTCATACACACTACTATAAATACCCTTATACCCATGAAATGTAAATAGTTTCCAGAGAAAATTTTGAGAGAGAAACTTTAGAGAAATACAAGATTGACTCATCCACAATCTTTATCATTTGATTTTCCAAATTCCTGTACTCTCACCCTTTCCATTGACATATCCTTGAGAGGTACATTTGCCAAATCCTTATCTCACCATACCCATATCAGTGAGGAGGTGTTTTGGTGCTTGGGAAGCAGTTTAGAGATGACCAATTCATTTGGTTGATGCAATGGGCTTATTGCGGGATCTGGTAAGCTAGAGAAGACAATGTTCGGCGTAACCCTATTGGAGCAAGAAGCTTGGAGGGCTTAGGTGCATTGGGTAGATTAGGCTTGGAGAGTCTTCTGCTATTCATATATCCCAACTTCATTCTCTAGTGGATTATTGAAAGCTTGGAAGGCGGCGGAGAGGTTTTTCACCTAGTACTTCAGTTTCCTCTTCGATAACACATCGCCGTGTTATCTTTGTGTTTGCATCTTCCTTTCTCTTTACCTTTTAATTGCTGCTGTGTTTGTAATTAATTATGGTTTAGAGTGTGTTACCAATTTGGATATAACTTATATTTCATATTCCGAACATATATTGTTTGATTATAAGCTTGTGTTGGTAATTTTGTATTTGGGGGTCTAAATATTCATTGGTGTTTTATACTGTTACTATATATCACATTTAAGTCGCATCCAATGATAGGATTCTAGATAGTTATACTTTTCTTTCAAATGATTATTGAGTTTCAGAATGGTTGGTAGGTGGTTGCATTTTGTGCTAATTGACAATTTGTGCTGGTACAAATTAACCTAGAATTGTAATTATCTTATCTCATGTCAGTTGAGAAAACCCAAATATTTAAATGATAAACAAAATACAGCAACCAAGCCTTAAGTAACAGTATAAACTTAGTAAACTTAATAATACATTATTACTTTAGTAAGTTTATAATAATGGTATAAACTATAAATTTAATAAACTTAGTAATACATTGTTACTTTAGTAAGTTTATAGTAGCAGTATAAACTATAAACTTAGTAACAGTATAAACCAAATAGGTAACAATGTTACTATTACCATTGAGTCCAAACAACTGAAACAACTGAAACAGGTGCTGAAAAAATGATAAAAACCATGATAAGACTTTTTGTTTTGAGCCTAAACAACTGAAACAAGTGCTATAAACTATAAGCTTAGTTTGGAGTTTGAACTTTTTGTTTTTGCCGAGAGGTGAAAGAACAGAGGGGCTTGGTGGCTTACCGGTGGTTTGTCGCAGTGAGCTGGTGACTGGTGAGCACCTACTGGCTGTTGCAGAGGCCAGCCGAGGTGAGGTGTCAAGGACTTAGGTCGGCAAGAGGCGAGAGGCGAGAGGCGAGAGCGAGAGAGAGAGAGTTAAGTGTTCTGAGAGTGAAAGAAAGAATTTATACTTAGGGAGAAATCTGAAAACCTAGCAAAATACGACATCGTTTTGTTTTTTGTTTTTAATAACACCCAATACGACGATGTTTTGTTAAAAAAATTAAAATAGATACTCCGTGAAACGACGTCGTATCCAAATCTCTGAAAGTTATATATAGGTATCGGTTCGGCTTGGTGAGAATCGGTTTCGGGCTCTCTGCTCCGATGACTGCACTGCACCGACATCGGAAGTCCATTCAAACTCCGATCGCGGGCATCGGCTCCGTCGGTTGGTTGCAGTGGCGGTGCACGAAGATCGACGCCGGTCAATTGGATTGGTGACGGCATCTCCGCACACACCCCTAGGTAGACTCCATGCAAATGACGTCACTAACAACTAGTATAGTGGTGACAGCTCTAGCAAAGCAAAGCAACGAAATGAAGGGAAGAGTAAAGCAATCCATCTTACAAGTGATGTGATTGCTAAGTATGTTTCTAATGGGTTGTTCATTCATAACTAAAAGAGAAAATATATTAGTCATAGTTCTAGGTCTAGTCAAGCTTGTGTATCTAGTCTCCCAAAAGCCCATTGTTGGAAAATTTAGACCCCGGTTGGTAGAATAAACAAGTGTTAAACCTAAGCTGTTAATTAGATTTATTATGAATAAACCTTGTTAAAACAAACTAACATCAATATCATGTCAATATCATGCACAACGGAAAATTAAATAAGACAAGATATGATAACCTAGGAAAACCAATGAAACAAACTAGTTTCACAGTAAAAAACCTGAGGGGGAAACCTTCCCGAAAAGCAATTCACTATAATAAAGAGAAGTTTCAGATCTAGTACAAAACATTTGTCCCCAAACTTTACAATCCCTGTAGATGAACTTACAGCAGAAACCTTCTGCCGCTTTAGAACCTCTGAACTCTTTAATATATGAATGCCACCTTTTTGCATGGATCCCAGTACATCCCAGTACGTGACTAACTCACCAACTTGAAGAAGATTGTTGGCTGCAAAGTTCTTCACTTCATCAATAATGAAGATCAAGAAGCACTTGGTTACAAAACCCTAAGGCGCAAAGACGCAGTAGCTTCTTTCAGAGAGAATAAGGCATCGGTCACCTTTTGCATGTGTTCTCCTTGTATTTTCATGTGTGACAGCCTTTAAAATAAGCCTTATATATGTCTATGGTTGTGAGAAAAGAAACCCTACACATACATGTCAGCATGGGCCGAAAATCAGATCTGAAAATTTGAATTTCGTAATTTTCGATAAATACAGCCGTCGAGTTATCTGTCGAGATTCATTAAACCTCGATAGATACTATCTGTCAACAGCTATCGAGAATCTGTCCAGTTTTAATGAACAACTTTTCTTCACTTGTTTCTTGATCCAATTTTCATGGCTTTAATACTAGACTTTGAATTCTTGTTTTTTGAAGTATTAAACACATCCTTGATCTACCCAATTACAAGTAAAGTGCGTTTTGTTAAAGGATTAACCAATTCTAAATCAACATATGTTCCTAACATGATCCACATATGTCCTAAAACCCATGTTAGGGTACTTTTTTTTTACACCTAATTTTATTTGAGTACCATCTATTTATACCACTAATAAGTTATTGGGTTTTCCCAAATATTTTTTGCTCTATTATTATGCTAATAACAAATGTTTCATATCTCATTGCTTAAATTGGGTTATTATATAAATAGTCACAAAAAGCCCAAAAACTCATATTTTATCTAATTTTATTATCATCATTTAGCTAAGCCCAAAACCGGCCATATGAACCCAATAAACACATCCTATTCTATTTAAAGCCCAAGAATACTTATGCTTGACAATATTTGAAAAGCCATGATTCAAATCCATGGCAAAACAATTTTATCAATGGAATTCAAATCCATAATCAAAGCCTATGATTTAAACTCATGGCAATTTATTTATCCAAAACCCAATTCACATTAACAATATCAAAGCCCAATTCTCATTGGCAATATCAAAGCCCAGTTCTTGCTGGCAATATTTAAAGCCCAATTTTCATTGGCAATATCAAAGCGCAGTTCTCACTAGCAATATTTAAAACCCAATTCTCATTGGCAATATCAAAACTCAATTTTCATTGGCAATATCAAAACTCAGTTCTCGCTAGCAATATTTAAAGCCTAATTTTCATTGGCAACATCAAAACTCAATTCTCATTGGCATCATCAAAGCCCAATTCTCCTTGGTAATATCAAAACCTAATTCTCATTGCCAATATCAAAAGCCCAACTTACGTTGGCACTATTAAAAGCCCAAGCTAACTACTTGACACTATTTTATCGAAAACCCAAGGTTATCAATACTTGGCAAAATACTATATCATAATTATTTCACTTAAAAGTCTAATAATGAACAATACTTTAGATTTTTAAACATATTACTGTAATATTACAAGCTCATGAAATTTATGAATTATCTATTCTCAAAACCCATGGCAATCATCTTATAAAATCTCATGGAAAGTTATGATTATTAAACCCATGATATTTATTTATTTCAAACTCATGCTCACTATCTATCTTAATCACAACATTCATAATATTTATTACCAAAATTCATGGTAATTATTCATCCTACATGTCCATTATGATTATCTATAGAGAAACTCATGAGAACATCACATTATTCCATTATAGTGGTTGTTACCATATTTATTTAAAACTCATGGTATATATTATTTTCAAATACAATATAGGAGGTCGTTATTTAAAAAGCCTAAAAGAAAATATCATTTACAAAGTAATCCATAGCAAAAATTATGAGAAACTATACAAGTTGTTATTTAAAGTCCATGAGAATTAATACCCAAAATCTATTATAAATATTTATTAAATCTCATGGATTCATTTTATTTCTACTAACAACTAAAGCCCATAAGGAGTAAAAAACCCATGGCAGAGCATGTCTTTAATGCCCATTTTGTAGGCCCAAGAATCTCATGGAGTAGGGAACAAGCCCAAGCAAAGAAAGGGCCATGTGGTCCAACTAAAGGTGCTAAAATGGAGCAAAGTTCCGGCCTAAAAAGGTCCCAGCAAGGGGCTTGAAAGTAGGCAACCAGCCATTGTTCATCCCTAACCAAAAAGCAACTAGAGACCCTTACAAGAGAATCAAGCCTTTGAGGATAAACTAGGGGCTGTCCCATCAGTTTTCTGCCACCCTCTACCTGACATGAACAGTGCCCAAGGGCTGTCACATCAGCTGAAGTCTAAAGGATGATGGAACTCCATTATCTTCCCCAAGACTGCACCTCCAGCGGAAGGGGAGCTGAAACCAAACTATTCAAACTCCAACAAATTGATGCTAAAAATCTTAGAAACGTTCAAGACATGATTTATGTGCCAGACCCATGAATCCTAAAGGGGAAAAATTAGGAACATATGGTTTGGAGGGCATAAAGGGATTTCTAGCGAAACCCACTGAAGTGGACTTAGAGTTTGACACCTGCTTGGGGTGTTGAATCTTACTTCTTGGGGGACCAAATCTCAATTTGCAGCATTAGGATTCATTCTTGATACACGCCATAATCATATTAATTCAGCTCAGCCCCAGAAATCATGGCATTAAATGCAAAGCACTCTAAAATCCCATCATTACCCAAAGAAGTAAGGCAGCCCCTAAAGTGAATCTCTTACTTCTGACCAAAAATTCTCAAGAAGCTTAACCTTGATTCATCACCTCAGAGTAGTCATACATTTTTTGGATTCTTGTCAATTAATGCTTCCCTTAAGCTCCATTATAAAACATGCACACCTCAGCCCACAAGGGAAAAAGGAAGCCTCTCTAAAGATTTCTGTCATTGACTACATTTTGCAGAAATTCAGTCCCTATTAAGCTCTCTTTAAGCTTCCCCAAGCTCTCTAGAGCCCACTCACAACCTTTCTCGGCCTATAGTCACCATAACACCAACATTCACCACCTTGCTTACACCTTCCTGCTCCATAAACATCCCATAACTGACCAGACCCAGCTACCCTCTCTGAAATTCTGGGTTTGTTTGCTATTTTACTTGTGGTTTAGCCTCCCTCAAGCTCACCACTCATCATCCTTGGCCCACACTCATCTAATCTTAGATGTTCTCTTCCCCTTTACACAATCACAGCTCAAAAATGTCCTCCAACTAGTCACAAATAGCCCATTACTCACAAATCTCAGTATTAATCCTATCCCACTCACTCAAAACAGCCCACATTCACTTCGCTCATGTCTTATAAACACATATTCACCAAAATCTTAGTTGAATATTAGCTGCACTGAGTTGGGGATCTTTCTCTCCCTTCATTCCATCCTATTTTCCCTCTTTTATTTGTAATTATGAAGCCTTTAATCCTTGTTTATTATTATTATGATGAAAGCCATAATGTTTTGGATACTATGGAAGTTTTCCCTTATGTTGACTTAATAATAATAAGGAAAAAACATGATTTTTACTTTTGTATATGTAACAATCGAACTTTTCCCTCACATTAATGTAATAATGACTGAAAGTACAATAAACTCCCCTGACTGAGACGTGCAAGGACCCCCAGGAGTTAACACATTCATAAACTTATTTAATCATTGACCATTGGACTGTTTAAATCTGTATTTTCTGGACTAAGTGTAATTTTGCCCTTATCGCTGGATATTTTATTTCACTTGAACTATCAGACCAAGACCATTAATGAATTAACTAAGTATTGTAAAGTATTTTTCATTGGGCTTTTGTTGTTGTTTTGTTAAGTGCAGCCTTTGTTTCCTTGCTTGGGTAGGCTTGTCATCACATCGATAGCCTTTGGGTGTCATCTCAAGAACCCATAGTTGAGTTTCGGTTTGGTTTCCCAACATCTCATTCAGGGGCATAAATTTCCCCCTTGACAACCCATAATTTCTCTTTAATCAATAATTGAAACCTCAAGTCCCTGGTAACACAAACTCTCTCATCTTTAGAGCATTCACACTCGGTTTCTAAAAAAAATCTCATTTTATCTTCTCAAAAATTATTTTATCATTTACACCATACCATTTTACAACACACCTAACATCCTAAACTCTATTTTTTTCCCAGTTTATTTAATTATTCGTTTTTATTCTTCTTTTTTAATGATTTCTCTCTCTCTCTCTCTCTCTCTTCCTTTTCCTCTCTTTCTCCCTCTACTTCTAGGCATCGGCCACAAAAAAAAAAAAAAAAAAATAGAAACCCAGAAACAACCATGCCACCACACCAGCCACAAACCAAAAGATTACAAGAAAAAAACACACACAATAACTACTAATGAGTCAAAAATTTATGATCGTCATTAACCAAGAGAAGACGTTATACATTTATTACGCTCATTGATGACAAAGTGTAATGGACGGAGCAACGGTCACAAAGTGAGCTATGAACTTCAGACAAAGATTTTGTAATGCACTAGTCATTGTGCATAAATACAGCAATTCATTACCCATTAATTAGGCACGCAACTATAAAAGAGAAGGCAACAGAAGTTAAAGGTACACACAAATACTCTACGAAAATCACTCTCCAATCAATTCTCTCTAAAATCTTTCTCCCTTACTAACTTAAGCATCAGAGGCGGTTTGGCTAATGCCACACTGGCATGTTACTTTTCCATTCAGTTCATTTTTGCAGGTTTTCCTCCAACAGAGATTACCGTAATCACAGCTTCATCCATCCATTACAACGAGGAGCTCAACTGTTGATTTTTTGCATCATCAGTTTGGCGCCATCTGTGGGGATTGCTAATCATTCAAGCCATCCTTCCCAGTGACAAAAGAGTTCCTCGAAGTACGAGGTGGAACCAGAAACTGCACAACAGCCAGAAGCTGTGCAACAGCAACAAATCCAAGCCCTTCTAGCTAATGTGGAAGAGCTAACTTGCCAGAATGAAGAGTTGCGAAAGAAAATGGAATCCCAAAATGCAAAACGTCGGCGAACAAGTGAAAACCAGAATGAAGAAGAATCAAACTTCCAAGCCAACAAGTGAGACAAAACCTCAGGAGATGATTCCTCCAGGATGGAAAATGAACTTCGCAACATGAGGAAGGAGATGGATGAATTAAGAAGTGCCATGAAGGACAAAGGCAAAGAGAATTTGAATGGGATGATTCAAAGGACGGACTCACCATTCACCACTGAAGTATTGAACCTCCCCTCCCACCGAAATTCTGTCTCCCACAGTTGGAATCATATGTCAATTCCAAGGACCCCTTGGATCGCATTGAATCATTCAAGACATTGATGCTGTTGCAGATGACCCCAGACGAGGTGATGTGCAGGGCATTCCTAATGACACTGAAAGGAGTAGCTAGAGTATGGTTCAGTAAGATACCCCTAGGAACTATTGCAAATTTTGAACAACTCAGTAAGGGTTTTGTTCGTCATTTCAATGGGGTGCAAACACACAAGAAGCCAACCAGTCATCTTCTCAACATTTAGCAGGCAGAAGGAGAATCACTAAGACAGTACGTGACTCGATTCAATAAGGAGCTACTTCAGGTAGACGAAGTTGAAGATCAAGTCACCAGAAGCCCACCAAAAACAGTCATGGAGTTGCTTCGAAAAGCTCAAAAGTACATGAATGCAAAAGACGCAGTGCTTGCAAAAGAAATGAAAGGAAAAAGAAAGAGAGACGAAGGAACAAGCAGCAATCACGATAAGAAGAAAGAGACACAAAGTGTTGGGCATACCACAGGAAAAAAGAAGGAACTTTTAGATAGGAAGCCAAAGTTCACTAACTTTACTCCTCTAATAATGCCAATTAAGCAAGTCTTGATGTAGATAAGGGATGATCCCTCCTTGCAATGGTCGAAGCCAATCAATACTCCAGCAGAAAGAAGAGACAAGAACAAGTACCGTAGGTTCCACAAGGACCACGGGCATCGCACCGACGAGTGTAGACTAGGTGGAGACTTTAATCCGATAAGGGAAGTTACAGAAGTATGTCAGGAAAACAGAGCCCTACAGATACCAACGAGAGGACGATAAAGACAAAGATCGAGAAGCAGGAGATAGCAAACCTCCCGCATGAGAGATAAAGACGATCTTAGGAGGATTGATGGCAGGCGGAACGATGAAGTCCCTGAAAAAAGCCCATAAGAGAGAAATAAATAATGTCCATTCATGGCTCCCTCCAGTGAAGATGCCAAAGAATGATGAACTTGATATTGTTTTCTCAGAAAGAGATGGTTGCGGCATTAGGCAACCCCATGACGATCCACTGGTAATCATACTTAGAGTAGAAGAATTTAACATCCACCGAGTACTTATTGACAACGGAAGCTCAGTAAATATCATCTACTTACCTGCGTTTCAGCAGATGAAACTAGACAAGAGAAGGATCAGTCATTTCACCTCTCCTCTATTGAGCTTCACTGGGGATAGAATCGTCCCTAGGAGCATCGTCACTCTAACCGTGATTGCAAGCACTTACCCAGCACAGATCACCAAGGAAATTGATTTCCTCATAGTTGACTACCCTTTAACATACAACATCATCTTGGGAAAGCCTGCACTCAACAGGCTAAGAGCAGCAACGTCAACATATTACTTGAAGGTGAAATTTCCAACAGTCCATGGTGTAGGAGAAATCAAAGGAGATCAAGTTCTGGCAAGAGAGTGCTACCAAGCTACCTTAGCATCTTGGGAGAACCATATATAGGTGATCAATGAACCAGAGCCCATTCCCGAACCGTCGAAAACACCACAAGAAGTTCAGGTCGTCCCAGGAGATTCGTTAAAGGTATTCAAGATAGGATCAACACTCCCAACTCTGGAGAAAGAGAAGATAATTTCCCTTTTAAGGGAAAACCAAGATGTTTTCACCTGAAACACGAGGATATGCCTGGAATTGATAGGAAGATCATACGGCATCGTCTCAACGTCAACCTAGAATGTAAACCTGTACAGTAAAAGCAGAGAATATTTGCACCAGAGCGCAACAAAGCAATAACTGAAGAAGCAGAGAAGCTGCTAGAAGTTGGTTTCATTAGGGAAGTCTTCTACCCAGATTGGCTAGCAAACGTGGTAATGGTAAAAAAGAGAAATGGCAAATGGAGGATGTGTGTTGATTCATAGACTTGAACAAAGTCTGCCCAAAAGATAGCTTCCCCTTGCCAAGGATTGGTTAACTGGTAGACTTAACTGCTGGACACAATCTCTTAAGTTTCATGGACACATTTTCTGGATACAACCAAATCCTCATGGACGAAGAAGATCAAGAGAAGACCTCGTTCATCACCAGCCAAGGGTTGTACTGCTATAAAGTTATGCCCTTTGGATTGAAGAATGCAGGAGTCACATACCAAGGATTGGTGAACCGCATGTTCTCTCACCAGATTGGAAGGAATGTGGAAGTATACATAGACGATATGCTGGTAAAAAGCAAGGACTACAATCTGGGACCTCCGACTACAATGCGAGATTGGCTTCGTCAGACGACTATAATGCGACCTCTGAACTATATGTAGAGATAAGGGGGCAACCAAGTATAGAAGGTAAGCAGGTTCTGAAGATAAAAGAACAAGACGAGTGGATGACTCCCATCATCTGTTATTTGAAAGAAGGATGGCTCCCAGAAGATTAAACAAAAGCAAGGAAGATACAAATCAGAGCAGCCCACTTCGTCATTATTGACGATGTACTGTACAGACGAGGTTATTCACTCCCATACTTAAGATGTGCCAACTCAGAAGAAGCAGATTATGTGCTCCGCGAGATACACGAGGGAATTTGTAGAAATCATGCTGGAGCAAGGTCTTTAATAGGAAAGGCACTTAGAGCAGGATATTATTGGCCGACTTTACAGAAGGACGCACACGACATCGGCAGAGCATGCGATAAGTGTCAACGCTTTGCAAATGTCCTGATGAGACCAGGAGAGACAATGACACTCATATCCTCACCATGGCCTTTCGCCCAATGGGGGATTGATATTATGGGCCCATTCCCTTTAGGGAAGAAGTAACTCAGATTTCTGATCGTCTCAATTGATTACTTCACAAAATGGGTAGAAGCAGAACTAGTAACAACGATAACAGAGGCTAAAGTCACAAGCTTTGTATGTAAGAACATCATCTGCAGGTTTTGAGTCCCACATGTTATAATTTCAGACAATGGAAAGCAGTTAGACAGTCCCAAGTTTCGAAAGTTTTGCCAAGACTTAGGAATCAAGAACCACTACTCTTCTTCAAGACACCCCCTAGCTAATGGTCAGACAGAAGTGACGAACAGAAGCTTGCTCAAAATTATCAAAACTCGACTTGAGGGGGCAAAGGGGGTATGGCCTGAAGAACTACCAAATGTCCTTTGGGTATATAGGACGACCACAAGAGTTCCAATAGGAACATTTAGACTGACATTTGGCACTGAGGCCGTCATACCAGTGGAAGTGGGACTGACGAGCCTCTGAGTCAAAACTTATGACGGTCAGAAAAACCAGTAGGAGCTTAACAGCAACTTAGATCTAATCGATGAAGTCAGAGAGGAAGCCATGAAGCGAATGGTCAAACACAAGGAAGCAATGGCCAAATACTACAACAAAAAAGTCAAGGTAAAAAGGCTCAACACAGGAGACCTCGTCCTCAAGAAGATATCACAGGCAACAAAGGACCCATCCTAAGGAAAACTGGGACCAGCCTGGGAAGGCCCCTACGAAGTAATCCGTCACTCCAGAGAAGGCTCCTACTACCTAAAGGCTTTAAACGGCCAGGAACTGCCTCGACCATGGAATATAGAACATTTGAAGAAGTACTACCAGTAAGGAATCTTTTACATTTCAAGTTGCCCAATCTTTATATTAGTATGTACGACGGTCATTACTTTTGTCATTCATATATCAATAATACATGAAAGCATTATCCATGCGTATTTATCAATGATTATCCATGGGTTATTTATCAACAAAAATATGTGCAATACTCAGGAGATATTCTTGGGAGACGTCCCAAGGATCTCCGTCGTTAAAATTTCAAACCAAAAACTGTTCATACACAGCTGACGGTGTTATAGCCTTCAAAGTTGTTAATGCACAACTATCAAAATCGACTAAATCAAAAGTTGTTTCAACACAACTATTATGATCGTCATTCAAGTATGAATAAACAAAAAAAAATGGTTAACCTAAAGACGCTCCAATAGCATGACTTTAAGTCACAAGTATAGCGCAACATTATCATTTAGACATGACTCAATAAAAAAACTGTTCAAACGCAGCTAAAAATAAAAAAGTTGTTCAAACACAACTAGCATTGTCATTCAAACATGACTCAATAAAAAAGCTGTTCAAACATAGCTAAACATAAAAAGTTGTTCAAACACAACTAACACCGTCATTCAAACATGACTCAATAAGAAAAGCTGTTCAAACACAGCTAAGCATAAAAAAGTTGTTTAAACGTAACTAACATCATCATGACTCAATAAAAAAGCTGTTCAAATTAACCCAGCTAAACATAAAAAAAAAAAAAATTGTTTACACACAACTAGCATCGTCATAATTCAACTGTTCAAACACAGCTAAGTTGTTACCATCGTCATTCAAACATGACTAAATGAAAGGTTGTCCAAACTCAACCAAGCATGAAAAGGTTGTTTAACACAACTAAAGCATGAAGGTATCCAAAAAACCTTTGTCATCTGAACATAGCAAAGATTTACTTATAAAAATCTTCATGTCAACAGTTCATAAAAAGAGTTGTCATGCCCAAAACACATGGGCCCAAAGAAATTGTTCAGAAGAATTGATCAAAACAACAAGGCCATAAAAGACATTGTTTTTGTCTAACACAAAAATAAATAAATAAATAAATAAATAAATCATTGATCATTAGGAGTGGGATCAGTAGGAGTTACAGGCGTAGCCTCTTTAGTCACCTCAGGTATGGTTGTGGCCTCTTCCATCACATTTTCAGCTGTAGCTTCGGAAGGACGATTGGACAGAAGTTCCTTCTTAACATCACCCATAACAAGACTAGAAAGGTCCAAATCTAGGTGATGCTTCGCCATCCATTTCCTAAAGAACTTGAAGCCCTCCACGTAATACTCACATAGCTCGTCTGAGTAAGAGTCGGAGTCCTTGAACTCCTGCACCGCCGTAGCCCCAGCTTTCTGCAATTTGAATTGCAGATCACCCATCTGTTCATCTTTCAGCTTGCAAAAATCCTTCTCTACTTGAAGACTCTTCTCCAAAGCTGCCACATGTTCTTTGTCATTCTCAGCCTTGACATCAAGGATGGCAACCTTGTTCTTGAACGTCTCATTCTCAACAGAGAGAGATTTGATCATAGGCTCAGCTGTGGCCACCGTCTTCTTAAAATCCAGAAGCTTCCCATAGACAAACAAAGACTCCCCCAAAGCTTACATATAAAAAATCTCTCTTAGCAAAACCAAAACAAAAAAGAAAAAGTAATCTACATTATCAAAATATACCTGCATAAGCTTCTAAATATGAGACGACATCATTTCACTAGACGACTTTGCCATCAAAAGACTGAGATCATCCACAAAGAGCACCTTGTGGGCCTTCAGGGCAGCAGCATTGGCGTCATCCCAAAAAGTTGGGAGAAGAGACTTGCCAGCAACCTTCTTCTTCTTCTTGGTCTCCTCCCCAGCAGAAGCAATCACCTCTAGAGACGAGGTAGGGGAAACAAGATGCTTAGCGGGAGAATGGACAGAGGGAGGAGTCACTACAGGATCATCCTTGGAAACATTGCCTACCTTCGAACATTTCCTTGAAAGGAGGACACTGACGAGGCCACCTTTTGCCTTCTTTTCCTGAGCTTTAGACAACTTTTGTTTACTAAATTTGGTCGTTATTCCTGAAAGGAATGAAAAACTATTAAAAAAAAAAAAAAAAGAGAAGAGAAGATGGAACACTCACTCTTTTTCACAACTTCAAGATTTTTTCAGACCTTACTAGACAGTTTCGGACCCAAAAAATGAAGGAATAGTGATTGGGGAGAGACAAGCTCATCAAAATTTTTGACGGTCTCCAAGTATTCTTTCACCTTCTCAACATGACGGTGATATCTCTTCTTCAGACGAGGGCGTTGGGAAACTGCAAAAAAAAGTGTGTCATATACCATCGTCACTCACAAAGAGTAAAAAAATAATAGAAAGACGAGAAAGATGCACCAGACACAGGGGTTCCCCAACTACGAAAAAACTTGGGGGCTTCCAGGTCCTCACCAGGGACGAACTTCTAACCATTGCCAGAGAGAAAAAAGAAGTTTGGTTTCCAATTTCGGAGAGATGACGGATAGTCAAGTATTAACCTAGAAGCCCTATCCCATGGCTTAAATTCATAGAAGCCAGGGTCTTTAGACTTTCTCAAACGATAAAAGTGAAGGAATTCATCTTTCTTGATGACATCCCTGTCATTGGTAGACATCCACACCACCATCCAAGAAATGATGATCCGCCAAGAGTTAGGCACTAACTGTGCCGGAGCAAGATGCAAGTATACAAAAAGTTCCCTAACGAAAGGGTGAACGGGAAGATGAAGACCGCTAGTGAAATCTGCCTCGTAGAAATAGACTTCATTAACATAAGAGTGACAGACCTTATCCTCGTCACTCAGAATCATAATTCTAACCGAATCATGAAATTGAAACCTATCCCTGATTCGCTTCTCATCTTTCTCTAAGAGGGCACATTGGACATTCCAGGCCTTATAGGGAGTAGAAGGGGAAGTAACTTCAGAAACCTTGTGATCATCAAACAAAGACAACCCCATTTCCAACTCACTAGACCTAACTTCCCCAGACATTTTTCAGAAACCTAGCCACTCTAACAGAACAAGAAACCAGAGGAAATAAAGAGGAAAGGACAAACCTATACAGACAGTCCTCCCCCATGAAGAAACTAACCCACTTGAGGCACTCTCCCTCCACAACCTCAAGTAAACAACCTAAACAAGCAAAAAGAAAAGTTACTGAGGGACAATCGACCCTAACAGAAGAATAATCTACCATGGAAGAACAGAAAAAGAGAGAGGAGCACGAAGAACTTACCAGGAAATGTAGAATTGAAAAAGAAAGCTTGAAGAAGAGACAAACCTTAAGATGCCAACTGAATAAGGAAGAAGTATGAAGAAAAAGGAACAGGAGGGAAAAATGCGAGATAAATGGCCAAAATGTGCGCGGGAAAACCAAGAAATATCTGCACGTTGAACACATCCTGACTATACACGTGGCACTCAACAAATCAAACATCAACTCGTCATAAATGCACCGTACACGGAATACGAAGCGTCAGACGGCTATGTTTTCATCTTGTCTAGACAAACGAGAATTCAAACAAGGAGGCAACTGAAATTTATGATCGTCATTAACCAAGAGAAGACGTTACGCATTTATTACGCTCATTAATGACAAAGTGTAATGGATGGAGCAATGGTCACAGAGTGAGCTGTGAACTTTAGACAAAGATTTTGTAACGCACTAGCTGTTGAGCATAAATACAACAATTCATTACCCATTAATTAGGCACGCAGCTATAAAAGAGAAGGCAATAAAAGTTAAAGGTACACACAAATACTCTACGAAAATCACTCTCCAATCAATTCTCTCTAAAATCTTTCTCCCTTACTAACTTAAGAATCAAAGGCGGTTTGGCTAACACCACACTGGCACTCTTCCACCTAGTTCATTTTTGCAGGTTTTCCTCCAATAGAGATGACCCCAATCATAGCTTCGTCCATTCATTACAACGAGGAGCTCAACTACTGATTTTTTGCATCATCAACTACAATAGCCCATATTAGCCACCACAATCACAATAGCTGCCACCACGCCACCCACCAAAACCAATGAAAAAAAAACCAACAAACGACCATAACAACACGCTGCCACCCCCACATATCCTAGCACTACCCACCTATCCACCTAAAAATTTCCAATCACCACCCACTAATCCATATCAACAACACCACCACCCCCACCCATTGATCCACCATCAACAACACAACAACCACCACATCACAGTGCCATCGCCAGAAACACCAAGTAAACCCACCAAACACCATAGCCACCATTGAAACTCAGCCCTAGACCTATCATGCCACCACGACCCCTGGCCCACCACACCAATCCATTACGATCCTTAGCCTTAGACCCACAAAGAAAACCCATCAAACACTAGAGCCACCACTGAAACTCAGCCTCAGATGCACAACCAAAATCGATTAGTAAACCTATTACCACCCATAACCAAAACCAATTTGCAAACCCACAACCACGCCGATCTCACCGCCACAACAACCACCAGATCTTTGACCTCACCGATCTCGGCTAGAAAATCCAATTTACAAACCCACAACCACGTTATGAGAGAAGGATTGATGAGGAAATGGGTAGAGGGACAGTGGCTAGTGAGAGGCATTAGGAGAGAAAGGGTCATCGACAGAGGCATGAGAGAGAAAGAGAGAAAATGGTGACCAGAGAGAGAAAGAGAGTGAGAGAGAGAGAGAGAGAGAGAGAGGAGTTGAAAGACAAAAGAGAGAGAAAGCAAAAGGTGAAAAGAATAAAATATATTATTTTGGTTTACAATTATGCTATAGTGCCATCATACATTTAGGATGGCACTATAGCACAATTGCAAATTTTTTTGCAATTGCAAGACCATGTAGTGGGCTATTTTTGTACCTTGATGCTAAATTATACCAACATATGGCATATGGAAGACCAGGTGTGAATGCTCTTACTACTAGCTGCTGAACTTATAAGGGACTTCCTTTGGGGCTTAACCCTAGGAAAAAGAAAATTACACTTGGTTAATTGGAACAAACTAACTTTGACCAATGACCTAAAGTGTTTGACTATTTTGAAGATGAGAGCCAGAAACTCAACAATATTAGCCAAGTTATGTTGGAGATTAGCATTTGAGCAAGAAGCTCCTTGAGCAAAAATGTTGGTTAACTTAGTAATAATGGGAAGAAACTCCCCTGTTCTCAAGATTGGGCTGCTTGTATAGTTGGTTGTAGTGTCTTTAAGCTTGACTAAAATGGTTTGTTAGTAATGAAATTCAATTTGTTTTTGGAATGATTTTTGGCTTTCTTCTAGCCCAATTAGAATCCATATACATGATCCACTCACTTTAGCAGAGGAACATATGTTGGTTCACTCTTTTTTGGCTGGGAATCAATTGCAATTGTTATCTTTTAGGCTGCCAAATAAGATTGTACAGGAAATCATAGGCACCCCAACTTCCTTTAAACCTCTTGCAAAAGATAAACTAATTTGGGCTTTTTATAAAGATGACTCTTTTTTTTCTTTGGGAAGTTTATCATATTGCAAAAGGTTAAATCTGTTGAACCTAAAATTTTTTAATGGTGCTTAGGTTGAAGAAAATCTCAATGAATAGAATTTCTAACAAAGCAAGACAGAGGTTCAAAGATTACCAACAACAAAATCAAGATTACTCAGTATTCAGTGAAAAGAGAAAGGCTAAGAAAATGAGAGAAAGATTGAGAGAAGAATTGAGTGAATAAAACTTGTATTGAACAACTAAGAATTCTTACATAAATACAACTGAGCTCAATGAGCTGTTTTTATACCATAAGATCACTCTAACAACTTAATTAACCGCCCACCTAATGCGGATCTAAGCCACTGCAAATTAGGAAATACAGTTCAGCTCTTCCAACTGAATTTCGCGCCAAGTCCAACTACTCTTTGAACTAAGTGATATGCACCGTTTTACTACTACATCTTCCAAAGTCAGTTATTAAGCTAAACAATGCGTTTGGTTACACAAATTCTATTTAAATGAAAGGATGCATTTAATTGAACCGCTGTCATTTTGTTTGTGCTTCTTCTTCATTACAGGTCTGGTACTATTATTTTCAACATCCCCCCTCAAGTTGATGGGGGAAGAATCAACCAAAAGTTTGGCACGATGAAAATGAAACAGAGGAGTAGGGAGTGATTTGGTAAACACATCTGTAAAGTTGTCCTTGCCAGAAACAAAACCAATTTGTAATTGCTTGCAAAGGACCTTCTCACGAGTGAAGTGATAATCTACCTCAAGATGTTTGGTATGAGAGTGAAAAATAGGATTGGCAGATAAAGCAATTGCGAAAACATTGTCACACCAAATGACAGGGACATGAGAGAGAAAAATGTGAAGCTCCTTGAACAAAATACGGAGCCAAGACAACTTTGCCGCCGTGGTAACTAAGGCACAATATTTAGCCTCCGTTGAAGAACGAGACACAGTACTCTGCTACTTAGCAGACCAGGAAATAGGATTAGGCCCAAGAAACACAAGTAAACCTGTTGTAGAACGACGATCAGTAGGATCCACAGCCTAGTCCGTGTCTGAGAACGCAGTAAGAGTCAAAGGACTTGGAGTGAAAGAAATCCTAAAATGCAAGGTACCTCTGATATAACGAAGAACTCGCTTTGCGGCCTCTGAATGAGTGGTAGTAGGATGACTTATGAATTGGCATAATTGATGAACACTAAATGTAATATTTGGACGAGTGAAAGTCAGACATTGAAGAGCACCAACCATGCTCCTGTACTGAGTAGGATCTGAAAGAGTAACCTTATCATAAGGAACTAAACATGTATATGGACAAGAGGCAGTCTTAGTAGGTTTGGAGTTTTCCATATGAAACCTGTGGAGCACATCATAGGCATATTTTAATTGAGTAAGAGTGAGACCATAAGCAGTTTGGGTAATTTGGATGCCCAAGAAGTAATTGAGTGGGCCTAAATCTTTAAGTTCAAACACTTGACCAAGAGCAGCAATCAGATTGTGGACCTGAGTGAAATCATTCCCAGTGACAATGATGTCATCAACATACAAGAGAAGATATATAATGGTATTGGCTGAGCAGAAAATAAATAAGGAGCTATTTGCTACTGAAGCAATGAAGCCAAGATGAAGCAAGTGAAAAGCAAACCTTTCAAACCAAGCCTTTGGTGCCTGTTTGAGACCATAAAGAGACTTATGCAACTTACAAACATAATCTAGATGAGCAAAATCCACATAGCTTGGAGGTTGATGCATATACACTTCTTCTTTAAGATACCCTTTAGAACTAGTAAGATATCCAATGAAAATATATTCTTTAGTCCTAAGTTCAAGCTTGTGAGCAGTGTAGGGTCTAAGATTGGGATAACAAGTACAACCAAAGATTTTAAGTTGAGTAAGATCAGGTGAAGAAGAGTATAGCTTAGACCAAGGAGATTTCCAACCAAGAACTGAAGTAGGAAGCAGATTAATCAAATTAATAGATTTTTGAGCTGCAAAAGTCCAGTAAGAATAAGGCATAAAGGCTTGAGATAAAAGGGTAACAGTGGTTTCTATTATATGCCTGTGTTTTCTCTCAAAAACACCATTTTGCTAAGGTGTATGAGGGCAAAAGAGATGATGAGTAATGCCATGTTGTGACAAATAAGATTTGAAATCATTGGAGGTAAATTCACCACCTCCGTCAGATCTAAATGTCTTGATTTTTGAGGAAAATTGATTCTCAAACATACCTTTGAAATGAACAAATTTAGTAAAAGCATCTGATTTGGACTTCAATAGATAAAGCCAACTAAATCTAGAATAATGATCAATGAACAAAATGTAATATCTAAACCCAGTGATAGAAGCAACAGGTGTAGGACACCATAAGTCAAAGAGTACAAGTTCAAAAGGAGAAGAAGCTGTAAATTGAGAATTTTGAAAAGAAAGATTGTGCATTTTACCAAATAAACAATGAGTACAAGTTTGATCCACAACATTGTTATTATTTGGTAGACATCCACGGTATCACTCTCTTTCTTCAGATTATGAAGTTCACCCTTAAGATTCATGACGTTAGACCTTGAAATTGAAGAAAACTTATTTTCAAGCACCTTCTAGACTTCTATAGCAGTAGCACATCCAATAGTAAGTGCAAGAATAGATGGAGACAAAGTTGAACTTATAAAGGTAAGCAAAGCCTTTTCCTTTGATTTCCAAACTAAGAAATCTGGATTCACAATTGTAGTGTATGATCTAGACAAATCTTTGAGAAATTTCTTAGGAATTAGTTAAGTTTCTTCAAGCAACTCAAACAAAGAATAGGTTTCAAGAACCATAGAAATCTGATATTTCCACACAAAATATTTGGTATTATCTAGCTTCACTGTCATTATATTTGACATATTAGACAGAAGTAAAAGAGGCCGATTTACCAGATTAGCAGTTGAGCTAGAAGACGTTGTAGAAGTAGCTGAGGACGACACCATTGTTGAGTTTGAAGCTGCCATTGTTGAGTTTTGAGTCGTAGCAGTAGTTGGCTCTGATACCATGAAGAAAATCTCAATGAACAGAATTTCTAACAAAGCAAGACAGAGGTTCAAAGATTACCAGCAATAGAATCAAGATTACTCAGTATTCAGTGAAAAGAGAAAGGCTAAGAAAATGAGAGAAAGATTGAGAGAAGTATTGAGTGAATAAAACTTGTATTGAACAACTAAGAATTCTTAAATAAATACAATTGAGCTCAATGAGTTGTTTTTATACCATAAGATCACTCTAACAACTTAATTAACCACCCACCTTATGCGGATCTAAGCCCCTGCAAATTAGGAAATACAGTTCAGCTCTTCCAACTGAATTTCACGCCAAGTCCAACTACTCTTTGAATTGAGTGATACACACCGTATTACTAATACATTTTCCAAAGTCAGTTATTAAGCTAAACGATGCATTTGGTTACACAAATTCTATTTAAATGAAACGACCCGTTTAATTGAACCGCTGTCGTTTTGTTTGTGCTTCTTCTTCTTTACAGGTTTGGTACTGTTATCTTCAACATAGGTATGGAAATCTGTAACTACTCTGAGAATCAAATTCTTCTTGTGGCTTTGCCTTCACCAAAGTGTCCCCACCAAAAAAGTCTTGAGTTCAAGGGGTTTTAGTTTTGATACAACTTGTGAGATTTGTGATGTTGCTTTGGAAACCTTTGATCACTTGTTTAGGAATTGCGTGCAAGCCAGCAAACTTTGGGAAGACTTGGGAATCTTGAATTCAGACAATGATTTCTTTGCCTCCCCTTTTGAAGTATGGTTATAATCAAATTGTATAATTTAAAAGCTTGTCTAAGTTTGCCGTCCCTTGGAAAATTATTTTGCCTATAGTCACCTAGCAACTTTGGTTACATAGAAACTCTTTTTATCTTCAGATATGGAATTTTGGATAGTGCCATTTGCATCTGGGTTAGAAGGCTTGCTGCAAAAATTTTTTACAATGGCCATTGATGACTTGATGTTGCCTGCATAACTCCTAGAGAATAGGTGTAGATCAAATGGATTAAACCCATGCAAGGGTGGACCAAGCTGAACACCGATGGGTCTTTGTTAAGGCTAGAGGAGGGGGCCGCTTTGAAACAGTGATGAGGATTATTTGTTTGGTTTTGCTAGGGCCTTGGGAAACATGACAATTATTATTACTGAGTTGTGGACATTAAAAGATGACCTTGTTTTAGCCCGGTGTTGAGGCTCATTTTTTATGAAGCCCAGCAGGCCCAAGGCCTAGAGTTGCGGGCGAACTGAAAGAAACAGCAAAAGAAAAAGAAGGCATATGAATGGTTCAAGGGTCCATGAGATGGATCCAGAAGAAGCAAATGGGCTTGAATAGGCCCGGAAAGAGAAAAGAAACAAATCCGTGGAAAGGATGAGGGAAAAGAAAGAATGGGCCACAGCAGGCCCACTGTAATAAGAAAAAAGAGAGTAACAGGCAAATGGAGAACCCATGAGCCCAAAGGATAAAGTTTATAGAGAAAATTGGGCCAAGAAAGCCCAAAGTGAGTTAGCAAAAATCCATGTGTGAAACAAAACCAAAATGGGCCAGGGATGCCCACAAGAAAAAGGGACATTGGATCCCACAAGAAATAAGAGGAGGAACCCAGTAAGTATACTAGGTTACGGAGAGGGAAAGCACATGGCAGGCCCAAAGGGGCTCGGCAGGATTAAAAATGAGCAGCAGGAATAGCAACTTGGCATGGCAGGAGGCGCAAAGCCACAAAGCGAAATGCCCAAACTAAAGGGAAGCCCACTACAGAGCTCAACCCTCCAAAGAAAGGGACAACACATGGGCGTTGGCCTGCCGGAAAAACAATCCACATCAGAAAATGCCAAAAAGCGCACGGCAGGATATGCGCACCCATTTTCAGACCTCGGCAAATGAATGAAATATCAATAAGGTAACGCATGCGAACGACCCAGGCATCACCAGCCTATACCCAGCCACTATGGGAAAGGGTGACGTCATGGGTGAGGGCATGGTCTGGCGGTGGGGAGAGGAGCGGGAACCCATTTTGCGTTTCTTGCCCAGACTCTTTCTTTGGGCACAGTCCTGCTGGGATGACATGCCACCCAAAAGAGGCAAGAGTCGGTAAGAACCGCTGGGTGCATGCCATGAGAGACCGAGACAGAGAGGACACACTGGACGAAGTAGAGAAGGAACCTTCGTTGTCTGAAAGCCACGGGTCAATGGTGGATCAGAACCATTTGACTCGGTAAGTGGATGGCAAAAGGCTACAATAGCAGAATAGGGCCATAGAAAGGCTAGAATAGTAAAATCGGCCACGACAGGCCCTATATAAGGGACCCGTGGCTGTGTGCAAAGAAGAAAAGAAGAGGCGAAAAAAAAAAAAAAGTCAAAGAAAAAACAGAGAGAAAAGAATCGGAAAAGAGAAAACAGAGAGAAAAGAATCGGAAGAAAGAAAACAGAGAGAAAAGAATACTAAGAAAGAGAAGTGGAGTGTTTACGGCAGGCGTGCACCTAAATGGGTTAACCCCCTCTCTCCCTCAATAGCCTTGTCCTCAAAAGGCAATACAAAATCTATACCTGGACATATACCATTTGGGGTTGTCCTCTCAAAGCAATTAATTTCACCAAGTGAATTTACTTACGTTGAGGGAGTAGTTTTCCATTCCGTGGTTGGAATCCTGCGGCAATACTAAATATGGCAAACTCGTTATTTTACTCTACTAATTTCACTCTAATATTTTGTTTAAGCATTTTTCTTTAAAAGCAAGGCCTTTAAGTCATTTATCTTGTTCGTTGTGGAAGAAACAGTGAATGCATTTTTCTTTACGTTTTCTATTTTATGTCTGCCTACCATAACCTGTTGACAATGACTCTGCCTGCTGTGAGTTCTTAAATAGACTTTGGCAGACGCGGCAAAGACTGTGCACAACCCGGGCCAAGGTGTGCTCCAATTGGGCCGGTCCCAACTCCTCACCCAGAAGCAATCCGGGCCTAGTGCGGCAAGAGCTTGCCCGAGACCCCCCTCTTTACAATTGGCGACTTCACTGGGGATTGGGAAAGAAGCTAGGGACGAAACACAAGATCCCTCACAGAATAATGCCACCAAAGTCTAGAGCGACGCGAAACATGAGCGCCGTACCATCACAAGCAGAGTCCAGGCCAACCACACCTAGCCAACAGCAGGTTAATCAAGCAGAAGGTGCTAATGGAATGGGGGCTGGTCCCCAGCCACCACTAAGAGATCCCGCGGACAACACCAATACTTTCATTGAGATGTTACAATCACTGCAACACTCTCAGCAACAAATGATGGAGGAGATCCGTCAGCTGAAGGCAGAAAAGACGAAAGAGAAGGGGAGTCAGCATGTTCCAGATCACGTGACAGACAAGGAGGAAACACTAGTTCCTCAGAATACGGAGCAACACTTCATTACCATGGCAGAGGTAGCAACTCTCCTCGAGCGAGAGAGGGCTAGAGCGCCTAAAGAAAGGTTTTATGCACGTAGGCCCCCTTATCCATTAAAAGTGCTCAGCAAACCATATCCTGAGAGGTACGAGCCACGGGCTTTTGCCCAGTACGATGGCAGAAGAGGAAGCGCCGTTGAACACGTGAGCAAGTTCATAGATACTCTGGGCCCGTATGCGGCAGATGAGGATTTGTGCCTGCGGGAATTTTCTAAATCACTATGCGACCGAGCGTATACCTGGTACATTGGCCTAAAACCAGGATCCATCCCAACTTGGGACGACATGGTAGATGTGTTTTGTACTAAGTATTTTCACGGAGAGGAAACAGTAACGCTTGCAACCTTGCAAGCAACCAAGCAAAGGAGCGGCGAAGATTTGATGGAATATATAAAAAGATTCAGGGACGTAGCGCTTGACTGCTATGACCATTGTGAAGAGAGGATCTTGGTAGAAATGTGTATGACCAACATGATACGGGAATACAGAGCAATCTTGGAAAATCTAGACATCTCCCAGTTCGCACAGTTGTTACAGAAGGCCAGAAGGACAGCCCAGTCAGTAAAGCCAAGCGCTGACAAAAGAAATGCTCCACAAGCAATGACGGTGACTACCGGCGAGCGAAGAAGGAAGACAGAGGGGAAGGAATATGATACTCCCCCACCCATACCATGCACTCCAAAGGAACTAGACACGCTGTTGGATAAATGGATAGCAGACGGGGTCTTTAAGCCCAATCAGGTCTCGAAAGAGCCCACGGAGGAAGAACGAAGGGACCCACGCTTCTGCCGCTTGCACAACTATGTACAACATCCTATCGCAGAATGTTGGGCGCTTCGCAGACTGATACACCGCAGGATCAAAGAAGGGACCCTGGAGTTGTCATAGCCAGAAGTCCAAAGAAACCCACTCCCAAACCATAAAGGGAAAGGTGTGGCAGCGGTCGTAATCTGCGCGGACCCAGGAGGGGATGAAGAAGAGAATCTAGCTCTGCCTGCCACGGCTATCACCACTCTACAATAGAGTACCAGGTTCAAGAATTTGTTTGACCAATTGGGGTTCACTATGGGAGAACGAAAGGTAGCCACAGAGGCTTTGGTAAGTATCGCCTCCGGAGCAGGGGTAGAATGTTTAACTACAGAAAGCACAGGGGACAGGGCCCTCTTACAAGAATCAAGTGAAATCACCTTCAGCAATGAGGACATGGAAGTGGAATATCCAGATCACAGAAGGCCGCTTTACTTAGCGGCATCCATAAATCAAGA